>CM030359.1:249195046-249795046 GCA_017893485.1 Hemerocallis citrina
TGATTCAAATTGCCTATCTCACAAAAAAACACTCCATCTCACCATCTCATAATAGCATGACTATACATACATATATATATATATATATATATATATATATATATATATAAGGCTTCTTCAGTTGCAGACGGATCTGTGTGCATAGACCCGTGCGAACTTTAATCTGGGCCGTTGGATCTTTGATCTAGCATCCCATATATTTTTTTATAAAATTTTGCCTTAACCCGTCGTTGGGAACGACCGGTTAAGGCAAAATTTTATTTAAAAAATATCGCCTTAACCCGTCATTCCCAAGAACGGGTTAAGGCATAGATATAATCTCAGAACTGTATACAGTTCTTCTTCCTCGTCGACTTCTCCCCATTCTCAAATTCGTTTTTGGATGAACCCAAACCCAGTTTTATCTCCGAAATCGTGAATTTCTCACTCCGGCGACTCCTCTCTCACTTCCCTCCTCTACTATTAAGGTGATTCTCTCTCTCTCTCTCTCTCTCTCTCTCTCTCTCTCTCTCTCTTTCTTTCTTCCGTCCGTTTGCTCCGTTTGCCCCATTCCCAAATTGAAACCTCTCATCCTCCGTTTGCTCCTCCACCTCAGTCCGCTCCTCCTCCTCTTCGATCCTGATATAATCTCTCTCTCCCAATCTCTACTCCAAAGTTCCAAACCCAACACTCTCATCGCAAAAACGAAACCCTAGTTCGGCCACGAGACCTACATTGGCAAAATTCAGATATATTTTGTAAGGTAATGATTAAATCTTTGCCTTAGTAATTGTAATTGTATTGATTTTTAAATTGTTTGTCTCTTTCCAAAATTTTACCATATATGAAAAATGCCTAAAAATTTTGTAGATGTAGAAATTTCTAAGTAGTATTTTGATGAACTTACACGGTGCAATAGTTGTTGATTGGTTGACGATATTGTAGATTGAGTTGTATTTTTAATCGTGCCGTACATATTAAATCTACTTAGAACATTTACAGTGCGGTTAGACTAGAAACCCTGCAAACGACCTTAAAAAAATACGAAACTTTGCGAGTAGGATGGTTTCACGTAGCGGAAGCAACCATAACTTGTAGAAGTTAGTTTCGACTCACGGTTCTACGTCCGTGTATCGCTTTCGGTTGAAAAAAAACCCAGATAAAGCGATACACAGCCATATCTTTCGAACCGTTAGTTGAAACTGACTTCTACAAGTTGGGATGGGTTCTGCTAGGTGAATTAAAGCAAGCTGCAAAGTTTTATAAATTTTGGATGTCGTTTGTGTGGTTTTATCACGTGCCTCGCATTAAAAGTAAATGACTTAGAAAGCATTTAGGACGGTTAGAGTAGAAAACCCTTGAAACGACCTCCAAAAATTACGAAACTTTGCGAGTAGGATGGTGTCACGTAGCACAAGCAACTCCAACTTGTAGAGTAGCATTTCGACTCACGGTTTGAGAGATACGGGCCCGTATTGCTTTTGCTTGAAAAAAACCCAAATAAGCGATACACGGCCATATCTTTCGAACCGTTAGTCGAAACTCACTTCTACAAGTTGGGATGGCTTGTACTAGGTTAATTCAAGCTAGGTGCAAAGTTATATAAATTTGTGGATGCCGTTTGTGCGGTTTTGTAATTTCTCACATGAAGAACAAAATTACTTAGAACTTTTTAAGTGCAGTTAGAGTAGGAAACCCTTCTAACGACCTCCAAAAAATACGAAACTTTGTGAGTAGGATGGTCTCACGTAGCACAAGCAACCCAACTTGTAGATGTTAGTCTTGATTGACGGTTGTTGAGATACGGGCGTGTATCGCTTGTGGTTGATAAAACCCAAATAAAGCGATACACACCCATATCTGTCGAATCCTTAGTCAAAACCACTTCTCCAAGTTGGAGTGACTTGTGTTAAGTAAATTAAACCGAGTTGCAAAGTTTTATAAAATTTGGATGTCTTTTGTTCAGTTCTCCCATGTTACTCTATTACTCTATTAATAAGTAAATAAAATTAGAAATTTTTCATCACATTCCGTAACGGGTTTAGTAGCCCTAATTGTTCTCCTTTTTGTTTTCTTAGATATGGATAGTTCTGAAGGAAGTTCTTCTACCGAAGAAAAATTTGTGAGGGCACAACAAATTATCGAGTTTTTTCCTCATGTTGACGAGCACCTAAAACCCAAGATTGGTATGATATTTCCCACTTTAGAGGAAGCGGAAAAATTATATTTATCATACTGTAAATATGCGGGTTTCTCTATGCGTAAGGGTGGAAATAAATACAGGGGAAATGATGTAGTGGATAAATCATATGTATGTAATAAAGCCGGGGAATCACCGAATAATCAGAATGAAGCTAGACGGGTAACTACTTCTCGAACGGGTTGCAAAGCTTTCATTCGTGTAAAACTAAACTCACAAAATAATTTGTGGATTATTTATTCATTTAATGAACCACACAATCACGAATTTACTTTACCCGGTAGACGTCACTTGCTACCTACAAACCGTGTATTGAAAAATATAGATAAAAAAGTAATATGCAAACAAATACTTTTCTTCGAAGGTGCACGTGGAGGTAATGAGAAAATTGGATTCATTGAAACCGATGTTAGAAATCTAAGGAGAGATGAGATGGAAGGTTTAAAAGAACACGATGGGCAAATGCTACTTGAGTTCTTTGAATCCAAAAAGGAGATCGATCCTTTATTTTTTTATGATTACCAATGTGATCCCAAAGGGCGATTGTCCTATTGTATTTGGGTGGATGGTATCGCTTGAAAGAATTTCAATGTATTTGGGAGTGTTGTTTGCTTTGATGCTACCTACAATACAAATTGATACAGGATGCTATTCGTACCATTTGTTGGAGTCAACCATCGTTGGCAATCAATATTCCTGGGTTGCAGGTTCATTCCAAATGAGAAGGCATCCTCATTTGAGTGGTTCTTTGAAAAGTGGTGAGTAGTAATGGCTTGTGATCCGAGTATCGTGACAGATGAGGATCAAGGAATAAGTGCTGTAGTTAAGAAAGTCTTCCCAGGCATTGAACATAGATATTGCATTTGGCATATTATGGAAAAGTTACCGCATGAAGTGCGTATATCAAATAACATTGATGAATTTAGGGATGCTTTGAAGACTATCATCTACATGACGGAATATAAAACTGAATTTAAACAGAAGTAGACAATTTTGATTTCGCAATACAATCTTGAGAGCAACAAATGGTTGAACGATAAATTTGAGATTCGCGAGAAATGAGCTCTCGTGTATGCAAGAGAGTCATATTGGGGCAGCATGTTAAGTACCCAACGTAGCGAATCGCTACATTCATCCTTGAAGCAACATACTCATAAGAAGTACTCATTGCATGAATTTGCCGTCATCTTCGACCGAGTCTTAGTAAAACAAAGACATGAAGAACTTAAAGAAACTCATCGTAATCGTGAGGAGAGGCCAAAATTAAAGACCGAATGGGCATTGGAGTCACAAATGGTCAGAACATACACACTAAAGAGTTTCTACAAATTCCAACAAGAATTCGTAAAAAGCTTATTACTTAATGTTAGTGTCATTGCAAGTATGGATACACCGGATAGTTCAGCTTTTTCTGTCACGATTTGTGGTAATTCAGAACCGGAGAAGGTGATTTCTTATTGCAAAATCAGTAAATTGGCTAAATGCCCTTGTTCCATGTATGAATTCGTAGGCATTCCATGCAAACATCTATTGGCGGTTTTTCGGTTCACCGATCACACCGCACTACCGGAGCAATATATTTGTAGACGATAGACCCGGGATCAACTGACAAGAAGCAGTACACCCATTCCCAATAGTATGGGCGACAATTTTGCCTCTCGTTACTGTGAATTGAGTATTCACTCAAAACAGTTGGTCGATCTTGGTTGTTCTTCATAGGGAGATGGATTAGTAGTGGGTGTAACCATATATTCAAAGTACTTAAGAACTTCTTGACACGCACTCCTCATATTCATACTATTTGTTGCATGATTGTGAGGTGTGCATGCCAAAAAGTTGAAAAGTACCGTAAATACATTGTGACACCCACCACTACTCCGTCCTACGAAGCCAGAGAATTGTTATACTCTGTGTAACAATGGGGAACGAATGTGCATGAACGGAGGAGAATTGCTACTTCTGCATTTATTAAAAAAAGCCCCAAAAGAAGAGTTAGGGGTATGAAAAAAAAAGGCAGTGCCAGTACTCCTCCTTACCCATTGAGGAAAACCCAGCATGCACTTGTATGCTAACGTAGACATGCATCTGTCTCTCTACTTCTGCATCTTGAGCTTCTTTCTGAAACTTTTCCCCCTTCATATTCTACAAACAATGTTATGAAGAATGATGAAGGAGACTCTCTTTGAACTCAGGCTTTTTTTTCTCTCAAACTTCTTCTCCCTTCTTTCTGAAACTTCTGCATCTGTATCCTCCCTCTTTTTTTTCTTTCTTTTCTTCATCTTATGTCTTTTCTTCATTGAACTCAGGAGGCATAGTTATAGGGAAATGAAGAAGGCTAGAAAACAAGTGCAAGAAAACAAGAAGGCATTGATATACTTCTGAAAATCTTGAATGAAGAAGGCAAGAAAACAAGAATGGATTAACACACTTCTCAAAAGCTTGAATGAAGAAGGCAAGAAAATAAGAAGGAAATGAAGAAGGCAAGAAAAGAAGCCCAAGAAAACCAGAAGGCATTGATAATGATTCTGAAAATGTTGAATGAAGAAGGCCAGAAAACAAGAAGGCATTGATACACTTCTCAATACTTTGTTGAATGAAGAAGGCAAGAAAACAAGAAGGAAATGAAGAAGGCAAGAAAAGATTGGCAAGAAAACAAGAAGGCATTGATAATGATTCTGAAATGTTGAATGAAGAATGCCAAAAAACAAGAAGGCATTGATACACTTCTCAATACTTTGTTGAATGAAGAAGGCAAGAAAACAAGAAGGAAATGAAGAAGGCAAGAAAAGATTGGCAAGAAAACAAAGAAGCAACAGCCGCAGACCAAGAAGAAGTCAGCATTGAATTTTCAATGAAAGAAATCAAGTTCCAGCTGCAGCAACAGCATTAAATTTAGAAGAAACAAGCATGAACAACAACAGTTGTAGTATCAGCTCATCAAAATGAGAAATATGATACACTTCTCAAAATGCAGCAATAGCGATAGTAATATAAAGCTCCAATCAGAAGGTACAGAAGAGCTTCGATCATCTACAGACCAAGTATTCATAAAGTTCTGCCAATATATCTCTACTTAACCCGTTATTGGCGATGACGGGTTAAGTAGACATATATTGGCAGTACTTTATGAATACTTGGTCTGTATATGATAAATTTCTGCCAATATATCTCTACTTAACCCGTTATTGGAGATGACGAGTTAAGTACACTTAACCCGTCATCACCAACAACGGGTTAAGTAGAAATATATTGGCAGTACTTTATGAATACTTGGTCTGTAGATGATGAAGTTCTGCCAATATATCTCTACTTAACCCGTTATTGACGATGACGAGTTAAATATTCTTAACCCATTATCATCAATAACGGATTAAGTAGACATACATTGGCAGTACTTTATGAATACTTGGTCTGTAGATGATGAAGTTCTGCCAATATATCTCCACTTAACCCGTTATTGGTGATAACGGGTTAAGTGTACTTAACCCGTCATCACCAATAACGAATTAAATAGACATATATTGGCAGAACTTCATCATCTAATAATTTTAACGTTGTTTGAAAAAAAAATCAAAATGTTTGTAAATCTAATAAATAATATAGTTCAATAAATGAAAATAGTTTATTATAAATTATTCAAACCCTACAGTAACCCTACTAAAACTCTCTAACCTTAGCACGTTAAAAGGTTAGAGTAGGTTTAGAGATAAGATTATAGTAGGGTTAGAACAATTTTGAATAAACTTTTCCCATTTTTGAACTATATTATTTATTTTGACATTTTTTAAAATTATTCATTTTTTTTTAAATTACAAACAATTTAAGAATTTTCGGTATTTAACATAAAATTATTCCATTTTTTTAGTTACAAAAAATCTCTTCATAAAAAATTATATAATCACCTATCCACAGAAATTCGTTACACCATTTGAACTTTTAAAGTAAACAAATAAATTTTAACGATTACTTACATTCAACGAATTCGGTTTAAAACTTACAGTGTCAACGGGTTACGGTTAGGGTTACATGGTTATTGTAGGGTTATGGTAAGGGTTAGAGTAGTTCTTAGGGTTACAGTAGGGTTACGGCTAGGGTTATAAATGAGGGTGTAAAAAATTATTTATAAATGGGGGTGTAAAATCCAACTTCTTAGAACTTTGAGTGTGGAAAATGATGAAATATTAAAAAATACAAAAATTGAGAAACTTTGTTCACAACAAATAAATATAGGGTTACAGTAATTTTAAACATTATGAATAGAAATAATATAGTTGAAAATTTGAAAAATTTTATTAAAAATGACTTTAACCCTACGAACTACTCTAACCCTAATGTAACCCAACTATTCTAACCCTTGCCGTAGCCCTACTCTCACCCAAGCCGTAACCCTATTTTTGAAAATTTGATAATGTATTTTTATTAGATTTACAAACATTTTCTTATCTTTTTTTTTTACACAAAAAATGTTAAAATTATTAGATGATGATGTTCTGCCAATATATCTCTACTTAACCCGTTATTGGTGATGATGGGTTAAGTACACTTAACCCGTCATCACGTATAACGGGTTAGGTAGAGATATTTTGGCAGAACATTATGAATACTTGGTCTGTGGACTTCGAAGCTCTTCTGTACCTTCTGATTTGTTGCTTCTTTGTTTTGTTGCTTCTTTGTTTTGTTGCACTTGTTGTTATTGGATTTTGTGAAGTGTATCAATGCGTTCTTGTTTTCAGAGAAGGTTAGAGATAAAGTTGGAGTAGGTTTAGAGATAAGGTTAGAGTAGGGTTAGGACAATTTTGAATAAACTTTTTCCAATTTTGAACTGTATTAATTATTTTAATATGGTTTAAAATTACTTTAACAATTTTTATATTATTTATTAGAATTGCAAACATATTTCTTAGGGTTAGAGTAGTTCTTAGGGTTACAGTAGAGTTACAGAGTTAAAGTAGGATTACAGTAGGGTTAGAGTAATTTTAAACATTATCAAAATAAATAATATAGTTGAAAATTTGAAAAAGTTTATTAAAAATGAGTCTAACCCTACAAACTACTGTAACCCTAATGTAACCCAACTATTCTAACCCTAGCCGTAATCCTAATGTAACCCTACTCTCACCAAAGCCGTAACCCTATTTTTGAAAATTTGATAATGTATTTTTATTACATTTACAAACATTTTCCTATTTTTTTATATTTTTTTACACAAAAAATGTTAAAATTATTAGATGATGATATTCTGCCAACATATCTCTACTTAACCCGTTATTGGTGATGACGGGTTAAGTGTAATAACGGTTAGGTAGAGATATTTTGGCAAAACTTCATCATATACAGAACAAGTATTCATAAACTTCAGCCAATATATGTCTACTTAACCCGTTATTGGTGATGACGGGTTAGGTGTACTTAACCCGTCATCCCCAAAAACGGGTTAAGTAGAGAGATATTGGTAGAAGTTCATCATCTACAGACCAATCATTCATCAATTTCTGCCAATATATGTCTACTTAACCCGTTATTGGTGATAACGGATTAAGTGTACTTAACCCGTCATCACCAATGACGGGTTAAGTAGAGATATTTTGGCAGAATTTTATGAATACTTGGTCTGTAGATGATGAACTTCTACCAATATATCTCTACTTACCCCGTTATTGGGGATGACGGGTTAAGTACACCTAACCCGTTATCACCAATAACAGGTTAAGTAGACATATATTGGCAGAACATCAGTCCATGTGTCTGGATGAAAATACAACTTCACAACAACTGTTCATATCACAACAATTGAGAAACTCCGTTCACAACAATACAACAACATATATAGCATATTACAACAACTCAAAAATGCATATTGCAACAATATATATGATACGACAAATAATATGACATTCATTACCAAATAATCATCTCAACAATTCGTTCAACAACATTTGTGTAATTTTTTCAACTACCTATTACAAGACATTCAGTACAAAATATTCATCTCAACAACGAAGTCGTGTACATGGATCGATTCAGTTATCTTCATGGTTGACTTCCGTGGATGCCCGGTATTTATCTACAATATTTATCAACATAGAAACAAACTTTGGATCAGTTATTTTAACGGAATAAAATCATAAACTAAACACTAAAATACTACTAACCAACCTATTGTTAGATACTACCTTTTACGACCACGCAGTTTGTGACCACTTGGTGTAAATTGATTAGAAGGGTTCCTCTTTCTTTGAGGATTCCATCGTCTACCTTCCATCTCGGGGGATTAAGGGTCATCTTCCAACTACTCCTCCTAATCTTCTTCAGATGGTTGGTGTTGTTGAACCTGTTGTGGCTCGGCGATGTGAATTCCCGACCTTATCGCGCTTTTTCACCGAGGAAGTGCCACGTTGGATTTTAAATATGCATCAAGTTATGGACCTTCACCAACCTCTTCAAGACTACGGTGGCACGCCTTTAGCATCTCCCACATTATTTCCTTAACGTTCTCGGGTACCTTACTCTTCAATATGCGAGTAGCTATCCGAACGTTCTCCCATGTATTTTCAATCTACATAATGTTAAAAATTTCAATTTAAACAACACGTACAATAATTTATCATCCTATCCTTATATCTTAACAATACATGCATACTAAATGTATGAAATTGTGTACAATTTTACTAACCAAGTTCCGATACGTCGACGCCTTTAGTTGATACATCGGCTGGGAAGAGGAATATAACGGGGGGTGCTTCTTCCTCAATTGGGGGAATCAGAATCTGCACACCGGCTGGTACAGCAGCTTGTGGAGAAACATATAACCTTGTAATGCGCCTGTACCACGTCATGTATCCCTGTTGGTAAGAGCCATCGAACGGTATAGCGAAGTACATCATATTCGGTTCCATCTGATACTGCATGGTGTTCCAGTTGGCCAGATGGACCCGGTGAAAATTGGCCCAATCAAAGTTGGGCATTCGACCCGTTCCTCTCACCTCGTGCAATTTTTTATCGTAACACCGAGCTTCGGGAATCTTCTGCTGATATCTGAATTGCCGCATCACTTTATTCGGATACTGGAACTCAACAACCGGAAAATTCACAAGTGGTGTAACCGTCAACCAAAGGGCACCGGCCAAACAAACTGGTGGAACCCTTTCCAACCTGGCGGTCGAGTACGGTTCTCAATTGGCGAACTCGTCCCGCAAGTTATCTAACTTATCACTATAATAGATAAGTGATTGCCGTGGGTTATCGACCCACGTGCGCCGCCTTGCACAATATACCCCTAAAGGAGGTAACAACTCTGTAGCTGCTGGGTCGGTCAACCAATCCGATGTTGGTTCAATAATATGGGGATGTCCGATGTGGATGCGTTCCCAACTCCAGATTTGCAAAAGAATCATCGGGCCACCCATTTGTATGGCACCTGATGCACATGCGCACATCTTCCTATACAGAGATGCCAATGCCGCACTCCCCCAACTGAAACGCCCGGCAAAATCAAAATTTTCCAACAAGCGTAAATACATTAGCGGCACGCTCGTACCAGATAAGTTAGGGAAGATCACTCCCCCGATCATACTGAAAATGTACGTATGAGCATAGTAACGTATGGATTCATCGTCCGAATTCTCCGTCAAATAATCGTCGAATTGGAATTTCAACCAACTAAGTAGAAGTGATTTCCCTTCGAAGATTTGAGCCCAGAATTTAGCTTCCGCCTTATCTTTCGCATCTTCTAAGGCTTGATCTAATAAATATGCATCAAAATCATCAGGAGTATCTCTAAGGATTTCTTTTTCAACGTCCTCTCTTTTTTGGATCAACAACTCCTCAATATCGATACCGAGCAGATCACGAACAACTGCTACTCAGTGAAAATCCATGTTTCCCGTCACGGCAACCCCATCTATTGGTAGCCCAGTAATGATTGCTACATCTTGGAGAGTGACGGTCATCTCACCCACTGGTAGGTGGAATGTGTGGGTCTCCGGCCTTCATCATTCGACCAGAGCTGTAAGTAGAGGCCAGTCAAGCTTCACATCCCCCATAAAGCGAGCTCCGTAGAAACCGGCTTCAACAAAGAACGGAGTGATACGGGGGTCCATGGCAAGAAGTTCGTGCTTCCGGAAGTTGCACTTCTTTGCGGACCCAGTCCACACGGCTTCGGATCGGTGTCTGGATTGCAACGAAAGTAAGCTAGAGTCCAACAGTCCAGAAGGTGAAACAGAAACCGAAGACGACGGGCCGGCCTCGGTAGGTGTAGATTGACGGCCACCAACCTACACGAACAAAGAGAAATATTGTTATTATTGAGACAATGAAACTCATATTCGTATTTAAAACCAATAATAATAATCAATCTTACCTCGTCATTGGTGCGCCACTAGCGCTACCAGAAGGGCTTCTCAGTCGCCTAGTTCTAGCCATTTATCTATGAATGAAAAATTTAAGCTTAGTTGATACGAGTTACATCCATTTATCTATCAATAATAAACAAAGCGAAAATGTGTCAAAAATGCACAAAACACAATGAAAAATAGCAATACTAAGCAACTTGGTCAAATTCAAGTAACACAAGCCACCCTAACCTGTAGAAGCGAGTTTCGAGTCACAGTTTATGAGATACATCCGTTTACCGCTTTATTTGGTTTTTTTTAACCAAAAACAATATGCGGACTTATCTCTAGAACCGTGCTTGGAAACTCACTTCTACAAGTTGGAATGACTTGTGCTAGGTGAGAACAACCAACTCACAAAGTTTCGTATTTTTTGGAGGTCGTTTGAAGGGTTTTCTACTCTAACCACAGTAAAAAAGTTCCAAGTCATTTATATATAGTTCGATGAAAGTGAGAAAACTGCACAAACGGCATCCAAAATTTATAAAACTTTGCAACTTGATCGAAATCACGTATCACAAGCCACACCAACTTGTAGAAGCGAGTTTTGAGTCACTTATCGAGAGATACGGCCGTGTATCGCTTTACAAAGATTTTTTTTCAACCAAAAGTAGTACGCGGCCGTATCTCTTGAACCGTGAGTCAAAACTCACTTCTGCAAGTTGGGTTGGCTGCTGATAGGTGAGACCAACTAACTCGTAAAGTTTTGTATTTTTTGGAGGCCGTTTGAAGGGTAATCTAGTTTAACCGCAGTGAAAAAGTTCTAACTCATTTACTTATAGTTCGATGAATGTTAGAAAACCTCACAAGCGGCATCCAAAATTTATAAAACTTTGCAACTTGATCGAATTCACGTAACACAAGCCACCTCAACTTGCAAAATCGAGTTTCGAGTCACGGTTTTCGAGATACGGCCGTGTACCACTTCATTTGGTTTTTTTTACCCAAAGCGAAATGCGGCCGTATCTCTCGAACCGTGAGTCGAAACTCACTTCTGCAAGTTGGGTTGGTTTCTGATAGGTGAGACCAACCAACTTGCAAAGTTTCATATTTTTTGGACGTCATTTGAACGGTAATCTAGTCTAACCACAGTGAAAAAGTTCTAACTCATTTACTTATAAAAAGATAAATGTGAGAAAACCGCACAAGCAGCATCCAAAATTTATAAAACTTTGCAACTTGGTCGAATTCACGTAACACAAGCCACCCCAACTTGTAGAAGTGAGTTTCGAGTCACGGTTTGCGAGATACGGCGGTGTACCATTTTATTTGGTTTTTTTTTACCAAAAGCGAAACGCTGCCGTATCTCTCGAACCGTAAGACGAAACTCACTTCTGCAAGTTGGGTTGGCTTCTGATAGGTGAGAATAACCAACTCGCAAAGTTTCGTATTTTTTGGAGGTCGTTTAAAGGGTAATCTAGTCTAACCGCAGTGAAAAAAGTTCCAACTCATTTACTTATAGATCGATGAACATCAGAAAACTGCACAAGCGGCATCCAAAATTTATAAAACTTTGCAACTTAGTTGAATTCACGTAACACAAACCACCTCAACTTGTAGAAGCGTGTTTCGAGTAAAGGTTTGCAAGATACAGCCAGGTACCACTTTATTTAGTTTTTTTTAACAATAGCGATACGCGGCCGTATCTCTCGAACCGTGAGTCGAAACTCACTTCTGTAAGTTAGGTTGGTTTCTGATAGGTGAGACCAACTAACTCGCAAAGTTTCGTATATTTTGGAGGTCATTTGAAGGGTTTTCTAACCGTAGTTAAAAAGTTCTAACTCATTTACTTATAATTCGATGAACGTGAGAAAACTGCACAAACGATATCCAAAATTTATAAAACTTTGCAAATTTGTCGAATTACCGTAACACAAGCCACTCCAACTTGTACAAGCAAGTTTTGAGTCACGGTTTGCGAAATACGGCCGTGTACCGCTTTAGTTGGTTTTTTTCAACCAAAAGCGATACGCGGCCGTATCTCTCGAACCATAAGTCGAAACTCACTTCTACAAGTTGGAGTGGCTTGTACTACGTGAGACCAACCTACTCGCAAAGTTTCGTATTTTTTTAAGGTCGTTTGCAGGGTTTTCAAGCATAACCGCACTGAAAATTTTCTAAATAATTTCGTATATATCGAACGTGAAAAACAACGCAAACAAAACTAAATTACTAAGGCAAAGAATTCTACATTTACAATATTTTTAAGTCTTTGAGTACTTGAATTTATTATTCCTAAATGTAAACTTTTTGGGGCACTTGAATATATTATAAGTCTTCCTAATTCTAGTTCTACAAATTACTCAGGCAAACAAAAAATTTTGGCACTTGAATATATAAAAAGTCTTCCCAATTCTACATCTACAAATTACTAAGGCAAAGAATTTTTTGGCCACTTTCCAAATAATTTAGTATAGATAAATTGAAAAATAAACACAAATATAGCTACTAAAGTAAAGAATTAGTCAATACCTTACAAAATAAGTCCGAATTTAGTCAATGAAGGTGTTGTGGCCGAACTAGGGTTTCGATTTGCTTTCGAAGATGAGATGAGAGAGTTGGGTTTCAATGTTTGGAGTAGATATTTGGAGAGAGGAGGGGGAGCGGACGGAGGAGGACAGGTTTGTGTTTTGATCAAGGATTAGGGTTTTCTTCAGTTTGGGTTCGGTGAAGAAACAAGATAGAGAGTAGGGGAGAGTCGATTGAAGAAGATAATCTGTATACAGATCTAAAAAAATTTAGAGTGCCTTAACCCGTTCTTGGGAACGACGGGTTAAGGCTATATTTTTTTATAAAATGTTATCTTAACCCGACGGGTTAAGGCTAAATTTTATAAAAAAAATATATGGGCCGCTGGATCAAAGATCCAACGGCCAAGATTAAAGTTCGTACGGGTCTGTACACACAGACAGACCCACAGACCCGTTTGCAACCGAAGAAGCCTATATATATATATATATATATATATATATATATATATATATATATAATAAAACACAAAGAAAGCTATCAAGTGGCTCTCATTCAATAGAGTTGAAATCAATGGTCCAGATCTAACCTCACAAAACATATTTTCCCGCCCAAAAGTTTTCTCCCAAAACTCAAATTCAAATTCCCAAAACAACTCCTTTATTTATTTATTTAATTATTTCTCACACACACACTCTCTCTCTCTCTCTCATTCTTTCTATTTACTCAAAATTTTATATTTTTCAGATTTCAGGTTTGTAAATTTTCAAATTTTTTATGCATTTTTTATTGCTCATGTTACATTGAAAATAGCAAATATCTCATCAAAAGTTAAATTTCATCAGTTTTCACACTCAAAGTTCTAAAAAGTTGGATTTTACACCCTCATTGATAATTATTTTTCAACATATCCTAATGGAAAAATGGACTTTTATTTACAACAATTTATTGTTTTACTATTCAAACTTGAGCTACATAATTATTGTTTTACTGTTTACAAGAGTTTCATATGCTGTATTGTTCCGAAGACGTGCCATAGGCAAGTGCCCACGAGCAAATCTATTATATATATATAGTTTATTTTAAGATTGTGAGAAAGACCCCTTATCATAAGCAAGAGATTTCACGGTCCTGATTCCCTCCGCCCATCTCATAAGAGATTTAAATATAGTGAGGTTCAAAATAGGATTTCAAAACTCATTTCTTTCATTCTCTCCACATCTAACTTCTTCTTTCCCCTCTCACTTAGAACGCAAGCCCAAACCTTACCTCCTTAAATCCCGACACCCCCTGGCCTCCTTTCCCCTCTCACTTGGAACACAAATCTGACCTCCTTTTCCCTCTCACTTTGAATGCAAATCCAAACTCAAACCCTTGATCAAATCCCGTCACCCCCAAACCCTTCCTCAAATCCTGACACACCCATACCCAAATCCTCCTGGTAACCCAAGTCGACGTCGCCCACGAAATCAAAGCCACTGTGTCCTTCAAATCATCCAAATCAATTGAAATCCACAAAAATCTCAAGTATTGAACCCTAACCTTAGTTTTCCTGGGTTCACGAATTTTACTATTTTGATTAATTGTAGCGAAAAGATGGAACTTTATACAATTTGTGGTTGGATTTTTACAATGTGAAGGACAATCTATTTATGATGTGAATGGGTTGGGTGTTTGGGAGCTAAACCATAATATAGATGATGGGGTTAGATAGATTTTTATTATCATGAACATTTCCTTAACATTAATAAGGATAGGAAGCCTTTGGATAATGTGAATGGAATGGAGGAATATGTTTACCAATTTAGTTCTCAAACAAAGAGTAGTGTGAATTGATGAATGTAAAATTAGCTTGGTGTAGTGTTCAATGCTTCTATGTTCTTCAATGAAATTATCATGTTAACAATTCAAATCTTTTATGTTAAATTATTGTTATATATAAGGTATGATATTTTACCATAATCATGATGTTTACAGGCAGTGTGCATGGAAGAACGTTTGTTTGCTATGATGGATAGAAGAGTGCATGTGATTCTCACTCACTAGAAGTGTTTGATTCTCAATCAGTCATTTTAATTTACCCCTTGCTTTTTGTGTTTGTGTTGGTCTACGCAATGATGACAAGCACTGTTTAACTAGCTTTATTTTGAATGTGTGTCTCCCCCTCTACCTAGTTTTGTTGTGTCTTGGTCTAGGGGTTTGGGTTTGGGGGTGTAGTGAAATCCCCTCACTGCTGGTGTCCACATGATTAAGCTTTTTAAACAATGCCCATCAATTTCAGTTTTTGTAGAATGTCTGTTGTTTACTTGTTGAATACTTTCTTAATATTGTTGCATATGTATTGTATTGTGAAGCTGTGGTGGTTTATTGGTATGTGATATGACAGTGGTTTTTTTGGGCGGAGAGAAACAAAACCTTTTGAGTGAAATCAATTGGTTGTGATTTCTTGTTCACGAGAAAGAGCCCGTCTTACCTTCTCATAATAGACTAACTCATAGTTGGAACATGCTTCCTAAATTTATGATGAGAGAGGGGGGGGGGCATGGTTGTAACTAGTTGGCATGACATAATAAGGTAGCCTTATACCCTGATGCTTGATATGAACAATCATAGTCAATTATACAAGTGTGTTCTGAGCCTACGACTAACAAAATTCGTGATTTTGCTGAGTTAGTACTACTTTGTAGTTGTCTTTCAGTTCATGATTTCATGTTTTTTTTGGCTGGAGTTAACTGAGTAAAAAAAGGAAGGGAGAGATGATGAGGAGATGAGTAATAATTTGAGTGAAGGAAAGATGATCAAGGAGGTGGTTGAATGTAGTGATAATTATGAGAGGAAGGAGTTGGGATCAACCATGGAAATCGATGAGGTTTTGCTCTGTAGCGCTTCGAATTTATAATATAATATCTTAGAAAATACGTGGCACAATCCCAGCATCAACTTCAATGTAATATTAAACACAACCAAACACCAATAAAAAATTTCAACTTTCATTACAATAATCGTTTACATAGCACAGCGGAATACAATACACCTTAAATCACAATTCTCTTTTCTTTACAACACTTTCTTTTAGAATTACACAAATCATTACATCACTTGAACTCAAGTATCCAAATCCGAGCTATAAGAACTCACCTTTAAAATATGAGGCTAGAGATAACCCTAACCCCCAAAACTAAAGGGTTCAGCCATAAAGGTGTGAGTGATATAAATAAGCAACATAAGTAAAACATAGATTTATCAACAACAGAACATAACAAGAGTAAATGAATATAGGAAATCACAAACGCGAAAAAAACACAACGAGTGAAGCTAGACTAAGTGTCAAGTGTAGAAAACAGGAAAACACATGCGTGAAACAAAGTCAAGAAAACACAATTCTATATGCTGACTCTCTAATGCGTACTTGTCGGAGTCTATGCATTCCACTCTACATAGGTCCGGTGCAAGCTCTTAACGTCTCCACATTATAGGATTTAATCCCCCGCTATGAAACTAATCATAACACGATGACTACTACGAGATAAAGATAAACTGTGAGTATTAGCCCATGCCCTAATAATTCCGGAGGTCAATCTCTATCCACAGATAATTCTAGAGACTATTTCACTCACACCTGGGAATTTTCGAGAATACCCCACACCGCAAGCAATGGCACCTCCTCACACGAATACCACATGTGCGTCGCCTCGACCCTGATAATTCCGGAGATCAATCCCACACCACAGGTAATTCCGGAGACTATTTCACTCACACTTGGATAATTCCGGGGATTATCTCACACTGCGAGCCATACTGAGGTCCATAACCCATGTTCTCGTTCATCATATCACCACTAGTGCCAGTCCTTATCATTTTGGTTGTTTAATTACTTAACGAATCTCCTAGAGTTGGTGTACCCTACCGGACTTAACTCAACAACTGATTAACTAAAATTGCCTCAACAGGCCCAAACATAAATATCTCAACTGCCGGTATACTAGGGTCACACACACCCTCTAGAGACTCACACTCAAATTTCCAAGCCAACCTTCCAACATAAATTGCTCAGTTAAACCACTTGAAAATGTATGTTCAATTGAAGATAAAGTATAGAATAGTAAATTATAGATTAAAACATTTAGAGAATAAATCATTTGAAAGAACATTCAGAAATATTAAGATACATCAGTATCAGTCGACTAATAACAAGCATAAGTCGACTGTCCACAAAGAGAATTTCATGGTTTTAAAAAAATAATCTAAGTGTTATAAGTCGACTATCTAGGGTCATAGGTCGACTGTCCCAAGCGAAAATCCAATAATCTTTAAGAAAATAATCCTAAGTGTAGCAGTCGACTGTAAGGGGTATAGGTTGACTGTCCAGAGAGAAAATTACCATATCTTTGAAAAAAAATAATTCTAAGTGGCACCAGTCGACTGTTAAGGTCCTCAGTCGACTGTCCAGAAGAAAATTTCTAGAAAACTAGAGAACATAGCAGTCGGGTCGTGTCGGTCGACTGAGAAGTCATACCAGTCGACTGTCGACCTACAGACTGCATACTTTTGGTTGTGCACATTTCAACCGATACGTAGTTTTACTTTACGAAAAGCTTATTTCTTATATGATAAATACAACTTGTAGGACTTATAATAATCCATAAAACTAAATCAAAACCACTTGAATTGATAAAATGGAGATTTTATTGATTTCTTTCGATTAAAACATGAATTGTGCATATAGTCAAATATAGTGTTTTTCTTAAAATTTCACTGATCACCGAAATAGTTTCGTATTTAGATCCAAACCATATAAATACCAAATCTCAAAAGAAAATTCCCAATTTGGATTCATTTCCACAAACTCACTAAATTCTCAATTTCGATTTTTCACGTCATGATCGCTTGATTCATAACTTTTCCATTCAAATTTCTAAAAACTGAATCTCTACCACAACTCACAACCATAATCAATTTATAACATCACCATATCAAATTTGTATTCAACCAATACTAAAAGTACTAAAAATCTCATTTTTATTAGATTTATGTATGAAATCCACCATATTCAATCAATCCAATCCAAAAGAAATAGACTACCCATGATCTCCAATAGGTCATTCATCAATCTCGAATTACCCACATACAATTTTATTCATAAACAACTAGGATTTCACAAGATCCAATTTTTCATCCATCCATCCAATTCATAATGTGCATATTCATATTCAAACCCTAAACATGCTTTCTAGCAAATAAAATTCAACATCCAAGATCCATTGAAACATTCATATCATTCGCATCCAACATTCAAAGAACAAACAAAACAATTATGTCACTCACATACATCATGCACAAAGAAAATAAAACACAACAAATTACTCACCTCGAATGAAGAAAATCTGGTAAGAAACCTTTCTTTTGCGAAATCCAAAATCCTCTCCTTAATCCTCCAAAAAGCAATAGAACCTTTGTGTTGTGCAGCGAAAGACGGCTGCACTTCTCTCTTTTAAATACCGGGGATAGGAGAATTAGGGTTTTTAAAACACATTTGCAAAATAACCTCTTGAAACTGTAACTTTACATAAATAGATCCCTATACTTGGAAACTTGATAAAATCAATTAAATTGAGATTTAAAAACAAAACAAACTCCTTATTTCTAGTCGGCACTGTTTGAAAAGTCCAAAAAATAGTTTTGCACTTTCACCCCTCAAAATGATAATTTTGTAAAAAGATCCTTCTTTTTCTTAATATTTGCAAATAGATCTAATAAATATCAGAAAAATCTAGAAAAATTATAAATAATCCCAAATAATAAATGATGATTTTCCATGAAGAAATTTTGTATTTTGAACTTCTCAAGAAAATATTTGCACGTGTTTCGCACGCGTAAAAAGGTAAATTTTCTAAAAATATTTATTAAATCCCAAAAATCATTTTAATTCATTTATAAACCTTTAAAAATAATATTTAAAAATACGGGGTACTACATGCTCAGTAGAATGCCGGCACTCGATATGGACATCATTTGGGATTCTCAGCCACAGTAAAATTCTCAGCTTTGCTTTTCATATTTAGCCCTAATGAATTAATTTTTTTAAAACTTTGTTTTGTTACTTTTTGGTTGTTGAAGGATTTATGGTTCTTATTTGTTTGCTAATTGTGTTACTGGATTGGTTTCTTGTTCATCTTCAACTGGTGGGGTAAAAGAAAAAAGAAAAAAGGAAAAAGGAAAAGCAGACTTTGATCTATTAGGAATATAGAAGCTACTTAATCTTTTTTTTTTTTTTTTTTTTTTAAGAAAAGGTGGAGTCTGACCACCCTGTTTCATTAATAAGAGATTAATAAAACAAACTCAGAGTACTGAGCTCACTACAAAGTCAGGAGCTACTTGATCTTTTTCCTTGTGCTGTTTTGTATGGTCATTTAGACCATGTACAGAAAATCATTTTAACATTGTTTTGGGGATTAAATGTTGTCTCCATTGAATTCTAATGGATTGTATCATTGTCTATGATTAAAACAACGAGAGATCTACCAGCAACAACTTATGACATGAATTTTCTTCTTCTCATTTATGTTAGGGTTTTTCTCAATGTGTTCAGGAACTGAAGGGCGTTTGTTTAGGGAGAGAGATTATAGAAATTGTTTGTTTTTGAGTTGAAGTTGCTTAATAGTATCAACTTTATGAATACATTACAAACACAAATCCTTTTACCCAAGGCACTATATATAAAGAGACACTAGCATTACAAACACAGATCCTTTTAACCAAGGCACTATATAAGGAGACATTCTTAGCACATTAAAGAGACACCATAGCAACTTGATGAATGAATAGCAATAGTTTCAACTTGATGAATCTTATAACCAAGGCACTATATATAACGAGACATTCATAGCACATTAAAGGTTGGAATCTTCTCTTCTCAAATTAGATGTGATCATAGATAAACAAATTCGAACTTCTCAATTAATGAATACATTACAAACACATAAGTACAAAATGCAGTACTATAATACAAAGAAGAATGTAACAATGTGATTTACACCCACTCATCCTCTCCTTGCATAGTTGAACTTTGAATAAAAAATGGTTACATTCTTCAATTTTCCTTTGATTAGCAGTGCTTGAAGTCGAGCCGGAGGAGTTATGAGTATTGAATCAAGCTAAAACATAAATCAGAATAATTGAACAGACATAAATACATTACTAATGGAGCAATTTTTAGATACATCAATCCATGAAACAAGAAACATAAATGTTCAAGTAATTTTTACATACATCACTTTATTTAACCGAGCTAATTTACTTAATTTTTTCTTCACAAACACCCAATCCATTCACATCACAAATAAATTGTCCTTCACATTGTAAAAATCCAACCAATAAATATCTAAACTTCCATCTTTCTGCGCAGGTAGTCTGAGGGAAGTTGGGTATGGGGGTGTTGGGATTTGAGGTAGGGTTTGGGGTGTCATGATTTAAGCAAGGGTTTGGGTTTGGATTTGTATTCGAAGTGAGAGGGAAAAGGAGGGCGGGGGGGGTGTCGGGATTTGAGGAGGTAGGGTTTGGGCTTGCGCTCGATGTGGGAGCATAGTCACAAAGTTCGGATTTAATTCGGAAAATTCGTGATTTATTCGCGAATATTTCCTCAGCCGAACTAGTTTGCGAATTATATGTCGCTTCCCGAATAATTCGCGAAAATCACGAATTGCTGAATTATTCGCGAATAATACCCAATAACCCAACTCAAGTATTCAACCATATTTCCTTGTAGCATCTTGCTTTCCTCTTCCTTTGCGTTTTCTCTTCCCAGCCGCACAGATTTTTTTTCCCAAATTAGAATGAGCGGTGATTCCTATTTTCCTATTGCAATCAAAAGAATTTCGTTCGCTCAATCACTAAAAGGTATGATTCTCGATCTCCTATCATTTTCATCTATGTCCATGTTCATTGCAATTGTTGATCAATAAAATGAACCATTTGTTGTGTGAACTTGCTGCTATCCAATTTTTAAGAGAATATGGAACCAAGGGGAGTGAGGATTGAAGTATGGTATGAACCTGGAAACTTATGTTTGAAATTATTTTGTAATTGATGTCTCTAATTTGTAATAGTCTAAGATATTCTCTTATTAAACACTCTTGTAATTGGTTGTTTGGTGCATAGGTTAAGTAGCTAACAAACAAAACAAGACTGGAAACTAGGTGATGCTATATCAGTGTTTTCGGAGCTAATTATGGTGTATGTGTAATTTATCGTATGCAGTATGATGTCATATAAAACTGATGAGCAAAGCAAGAAAATGATCGTAAAGCTTATTGATTCTTATCTTATACAATATACAGTGACTACATTCACAGACTACTAATAAATATATTTTTGCTTTGGTGATGGATACCAACTATTAAGATGTATTAAATTTTGTATTTCTTTCTTTCCGAACATATGCTGATTTTTTTTCCGAATTTTCCAATTTTTTGCCGAATTTCGAATATTGAATCTTGCCGAATTATTCCCGAACGCCAGATTTGTGACTATGTGTGAGAGGGGAAAGAAGAAGTTGGCTGTGGAGAGAAAGAAAGAGATGAGTTTTGAAATCTCATTTTTACCCCTCACTATATTTAAACCTCTTAAAGATCGGCCGAGAGAATCAGGACAATAAGATCTAAATCAAAAGGCTCAGATCTCTTGCTCACGATAAGGAGCCCTCTCACAACACCATAATCCTCTCCGTTGATAGAAATCCATCCAAGAACTCCACGTATGCACATACACATCATTAATACACAAATTGTCAAGAAGCCTCTAATTGTCAAACTAAGTTCACTTAAGTCCACAAGTCCATTAAACAACCTAATAAATTATGTCCATTTTGGATATATGTCGTTCACAAATATTGTTATTTCATAAACTAACACCTAAAATATTCGGGGTATTACAGATTTCTTGTTTTATGTTCATGTTGATATATGAGGTTGGTGGTTGGGGCATCTTAGTGAATAATATGTCAAACAACTTTGTTCCAGGGATCTTTGTCAGGGCTAAAGAAGGTTTAGATGGAGCTCTGTAAGGACTGTGCAATGAGCTAATATAGGGCAGTAAGTTTTAAGATGAGTGGGCATGAGAAAAAGCTTAGAAAGCTAGAGTTGGTACATACAGATGTGTGTGGTTAGGAATTCTAGAGTTGGTACATACGTATGCACAAGGCAGTTAGGAATTCTTTTATGATGGTAATAGATACTTCATCGCATTTTTCTTGATCCTATTAGAAAATTTTGGGTTTATACCAATTCGTGAAAAGTACGGGTGTTTGAGATATTCAAAGCATAGAGGACCAAAGTTGAGAATGAGATGGGATGCAAAGTGAAAATAGTAAAGTCATTCAACGGTGGTGAGTACACAGGCAAAGAGTTCAGTGATTTTCTGGCATAGGTAGGTATCCAAGGAATCAAGACTTTTCCTTGAACTCCAAAGGAAAATGGATTGGTAGAAAAAATGAATTGCATGATACTCAAAAGAGTGAGGTGCATGAGGCTTCATGTGGGTCTTCCTGTCCATCTTTGGATTGCTACATTGGATATAATAATGTCCTTGATCAACCTTTGCCCGCTAGTACCCTTGATGGGAGCAAACCACAAGAACTATGGTCTGGTAAAACTGTTAATTATTCGCAATTAAAAGTTTATGGTTTTATTTACTATTGAACGAAGGGAGAGTCCTATATGTCGTTGGTTGTTAGGGGGCGAAGCGGGTTTCAAGCTACGAGCTAGATTTCTTTCTTTTATTTTTTGTTCCCGAGCTAATGCTGGGATGATCAGTCCACAGAAGAGGAGTATAGTGCATGAGTGAAATCATTAGTTTCGAGTTACTTTACTTTCATGTCATACCTTTAATCAGTGCTTCCCAGTTATTCCCAGATGCTCTGTCATTTCTCTTTTTTTAATTCTAGTTATTAATATGGAAAAAATGAAGAAAATTTGAGATACAACTCTACGTGACGAGACTAAAACTTTGCCCACTTTTTCAGTTCATTATGATAGGAAGCAAAAAGGGAAAGAAAAAGTGTATTGAATCTTGGCAAAAATCCTTCACGCGCTGGAGATGAGTGGACTCGAACCGCTGACATCCGCCTTTCAGGCCTCCCTAACTTATTCTACAATAGAGGACAACAATAGACAATACCTCTACGCCCCCCCCCCCCCCCCCCCCCCCCTCAAAAAAAAAAAACAAAACAAAACAAAACAAAACAAAAACACACACACAACTTACAACTTTCATCGTACTGTTTTCTCAGATGAGCAACTCTTCTCAAAATCTTAAAACGTGCTGAGTTGGAATTCTATTCTAAGGAGTCTTGTGGCTCCGAAGAATCCAACGATCTCTCGAGCCAGGTGAAGAATGCTCACAACAGGGTCACCTTCTACCAGAAACTTATCCTCAAATAGATACTTGTTTTTCCAACTCCAAATCATCCAACTCGTTAGCCCAAATTGGCCATTGAAATTCTTCTATTCTCTTTAGTATTTTTCTTTTTCCTTAACTTAACCTTCCAGCCATATTTCTTTTTCTTTCATTTCCTTCGAATCTTGAATTTATTTTGAAGTTCAATAATTTTTTGTTTCTTTCTAAAAAAAATAAAGCCCCAGCCATTTTATTATCAAAGTTCCGGGCCTTGAAATGAACAATCCATAGCTTTTACAGTTGGGTAAGTCGTTGCTTTCATCATTAACAGACATACTAAACCAGCGTTAATTCACATACATCCTTCACTCACGTCCTCTCCCGAGACAAGTTCTTTGCTTTTATGGTGCCACCTGGATTGCTAGATCATCTTTTTTCTATTTATGTGGAACCTAAGGATGGATGAGCTGGTTCTTATGTCTCTGGGGGGCTTCTCCACCGCGCTTTTCATTTCATAATCAAAAGGTCTTTCATTCCAATTCTTTTGCCTTCTGCTTTTGCTCTTCACCTTAGTTGTTTTCTCAACCAGAACTATTCACTAATTGACAGGGAAGAGAAAGAAACTAGATTCAAATTCCAGAAAGTGTGTCTTCATTGCTAATGTGGTGATCAATATGGCTACAGACATTGGAACTTTGTTAATAACAAGGTCATACACAGTAGGAATGCCATATTCAATGAAGAGTACTTGTAAAAACATGCACAAAGATCAGCGTGATACAACAGATCTAGATCTAGATATAATGAAGTTCAAATTAAGTTTCAGGTTTTGAAGATGGTCCTAGTAATGGAGCCTCTACAGTGCAGTGACATGTATAGTTACCGTAGGCAGCACAGGATGCTCACGATGAACCTATTGGGGTTGACCAGGATGTTCAAGAAGAACATGTAGAGACAGAGCCATTCGGGGAACCTGAACCGATCGATAAACCGATACCTGCTTTAAGAAGGTCAGTACGAGAAAGAAGGCTGACAAAGATAACTGATCTATCAGCCAACACAGTTCACGAGCATGTTCAGTACATAGATTCAGGTGAGGTAAAGACTCATTATGAGGCTTTGAAAGACGGGGTTCATATTCAGTGGGAATCTACCATGAAGAACGAGATCAACTCCTTGATACAGAACCAAACTTGAGAGTTAACCAAGTTGCCTGCAGGATAGTGTGCTCTTACAAAAGTGGATTTTCATAATCAAGAATGAGTAGATGCTATCAAAAGGTACACGGCAAGACTTATTATCAAAGGGTTTTCTCAAAAAGCAAGTATTGACAATAGAGAGATCTTCGCTCCAGTTGTGAAGTTGACTTCGATTAGGGTTATGCTCAATATAGTGGCAGTGGAAAATTTATGCTTAGAGAAGTTGGATGTCAAAACATCTCTTCTCCATGGTGACGTACAAGAAGATTTGTATATAAATCAACCTACATATTTAGAAGTCAAAGGAAAGGAAAACATTGTTTTTCGATTGAAGAAGAATTTATACGGGCTTAAACATGTGCCATAGAATTGGTCCTTCGAATTTGATTGTTTCATGTGAGGAAACTAATTCGAAAGAAGCAGATCAGATCATTGTGTCTATGTGTGCAGGTATGGCGACAATGATACGGTAATTTTAGCTTTGCATGTGGATAATATGTTGTTAGCAGATTTATTTATGAAAAAAATTAATGATGTGAAAAATATGTTAGCTTCTCAATTTTCTATGAAAGATTTGGACGAGGCAAAGCAAATTGTTTGCTTGAAAATCACTAGAGACAGATAGATAAGAAGTGTTGGTTGTCACAAATAGACTATGTGAAGAAAGTGTTGAAGCGATTCAATATGGGTGGTGGGAGGTCAGTTACTTGTCCCTTGGGTGTGCCCTGCAAGTTGTCTATGGATGTGTGTTTACATCGGAGGCAGAAATGGAGGAAATGACTTCAATTTCTTATGCCTCAATCGTTCGTAGACTTATGTATGCAATGGTGTCTACTAGGCTGGATATCGCACTTGCAGTGGGAGTTGTTAATCGATATATGAAGAATCCACGTAAAGAGTATTGGAATGCAATGAAGTGGATTCTTTGATATCTTTTAGGTACTTCAAATCATTCTCTATATTTTGGGGGTGAATGTGAACACATTGTTATGTCGATGCATACTTTTGTTGTGAACGTGATGATTGTAGGAGTACTTTAGGATATGTGTTTACAGTTGGTGGTATAGCTATAAGTTGGGCTTCTCAGTTATAGAAGATTGTAGCATTGTCAACAACAAAGTTAGAATATATGGCACTTACAGAGTCTTTGAAAGACATGTAATAAAATTTTAGAACTCATGGGTCAGTTGTGTAGAAAGCAGTCTGTAGGGGATCTATGGTGTGACAGTGAGGGTGCATAATTTTTGGTAAAGAACTCAACATTTTATGCTAGGGCTTGAAACACAAAAGTGAGGTGTCACTTCATTAGGTTGGCAGTGAAAGAGAAGTGCTTGAAGCTATGAAAGATTAGTGGCACAAACAATCCAGCTAAAATACTCACAAAAGTAGTGGATAGTAAGAAACATTGGCTTTGCTATGCCGCTATCAGATTCGCTATCGGATTGTCTCCAAGTTGATTGATGGGAGACTCACAGAGACACAAGCCTTGAATATGCCAAGAGGAAAATGAAGAACATGTTAGCGACTAGTGTATAAGTCCACAAGTGGGAGATTGTTGGGATTAATGGATCTAACACACATAGTACAATGGGTTTGAAGAAGGAGAAGAAGCAAGGCAGCAAGTAGCAGCAACGAAACCGCACAACAGCATTATATGGTAGTTGACTGCATTTAATGACAATGAATGCAACTTAGCTGGACTGCTCCCGACTGCCAGGAGGGTGGTCAATTGAAACCTACAATGGGGATATTTGATTTCTCTCGACTCTCAAGCCGTCGAAGACAACCTTGTGTCGTTGACTGCAATGGCACGGAATTGAGGATTTTGATCTACAACCGTGATCTAACCATATATATATATGGTGTATGATTATTAGGGTTATTCTAACACTGAGAGAGTTTGAGCTACCGTTCTTGAGAGATAGAGAGGAGAGAAAACCCTATACCTAGAGGGTGAGATATTGAGTGATTGTGTAACCCCTGTTTCGAATTATACGAAATTGTATTCTTTTCATATTATTGTATATTAAATCCTTCGGTATTTCTCTTTGAATAATCAATTATTTTTATCAAGCCCAAACCATCTTATAGTTTGTAAGCCCAATCTATTTTAATTGCAATTATTTTTCTCTTTTATCCTAGACCACTCTATAAATATATTTATTTCCTTATCATATTGAGAGCCCATACCCACAAGCCCAAACCAACCCAAAACCCAAATATAAACCCAACAACCAAACTCATCGTTTCATCTTCTATAACCTACCCCACTAATTCTTAATCAATTACCTATTGATCACCCCCATTATAATATCATTATTATATTTTATTATATTTATTAAAAACCCCACCTTCCCCTCCCTCTCTCTTCCTTGCACTCTCTCCCTGATCTCTCTTCTCTTTCTCCCTCCTCTATTTGAAACAGAGGACACCGCATCCCCTTCGCGACTCCACCTCAGGCTCCTCGTCACCCTGAGCTCCTCCTCCGCTCTTGTCCTCTTCACTGCTCGCCCTCCTCCACTAGCACCACCGTCATCCACAACCCCGATCGCCGCTCACCAAGCGCACCGCCATTGCCGCACTCCGAGCATCGTCGAACCCAACGCTGCCACCTACGCCTCCTGCCTCCACCTTTGTGACCCTCCTTCACCACAACTCCTCGCGAACTCCTACTTTCCCCATCGCCAGCTACCTTGAGCGCTCGCCCCGCTGCTCCTTTTCGTCCGACTCGACGCCGCTAGCGACCACCCTCCACTGTCGAGCTCCCCATCACCGTCTTCTTCGTAAGCCACTCTCGACCACCGAAGACACCACTCCCTGCCTCCTCGCTGCTCTTCTCCACCGCGACACCACCATCGACTACCCCTGCACTCCACCTCCTGCACTCGAGCTCCACAGCCGCCAGCGTGCCTCCCTGCCACCTCCATTCCCGTCACCTTGTCTTCCACCCACTCCCTGCCGCCTCCGTCTCCGCCTCAGCCCCTTGCCACTGCCTTCACATAGTGACCTCCCGAGCTCCTCCACAGTCTCCGCTGCAAACCTCCCAAACTCTGCCGCCGAAGCCCCGACCTCCACACTTTATTATTTCATACAAGCAATTTATTTGACCTCCCGCAATTAATAGTTATATTTGATTTTCGTGATTGAACCTCGTAACCCATCCATGTTCATGTAAAATGACTTTACAGTTTCAGTTGATGTGACCATCGTATCATCATGCTTTACAATCTTTCCATGATTAAATCATTCATTATAAATTGAATCGAATCAATCTATTAGCCTCTGTGATTCGATACCCATCAAAAGATCATAGATATCGAGTTGTATATTTCTGCCCTGCTATTTGTTCTAAGATTTTGACCCAGTTCCTGTTCAAATTAATTAGAACTTTATGAATAAGAGTTTTAGCTCCCTGAGTCTAGTTTCCAGAAATTTTGACGGATCTGAATCCGGTGTGTAGTTTGCAAGATATACTATTTTTAGTGCTGTGACGTTTTTAATTCTAGATTACTATTTTGAAACGTATTTTCTCGAATAGCTAATTTAAATACATGTCAAAAGTACAATTAAGACCTTATATTTACCAGTATGTTACTAAACATGATTGGGAATTTATTTATGATTTTTATGAGATTTTAAAATAATTTTACAGCCACTTTACATACATAAGAATTTGACCTTGGTCTGCTGTCTGAACAGTAGATCAGTAAATATCAGTCTGGCAGACCTAGCTACTATATTTTCAATATATAGTGTGAATATTTGTTGGAACCGGTGTGAAGTCTACTTTCATGAACCTCTAACGGTACCTGATTCGCTTTTCTGTAGCAATGGAAAAGTGGTATTTTGTACAGTAACGTATTGCTGTCCAGAATTGTAACTTCTTGTCCTTGATTTTAAATATATATTTTTCCTGCATTTAATTAATTAACTTGCATATCATGCATTGGCATAGCCCTTGATACATCCTTGATCCTGTCCTGACACCCGTTTTCACTGTTTGCATTGCTCATGTTTAATTATTGTAAAAGAATAACAAGCTGAGGTAATAAGGGGAAAGAATCTAATAGTGGACAATATAGGAAAATGTACTCGAAAGGAGGCCCGTGTTACTCGTAATAGTGACACTGTATATGTTTATATGATATGATATGATTCTTGGTTAAATGATATGATATGATATGATATGATTACATGATATAATATGATTTCTGTTAGTGTCACTGGAAGACCCGAGTACATGATCCTATAGAATTCACCATTAGAGTCTAAACGTTAACTTGATTGTATGCACCCGAACCTGTGGTATGGGACGCAGGATTGCGTGCATTAGTTAGGATTTATAATAGATTGCTAGACTTGAGATTAACACTGAACACGTGCATGATTCATGGTTACAAGTTATATGGTTCTTGTTTACAAGTTACATGTTACCTGTTACAAGTTTATATGATTCCGGTTGACAAGTTATATGATTCTTGATTAAAAGATTACATGATCAAGTTTACAAGTTTACAAGTTTACATGACTCCCGTAATAAGTTTGCGTTATTCCCGTTTACACGGCATGTTTCCTATTACATGATTCCTTGTTCCCGATTAGTTATACTTTGAGATTTGTCCAGTTGTTACCTGCATTACACTTAATCATGTTATATTACAATTGCATCGCCAGTTCTTGTTTCCTTTCTCGTTCAGTCATTGTTGCTTTCTTGTTATATATATTGTTTTCCTGTTATCATGTTTGTTCCGTATTTGAATTTTCATTTCTTATTGCTTTTCCTGTTATGCCTTGTTTCTAGTTCCTACTTGCTTGTTACTACTTGCGGTCCATAGCTTGCTCCAACGGGTACTGCCCATCTTTCTTTTGAGTTATATTATACAGGTACAGACGATGGATTACTGAAGAAACTCGTCGAACTGTTACTGCATTGCAAATTCTCGGGTTATTTGGTAAGTTCTTGTATCACAGATATTGGTTATTGTATTATATTCTTGTTCTGTGATTATTATTGTACTATTGAGCTTACTGGCATTGTACAGCTTATGAATGATATGAGTTGGCATACTTATATCATTCGCTGAGTCTCAGTTACGTGCTTGTGTTTCCATATAATGGGAAGCGAGGTATGACAGATTGAAAACTATTTTTTCATCTTCTTTACTGGAAACCGCAAGAGTGCATTTGCGTGGGGAAGTAGCAATTGTAATGAGTAAATCTCGAAAAAATCTCGTGTGTTTGCATGTTGTTGGTTGTGGATTGTTTGTGTTTCTTTAAGTTTAATTACTTCTTTGCATTTCACTCATCAATTCTAACCTTTTGAAGCTCTCTACTTTCTTCCCTCCCCCTCCCCACCTCTCTTCCATACATAATGGACATCTTCGAACTAGAGATGCGGGGCTATGGTCCCAATAAGGTGGTTTGTCGCCATGAACCCTGCCCCCACCAACACCACCGCCACCACCAGCACCCCCCCTCCCAACCCCTTACTATGGTTCGGAGTGTGGTGCTACTCGCTCCACCCCTGACGAAGGACAAAAAGGAACTCAAAGGAGTCGCCCAATCACCTACTGTACAGTCATCGAAGATGTACTGGCTACTACAACCATCATCACCGTTCCCCTCTGTCTCATCATCGAGGATGATCCCCACGAGGGGGTCCTCCTATAGGTCAACAATGTTGTAAGAAGACCTCCATCGTGGGCCATTAGAGATCCCTAACTCCACCCAAAGCACATCGAGGTCAAGATAAGGCTTATACTGGATCTTACAGCTACGGTGGTCGGGATCAGTTCCCTAGCCATGATCTTCATCATTAGTCCAAAGGCCATTACAGTCACCACTCTCACCATCTCCACAACCCCTCTAACAACCATGTAACCCTTGTTTTCCATTTTCTTGTATTTTGGGTGTATTTTCTTTTTCCATGTATTTATTCATTTTGTACTCTTCTGTTTCTTCCGAACCATGTATTTGATCCTCGTTCTCATTATAAATCTATCTATTTTGACTGACTTTATTTTTGTGGCTTTGAATATTTTCTTGATCTAATTAAATTTTCTATCCCAATTTATTTGTCTCCAATTTATTTTTTTTAGCTCCAATTAATTTATTTCATGGCCTATTTAATTATTTTTTAAATCTTATTCTATTTCTTGTTGGATCATTAAACCCTAAACCCTATTCTTTCTTATTGGATCTTTATATCCCAATATCCATTAGCTACCTATCCGTTTACCCACACAACCCGTACCCCTTATTAACCCTAATACTATCCTATATATATAAACCCCTGTGTATTTCCCTGTTTCCCATCACAAACCTAGCCGCCTATTTACTTGATCCCCTACACCTGTTCATCTACCCTGCATACCCTAATTCCTATCTCACCTGCACATCTACCCCCTCCCGACTGCTCTGCTACCCCCCGCCTGCCACCCTCTGTCGCGCCGCCTACCCACAATGCCACACCAGCCACCTCTCCTCTCCCTTTCTTATCCTCACCATAGCGCCCTGCCTCCTCCCGACGTTAGCCAGGCTGCCGCGACAACTACACCCGCCACAGCAGTCGGCAGCAGGACAGCAGCGACCCCTGCACCGCCCCCTCCCCCCTTCAGCCCGAAGCCACAGCACGCCCCCCGCACTGTGTTCCTCCATCGACAGAACAGCAACCGCGACAACCCCCCCCCCCCCCGACCTGTCCTCCCGATGCCGGCAGCCCTAACCTGTCGTCCTCCCCATGGTCCCCACACTCAACCCAGACTGCCCTTCCTCTTGTGTGTGCTGCGGGTTGGTCTTTTTGATCGAGTGAGATCTCAACTGTCGAATCTTCATCATCATCATCACATCTTGATCATCCTCCTGATCATTGAGATATGTCTGATCATGTTCGCGATCGGTTGTTCCTTGTGTTCGTGATCTTGCTCGTGATTGTTCATTCGCTTGTGTTCGTATCCTAGAATCTGTTCCTGTTATTCTTGCTCTTTGCATTGTTTTCGCCATCGTCTATAAGGCAAGTAACTTGTATTTTTTTTGTTGTATAATACAAGTACTAAATACTGCCTGTAGTGTAGTGTTTCAAGATCCATTCTCATGAAACCCTTGTTACATATTCTCTCTATTTGTTGATCCATCCGTAGGCGTCTTTGGTTACACACACGACCTGAAATAATCTAGAAATAATTAACTCTTGTTGCATTTATGCGTATTGTTCGTGATCCATGATGTGTTGTATGATCTTGTATGCATGATGTGTTAGTCGTAGTATAACTTGTTGTAGACCTGGTAAACACCCCATACCATGTTGCTTGGACATCTATTATACCATGCTTGTGTTTTGTATTGATTTGGATGAGTTCTGTATGAACTAGTTGGTTTTATGCTTGAAGAAGATTTCAGTCTTTGCTATTACCCCATTTTTGTTCAGTATTTTAGACCCTATTAAGGTCAGTATATGAATATTATTTGTGAACATGAATTATAGAAAATTCTGTTTAGTTTCCAGAATTTCTGATAGATCTCAGTTTCGATTTGTGAGTTACAAGTTATGTCTATTTTACTATAGAGGTGTAGAAAAATTACATATTTGGTTTTATGTGAATTCTGGAGAGTCATTTATTTTTATACTGATGTTAAAGATAATATTTTGGTCCAATATTTTGCTGAGTACAACTAGACTTGATTGGGATTAACCCTTAATTTCTATGGATTTAACTTATGACATTTACAAACTATTCTATGTTTCCAAACAACTACTATACTTGCAGAATTTCCATACTGTTCAGTAAAGAATCTTAATTTCAACCTGATTCTACTTGCTTTTTATAAAAACTTTGTAAATATGAAATGTAGCATACTGTATCTATTTTACCACCCTTTTGACGGATTTAGATTTCGATTTGTATTTTGTAATCTATTGCTCTTTTAGTGCTGTAGTGTTTATGATTCTAGATTTACAAATTTGCTGTACTTTGCTGTTTTCTGATTTTATTTGACTATACTATCCATGTTGGATTATTATGAAAATTTATTTTTTGATAATAGACATACTAGGGAATACCCCAAATTTTTCTTGGATTTAATCAGTAAGTTTTTATGCCGTTTCTGTTCATGTACAACCTTGTGATTTCTAGCTGAACATGTTTTCTGGATACAATTCTGTTTGAGTTCTATTTTTGTGAAATAACATATGAATTATGTATATTTCCTGGATTCGGCCGAGAGTCTATTTTCCATATTTTCTGATGGATCCAGATTTGCATGTTTGTGGCAACGGGAATCCCAGATTTAGTGCAGTACTGTCTTACTGTCCTGAACTAAAATTTTCATTGTCCTATCCTTTTATGAGTTGTTCTTTACCTGTGCATGTTTGTCTTCCGACCTGAACCTGTCACTTGTTTGTACGATGCTATTCTTGCCCTGTTTTGTGACAAGTACATGTCTGTTTGATAATAGTAACAAATAACCAAGCCGGGGTTAAGGGAAAGATCTAGTAGTGGATAATATAGGAGCCTATATTCGGAAGGGGACTCGTGTTTCCTGTGTTAGATGTTTACCGACCAAGTTACCGACTAAGTTACCGATCAAGTTTACCGACTGACCAAGTTAATTTCCTGTTATCGATCAAGTTTACCGACCAAGTTTTGTAATCCTGTGAATACCCGAGTACATGACCTATAAAATCCCCTACAAAGTCTAAATGCAAACTTGTTTCAATGTAACAACCATGTGGTAAAATTTTGGGATGCATGAAGTGCTACCTAGATAGGAATAAATACAAGACCTGTAATAATATGACACCTGTTACATGCTTACCTGTACATGCTACCTGACATCTGTTATCTGTTTACCTGTTTATAAGATACTTGACACATGTTACATATTACCTGTACCCTGTTAGCACACCATGTTACTTGATCTTATTTCCTGATTCATGCTAGTTGTTCTGTTTTGTTGCCATGTCTATTCCATGCTATGTTTGCTGCCGTTGTTACTCTATATTTGTTTATTTTCCTTGTACTTGTTTCATGCACTAAAAGCAGCCCGTAACTGGCATTGACGGGAGTTTTGTTTCTTTTTTACTTTTCCTGCAATTTATTAAATTGCAGATTATGGTGATCAGCTGCCCGATGGAGTAGGTGATCTAAGATACTAGTTGCTGGAGTTTTTACTATTATTATTTCATGTTGCTTATTTTGAATAAATGTAATTGCTACGTGAATTTTTGTATTGGGCAGTTTGACCCAGGATTTATAACACTTATTCCAGATCTGGTTTATGTGAGATTTATTTATTTTATTTTAGGTAATCTTGTTGACTATATTAATTCAGTTATGCATGCGTGGTTGACTATTCCTCTTATATCTCTCTTGTTTATACTTGTGCCTTTTGTAAAGATCGTGACAGCTTATGAATGGTGTAAGTCATTTGCTGGACTTAGTTACGTATCTGTATTCCATATCTCCTTCTTGGGAAGCGGAGCGTGGTAAGGTTTTTAGTGGTATCAGAGCCAGGTTTGGCTAAGGTATTAGTTTGACTAATATGTCAAACAAATTTGGCTCGATCAAGGATTGGCTCAACAGTACATAGACCACGCAGTAACATGAATAAATTATAATCAACTTGATCTTGATACTAGTCTTGTTCCATTCATTTTGATCCCTCCATATTCAATTCTTTGATTCCTTGTTTCTTCCGTCTCTTACAATTATCCTCATTTGTTGATTGCTTCTTGGGTATAAATTCATTCTTCCATACCCCTATTCTTTTGATTCCATACTAATTGATTTGGTTTTGTGCAGACCATAGCTCGCAGAGGTTCAATTTCCCGTCTCAAGAGGAACAACCTAGGCTTGAGGCCGTTACTAATGTGCTTGAGCGGCTGATTCAAATGTAGCAGAACTATAGTGATCTTGTGATGGCTGCTTTGGAAGCTGCCTGGGTTTCGACTCCCGTTGTGCCTGCACAGACAGCTCTTCCTCCTCGTCCGGGTACAGTTGTAGATTTCATGAGGCTACACCATGACAAATTCTCCGGCACTAAGACGCCACTAGAGGCTGAGCGGTGGTTGATCCAGATAGAGAGTCTGCTACAGGTAGCTAGGATTGTTGATGCAAAACGTGTGGATGTGGTGAGCATCCAGCTGGTGGACCTTGCCCACATATGGTGGAGGGCTGAGTTCGAAAGGCTCATGCGGCCTGTAGCTTGGACCACCTTCACCAGGAGCTTCTTGGAGAAGTTTTTCCCTAGAAGCACTCAGGTTAAGATGGAGCAGCAGTTCCTGGCCCTGAAACAGGGTGCCAGGTCAGTGGATGAGTACGCAGCAAAATTTAGCAGGCTTAGCTACTTCGCAGTCGTTCTTGTGGCGAACGAAGAGGACAGGGCTTGTAAATTTACGCTGGGGCATGAGCGAGATATTCAGATGCATCTTGTTTCCCTTCTCCTGCGTACTTATGCAGAGGCTCTTGAGGTAGCCCAAGCTTAGGACCAAGCTTACAGCAGGTTGTCTCCTCAAACTGTTCAGCACCCCGTTGCTTCTGTTGTTAGGCCTACTAGTGGGCCGATTCGGAGGCCAACCCCGGTCGCTTCAGCGAGGGCACTACCCTACTCACCTGCCACCTTGAGGAAGGATCAGACTTGCAACTATTGCCACAAGGTTAGGCACATATGGAAGTACTGCTGGGGATCCAACCGTCTTTGCCTTGCATGCAGAGCAAGGGATCACATGGTTCGAGACTATCCACAGAGAAGGATTAATGTACCTGCAGGAGGATCTGCTCTAGGAGAAGCACAAGGTCAAGCTTACAACCTGATCACCGGAGACGCAGCTACAGGTATTCAGCAAAAGAGTTGTTTTGTTTATTATTCTTTCTTTTTCTGTTCTTGCATTGGTTATTCTCTCTTGCATCATTTATCCATTATGTATCTTGCATTTGCCTTCATTTATTGATTCATTAATGAGTATCATACTAGTTATTCCTTCCCCACCATACTCTCTTCAAATGCCAGTTGTACCACCCTACTCGTTTTTCTCCCTTCATATTCAATTTTTCCATGCTCTATTCTCTTTCGTCCCTTGCAGTCATTCTCATTCGTTGATTTCTTTTGAGTGTAAATTCACACTATTGTTCTACCTATATTATCTTTGAATCTAGTGTTATCCATTCTTTTTATTCCTGCTTGATTCGCCGATCGGCATGTCTATCACTTGGATTTCTGTGCAGCGGAAGCGTGGTGGGCACATAACCCACAGGTCCCAGGATCCTCTTGTCGCTTCTCCTCCTTTGTATTGTTTGCTTCCCTTTATTCTCTTGTATTCGTCCTCATCCGTTGACTCATTGTTTGGTTCAGTTCTTCCATAATCAATTCTCTCTTCGATTCTAGTCCTACCTACTCTTTCATCTTCGGCCCCATTATCTTCTAAGTCTTATGCTGTTTCTCTCCTTTTGATCTCGTTTGCTTCTTTTCTTGCATTCCAGTTAACATTATTGTTATCCACTTCTTCCTCATTTTGGTATTGCCACCACTTGTTTCTTCCCCTTTAATTCTCTGTTTTGTTATCCCCCCAAGTTTATTTTGCCTTGTCCTATGTACCGCCTAAGCAAATTTTGAAGACGAAATTTTGTTGTAAGGTGGGTTGGATTTGTAACCCCTGTTTTCCATTTTCTTGTATTTTGGGTGTATTTTCTTTTTCCGTGTAATTATTCATTTTGTACTCTTCTGTTTCTTCCGAACCATATATTTGATCTCCGTTCTCATTATCAATCTATCTATTTTGACTTTGACTCTGTTTTTGTGGCGTTGAATATTTTCTTGATTTAATTAAATTTTCTGTCCCATTTTATTTATCTCCGATTTATTTTGTTTAGCTTCAATTAATTTATTTCATGGCCTATTTAATTATTGTTTAAATCCTATTCTATTTCTCATTGGATCAATAAACCCTAAACCCTATTCTTTCTTATTGGATCTTTATACCCCAATATCCATTAGCTACCTACCCGTTTACCCATACAACCGCTACCCCTTATTAACCCGAATACTATCCTATATATATAAACCCCTGTGTATTTCCCTGTTTCCCATCACAAACCTAGTCGCCTATTTACTTCATCCCCTACACCTGTTCATCTACCCTGCATACCCCGACTCCTATCTCTCCTGCAAATCTACCCCCTCCCGACTGCTCTGCTACCCCCCGCCTACCACCCTCTGTCGCGCAGCCTACCCACGATGCCACACCAGCCACCTCTCCTCTCCCCTTCTTCTCCTCACCATAGCACCCTGCCTCCTCCCGACGTCAGCTAGACTGTAGCGACAACTGCACCCTCCACAGCAGTCGGTTGCAGCACAGCAGCGACTCTGGCGCCGCCCCTACCCCCTGCCGACTTCAACCCGTAGCCGCCGTGCGCTCCCTACGCTATGTTCCTCCGTCGAAAAAATAGAAACCGCGATAGCCCCCCTCCCCCCCCCAACCCCGGCCTGTCCTCCCGATGCCAGGAGCCCTGTCCCGTCGTCCTCCCCGCGGTCCCCACACTCAACCTTGACTACCCTTCCTTGTGTATGTGCTGCGGGTTGATCTTTTTGATCGAGTGAGATCTCAACCGTCGAATCTTCATGATCATCATCACATCTTGATCGTCCTTTTGACCATTGAGATCCATCCGATCGTGTCCGCGATCGGTTGTTCCTTGTATTCGTGATTTTTCTCGTGATCATTCGCTCGCTTGTGTTCGTGTCTGGGAATCCATTTCCGTTATTTTTGCTCTTTGTATCTTTTTCGCCATCGTCTATAAGGCAAGTAACTTGTATTTCTTTTGTTGTATAATACAACTACTAAATACCGCCTGTAGTGTAGTGTTTCAAGATCCATTCTCATGAAACCCTTGTTAGATATTGTCTCTATTTGTTGATCCATCCGTAGGCGTCTTTGGTTACACATGCGACCTGAAATAATCTAGAAATAATTAACTCTTGTTGCATGTATGCGTGTTGTTCGTGATCCATGATGTGTTGTACGATCTTGTATGCATAATGTGTTAGTCGTAGTATATCTTGTTGTAAACCTGTTAAATACCCCATACCATGTTGTTTGGACATCTATTATACCATGCTTGTGTTTTGTTTTGAATTGGATGAGTTCCGTATGAACTAGTTGATTTTATGCTTGAAGAAGATTTCAATCTTTGTTGTTATCTTGTTTTTGTTCAGTATTTTAGACCCTATTAAGGTCAGTATACGAAAATAATTTGTGAACATGAATTATAGAGAATTCTGTCTACTTTCTAGAATTTCTGATAGATCTCAGTTTCGATTTGTGAGTTGCAAGTTATGTCTATTTTACTACAGAGGTGTAGAAAAATTACAAATTTGGTTTTATGTGAATTCTGGAGAGTAATTTATTTTTATACTGATGTTAAAGATAATATTTTGGTCCAATATTTTGCTGAGTACAACTATACTTGATTGGGACTAACACCTAATTTTTGTGGATTTAATTTATGACATTTACAAACTATTCTATGTTTCCAAACAACTACTATACTTGCAGAATTTCCATACTGTTCAGTAAAGAACCTTAATTTCAACCTTATTCTACTTGCTTTTTTTTAAAACTTTGTAAATATGAAATGTTGCCTACTGTATCTATTTTACCAACCTTTTGATGGATCTGGATTTCGATTTGAATTTTGTAATCTATTGTTGGTTTAGTGCTGCTGTGTTTATGATTCCAGATTTACAAATTCGTTGTACCTTGCTGTTTTCTAATTTTATTTGACTATACTATCAATGTTGGATTATTATGAAAATTTATTTGTTGATACTATACATACTAGGGAATACCCCAGATTTTTCTTAGATTTAATCAGTAAGTTTTTATGCCATTTTCCTATTCATGAATACAACCTTGTGATTTCTAGCTGATCATGTTTTCTGGATACAATTATGTTTGAGTCTTGTTTTGTGAAATAACATATGACTTATATATATTTTCTGGATTCGACCGAGAGTTTATTTTTTAGATTCTCTGACCGATCCAGATTTGCATGTTTGTGGCAACGGAAATCCCAGATTTAGTTCATACTGTCTTGTCCTGAACTAGAATTCTCGTTGTCCTATCCTTTTATGAGTTGTTCTTCACCCGTGCATATTTGTCTTCCGTCCTGAACCTGTCACTTGTTTGTACCAAGCTATTCTTGCCCTGTTTTGTGACACGTACATGTCTTTTTGATAATGATAACAAATAGCCAAGCCGGGGTTAAGGGAAAGATCTAGTAATGGACAATATAGGAGCTTGTACTTGGAAGGGGACTCGTGTTTCCCGTGTGACATATTTACCGAAGAAGTTACCGATCAAGTTTACCGACCAAGTTAATTTCCTGTTACCGATCAATTTTACCGACCAAGTTTTGTAATCCTGTGAATATCTGAGTACACGACCTATAGAATCCCCTATGAAATCTAAACGCAAACTTTTTTGAATGTTGCAACCATGTGGTAAAACTTTGGGACGCATGAAGTGCTACCTAGACAGGAATAAATACAAGACCTGTAATAACATGACACCTGTTACATGCTTACCTGTACATGCTACCTGACATCTGTTATCTATTTACCTGTTTATATGATTCTTGACATCTGTTACATATTACTAGTACCCTGTTAGCACACCATATTACTTGATCTTATTTCCTGATTCATGCTAGTTGTTCTGTTTTGTTGCCATGTCTATTCCATGCTGTGTTTGCTTCCGTTGTTACTCTATATTTGTTTTTTTTCCCTGTATTTGTTTTTTGCACTACAATCGGTCCGTAACTTGCATTGACGGGAGCTTTGTTTCTTTTTCCTTTTTCTGCAATTTATTAAATTGCATATTATGGTGACCAGCTGCCCGATGGATTAGGTGATCTTTGATATTAGTTGCTGAAGTTCATGCTATTATTATTTCATGTTGCTTATTTTGAATAAATGTAATTGCTACATGAATTTTTATATTGGGCAGTTTGACCCAGGATTTATAACACTTGTTCCTGATCTGGTTTATTTGAGATTTATTTATTTTGTTTCCAGTAATCTTGTTGACTGTATTAATTCAGTTATGCATGCGTGGTTGACTATTCCTCTTATATCTCTCTTGTTTATACTTGTGCTTGTTGTAAAGATCCTGACAGCTTATGAATGGTAAAAGTCATTCGCTGGATTTTGTCACGTATCCGTATTCTGTATCTCCTTTTTGGGAAGCAGGGCGTGACAAACCACCACCATGCTCCCTAACCAAATCACCCCATATCCATCACAATATCCAACCCCTTCCTCACCAACCCCATCATCGAAGCCTCTCCAAATCCCCCCAATTGTTACTCACACTTCATCTCTCAACAACCCTCTCCCTTCACCTTCTCCTCACCTCACGGCCTCCAACCCTCCCCCTCCATCGCTGCTAACCCCCCATACTCTGCACCCCAACCTGTCACTGCTCGGACTTTATAAGGGAGTCCGATTAAGGCGGTCGGAGTTATGGAGGGTGATTGCCAATCTGGAGAGAAAGGAGCCCTGGATACCGATGGTTAGAAAATCAACCAGAAAGAAAATTGTGGTTAAAGCATCAAACAAGAATTTGAAAAAGCACTGTAAAGGCAAAAAGAAACTGATCCCATGTTTTAACTGTGGCAAAACGGGCCATGTTCGAGCTGACTGTATGAGAGAAGCTGGTGTCTTAAGTGCTTCAAATGGGGCACATTTCTTATGTGTGCAAAAATGTTACAGTACACCAAGAGGAGGCTAACCGAGACATGAAGAGAGGAAAATCGCCGGATAATCCAACCCAGTTCTGGCTCGCCAGTCGCCTAGCCAACATCAAACAAGAAGAGCAATAGCTTAGGGCATGGTGTGCTACTGCTGTAACGCCCCGAATCCCAAATACACTGAATTCGAGATGTTCTACAGGATCTTTTCACTTTCTTTAGTACAATTTTACAGGGAAATTAAAACTTTTCATCATACATCAGAGTTTACATCATAATTACATCTTTCTTTTGCACAGCGGAAGTAAAATACAACAATTGAATAAAGTACAACAACAATGATACAGTCTTTAAGCATCCATTCTTCTCTTATCTTTACATGACATATACCTGCATATAAGACTGTGGGTACGTCAGTTTATTCAACCGACGAACATTATACACGGCCATCCTCTCTATGCCGGAAATAGTATAACTTAACTTTTCATATTTAGCAAACACAAACTTGTCACAATTCAAACTAAAGGGACTACCCTATTGATGTCGTGTTGTGATTGTGCACTTAGTCCTTAATGCAGTTTATTATGTTACATGACACTAATGCGCACTTGTTCGGATTCTATGCATCCCATACTACATAGGTCCGAGGGCAAGCCCTTATTCGTTCTTCATCTTGATAGGGTTCAATCCCCCGTTATGTCTTAAACTACTACTGTAACTACGGTAGTGTCTTAGATGTCCTATGATCTATGAGCCCATGTCCAGGCAGCCTGGAGGGGAATCCCACGCACTGTCACGACGCATCGAGCAGGCAACCTATGGACAATTCAGCCTCCGCCATGGAACAATGGCACCACCCATAGCCACTCGAACATCCCACGAGCGTCGCCACCGGGACGATAATTCCGGAGTAGCGCCCACGCCATGTCTTGACGCATCAAGCAGGCAACCTGTGAATCGCTCTCACACAGCTATCCGTTGGCCCCCATACTCATGTTTTTCTTCTACTTTCATCACATCTCCACTATGTACTAGTCCTTAGTTTTATTTAAAAATCATGAACAAAATAATCTCTAGAGTTAGCCTCTCCATCAACCGGACTTATTCATTTGTTTCATCATGACCAACCTTGGTCTAATTTCATCTCAATTCATTTTTCTCAATGCCAGGGAGACTTAGCTACTCTCTTTCAAATTTCATTTCACAATCTTCAACTCATAACAATTTCCATGTCGAGTTCTCAAACTCACATGTATATTCTCTTTCAATTCATGATTACACTTTATTCACAAGTCCATAATGAATACTTTTAACTCACAAAGTTCATATGTATAGCCAACAATTTCTTTTTCCCTTTCATACATCATGATTTTAATTTCATAATCATACATGAATTCAAGCAACTTCATAATATCACTAGTCACATCCATACTTCACATTTTGCACAATATTCATAAGTGAGGATAAATAATATCATGTTACACAACAAAGTACTTTTTCCAATTACTTTATAATAGCCTATTTCACTTAATCTTTATAAGTTATAAATTCCATAAGTATATATCTTGTAACCAAAGCTCTAATTATGCCTTTTATTCACAAACCATATTGTATTTCATTCAAATAATACCCAATTTACTCTTATAAAATTCCTTGTATTTTTATGAGAATTACCATATTTATTTCATAATTTTTGGACTTCAAAAACTCCCAAAAAATATTTTTTCCTATATGCCGAACCCAAGAATCGAACCAGGCACAGCACCGTGATAGCACAGAGCCCCGACCGCTAGGCCGGTCGCCGAACACGATATAAGAGCGACTGAGAGTAATAAATACTCTCGGTTCGCTGTTAACTAGTTTTTGAGGATTTAAACAAAAAGGGTGTGAATACTGGGATTCGAACTGTGCAAACCAGAGAAGCAAACCGCAGTCCAAGACCACCTGAGCCACTGGCTCGGGTTGTCACTAACCCAATTAAAAATCGATTTGTATTATATTCGTACTGCTTTAAAAACATCTCGATATTCAAATAGCCATAGTTCCTTATTGCTTTGGTAAAATTTTCTAAAAACTTCCAGATTAAATCCTCATTCATATAAGTTCATACCAGTGGGGAAAAATAATTTTTGTACTAATGAAATGTATGTTTTTACACACAAATCTAAAAGTCATTTATTAAACTACAATACATTGTATTTTCGACATTGCCAAATAATTGATCTACTAGTCTTTTATTGAATGAATTCATAGTGATAATTTACTGAAATTAGTTTTTAATTCAACCAGCACATATGATTTCAATAGTCCATATTCATATCAACATAAAGGTCTAATCATCACAAATTAACTACTAATTTTATGAGTAGTACTTTCATTAATCGACCTATGTCATAATGAAGTATACTCATTCATCGATTATACAAATCACATCTCAACATACAAGTATTTCATTTTTCTTCAAAAAATAAGGTGTACTCTTTCTTAATAGGTTCCATGTTTCAATTTCACAATTAACAAGCATGCATTATGTCTCTAATCATAATAACAACATTCTCAATTAAATTTAATCACCCTCATAACTTCATACTAATAACCATGGGGCAATCTACACACAACTTAATTTTTACACTAGAGCCATATAAATTAATCACCACATTTCAATTTATTCACATACTAACTACTCAATTCAAGTGGGCTCTTATTAATATTTTTTCATGCATCTTTAATGGTGGAAACTTAGCATGGATCTATATTAGAAATATGAAATGTTTTACCCACCTTAATTGGAGAGAAAAACCCAAACAAAAGCAACCAAGTCCTTGTAGATGAAAGCACCTCCTCCTAGCCAAAAGAGTGCACCAACTCCAAGCTTCCAATCCAAGCCGAATGCTTCCTCAAGCCCAATCCGAATGCTTCCCCTCCTTGTGATGCCGGCCACTCCAAGCAACAACAACACACACAACTCTCTTATCTTTTATAACTCTCACTATTACAATGTTATAACTTAGAAATTATACTTTGCATATGAAAAATTAGCCATGAGAAGGGGGGTATTTATACTAGGGAATGAGTGAGATGGAGGGCCAAGATTGTTTTGGTGGTTGTTGGATGAAGGGCTTAGATTAAGGTAGGAGTTAGGAAAACTACCCACAACTAAGAAACTACCACCATGTTCTCCATGACAAATTTTGAAAATCCCTCCAAAAAGATTGAATCCGGCCTAGGAGAGAGAGTGTGCATTGCACGTGTACGTGTAGTGCACGTGCATGCAACTAGGCCAAATTTGTACATTTTTAATTTGTACAAAAATAAAATAATGATAAATTAGTCTTCTACATGACAAGTTTAATTAAAATGGATTAATTCATGGGCTTTCTTTTTTGGGCCAAAATAGTTTATAAAATAAATAAATAAAATAAAATACATTTGGGCTTTTTAAGAAAAGGGCTTTTCATTAAATTAAAATAAGGCTTTAAAGAAAGGCTTTTTGTACTAAAATAATTTGAGAAAATTATATTTAAATACACACATCATGATAAAATAATCCCAACAAAATATTGCACGTGCACACTACGTGCAAAATAAATAATTTTTCATTAATTGAAAAATCAGGGTATTACAGCACTCCCTCCTTGGAATAGTTCCGTCCCCGGAACTACAATCAAGAGCGAGAAAAAAACAAAAATACAACACACACAACCAGAACAGAAGATACAAAATACAATCAAGCAAAAAGCTCAGGATAGTCCTTTAACATCCTCTCCTCAGACTCCCAAGTAGCCTCTTCAACCAAGTGGTTTCTCCAAACTACCTTGACCATCGGTATTGTCTTATTCCTCAAGACTTTCTCTCGACGATCAACGATCTCAACAGGAGACTCGATGTAATTCAGGTCTAACTGCAAACCTTCCGGCACTTCAGGCAAATGATGACTCGGGTCCGGAATATAACCTCTCAGCATAGACACATGAAAGACATTGTGCACCTGAGACAACTCTTCCGGTAATTCAAGCCGGTAAGTAGTTTTCCCGATCCTTTTCAATATCTTATACGGGCCTATAAACCTCGGGGCTAACTTCCCGCCTTTGCCAAAACGAACCACACCTTTGCTGGGCGATACCTTCAGAAAGACGAAGTCACCAACTTCAAACTCAAGGTCCCTTCTCCGGTTGTCTGCATAGCTTTTCTGCCTGCTCTGAGCTTCCACCAACCTTTTCCTGATCAGATCAATCTTCTCAGAAGTCAGTTGCACAAGCTCAGGACCAAACAACTGACGCTCCCCTACTTCATACCAACAAACAGGAGTCCTGCACTTCCTGCCATACAGTGCTTCGTACGGTGCCATCCCAATGCTAGCCTGAAAACTGTTGTTGTAGGCAAACTCCACCAAAGGTAAATGCCTTTCCCAACTGCCTCCAAAGTCTAGTATACAACACCGAAGCATATCCTCAAGAATACGGTTGACTCTCTCGGTCTGCCCATCGGTTTGCGGATGAAAAGCAGTGCTGAAATCTGTCTTGGTACCCAAAGCTGCCTGAAGACTCCTCCAAAAATGCGAAGTAAACCGCGCATCTCGATCAGACACAATAGTCGAAGGAACGCCATGAAGTCGGACAATCTCACCAACATACATCTTAGCCAACTTGTCCATCGAAGCAGTGAGTTTCATCGCCAAAAAGTGAGCGGACTTGGTAAGTCGATCGACTATAATCCAAATAGCATCATTGCCTTTAGGACTCTTAGGCAATCCCGTGATGAAATCCATACTGATGTTATCCCACTTCCATTCCGGAATAGGTAACGGCTGTAATAGACCTCCGGGTCTCTGATTTTCGGCTTTGACTTGCTGACAAACCTCACACTTCGCGACAAATTCAGCCACATCCCGCTTCAAACCTGACCACCAGAAATGCTGTTTGATGTCCTTGTACATCTTAGTACTCCCAGGATGTACAGACAGAAGAGTAGCATGCGCCTCCTGAAGAATACTCTCTTTCAGGTCCGCCTGATTTGGAACGCACAGCCTATCTCCGAACCACAGCACTCCATCCCTGATTTGAAATCCGGGCAACCTGCCAGCACTGACCTGCTCCTTCATCTCCAAAATATCAGCATCAACTTCCTGACTTGCAATGATCCTGGCATTCAAAGTAGGCTGAAGCCTCAACTGAGCCAAAGATGCTCCCAATCCTTGCAAGACAACCTCAATACCTGCTCGATCCAGCTCCTCAATCAGATGCCTCTGAGTTGTAATCATACTGGCCAAACTGCTCTTGCGACTAAGTGCATCAGCCACAACATTAGCTTTTCCAGGATGATACTTGATCTCAGGTCGCATATCCTCGAGCACTTCCAACCATCTCCGCTGCCTCAGATTGAGATCCCTCTGCTGATATATATACTTCAAGCTCTTGTGGTCCGTGTACATATTCAACTTCTCACCATACACGTAGTGCCTCCATTGCTTCAGGGCAAAGATAATCGCAGCCAACTCCAGATCGTGAGTCGGGTAATTTTTCTCATGCGGTCGTAGTTGCCTAGACCCATAAGCGATTACTCTTCCTTCTTGCATTATGACACAACCAAGCCCACGATGTGAAGCATCGCTATAAACCTCATACTCGACACCAGCTCTAGGCAAAGCCAAGATAGGTGCAGTAGTCAGCCTATCTTTCAACTCCTGAAAGCTCGCCTCACATTGCTCGGTCCACTTGAAGCTCACATTCTTCTTGGTCAGCCCTGTAAGCGGTACAGCTATCTGAGCATAACCTTGAATGAATCTCCGATAATATCCAGTCATCCCAAGGAAGCTTCTAACTTCTTTCACTGTAGTAGGCCTTGCCCAATCTCTCACTGCCTCTATCTTCTGAGGGTCAGTTGCCACTCCCTCCTTAGAAAGGATGTGACCTAGGAATGCCACTTCAGATTTCCAGAAATCACACTTGGATAACTTGGCATACAACTGCTGTTGTTCCAGCTTCTGCAAAACTGCTGCCAGATGCTCGGTGTGCTCCTCCTCTGACTTGGAGTACACGAGGATATCGTCGATAAACACCACGACGAAAGAATCAATAAACGGCCTCAGAACTCTGTTCATCAAGTCCATGAAGATTGCAGGTGCATTCGTCACTCCGAATGGCATAACTAAGAATTCGTAATGCCCATGCCGAGTTCTAAACACAGTTTTGTGCACATCTTCAGCTTTCGCTCGAACTTGGTGGTAACCTGATCGAAGATCTATTTTGGAGAATACAGCTGCTCCTTGTAGACGATCGAACAAGTCATCAATTCGAGGAATCGGATACTTATTCTGAATAGTGACCCTATTCAGCTCCCGGTAATCGATACACATTCTCATCGATCCATCCTTCTTCTTAACCAAAAGCACTGGTGCTCCCCAAGGTGACGCACTAGGTTGAATAAAGCCCTTTCCCAACAGTTCCTCAATCTGCCGTTTCACCTCATCCTGTTCCACTGGATCCATCCTATACGGTGCCTTAGAAATGGGTGCACTTCCCGGTTGAACAGTGATGCTGAACTCTACATCACGATGCGGGGGTAACCCAGGAAAATCTTCCAAGAACACAGTCAGATAGTCCCGAACCACAGGAATCCCTTGCACTTCCACAGGAGTCTCTTCCTTGCGGATAGTTGCCACCAGCTTAGAACATTTCCGCTTCCCTTGGAACACGATTCAGGTCCACCTGGAGCCTCCACTGTTACCCTCTTGGTTTTACACTCGATGCTTGCACTGTACACCGTCATCCAATCAATGCCAATGATAACATCGACTCCCAAGATAGTCAACTCGATCAGATCAATGCCAAAGATTCTATCCCCAATCACAATCTTGCAATCAGCATAATACCGATCAGTGGTTAAAGTTTCCCCTGACGGAGTAGCTACTGCTAAGATCTTACCTGGGAAAATCTTTGGTTCAACTCCCAACACTTTAGCAAACTTTGGAGACACAAATGTATGAGAGGATCCAGTATCGAATAACACCACAGCTTTCATTCCATATTCTGATGTAAAAGGTCCATCAAATTCGAAGTATAAGACATGAACTTTCAAGTCAATATTCCATTTCATTGAATTCCAAAAGTTTATACATTCGAATTTAAGAGAAAACATTTTTGACATCAGAATGAAAGAAACAGAAGCTACAACACTCTAACTCCTACGGGTCCTCTTCGCTGCTCGAAGTTCTTCCCGCAGTTCATCAACCTCATCCTTCAGCACATCAGTTAGGTTCTTTTTCTTCTCAAGTTCCCAAATCCGATGGCTAAGAACAGAATAGTCGGCCTTCCGCTTCTCCAGCTGAGCCTCCAACAATCCAACTCTCTCCTTCAGGGTTTCCACTTGTCTCTGAAGAGAAGCCACAAGACCACTTGGAACTGGTACTTCTTCTTCGTCAGAAGAAGAATCATCAGATGAATCCGGAGGTGGGGTGATCTCTCGGGATTCAGGGTACTCCTCATCATCAGAATCAGCTTGTCCAGGGTAGTACTCGTCCTCGGAATCAGCTTGTCCAGGATGGTACTCTTCCTCAATGATATGCCAATCGTCGCCTCCAGCAGGGTCGAAGTGATCAGCCATCTTAGAAATAGAGAGGAAGAAGCATAAATCTTAGAGCAACACAAATGTAAGTCACTTACATTTAAATCTCTAGACTCAAACACACACTCTAATGTTCACTTCTAGGGTGTCGTTCCTTATAAATTTGTACAAGTGTGAAAGTGTAGAAAGCGTGGCTCTGATACCACTCTGTAATGCCCCGAATCCCAAATACACTGAATTCGAGATGTTCTACAGGATCTTTTCACTTTCTTTAGTACAATTTTACAGGGAAATTAAAACTTTTCATCATACATCAGAGTTTACATCATAATTACATCTTTCTTTTGCACAGCGGAAGTAAAATACAACAATTGAATAAAGTACAACAACAATGATACAGTCTTTAAGCATCCATTCTTCTCTTATCTTTACATGACATATACCTGCATATAAGACTGTGGGTACGTTAGTTTATTCAACCGACGAACATTATACACGGTCATCCTCTCTATGCCGGAAATAGTATAACTTAACTTTTCATATTTAGCAAACACAAACTTGTCACAATTCAAACTAAAGGGACTACCCTATTGATGTCGTGTTGTGATTGTGCACTTAGTCCTTAATGCAGTTTATTATGTTACATGACACTAATGCGCACTTGTTCGGATTCTATGCATCCCATACTACATAGGTCCGAGGGCAAGCCCTTATTCGTTCTTCATCTTGATAGGGTTCAATCCCCCATTATGTCTTAAACTACTACTGTAACTACGGTAGTGTCTTAGATGTCCTATGATCTATGAGCCCATGTCCAGGCAGCCTGGAAGGGAATCCCACGCACTGTCACGACGCATCGAGCAGGCAACCTATGGACAATTCAGCCTCCACCATGGAACAATGGCACCACCCATAGCCACTCGAACATCCCACGAGCGTCGCCACCGGGACGATAATTCCGGAGTAGCGCCCACGCTATGTCTTGACGCATCAAGCAGGCAACCTGTGAATCGCTCTCACACCGCTATCCGTTGGCCCCCATACTCATGTTTTTCTTCTACTTTCATCACATCTCCACTATGTACTAGTCCTTAGTTTTATTTAAAAATCATGAACAAAATAATCTCTAGAGTTAGCCTCTCCATCAACCGGACTTATTCATTTGTTTCATCATGACCAACCTTGGTCTAATTTCATCTCAATTCATTTTTCTTAATGCCGGGGAGACTTAGCTACTCTCTTTCAAATTTCATTTCACAATCTTCAACTCATAACAATTTCCATGTCGAGTTCTCAAACTCACATGTATATTCTCTTTCAATTCATGATTACACTTTATTCACAAGTCCATAATGAATACTTTTAACTCACAAAGTTCATATGTATAGCCAACAATTTCTTTTTCCCTTTCATACATCATGATTTTAATTTCATAATCATACATGAATTCAAGCAACTTCATAATATCACTAGTCACATCCATACTTCACATTTTGCACAATATTCATAAGTGAGGATAAATAATATCATGTTACACAACAAAGTACTTTTTCCAATTACTTTATAATAGCCTATTTCACTTAATCTTTATAAGTTATAAATTCCATAAGTATATATCTTGTAACCAAAGCTCTAATTATGTCTTTTATTCACAAACCATATTGTATTTCATTCAAATAATACCCAATTTACTCTTATAAAATTCCTTGTATTTTTATGAGAATTACCATATTTATTTCATAATTTTTGGACTTCAAAAACTCCCAAAAAATATTTTTTCCTATATGCCGAACCCAAGAATCGAACCAGGCACAGCACCGTGACAGCACAGAGCCCCGACCGCTAGGCCGGTCGCCGAACACGATATAAGAGCGACTGAGAGTAATAAATACTCTCGGTTCGCTGTTAACTAGTTTTTGAGGATTTAAACAAAAAGGGTGTGAATACTGGGATTCGAACTGTGCAAACCAGAGAAGCAAACCGCAGTCCAAGACCACCTGAGCCACTGGCTCGGGTTGTCACTAACCCAATTAAAAATCGATTTGTATTATATTCGTACTGCTTTAAAAACAACTCAATATTCAAATAGCCATAGTTCCTTATTGCTTTGGTAAAATTTTCTAAAAACTTCCAGATTAAATCCTCATTCATATAAGTTCATACCAGTGGGGAAAAATAATTTTTGTACTAATGAAATGTATGTTTTTACACACAAATCTAAAAGTCATTTATTAAACTACAATACATTGTATTTTCGACATTGCCAAATAATTGATCTACTAGTCTTTTATTGAATGATTTCATAGTGATAATTTACTGAAATTAGTTTTTAATTCAACCAGCACATATGATTTCAATAGTCCATATTCATATCAACATAAAGGTCTAATCATCACAAATTAACTACTAATTTTATGAGTAGTACTTTCATTAATCGACCTATGTCATAATGAAGTATACTCATTCATCGATTATACAAATCACATCTCAACATACAAGTATTTCATTTTTCTTCAAAAAATAAGGTGTACTCTTTCTTAATAGGTTCCATGTTTCAATTTCACAATTAACAAGCATGCATTATGTCTCTAATCATAATAACAACATTCTCAATTAAATTTAATCACCCTCATAACTTCATACTAATAACCATGGGGCAATCTACACACAACTTAATTTTTACACTAGAGCCATATAAATTAATCACCACATTTCAATTTATTCACATACTAACTACTCAATTCAAGTGGGCTCTTATTAATATTTTTTCATGCATCTTTAATGGTGGAAACTTAGCATGGATCTATATTAGAAATATGAAATGTTTTACCCACCTTAATTGGAGAGAAAAACCCAAACAAAAGCAACCAAGTCCTTGTAGATGAAAGCACCTCCTCCTAGCCAAAAGAGTGCACCAACTCCAAGCTTCCAATCCAAGCCGAATGCTTCCTCAAGCCCAATCCGAATGCTTCCCCTCCTTGTGATGCCGGCCACTCCAAGCAACAACAACACACACAACTCTCTTATCTTTTATAACTCTCACTATTACAATGTTATAACTTAGAAATTATACTTTGCATATGAAAAATTAGCCATGAGAAGGGGGGTATTTATACTAGGGAATGAGTGAGATGGAGGGCCAAGATTGTTTTGGTGGTTGTTGGATGAAGGGCTTAGATTAAGGTAGGAGTTAGGAAAACTACCCACAACTAAGAAACTACCACCATGTTCTCCATGACAAATTTTGAAAATCCCTCCAAAAAGATTGAATCCGGCCTAGGAGAGAGAGTGTGCATTGCACGTGTACGTGTAGTGCACGTGCATGCAACTAGGCCAAATTTGTACATTTTTAATTTGTACAAAAATAAAATAATGATAAATTAGTCTTCTACATGACAAGTTTAATTAAAATGGATTAATTCATGGGCTTTCTTTTTTGGGCCAAAATAGTTTATAAAATAAATAAATAAAATAAAATACATTTGGGCTTTTTAAGAAAAGGGCTTTTCATTAAATTAAAATAAGGCTTTAAAGAAAGGCTTTTTGTACTAAAATAATTTGAGAAAATTATATTTAAATACACACATCATGATAAAATAATCCGAACAAAATATTGCACGTGCGCACTACGTGCAAAATAAATAATTTTTCATTAATTGAAAAATCAGGGTATTACAACTGCTAGGGTTAAGAGTGGTAGGCCATCAGAAAATCAATTCCTTGAGGTACTCAACAAATGATGGCCGATTAAGGGTCACCGTAACTGGGTGATAAAGAAAATGTGCCATCTTCAATTTCTAGTTTCCTTCCCATTCCCTGAGAAGATGGCTGAGGTGGCGACGATTAGAACCCTTGACTTTGGCTACTTCACAATGGAATTCAGGCAATGGCGCCCTAAATTTAGTGCTGAGATTCCCAAGGGGGACGTGTACTAGATTTGGGTACATAACGTCCCCCTCCATTGTTGGAGAAGAGAATCTTTGGAGGAGTTAATCTTCGACTTTGGGACGGTGATCGATGTCGATCCCAAAACATCTAGGAAATCAGAGCTTATTTTAGCTAGGGTTATGATTAGATGCGCAAACATCGGTCAAATGCCAAGATTCACCAAATTCTTCACCTTTGAGGAAGCTTATATCATCTACTTCGTTCTCAAAGTGAAGGTGAACAATGAAAGGAGCTTGGTGGGTATAGCAAACTCCGATACCACCGCTGAGGTGGTCTTCGACACCACAATCAATGGCGCCCAAGAGATTGAAAGAGCTCACAGATAGTTGATCAGGGAAGCTAAAGAGCCTAAATGCTACCGGAGCTCGTCGGAGAAGACGACCCCCCTTAAGATTTTGTAGGGCCAAGATCTCACACCAAGATCCTCATCCAAGGGCTACGATGGATCTGCTAAAGTTCTTCTAAAATGGCAGGCAGGCTTTGGCTCAAGGATCACTAGATTCAGATCTGGAAAAATCTGATCCCTTTAATTTGAATTTTGGAGGGGTAGAGGGGGCGCCAGCTACCAACTCTTCAAAGAGCTTGGTCATCTCTGTAAAAGCAACTGATAAACGAGGTGAATTGGTCAGTAGGGGGCAGCTCAAACGTCTGAGCTCTCTAGAGATTTGGGGAAAATGGAAGAGAAACTCAGGCTTTCAATTAAGAAGAGAGTTAGAGATGAAGATAAGGGTGAGGAGAGGAGGATTTTATGTAACACCCTGTAATTTCAAATATATATATATATATATATATATATATATATATATATATATATATAATAAAACACAAAGGAAGCAATCAAGTGGCTCTCCTTCAATCCCCCAAAATCAAAAGCCCAGATCTAACCTCACAAAACACATTTTCCCCCCAAAAGTTTCACCCCAAAACTCAAATTCAAATTCCCCCCAAAACAACTCTTTATTTATTTAATTATTTCTCTCTCTCTCTCTCTCTCTCTCTCTCTCTCTCTCTCTCTCTCTCTCTATATATATATATATATATATATATATATATATATATATATACACACACACACATATGGAAAAATAGATTTTTATACCCTAATTTATAATTATTTTTCAACATATATACTAATGAAAACACAAACTTTTATTTACAACTAATTATTGTCATACTATTCAAACATGAGCTATATAATTGTTGATTTACTGTTTACAAGGCTTTTCATATGATGTATCGTTCTGAAGACGTGTCGTAGGCACGTGCCCACGGGCAAATCTAGTATATATATATAATTGGAGTTGCTCTATAAAGTTTACTATAGGGGGGTTATATGGGATTGAATGGAATTGAAAGGTTGGCAGGGGCTGTCATGTGGCTGACGTTAGTGGGGCCTGCCCGATTGTGAAGAGGGCTTTGCGGCATTGCTGACGTGGGGGCTGTGCAGTGGGGCCTGCCTCAGGGGGGGTCTGCTGATGCAAGGCAAGAGAGGATTCAGGAGATGTGGGTAATATTGATCTTATATCGGGAGCTTAATAAGATAATTAAATAATAAATATAATTGCCTGGGATTAGAGGCCACCAATAAGCTATAGCACCTTTTATGAGGCAGCCCGTGGTGGGCAGTTGTACTATAAATAATGAATAAATTAATAAATTGTCTGAGTATTGGGGCGGGGCGTTACAAATGGTATTAGAGCTGACTTTCGACATCGAGTGTGGGAGAAGAATGGGTGTGATGTATACCTGAGAGGGAGCTGAGGTCAGTACGCTGGCAGTTTAGCTAGGGACAGTACGCTAGAATTTGCTGAATCAGGGTACTCCATCCACATCAGCAAGATGTATGCATGAGAGGGAGCTGGGGTCAGTGCGATGGCCCGAAATTAGTTGAATCAGGGTACTCCCGCTGCACGTCGGCTAGAAAGGAGATCCTGCACTAGGTTGTGCATGCACATACTCAACGAGGACATTGATTTCTAAAAAGGGGGGGGGGGGGGGGGGTGTATGTAACACCCCGTAATTTCAAATATATATATATATATATAATTAATTGGAGGTGCCCTATAGAGTTTCCTATAGGTGGGGTTATATGGGATTTAATGGAACTGAAAGGATCACAGGGGGGTTGTCACGTGGTTGACGTCAGTGGTGCCCGCCCGATTGTGAAGAGGGCCTTGCAGCATTGCTAACGTGGGGGTTGTGCAGTGGGGCCCGCCTGAGGGGGTTCTGCTGACGCAAGGCAAAAGAGGATTCGGGAGATGTAGGTAATATTGATCCCATATCGGGAGTTTAATAAGATAATTAAATAATAAATATAATTGCCTGGGATTAGAGGTCACCAATAAGCTATAACACTTTTTATGAGGTAGCCTATGGTGTGAAGTTGTACTATAAATAATAGATAAATTAATAAATTAAGTATTGGGGCGGGGAGTTACATTTTACATCTCTATCCCTCTGCCCCTACGGTTCTCGCACCTGAGGCAAGTGGCGACATCTCTATGGAGCCACATGTCCCTGAGCATGTGGATGCCTCGTTCTCTCCTCCTAATTGCATGCCTCTTTTCCCACCTTCGGCAGCTGTAGCCCCTACGCGCATTGCACGGGCTTCAGGTTCGTTCTCTGTGAATTGGCTTGGGCATATGAAGGGGTCCAAAGCCAATTCCTTTCCCGAAGCTGTGATTAATGTGGGCCTTGGTTCTAAGCCCAATTACAATCTAAAGTCTATTTCCTCCTTTGGGTTGCTTGTCTCTAATTTAAATGAGTCTACTTTTGAAGGGGGCATTGTTTCCCCAACTAGGCCCAAGATGGGGTCCAGTGTTGTATCTCCACCAAGTGGTGATGACTTGGGGGCGTGTCTTGACCTTGAAGATGATGATCCATATACGGAGAATGATTCGGATTTTAAGAAGGAGATGGTTGAAGATACTCAACTGATTTTGGCTAGGGATAAAGCTTTGGGTCTCACTCTATCCCCGGAGGTGGTGTCGTCTACTTTTCCTGATTCACAGCCCTGTCCTGGGGGACTTGGGCAAGCTAAGGGGTTCAAGTTTCACTCTGCACCCAAGAGGGCCTGTACATAGTCTTTGGATCACTTCCTAGGGATTGCTACCACCTCTAAAGTTTCTAAGACCGATGGTGTAAGTCCGCGTAATTGGTTTATGGCTATTTTTAATTATATGTCAGACACGCAGATGTTTTTTGTCTAGCCAAAACCTACGGTTTAGAGGTGGGTGATGTTGAATGCAATGCCTTGTTTCTCAATACGATTAGCGGGTGGGAATTGGCTAGGGAAGCTCGGGCAGCTTCCCCTACACCCACCGACTCATGTATCGCCAAATCAGTTTGTAATGATAATGTTGTTTTGGAATGCTAAGGGCCTGGGTGGTCACGGGAAATGGGAGATGGTTAGGGACATTATTTCTAACTCCAAAGCTGACACTGTGGGTCTTCAGGAGACTAAACTTGCTCATGTCTCTAGATTTCGGAGAATTGGGGGGAATAAGTTCATGAAAAGGAAAATTTGGTCATCCGTTGGGGTGTCTGGGGGTATTGCCATTGATTTAAACCCTAATCTTTTCTTGCACCTCGATGAATTTATTAGGAATTTCTCCTTGTCTCTTCGACTTCAACATCGGACTGATAACAGGACTCATATTGTGACGGTTGTCTACTGCCCTAACCTTGCACCCCTCTAGAACATCATTCTGGACAGAACTCCACTCAATCCAAACTCGTTAGCAAGATCTGTGGGAGATGGGGGTGACTTTAACATCATAAGATTTGCTTCTGAACACTGTGGCCGGGGGTCTTCTAACTCAGATTCGGAAGATTTCGATAGAGTTATCATGAATATGGAGCTGGTTGATATCCCTATCTCGGATAGATTTTTTACTTGGTCCAATATGCAAGCTTCCCCAATTCTAGCCAAGCTTGTTAGTATTTTGGTCTCCTTGGACTAGAAGGCGAGGTTCCCGTTTACCAATGCCAAATCAATACCTAAACCAACATATGACCATGTCCTATTGTCCTATCTTCAGGCGAACTCAACACCAGGGTCAAACCTAAGTTCGGGTTTGAGAAAGCATGGCTAGAAATTCAGGGTTTCACCACTTGGTCATGGAGAGTTGGGCTCTCAATACTCAGAGCTCGGAAGCGGCTGCTATTTGGTGCGAAAACATTCGCAGGCTCTGATCTATGCTCAGGAAGTGGAACAGCACCAAATTCTCTCTAATCTGGAGTGCTAAAGAAGCCATTCTTAAGGAAATTGATGGTCTGGAAAGATTGGAAGAGACACGAGACCTCAATCAAGATGAACATAACCGTCTTTTTAGTCTTCGGGAGAACATTAAGCAAGTGTATAAGCTTAAAGAGATTAAATGGAAACAACATTCTCGATTTCGTGGATCAAAGAAGGAGACACGAATACCACATTTTTATGCCGTGTGGCTAGTGCTCGACGCAGGTCCATCCTCATCCCGTCGATCCAGACGGAGAATGGAGTGGTACAAAAGGATCATCTAATGAAGCAAACTTTCCGGTCTCATTTTAAAAACCTCCTTGGGTGCAAAGCTGAGTTTAGGACTCCCTTAAATGCAAATTTTTGGGAAGACAATTCCCCAGATATGGTCCACGCTCTGACAGCTATGGAAATTCCTTTCTCTGAGGGGGAAGTCCAAGAGGTGATCTCCCTAATGGGCCGGGACAAAGCACCTGGCCCACATGGATTTTCTATCCTTTTCTACCAGACATTCTGGGAAGATATTAAGGACGATGTCATGGTAGTTATGTCGGAATTCTATGACCATAGCCTGAAACTTGGAAGGCTCAACTTTGTCGAGGTGGTTCTGATCCTCAAAAAGGAAGACTCTCATAAAGTTGGAGACTTTCGTCCCATCATCCTTCTCAATTGCTCGGTTAATATCATCACCAAAATCCTGGAAAATAGATTAGCAATGGTGATGGATGGTTTGATCTGTCACGAACAATCCGGATTTATGAAAGGATGGTGTATCCTGGATTGCGTGGCTAATACTGAGGAAGTTATTAATCAGTGCCATATTGCAAATAGCAAGAGTTATCTGCTTAAGCTAGACTTCAAAAAAGCTTACGATTCTATTGACTGGGACTATCTGCTGGTGGCTCTCAGGGGCAGAGGTTTTGGGGATAGATGGATCAGATGGATTCGTTATTGTCTGACAACGAGTTGGGCTTCAATCATTGTCAATGGTTCGATGGGTCCCCCATTCTTGTAGAAGAGGTATGTAATAAGGGGTTCCCTTCTCCCCTATCCTTTTTACTGTCGTGGCAGATGCCCTTAAAGGTATGATAGATAACTGCAGATCTTTAGTGTGGATCACCCTGATAGCCTACGGGCATAACCGACTGGGCTGTTCAATCCTCCAATATGCTGACGACATCATTCTCTTTAGTAATGTGGAGTAAGGGGAAACCATTTCCTTCAAAGGAGTCATGTACTGCTGTAACACCCAAATTTTTTTTTTTTTTTGACAAACTAAACCTCTAAATTTAATTCTATCAATTTCTATATCACTTTAAACATAAACTAAGATAGGTATATTTCAAATAAAATTTTGGCAGTCTCCCCTGAAATTTCTGCCCCGAAACACAAAAAGCTTACGGAATTCTGCTCTAAATTCCGTAGCTCACAACACAGGCAGTATAATCATGTGCTCCCCAGGCCAAAATGAGCATCACCACACAGGCAATATAAATAATATGCTCTGGGGGCCAAACTCACAACAGAATATCAATTATAATTTAAAAACCATAAATTTTCTTGAAAAGCAAATAGGATTTTTGTAAAAATTTAGGAACCCACAGAACCCAATACTCCACAACGAGGTAGGTACGGGCTTTCTACTCCATCACATCATTATCTATATATATTTTTACCACAATACAAAATAATACATTAACTGTCTACATTTCTTCATATGCTAAGTACATAGAATCTATCATTTCAACAAGAATATAATATCTATCTCTACATCTACCTCACCGAGCTGCTAGCAAACCTGCAGGAGAGTTAGGGTTGTCCACCCTCAGGGAGGGACCCCCCTAACCCCCAGAAAACATCAGGAGTTAACCATTTCTGGTGTAAGTATAATTATTAATCTAATAAATTATTAAATTGTATAAAGAAAATAAATTAAACTTACAAACATCAAGATAAGAAGATGCAACCTGAAATCTGAACATAAAAACATCACCAATACGATTTTATATTAAAATACTCTTCAAACCTGCATCTAACTATGTAATTACCCATAACTTCACACATTTCACTATATGCTTCACATCGACCTCATATATATCCTTATTTTACATTCGCATAATACGAATTCACACACAATCCATTACTTTTCAATTTGAATTCCCTAACACGAATATTCATCTTTCCACAATTATCGTCATATCAGCATTTCGTTCTTTATATGAATATAACCACATAATGTTACTACATCTTTTCTTCATCTCTATTTAGCCGTGCACTTCATTTACTTGTATTATATTAATTCACGTCTTATAACATAAAACATAACATCTCAGTACACATGGCAATTTACTTGCATTTCATCACATCACTATCATATCACTTATTGAATACGCATTCTTATTGCATCAAAAGCATGTTTTACAACTCATTCTCATCCCGTTATACCACTTTAGTAATTTCTCATTCTTAAAAGTAATATGTCTTACCATCATGTTCACTTATAACACAAACTACCATTAACTTCACTTTCATTCTCATCACAGTATACTCCATATCCCAAACATAGTTTGGGCAATCACATATCACACCCCAAAGTCGATAGCTTGGGTAATAATCATCGCACCCCAAGTAGAACTTGGGTAATATTACATCACTTTCCAAGCCGATAGCTTGATTATTAAATTACTTTTCATCTTACACTTTACTTTATTCTTCATTTCCATTATTCATTACCAATATTATGCCAACTCACCCTGCGAATTATGCCATGACAGGTAGTTCCCACTATTTCCACAGAAATAGAGGGCGGGTAGTTCCTCGACACAATTCCAAGGTGTATCAACTCATATCATACTGTATTTTACTTTAATAATCACTTTCATAATACAATTATTTCATACTATTCATATTAACACATGTCTCTTTTATTTTTTCATTTTAAATTAACCACATACTGCATTTATCATTTCTTTTCATATACAAACTCATAACTCGTATTCCGTCATACTCGATTTCATTCATATTCACTTTCTTCCACTTCTACAATTCACTTTTCACTTTCTTTACTTTCTCATTCTTATTTACACTTATTTATTTTATTAATTTTTCGACCAATAAGCCACAGTATCCCAATATACTGAAAGCCGACAGCCCAGTAAAACACGCTGACCGATGCTTACACAGAGTTTTACACGTCCGAGGCTACGTCTTCCTCCTAGCCTGTGCCAGCGAGGGAACTCCGCACCCCAGATAAACTGGGTACTTCCTCCCAGCCGAAGCCAGGAGGGAAAAACTCTGCACCCCAGGTAAACTGGGTACTTCCTCCCAGCCGAAGCCATGAGGAAAAAACTCCGTACCCCAGGTAAACTGGGTACTTCCTCGCGACAGCTGTCATGGAGGGTATAACCGGGCCACAAGCCGATAGCTTGGGCTATAAAACTCCACACCCCAGATAAACTGGGTACTTCCTCCCAGCCGAAGCCAGGAGGGAAAAACTCCGCACCCCAAGCCCGTCCTTGAATATTAGGAGGTCTAGCCCAAACCCCCAGGATTGCTATAAGTACTGGTCAACAAAAATCCATTTGATATTAACATTAGTCATTTCATCTTTTCATCTCATAATATCATCACATACATCTTATCTTTCATTTCAAATACTAATCATGTCTTTAACTTCGACCACGTGAATTATTATCATATTTTATTAGCAAATACCATCTTATCTTTAATCTTACCATTTAAACGCATATCCGGTGTCCACAATATTAATTATCATTTATCACATAGATGCATACACTTTGTCATTTAATCATATAACACTGCCATATCATCTTATTGTATAACAAGAATGCACCAAGTTATTTATTTTACCACAACATCACGCATTATGAATACCATGTTATTTATTACCCCATTATATCATATATAGGTATACGCCATGTTATATCATGAATAAAAGAATTAAATCATGTTATTCCAGATCGTAAGTGTATCAAAATATATAATTCATCACATAATAATATCATATTATTGCCCAAGAATTCACTTCGAACATAATTATAATATAACATATACCCACTGACTAATTTCATCAATTATCACATCACAACTCACTATCATGATATATATATATCACAAACATACACCACATATGCGGATTTCCAAGAAAAGGAGCACAATCACCTATTTCATCTAATTACATCTCATGACATCCATCCATAACATATTAGCACATACACAAGGCTCCACGTATACCAAATCACCTATATCGGCCTATATACCCAAAAACATGCACAAAACATGCACGGGGTAAAAATATGCATAAACCATTTAATAAATTTAATTTTTATACATTAACACATCACACTAATCCATAATATAGGTTTTATATACTCAAAATAGTTAATTTCACCAAATATCACAAAAACTCAGTTTCGGGCTCTTAAAAATCCGTATTTTATTTCAAAATTAATTTTTGGCATAACTTCTACGAAATATAACAAAAAGCCATGAAATTTGGCCACAACATAAAATATATGTAGATACATCATACTCACCTAACGGATCGAGCAAACGATGTCCCACATCCGCCCGGTAGCCAGTCGAAGTTCAACTTTTTCCACCTAAATGGAAAATTATAGGACCTATTAGCATAAAACTCAAAACTCGACCTACGAACCACCAAATTCGAATCCGTCTTTACCCACACGTCAAAAATGACATAAGTAGATGAGCTACATTAATAAATTTCGAATTCGGGTCCTAATACAAAAACTGACTTATTGATCGGAGGCTTATTAATAAGAAAATTCCCTATCTCCTAATTTCTTTAATCTCTTCTTCCTAATTTCTCAAATTAGGGTTAATAATAATAATAAGACTCAATTACACCTCTGAACCTAACAAATTCTCACCTCAATCCCGCTCGGGCATTCCACCGAATACCCAGCGTGCACTTTTCGCCTATACTCCATTCCACTCAATTTAATCGAGTTTAAAGCCTGTAAAATTTACCAAAATTTCCTATTAATCTTCTTGTAACATTTTTCACCCTCCAATAATTTTTCTACCCTCAATTGAACCAATTTCCCTTTCCAAATCTACAAACCCTAACTCGAAGATTATGAAAAATTTACCACTCAACTTTTCACCAAGAAACCCTCCCTCTCTCACTCCTAACACGATCTACACACACTAACGAGCCTCCCACATCAATTATTGTTAAAAAAAATAAAACACATAACAAAAGACAAATAACAAGTTTTGTATACCTTCTCGAAGCTATCTTGAAAAACCGACACTGCCACGAGCTAGATCACCCTTCACTTAGCTTACCCCTCAAATTAATTTGAAAATCACGAATAATAGGAGTGGAATTGGGTGGGGGGAGGGGAGGCCGAAATTTGGTTTCGGTGGGTTTGGTTGGGATCAGAAGGAGGAAAGAAAGGGGGAAAGAGGAAAGGGGGGGAAGGGGGGTTTTAGAAAAATTTAATAATAGAAATATATTTTTATAAAAGAATATTTACAAATAAGCCCCCACATCTCCAAAATATTTCAAATAAACCCCAACTTTATATTTTTAATCATACGAACAATACAAAATACATTAAAATTATCTTATAATAATCCCCCAGAATCATGAAGTAAAATAAACAATATTTCTTCACATAAAATCTCGACTCTTAACTCTAATATAACAATAATACCAATCTAACACAAATCTTGACACCAACATCAACATTTAAAATAAATAAAAAGAATAAAAAAACACCAAATAAAATTCTCACCACTCCAGGAATATATAAAAATGAGTATTTTCGGTATTTTGCAAATTCGATGTGTTACAACTGCTTTGAGGCATGGTCCGGCCTACAGGTAAACTTTCATAAGAGTGCTCTTATCCCTATTGCCATGTCAGATGCTGAGGTGCAAAATCATGCGTCCATCTTGAATCGCTGTCTCGATAGGTTCCCATTCAAATATCTGGGGTTACCTATTCACCCAGGTGAGCTAAAAAAATCAGATTGGTTTCCAATCAATGAAAAAGTTGAATCCAAACTCTCGGGTTGGAAAGTCAAATCCGTTTCTCTTGGCGGGAGAGTATCCTCATTAACACAGTCCTTTCCAACCTCCTAACATACTACATGTCCTTCATTGAATTGCAGATTTGGGTCATCCAGACGATTGAACTAGTTCGGAAGAGATTCCAATGGAAATGTGCTGATAACGTCAAAGGGGGTTATCATCTTATCAGATGGGAGAAGGCTCATGGTGAGTTGGGGTGATCAACTTGAGAGAGATGAATCTAGCCCTCCTTGGTAAATGGTGGTGGAAAGCTTATCACCTGAATGGCGAAGGCAGGCAAGATTTCATCCAATCCTATTTTCAAGGTAATGATTCCCACAATAGGGGTTTCGGGATTTTTTCATGGGTCTCATAGTTTTGGAGATGCGTCTCAAAAGCGCACGACTCGTTCAGCTTTTGGGTAACATCCTTCATCAGAAATGGTAGAATGACCAAGTTTTGCTGGGATAAATGGTGTGGCGCTCAGTCCTTGCATGACCCTTTCCCGAACCTCTATGAGATTACTACTCATCCCCATGTATCTGTGGCCAAAACTTGGAAAAGAGGCTCGTGGCTACCATCATTCAAAACTCGTCTGACGCAGGAACACCAGCTCAGCTTAGCTTCTCTGCAAGAATACATCTCTTTGTCAGGAGTGAAATGTTCGTCTGGCCCGGACTGTAAAACATGGGGTGTGGATAAGTCAGGCTCCTTTACAATCTGGTCACTCTATAACCATATACACTTTAGGGGTTGTAGACCGAGCTGGTTGTCGGTTTTTTGGAAGGTGAAATCCCCTCTGAAAGTCAGAGTTTTCCTGTGGTTGGTTCTCAACGACGCTATACTAACTAAAGAAAATTTGGCAAAAAGACAACCACAAGTTAGGACTAATCACAGTTTTGCAATGCGTCCCTACAAATGAGAAATCACCTGTTCCATGAGTGTCAAAGGAGCTTATCGGTTCTGAGTGTTGTACTCAGAGCCATCGACACTACGGCTTTCCCCTAAAGTTATGAGGATTTTTGGGTAGGCCCCAAGTTTGTTTCTGAAAGAAAAGAGATGAAAGGTGCATAGTACATTGCCATCGCTGCAACAACCTGTGTTTTATGGCTAGACAGAAATAACTTTTACTTTCGTGGGACTTGTAATAGTATTTGTAGTAATCTTACTCATATTATACATCTTATTTCTTTTTGGGCCTCAGCTGCAGTGTCAGGTCCTAGCGGTAGATCGCTAGAGCTTTCCAGGTGGATCAGTATGACGGTAATGAGGTCGAGATTTGTAGTGCCCCGAGTTCCTAATACCTAGAACTCGAGACACAAGCCAGAATCTTTCATTCAAATGAGTCCAAATACAGTAAAATCACATACATAATGAAATTTCAAGTTCTTGGATTCTTTAGAAAGATCAATAAGTCTACATTAACTTCTCACTTGGAGATTTCCTCAAAATAGATTATTTAGATGAAGAAAAATAGCCAAAACTGAGGAGCATGCAAAACTTCCAGAACTTATAGAAGTATCAAGCAGTTGAGCTATAAAACTCATTAAAATAACAAACGATCTCAAAAGTCTATAAAATTTGGTAGGAGTGTCCCAAACATGTAAAGTCACCATATATCAAAAATTTAGCCAGAATCCGAAATATACAAAAGGATATGATATTTTAAATTGGATGTGAAATTTTAGACAGCAATAGCACTGTGTCTCAACAATAGCAGCAAGTTATATTTTTTTGAAATAACAATTCTTATTCAAAAATTATGAAACTTGGTGAAAATGTTCCACACTGAGTTAGAATACCATTGTAAAAGTTTCAAGTTCAAATTCCCTTTTACCATGGAGTTATGCTTTCAAGGGTAACTAGTATTCATAATGATAATAGAGCTGAAACAATTTTATCTGAGTATAGAAACATGATTTTTGTTAATATCCAATCATCTCCAAAAATTACAAAAATTGGTGGGATTTCTGTAGACACACATGAGAAACAAGCCTAAAAATTTCAGCTTGAAACTCCTTAAATTTTGGAATGAATGAATTCTAAATTGAACACAAAACTTTATTGAGACAACACCTAAACAGTTCAATATTTTTCTTGCCCAACATATGTGTAGCATTTTCTAAAAATATCAAACATCATACAAAAATTATGGAAAATTGGGAAATTGATACAGACATGCATGAAAACCTACAGTAAAAATTTCAACTCTAAATTCGTAGTAGATATGGAGTTATGATTTTTGTAAGTCAATCAAGCTAGAATCGAACAAAGAAGAAAAATTATCTTACACCATCAACATGCTCGAATTTATTAAAATATCAAATCATATTCAAAAACTACGAAATTTGGTGGAGTTTCTATAGACATGTATGAGAAGATATAATAAAAGTTTCAACTCTAAACTCATAGGAAGCATGGAGTTATAAATTTTAAAAGTCAAGCATGATCATTCTGACCAGAACAGCAAGATAATTTCAACATTAGCAGCAAGATGGATTTATTAAAGACATCAATCATTATCCAAAATTTACGAAATTTTGTGGAGTTTATATAGACATAATCAGGATGCTACTGTAAAATTTTCAGGTCTAAATTCCATCACATTACCAAGATACCATTTTTCTAGTTCATCATACGAAAAGGAAAATCACAACATGCATAGAGTTAGAAATGTCACCCACAGTTTTTGTTGATATCTTCTTTCTTGATGGCTCCACCTCTTAGATCCTCCTCCTTCTCCTTGGCTCCTTTTTCTCCGAAACAGTAGCTAGAGTGTAGAAGTGGGATTTGGAAGTGGTTTAGAATGGATGGAATAGTTCAGTTGGAGTAGAAAATGAGAAAATGGAGCTAGGGTTTCAAAAGAAATAAAATGGGGAGGGAGAAAGGTAGGTTGGCCATGGAAGAGAGAGAGGAGAGAGAGTGAGGGGTTTTGATCACTTGGCCTATGGTTTTCCAATTTGCCGATGATTTGAGTCCATAGTTTTTTTTTAATTAGGGTACGGTGAGGGTTTAATTATGGGGGTATAATTGTACAAATACACATACACACATGCATTTCATACATATATATATATAAGCCGAAAGTGGAGAAGACAGCTGCTCAGGCTAAGATTTTCCGTGGGGATGTTCTATTATGTTTTGTATGCAAGATGTATGTTTTTTTGAGACGCAGATATAAGTCCAATCACTGCTTGGACTGTTCTTTTGGTTACTCCTATTGATCAAGTGTTCGGCTACTGTGAGCTGAACCGACTTGATCACATTTTGTACTATGGACCTGTAATTACTCTATATTAATATAGTTTTTGTGAGGTAGGGGCTTACCCTGCCTTTAACCACTCAAAAAAATATATACATATATGTATTCATACATACAAGACAAATGCATACATATACAATCTTAAGAGAATGCCTGTATGCACAAATAGTGTCATTCAAAATAATTGCTAGCACAAAAAATGGTTACATAAAATAACCGAGACAAATACAAAATTTAATAGAGAAAATATCCTATCTCCGGCTCAACAATTATACATAGTTATATACTATTTTGCGGGATCTAACAAGATTGGTCATACTATCGACTGACTGTACACTGCTGACCCACCCTCCATGGTAGTGTTGGAGGGACCCTCGTTCGTTTGTATTCCTTTTTTGTTGCATTTATGTTGACTCTGTTGGTTGATTGGTCACACCCTCCAAGGGTTTGTTGGAGGTTTTATATTTTATTTTCTGCATATTAGTTTTTTGTACTTATTCCCAGTTCTCTGAGTTTATTTTTTAAAATTTTCTTTAATGAAATAGGATGGCTATATTCTATCTTTTTCTTAAAAAAATCCTAACCTTTTGACAAAACTGATGTATTTAAGGAGGGCATAAACAGAATTTCCTGGAAGACGACAAAAAAAATCCTTTGCAATCTTGATTTACTAGGTAGGGTTTAATGAAATTTATCCTAAAAATTTAAGACAGGATTAGCAAGAGGAAGATGTAAGTATCACGCACTGTGCACGTGCGCCATCTGATGGCAATTTCCAACTCCATTTTTTTATCCGAGTTCAGGTGCTACCATGTCAATGTTCATCTTATTTTGTAAATCTCTACTATTATAATGGGAGAAGGGGTTAGTGTCATCTGTCATTGATGTCATTTTGAAGCCAGCACGTGCAGCGCACGTGTTGACAAAATGACCCACTTTGGTAAATATTTTCGAAAGTGGACCGGTTTGGTAAATATTTTCGGAAGTGGATCAGTTTGGAAATTATTTTCCTTTTTTTGTCTTTTTTCCCTTCTTCCTCCGCGTGCACGTGCGAAAGTGGACCAGTTTGGTAAATATTTTCGACAGTGGATCAGTTTGGAAATTATTTTCCTTCTTTTTGGTCTTTTTCCTTCTTCCCCACGTGCATCGCACGTGCATGATACTAGTAAAATTAAAGCACCAATCTGATGTCATAGAATAGTGAGGGTTTTTCCATTTACTCCCATACATTGCGGGTATTTGGTAATGGATTTTCTGGGACTCCAATTTCATAAAGTAGCCAACTTTTTAGCTTCGATCATTTACGCAGGTATATATAGTAATTAAATATAGATATTTCTCTTTTGTTTGTACTGTTTTTTTTTCTTTTCCGAATCAATTAGTATTTTTCTACAAACGTACTTTTATCTTCCAGGTGTACTAGTGTTAGTATTTCTTATACTAATGTCACCATGTATAAATTGCACATTTTAAAATAGTTTTGAGGGACTCAGATAATTATATAGAACTTCAAAAAGACATGAGAGAATTGGAAGAAGCTTATGAACATCATTCCTACCATAATTACTGAAATTTTTATTATCATCCTCATATAACCAGATGGCTTAGAGAATAAGTACAAAACCATAATATTATCTAATTGAATATTACTAAGGCTAAAAAATACATGTAATGAAAAGATGTCTCAATTTTAACTAATTTATATTAACAGATATATATTATAACATTATTAGCATTCAGTAAATAGGTTATACATTATAAATTATGTATTATAGCACTGGTTAGGATAAAGATGATAGACTAAGAAAATCATATAAAAATAATTTTAAGAATTGTGTTTACTTCTAATTCTAAGTTAGGGAATGGGGGGTGAGTTTAGAAAGAGATGTGAAATTTTGCGAGATTAAGATAGTGGGAGAGGAATAGACTATATTTGAGAGATTGAAGTTTTTATTTTGTTTTTTTTTTTTAATAAAATTGTGCATAGCATCCGTATTATTTAAATAAGAATATCTACTTTTGTTCTCTTTTCTCTTGTTCGAAATAGAGAAAGGAGAGGGGTAGGCTGTATCTCTCATGTTAGCCTCTTCCTACAAAACAAAAGTATAGTTTAATTTAATGTTAATTGACTAATTACAATTTCTATGACGCACACGTGTGACGGATTTGTCAAGGTGCACACAAAAACTCCCTAGTCCCTAATTAATCCGAAACCTGGACTTGACTTGGGGAGGACGTTGAGCCTTCGCTCTATTATAATAGGAGTAGTAGACTAATAAAGATGTTGATTTGGAATTTCCTTTTGGTGTATACGACAACAAATTACAAAAATTGTAAGTACTCCTGTTAATGAGCTGTAAGCCCGTAAGCATGAGATCTTGTAGGTCTAGAAGTGGTATCGGGGTCCTATCGGGTGGGGTCCTTCACTACCCGGATTCAAACCCGATATCTTACGGGTCCAAAAATTGAATCTGGTTCTGGACTTGCAAGAACCGGTTATGAGTTCGGATTCGGATCCTAGTTAAAAAAATCTACCCGTCAGATCGGTAGCAGGAAATAAATATTAGCACTTATGTATTTTTGCACCCGATATACTACAATTCTAACAAAATTTGCACTTAAGTACATGAATAAATATTATATTTACACATCTATCTTCAACAATTACTTTTATATGTATATCTCCATAACCTATTATTTAAATTCTATATTTATTGCATATTTTTCCACGCGTCCCGGTCCCGGTCTGGATCCGGGTCGGTTCTATTTTGAGTGGACTCAGACCCAAACCCAGACCCAAAAGTGAGATCTTATTTTAGATACTGGATCCGGACCCGTACAGATCAGGTCGGTTCTGGTCCAATACCGGGTCCGGGTCAGATCCGGGGTAGCGGGTAAATGTGACAGCTTGTAACCTTCAAATTTGGGAGAAACTATAAACAATTAACTTTAAGGCCAATTCTCCCGTCAAGTTTGACAAGAACTGAAGTGGTAGTTGTTTATGAGCTGTAATTAAGCATGGATGTAGCCTAGGGGTGGCATTCGGGCCTAGCGGGCCGGGCCGGGTCAGAACCCGCAGGTTTTAACCCGGACCGAGGGAATAGGCAGGCCGGGCCAAATACCGGCCCGGACCTAGCCCTTGGCCCCTGGCTCGGGGGCCAGACCGGGCTTGGTTCGGGTACGGGCCGGGACGAATTCTTTTTTTTTTTAATTGTTACAAAGATAAAGAAGAAGAAAAACGGTTAAGAATTATTAGGAACATATAGATAAAACTAATATTCATAAATTAAATTGTTTTAATGAATTACAAAGTTTAATATACAATCAAATGGATAAGTAACATTTCATACAAATTTTATCAACTTACAATACGATGGAAACATTTGTATTTAGAGATCTAGATGACCTCTATTTAGATTGAAGAGAAGATAGTTGACTATTGTCGTGCACTTCAACTTAACATAAATATATAATTTTATCCCCCTAAATTTTCTCAATTATGTACAATACATTATCCAAACTACATTCTACTAGACGTTCATTCATCGCTACTTGTTGATCCATTGTGTGCTTCATGTTAATCTTGGGTCATCTCTTCCGTTTTCATCCAATCTTCGGCACATACTAATATCGCCAAATTCTTTGATGTCAAAGGACTCCTGTTCGGGCTCATAATCTTGCCACCAAGAGAAAAAGTACTTTCCGATGCAACGGTTGATACCAGTATAGTTAGCAAATCTTTAGCAATGCGAGAAAGAATACAAAAAAATATTTTCATTGGTTTTCCAAAAAGAAAACACATCTACTACTTCTTCAATGGGAGATGGTGCATTATACCAATTCAACTCATTTGGTGAATTTTTTCTTGGATTTTTTGATTTTATGAGATTTAAAATACTATTAGTAGCAAGACATTTTCCCTTTGATAATATAGAAGAAGAATAAGAACTAACATTTTGTGCTTATGTAGTGTTAGATGAATAAAGTCTATCGTAATTATCATATAAAGTAGTCAAAACATGCTCAAATTGTGTAGTGAAAACAACATGATCAAAATCTTCAATTTTATCGTGTAGAGTATAAGTATAAAAAATCTCAATTAAATTTTGTATCTTTTAACTTAATCATGAGATTCATTATACTAGCAACACAATATAACATAGGAAGTGCATGAAAATATAAGCGGCATAAACCATTTCTCCAATAAAAGGGTCATTTATCAAATTTTTGATTGTTGTCATCATAGTGACAATTGCAAGTAAAATACCAATAGATGTAGATATACATATTTTTGAAAATTGTAAAATAGCTTCATTAAAATGTTCTAAAAATTTGTACAAATTATCAGCAAAAAATTAAAAATCATCATCTAACATACAATCATGATTCATTACTAACTTAGTCATTTCTCTACGAACGATATCGTGATCGTAGCTATGACTATCTACTTGACCGGTCTTAGGGTGTGTTTTTTGTTGTGTGAGATTGTCTTTAGAAATTTTGGGTTGACATTTATTTAAGTGTCGTTGAAATGTACTCGTTCTCGATCGTATTTTAAATTTATATGGTGTTTGGCACTTCTTACAAATTTTTAATCCCACACTCTTATCATTTTGTGAAGGAACATAGTCAAAATATGTGTGTACTTCGGATGTGGTACCTCTTGTTTTACGGGATTGAGAATGACATTGTTTTAAAATAAAATTGCAATTTTCATTTTGCACGTGGAATGCACGTGAAAATTTTATCTCGAATTTTGTTCCAAAGTTTTATTAAGTTTCCTTTCATTTATTTTATCTCATTTAGTTGTCTTTTCCTTAATTAGAACTCATAGGCCTAATAGATGACTCTAAGCCTATTGAAATAAATAAAATAAAAATAAGCTAAGCCCACAATTAGAAGTCCACTAAGAGAACCTACTTCTAATGTGTGCACATTTTTACACTTGTCTTGTAACAACTAGTAGGTACACAAATTAATGACAGAGTGCATTTGCACTACACGTGCACATGCATTTGTGCATGCACAAGAGGAGAAATTGCCGGCCAATTAGAGAAGTGGAGAGAGTGGGAGAGTGAGATGAGATCATGGGGTAGTGGAGTTAATCCTAGCCACACAAATGTCCTATATAACCACCCCCCCCCCCCCCCCCCCCCCTCCTCTATTGTATGTCATTTGCATCTAAACTAAGAATTTAAAGAGAGGAAAAGAAAGAAGGAAAAGAGGGTTTCGGTTTTTGCCATTTTGGAGCTTGGAGTTGTTCTTGCTAGGAGGAGAAGTGCAAGGCAAATCGTGTTGGAGCTAATAGCTTTCTAGGAGTTTTTCTTGACACTAGAATCTTCATTAAGGTCGGTGTTTCTTGATTGCTTTCTAATTTTTAGTAGTATGATGCATGCTAGATGGTTTAGTTGTTAAATTTTAATTGATATGATGAATGTAGATTGCATAATACTAGTATAACTATGTGATGGTTTATAGAAATGTTGTTGTACTGATGGCTAAAATATTTGTGAAATAAAAGAGAAAAAGGAAGTAACATCTAGTGGGTTGTAGGAATGAAAATCTTCTAATTGATGCATATTAGGTTGTTCATGTAGAGGCAAAAAAAAGGAGCATTGTGTATAAAAAGTTTAAAGATCCTATTGTAATGAAGAAATAGAAAATCAATCTCACTAATATTCATCTTGGGCATTTTAATGGTATAAAATTGTTATAAAAATGTTTTGAAGATAGACAATATTTTATAAAAAATTAAAGCTTTTGTAGTAGGAGTACATTAATACAATTTGGAGGAAAAATTCTATTGTATTGTCAAGAAAAAAAAAATAAGAGTTTTTATACGTGCTAATATACAGTATTTTGGAAAGAATATATTCTGGAAGAAATTAGATTTTAATGATACGAAACAAATGAGAAATCGAAATTTTTAAAATAGGGTTCTAAACAGACAAGTAAAATAAAGAGAATTTAACCCCATATCTGTTGTGATCTGAGGTTCAGCTCAGTGAGTACGCGCTCTGGCGCTATGGGGTTGGCATGGGTTCGAGTCTGGTTAGGGGCTTTGTTTTTATTAAAATGTGATTTTTTCACTCAATACCCAGTAGGGTTATATATATGTAATTCAAGATGGCTTTCTTTCACTAGCCGCAAGTGCCCTATTGGTCCTTCGGTGCTGCATAAGGTGCTATTTCTGTTGGCTGCATGTGTCATGGGTTCGAAACCTGGCCATGCTTTTTATTATTTTCTTTGGTTTTGTTTATATATTTTGAGTTTCCATGAGTATAAAAAATTGGGAAAATTTCTATTATTCTTCTAAAAATTATCTAGACTTTATAAAAAAATTCCCACAATATTTATGATATAATTGTGAATTAGAAGTAGTATTTTCACATTAAGACAATTTGTTTAAGAGAACTTGATTTCGAAATTACAAAAGAGATTTTTGTATGGTTAAAGGAGATTAAAGTGGAATACGATTAGACTCATCTTTATTAAATTTTCGTGGTTATAAATATATTTGATTAAGAATATTTGGGTTGCATACAAGACTATAATTGATTAAATTGATAATGAAAGTTGAAGCGAGTTACTTCATGTTATAAGATTATAAAAAAATGAATATGAAAGAGATTGTGAATAAAGAAATACAATTATCTTGATGAGGTTAGATGTAACCTTTGTAGTCTCAGTTGAGACGGTTGTTATTCTAGGGTGAGCGAGGCCCAGATTGCCGGCAGTTGAAATTATGAAATTGTGAGAAGTAACCAGTACGGGTTGACTGTCCCAGTGTTGTGTTTAAGACCGGTCCGTAAGCTAGACTCTAGTTTTTCATACTATAATTTAAACTTAAGGATAGACACTAGTTGGTGATATGACGAAATAAGTGCAAACGTGAGTTATGGACTCCAGAATGATCCTTGGAGAGAGACGGTCCCTAGTATTCCGGGACGATGGACGTAAGAGCCACAGAATGATCCACAGAGTAGGAACGATCTTCAGTATTCCGGGACGAGAGAGACACTTATGGGATACTTGTGCAATGAGAGCTCCAGAATGACCTGTGGAGTAAAACGATCCCCAGTATTCTGGGATGATGGACGTAAGGGCCACAGAATAATCCACGGAGAGAGATTGGTCTCCAGTATTCCAAGGACGAGAGTCATTACTTGCAAAGTGTCTAAATCATATAGTAGTCATCGTAGTAGGTTGCATGGTGAGGGATCTAATCCTATAATGTGGAGTACGTAGGTGCTTACCATGAGACCTATGTAGTATGAGATGCATAGAATCCGAACAAGTATGCATTAGTGTCATCCTAGCGTAAATATCTGCATTAGGCATTAAGTCATTGCATACACTGACATGATTAGGATAGTCACTCTTTTACACTTTGTTTACATTCAAGTTTGTGGTTGCTAAAGTATAAAGAATCGTTATATTACGGCATAGTGAGGATCGCCGTTTATAATATTGCGTCAGTTGTAAGCAATGACGTGCCCACAGTTTCACATGCAGGACTTAGAATTTGCAAGAAGATATAAAAATGAATTTGATGCTGATGATTACTTAAATACTAAAGTTGTTACACTCATATATTTATCATGTTGTATTTATTTATTTCCGCTGCATTGATGTAAAAAGACAATGCTGTAATAAAAAGTTTTAAAATTTCTTGTAAAATTGTACGAAATGAAGTGAAGATCCTGTTGAGGTACGAATTACCGTATTTTGGTATTCGGGGCGTTATAGTTCTGATGGTTGTGGTTCTATGTCTTCTACTTCTAATTCATCCGTGTGTGTTTCTTGAAAATCGGGAATACTATTATAATTCATAAGTGTTCTTCACTCTTTACTTATGTAATTGGAATGGAAGGAATGTGACGACTACTTGTGGACTCTTGGCTACTATGTCTACCTCGTGATCGGTTAGATGTCATCTAACCTAGTGTATGTTATAAAAAATCTAGTGTTTGTTCTAGAAATTAATTATAGTGTATTTTTTAAAATTTGATTGTTGTGTATGTTTTAAAATTTAATTCTACAAAACAAGTAAAGATAAATAAACTAGTGTATGTTATAGAAAATTATTCTATAAAACAAATAAAGTTACATAAAATTCTACTATAAACTGGTGTATGTTAATAAAAAATTCTAAACAAAAAGAACAAATATTTCAATAAAAAAAACAATTAAATGAATAAACTAGTGTATGGTTTACTAAATTTAAAAAAAAAAAAATCTAAAAAGATGAAGAAGAAGTACAAGAAAACTCAATCTAATAAAGAGAAATAAATGATTGCATGCTAATTTTAAAAATTATACAAATACAAAAATATCGTATGAGTGTAGAATGTAGATTGAAGAATAAAGGTAGAGAGAGTTGAGAGCTTGTAGTGTTGTTGTTGTTGTTGTTGATGTTGTTGATTATTGTTGGATGTTGTTGATGTTATTGATGTTGATCCTTGTAATAGAGTAGTTGAAGATTGTTGATTGTTGTTGATTTGTTGAGAAAGATGAGAGATAGTAGAGAGAGTTGAGTGAATTTATGAAGAGAACTGAATGAAATGAGGTTGTATATATAAAATATGTATATTTTGAATTTTCCAAAATACCCCCCAAAATTAGCTAGTATAGATCTGTTGGAGGGTATTTTAGTAATTATACAAATATAAATTTTTTAAAAAAAAATTTGAAAAAAAAACACAATGGTCGGCCCGTGCCGGTTCAACCCGGTTCCGCGTCTGAGCGGGCCGAGCCGCTGACTGGCTGGGCCTGTTGCGATTTTTTGGGAAATTCGAGGACCGAACCGGCCCTTAGTTTTAGGCAGGCTGAACCGTGGGTTGGGCGGGCCGGGCCGGGCCAAGGACCGAGCGGGCCCGGCCTAGCCCGGCCCTAATGCCACCTCTAATGTACCCATGAAATATAAGGCTTATTATAAACTCTCTACTTTACAAAAGTCAATTTTATGGTCACAAAACCTATTCGCAAACCAAATATTGTAATGTTCTTTTATAGAAAATGCTAAGTGTAATATTCATTTATTACTACTTGATACTAAAAGACTCATAGAAGTGAAACCCGCTTTTGAAATATTTAATTGTGAGTTCCATCATTATGAGTGTACTAGTACCAAAATAGTATAAAAGAGTAGTGCAATTAATATTGCACTTCTTTTTTTTTTTTTTTTTTTTGATCATAATATTGCACTTCTTCTTATTCTAGCTGTTGAAGGTAAAGATATTAAATTGTATGTTATGTATTAAAACATCGAATTATGCATCTCAATTAGATATTTAAAACAAATTTATACTAACTTTACTTAAAATCAAATATATTGGTTTAGGGAAAAAGGGGTCTGAGCAACTTGCTCATTTAATAAATAAGCAATTGATGATATGGCATACATGTGATTGGAAAAGTCTTAAAAGGATTATTTTTCCAATGTATCATATGCATGCCACATAATCAATTGCTCATTTTCTAAATGAGCAAGTTGCTCATATCCCTTTTACCCATTGCTTTATCAGTTGCGCTGCTGTATTACCTAATTAGCTTTCTATATATATCTTTAAAGTTGAATCCCAAAAAAGAAATGGATAAGAATCACATACTATGTACATGTTCCATATATTCCATTTCTAACTCCACAATTGTCTTCTTTTAAAAAAAATTAGCTCCACAAATTGACTACCCAATTTGATTACAAGATAAAATCCACCATTTTTGATTCTGACTTTTCATTCAGAACAGGTTCAACCATAACGGGAAAACCAAATTTCAAAGGATATATATATAAGAAAGAAAGACCTTGACTATTTTCACTTAATTAAGCCTTTTTGTCATTGATCCAATTTACTACTACTAATTATAAGTTTTTTGTTGAATTTTATGTTGGCCGTTGTAGGAAATGATGCTTCCAGGAAACAGGGCATTTTTATGTTGGAGTTGTAGCACAACGAAGTGTGCTTAGTTTAGTTTACGTGTGTTTTATTGGTGGCTAAAAAGCTTTTTCTTTCATTTCTTAAAATAGATAAAGTTTCCGAGATATATTTTACATGTTAACTAACTAGCACCACGAATTTTAGTGTTAGACTTGCTAATTCTATTTTATAGTTTGTAGATCAAAAATTTCCCATTCATTCCCAGCGTATAAATTAATGAATTTTTTTTCCCTACTCACCTCCTATTTGAAAATATTGACCAAACTGACCAACTTTCTAAAATATTTAACCAGCTGACCTACTTTTGGAAACGTCAGCATAAAATATTATTGACAATATCGGCATCTGTTATTTTGATGATATTGTTGTCAATAGCGGTACCTGTAAAAAAAATAAAAAATCGTTACCGCTATTGGGAGTAACTACATCAGTATATATCGCATTCACTTAGGAGTTCTATGACGGGTTATGAAACGCCAAGACAAAGCTCTAAAACTTTCATGTTTTCAGTTTTTAGAGATACTGGTTGCATCAAAATTGAAAACGGGTTTGAAGTTGATGCACCTGCACGAAATTTGGAGTACAATGTGGATTGTACTAATGCAGCTATTGTCAATAGCGGCATCAGACTAATTATGCCATTATTGGGAATATCAACATTAGTTATAAGTGATTTTCACTTATAATTATTTTCTCAAGTCATAGAACTTCTAAGTGAATGTTATATATATTGATGCCGTTACTTTCAATAGAGGCAACGGAATTTTTTTTTTACAGGTGTCGTTATTGACAGAAACGGTATCAAAATAACAAATGTCATTATTGTCAATAGCGTTGTATGCTGGCGTATCCAAAACTGGATCAGTTGGGTAAATATATTTGAAAGTGGATCAGTTTGGTCAGTATCTTTAAAAAGTGTGTCAGTACCGAAAAAAATTCCCTATAAATACCGCCCACCTCCCCTTCTTGCTTCCACACTTGATCTCCAATTCTTGTCACAACAATTACACATAAAACTCATTTTCCGAGATCCCCTTACTCTGTTTTTTTTTTTTTGTTTTGTTTTCAAAATAAAAAAATGAAGTCAGATAACATCTTCTTCATCCCTTCCTACGTCTATCTTTCCGAATCAGAGTTTGAGAAGGTTCTCCTTGTGGCTGTGAAAAACAACAACAAGAATAAAGCGACCGGAAATCCGTTCCCTAAGAGGGGCGAGATCAAGAAGAGGATCATATGTAGCATCATGGACTGGTTCGTCTCAAATTCTTTCTCAGCAGCTGAAAAACTGCCAACACCGGAGTCCAGTGGACGTCAGGCTGCTGCACTCCCACGATGTGGGAAAGGGAACCTGCCTTACGCCAGGAGAGGTGACGTTAAACGCAGGATCTTCAAGGAACTAATCTTTTAGTTATTTCTTAGTACTGTGTGTCTTTTAGTTATTTCTTAGTACTGTGTGGCATACATGCTGTTTGTTTGTTTCATTGTATAGATGGAAAAAGTCATGTGATTTGATCAGTCCTTAAATATTAATATATTTATTGATTGTTGGTGTGATGTGGATGATCAGTCCCAAAGTGGGCTTCTATATACGGTACTACTATTTCTATTTTGAGTTTGCCATGTTCCAATCCAACCCTGAAATTTGGGAAATACTATCTATATAATAAAACACAAAGAAAGCTATCAAGTGGCTCTCCTTCAAAAAATCAAAGGCTCAGATCTAATCTTACAAAACATATTTTTCCCCCAAAGTTCTCCCAAAACTCAAATTCAAATCTCCCACCCAAAACAACTCCTATATTTATTTATTATTATTTTTTTCTCTTTCTCCCTCTCGTCCTATTCTATTCAAAAAATTAAGAAAATAAAAATATTAAAATATTAAAAAAATTTAAAATTTAAAATTTTAAAAACTTTAAAAATAATTTAAAAAATTTCAAAAAAATCATATAATATGTTTTTTCTCTGTGTTTGCTACTTCAATTAATTTGCTGGACATCCAAAACTATTTTATATAATTAAATAAGGTGCATCGTTCCGAAGATGTGCCGTAGGCACGTGACAACTGACAAACCTAGTATATATATATATAGTGTATACCTTCTTTTAATTCCAACTTTCGGATGCTTATCTTGTTTTTCAAGATCCTTTCTTGAAAGGACGCAGTCATCATCTGAACCTTAAAGAGGCATAAAAGCGCGTTCATTAAAAAGCATATATATATCTTAAAAAGAAATGAACAAATTTGTATGAAAAAGACAAGACAGGAAAGAAAAAAAGAAGGTACTTAATATGTGGTTCTCTTACAACTTGGGTCATCGATGAGTCCTCTTTTTTTTTGGGGAAAGTCGATGAGTCCTCTTGTGGATGAGATCTTTGAGTATTAGTGAGTCTCAACTGCATAAGTGACATATCTACATCCAATGAGTGATGTCTTTTGTTTTTGGGGTGTGGGACAGCATGTGTGAGTTCATGTAATTTATAAATAGGAAACGATAGTACTGGCGTCGCTTCGACCCTGGGGAGCAAGATGACCTCGGAGGTAACAGCGGAGAGGTAGAGGCTGGGTGCTCGGCTGGGATCTTCTGTACCTGCACACTACCTAGAAACACCGGGAGAAGTCCCGGCGACAGGTCCTCCGACGATTTAGTCAGTCACTAAAAAAAAAGACTGGGCAGGTAGGGTTCAGGTAGGAAAAGATTGATTACCTGTTAAAGCGAGGAGGGTACCAAGTATTTATAGGCAGGGGCAAACGGGTCTGGAAACCTAACGGACCGGGTAGGAACAGTTTGTCTGTGGGCCTGAGCTGGCTATGACCCATTGGACTTGGGTTGACCTGATGATCACAGGGGGGGGGATCCAGAGGTGATCAGAGGGCCCTAATTTGTGCCAATCCTGAGGCTGCTTTTTCCCACATCACAAGCCCCCCACTCCTGTAGGGCTGCACAAGGCCAGTTGTAGAGGAGTAGTCTGGTTCCATGGAGAAGAGTGGAAAAAGGAATTCCTTTGGCGTGGGCCCATTTAGGATCGGCGCCTAGCTGGGGCGAGGTCCAGTGGTCGAGCAGAAGGGTTTACTGCCGAGCGTTGTTGACCAAGTTATGGTGATCCCCACTTTTGCTAAGGCAGAACAGGGTTGGCTTGGAATGTCGTAGGTAGGAGAGGTCGTCGGGGTGTGTGAGAGTTACCACTGTGCTTCGAGGTCTTGGTCGAGCGTCGAGGCTTAGGGGGTCGGCAAGGTGAGGCTGTAATATCCCGGTCAGATATTATATTTATAATAATTATTTTTTTAATTAAAATATTTTCTATGGAAATTTCTTGGTTTTACTAAATAAAAAACTTACCTGTGAATATATACTAGTAAGTATATATATGTGTTGTATCGGTTTTGTGCACTTGTACAAAATCCTGTAAAATACATTTTTGAGGAAATGTTTGGAAAATCTCGGAAAGATATTAAAAATTATTATTTTATTATTACTTTATTTTTATTTTCAGAATTGAAATATTTTTGGTGGATATTACCCGGTTTTGTTAATAAACATTACCTATGTATATATACCAGTCTGTATACATCTGTATTGTATAAAATTGGTACTGTAATCTTCCGAGCAGATAATAAAATTTATTTTATTATTATTTTCGGAATTAATTTATTTTTATGCGGATTGTGTGTTTTAACAAACGGAAATTATCGGTATATATATTAATACATACATATGCGTATTGTACCGATTTCGTATGTTTGTACAAATCGTCTAGTATGTGTTTTGGAGAAATATATCTTATTTTGTTATGATTAATCAAAATTGGATGGCTAGGATTTGTTTGGAAGCTTAAACCTCGGGTTTAGGATTAATTAAAACACATAAGAGTATTAATAGGTGGATTTCTACTAGATCTTTCCTCCACCTCACCCCTCCACCTCATAGAAATAGCCGGCCAAACCCTTACTCAAGGGGGTTTGTGCAAATGTGTTGGTGTATTTTGCACCCACACCCTTCTCATTTCTCCTATAAATACCCCTCCCCTTCAACTTTTGTCTCATTTACAAGAGAACAAAATAGAGAGGAAAAGAAAGAGAAGAAATCCTAAGTGTTCTTCATTTGGGGGTTTTCCATAAGAGAGTTCTTCATTGGAGATTTTTCTAAAGGAGCTAAGGAGGAAGGAGAAGATTTGCTAGCTAGTCCTTCCTACAAAGAATCAAGGTGGGGGTTCTCTACTTCTCTTGATATGTTTCTTTCTATTTTATTTTTGTATGTGAAAAAGAACCCATCTTTAGCATTAGATATTTGTGTATGTGAATAAAGAACCCATTTTTAGGGTTAGCTATTTTTGGATGTGAGAAAGAACCCATCTTGGGATCTTTTGTTGTTGTAGGTTAAAAAGAACTCGTCTTTAAGATGAGTGGTTGTTGTATGTGTGTGTTTCTAAACAAAGGACTAATTCTTAAGCATTTAAATGATTGTAGGGATCAAAATGATCCCATGAGAAAGATGGATGGTAGAACTTAACCAAAACAACATAAAGGTGTAGTCTTTATGACTTGTTATGGTTATTTTGAACTACTTGGACTAAGATTTGTGCATAAGAATGGTTGAAAATTAAGGTGGGGTTTCTCTATTTTTATTTGTATTGATTCTTGTTCTCTTTTGTTGTGTGTATTTTGTTGTATGTTCTAAAAATAACTTGGACTAAATCTTAAGCATAAAGTGGTTGTAGGGATCAAAATGATCCCATTAAAAGATGGATGGTGGAACTTAAATAAAATACATAAAGGTTGAACCTTTAACCTTGTTATGATTATTGTTGTTATTATGGTTATTTTGTTAACACAAATGACAACTTGGACTATAACTATGTGCATATAAAGATTAAGGTAGTAAAAATATTTACTTACCCATTCTAGGGTTGTAGAACTCATCTAACTATTTAAAGGATAAGACTTTTGTTGTATGTTGCACTCTACTTTGTTAAAAGATCAATCTTTACTAACCCTAGTTCATAAAAAGTTGATCTTGTTGTATGTAGGAACTTGTAGGTTGAAGAAAAGAAAGTCTTGTAAAATGTAGGATTTGTAGATTAAATAAAAGTAGGTTTTGTAATATGTAGGAACTTGTAAATTCAATAAAATTAGATTTTTCTAATAAGTAGATAGTTGTAATTCATAAAAGAAGTTGTCTTTGTAATAATTTAGATAAAGTTATTCTAGGTTGCTAGAAAAGAAACCCATTCATGCTTGTGGTGTATAAGTGTTCTAGTTTTAAAAAGAACCCATCCATGCTTGAGATTATATGTGGTAGTGTTCTAATAAAAAAGAACCCATGAATCATGCTTGAGTTGTTGTAGTAAGAAACCCATGCTTAAGTTGTATGTACTAAAGAAACCATGCTTAAGTTGTTGTAGGTTGTTGTAGTAAAGAATTTATGCTTGAGTTGTTGTAGTAAGAAACCCATGCTTGAGTTGTTGTAGTAAGAAACCATGCTTAAGTTGTTGTAGGTTATTATAGTAAAGAAACCATGCTTAAGTTGTTGTAGGTGTTTGTAGTAAAGAAATCATGCTTGAGTTATTGTAGTAAGAAATCATGCTTGAGTTATTATCGTATCTTCAGAAACAAGTCAAGTACAAGATTAGAATTTATGGTGCGAGTTCAAATCCCTATATATGAAGAAACGACTTGATATGGAGCGTATGTAGTATGGGCTGCATACTGTTCCAGAGTCTTGATTGCATTAGAATAAGAGCATCATTGCATTAGTTAATCTGGCATTAGAGTCTAAGTCATAGCATACAGTGACACATCAATTATATATACACGTTTCTCTTTTCATCAATCTGTTTGCTTAAAGTAGAGAATCGTTGTTAGTCATCAGCCTTAAAGCGTCAGTATATGTACTGACATCCCAATTTCAGTTGATACTAGACTGCAGAAGTACAGGTACAGGATTCAGGAGGACTCAAGGCGAGAAAAGCAAGAGTCGATTTTATTTTCAGCTGTAATATATATTGTTTACTATTGTTCCATTTGTAACAATTGTTGTAATTCATTTATTTGTTGGGAAGCATCCAAGTGAAGCACCAAGTGTTGTTCTTTATTCATTATACTCTGATATAAATTTGTTGAAAGTTGTAATACTTGGGCTCTTAAAGATATTATTGTAACACTGATGTAATGTATTGCAGTTTATAATATTTGGACTTGTAATACATTTGTGTTGAATAAAAAGTTCTAAATTTTTCTGCTTTTCTGTGTATTGTGACTAATTGAAGGAAAGATTCTGGCTTATGTCATGGTTTTCCAGTGTATGAAAATCGGGACATTACAGAGGCGAACCCAAGTGACATGGCGTGTGAAAGCTACCCCTGTGCTCGAGATGGCTGTCGAGCATCAAGGCATTGGGGTTCGGCAAGGAGAGGCAAGCTCATAAGACTTGGCTTGTGGAAGCTACCCCTGTGCTCAAGATCAAGGCCGTGCGTCGAGGCTTAGGGGGTCGGCAAGGAGAGGTGAGCCCACGAGACTTGGCTTGTGGAAGCTACCCCTGTGCTCGAGATCAGAGCCGAGCGTCGAGGCTTAGGGGGTCGGCAAGGAGAGGCGAGCCCCAAGCGGCTTAGCCTGTGGAAGCTACCACTGTGCTCGAGATCAAGGCCGAGTGTCGAGACTTAGGGGGTCGGCAAGGCGAGGCGAACCCACGAGACTTGGCTTGTGGAAGCTATCCCTGTGCTCGAGTTCAAGGCCGAGCATTGAGGCTTAGGTTGTCGGCAAGGAGAGGCGAGCTCATGAGACTTAGCTTGTGGAAGCTACCCCTGTGTTCGAGATGGCTGTCGAGCATCGAGGCTTAGGGGGTCGGTAAGGAGAGGCGAGCTCACGAGACTTGGCTTGTGGAAGCAACCCCTGTGCTCGAGATCAAGGCTGAGCGTCGAGGCTTAGGTGGTCGGCTAGGCGAGGCGAGCCCACGAGACTTGGCTTGTGGAAGCTATCCCTATGCTCGAGATCAAGGCTGAGCGTCAAGCCTTTGGAGGTCGGCAAGGCGAGGCAAACCCACGAGACTTGGCTTGTGGAAGCTATCCCTGTGCTCGAGATCAGGGCCGAGCATCGAGGCTTAGGGGGTCGGCAAGGAGAGGTGAGCTCACGAGACTGGGCTTGTGGAAGCTACCTCTGTGCTCGAGGTCAAGGCCAAGCATCGAGGTTTAGGGGGTCGGCAAGGAGAGGCGAGCCCTAAGCAGCTTGGCTTGTGGAAGCTACCCCTGTGCTCGAGATCAAGGCAGAGTGTCAAGGCTTAGGGGGTCGGCAAGGAGAGGCGAGCCCACGAGACTTGTCTTATGGAAGCTATCCCTGTGCTCGAGATCAAGGCCGAGCATCGAGGCTTAGGTGGTTGGTAAGGAGAGGTGAGCACACGAGACTTGGCTTGTGGAAGCTACCCCTATGCACGAGATGGCTGTCGAGCATCGAGACTTAGGGGGATGGCTGGGTAAGGCGAGCCCACGAGACTTGGCTTGTGGAAGCTACCCCTGTGCTCGAGATCAGGGCCGAGCGTCAAAGCTTAGGGATTCGGCAATGAGAGGCGAGCTCATGAGACCGGGCTTATGGAAGCTACTCCTGTGCTCGAGATCAAGGCCGAGCATCGAGGCTTAAGGGGTTGGCAAGGAGAGGTGAGCCCCAAGCGGCTTGGCTTGTGGAAGCTAACCCTGTGCTCGAGATCAAAGCCGAGTGTCAAGGCTTAGGGGTCGGCAAGGAGAGGCGAGCCTACGAGACTTAGCTTGTGGAAGATACCCTTGTGCTCGAGATCAAGGCCGAGCATCGAGGCTTTGGGGATCGGCAAGGCGAGGCGAACCCACGAGACTTGGCTTGTGGAAGCTACCCCTGTGCTCGAGATGGCTGTCGAGCGTCGAGCTTAGGTGGTCGGCTGGGCGGGGAGAGCCCACGAGACTTGGTTTGTGGGAGCTACCCCTATGCTCGTGATCAAGGCCGAGCGTCGAGGATTTGGAGGTCAGCAAGGCGAGGCGAACCCACGAGACTCTGCTTGTAGAAGCTACCCTTGTGCTCGAGATCGGAGCCGAGCGTCGAGGCTTAGGGGGTCGGCAAGGAAAGGCGAGCTCACGAGACTGGGCTTGTGGAAGCTACCCCTGTGCTCGAGATCAAGGCTGAGCATCGAGGCTTAGGGGGTTGGTAAGGAGAGGCGAGCCCCAAGCGGCTTGGCTTTTGGAAGCAACCCCTGTGCTCGAGATCAAGGCCGAGTGTCAAGGCTTAGGGGGTCGGCAAGAAGAGGCGAGCCCACGAGACTTGGCTTGTGGAAGCTATCCCTGTGCTCGAGATCAAGGCCGAGCGTCGAGGCTTTGGGGGTCGGCCAGGCGAGGCGAACCCACGAGACTTGGCTTGTGGAAGCTATCCCTGTGCTCGAGATCAGGGCTGAGCGTCGAGGCTTAGGGGGTCGGCAAGGAGAGGTAAGCTCACGAGACTTGGCTTGTGGAAGCTATCCTTGTGTTTGAGATCAAGGCCAAGCATCGAGGCTTAGGGGGTCGGCAAGGAGAGGCGAGCCCCAAGCGGCTTGGCTTGTGGAAGCTACCCCTGTGCTTGAGATCAAGGCCGAGTGTCTAGGCTTAGGGGGTCGGCAAGGAGAGGCGAGCCCACGAGACTTGGCTTGTGTAAGCTACCCCTGTGCTTGAGACCAAGGCCGAGCATCGAGACTTAGGTGGTTGGCAAGGTGAAACGAGCTCACGAGATTTGGCTTGTGGAAGTTACCCCTGTGCTCGAGATTGCTGTCGAGCATCGAGGCTTAGGGGGTCGGCAGGGAGAGGCAAGCTCACAAGACTTGGAGTTATTGGAAACATTTTGGAACCGTTTTTGCGAGACTCGAGGAGTTACAGTAACCATTTTTTGCGCGAATCGAGGAGTTACAGTAACTATTTTTTTGCAAGAATCGAGGAGTTTAATCCTCTCTATATATGTGCCCCCTTCCCCTTTTCATTTCTCACTTTTACTCTCTCAGTAGAACTCAGAGCTTCTCTCTTTAGAATTTTCCATCACCGTCGACGAGCTTTTCGGCAATCTTTCGTCAGCTTCACTCAGGTTAGTAGTAGTTTTATTATGTCCAGGGCTCAGTCCGGCTCTTTTACCTTGACTCCTGGCAGTGGGACACACACCGGTTTGTCAGACTCCTCGACTTCTTGGGATACAGAAGAGGATGTGCTCGTCGTGTAGCCGCTCCAAACCCGTAAACCGTTTGTCATTGAGATCAGTGACTTGGAGGAAGAGGGTCATCCCGTCGAGGTTGTGGATGATGAGGACGAGGACGAGGAGGATGAATCTCGAGAAGGATCCCCGACCGAAGTGGGGCGCACCGTCGAGGGTGGCCGGGTGAAGAACGAACAGGCCGAGGGACTGGGTTCCTCATCGAGGGCTACAGTACTCGAGACGTTATCAACTCCGTCGCCTGAGAAGGCCCTGAAGGCTCGAAAGAAGAAGATGAAGTGGACGATGCTGAGCAGTCCGGATAAGGCGGTAGCCCCGAGGAGGTTGGACGTCCCGTTCTTTCTGCAGCCATTGTCAATTCGGAAGTACCGGATGATGTGAGGGACTTGGTCCTTTATGGGGTATAACCTTCCTCACCGAGCCTCGTGAAGATCAAGATGGACAGCACCCCAAAAATTTTGAAGCGAGGACCTGTCGATGATCCGAGCGAGCTATTTTATTGGGAGGGAGTTTAAGCTGATGGTCCCTAGCGCCAGACTCAGACTGACCGACCCTCTGACACCCTGGTACTGCGTATTCCCTGTGGATGCTTTCTCCTCGGGGTTGAGGCTGGCCATCCACCCATTCATTAGCAAAATATTGAACTGGGCCTCGTTATGTCTGACGCAATTTGGGCCGAACTCGTGGAAGCAGATGGTGAGCTTCATCCTGCTGTGCGAGGAGAGGAGGGTGCCGCTGAGGCTGAACATCTTTCGAGCTATGTTAGGAGTTAGCTCGTCAGGGGAGTTCGAGGGAATCTATTACGTGTCGCCTCGGAGCGGGATAAGGTCGTGCACGGCCACCCTGACTTGATAAAGGAATGGAAGAAGAAGTACTTCATCGTTCAGAGCGATGAGCCATGGGAGATCCCGACGAGGTGGAACTTTTACAAGCCCAATTTCAAGGGGCCTAAGAAAGGGGATCTGTCGGCCGAGGAATGGGCCTTCGTGGATCATCTCCGCAAGAGCCACAACATAAGTTGGCCGAAGGTGACAGAGAGTCACATGACCCGTGTCGGACTGAGCCCCGCCCCGTCTCGAATGTTTTTCGTTTGTTTTTTTCTTTAAGCAATTCTCTTTTGTCCTCATTAATTTTTTTAATGGGATTTTCTGCAGAGATGGACCCTCAGGCGATCAAGGAGAGGAGGCTCGCCCTGAAGAAGCAGAAAGCGGAGCACTCCGAAAAGAGGAAGCAAGCGGGGGCCCCGTCCAAAGCAGCTTTCGAGGCTCAGCTCGAGCCAAGGCCTAAGAGGGCGCTGTCCGTTCCGGAGAAGGAGACCACGATCATGCCGAGCTCCAGTGCCCCTAAGGTGAAGGAGGTCGTGCAGGGTGGAATCCCTCCTCTCCGTGTCGATGCCCAGGCCATGGTTGGGGAAGAGGGGCTCCAGCCCTGGGCTCCCGACTGGTCCATCCGCAAGGGGGATACTCTGACCAAGGGTCCCATTGCCATAGAGTTTGTGGATAAGATGGCCACGCCACAAGATCGACAGAGCATGGGCCCCGACACCTTGGAGTCAGCGTATATAAGGTGGGCTTAGGCGAGCGTGCAGGTAAATTCCGAGGCTCTTTACTTTAGTTTTTACACAATTTTTTTTCCGCTCAAGTGTTCTTATCTCGGCTGCAGGCTTGCCTCTCCGACGCCCAGGTGATGAAGCTCCATGAGCATTAGCTGAAGTACGAGCAGAGCCAGGCCAACCGCTTCAAGCGTGAGATGATGGACTTGAAGACGGCTCTGGATGCGTTGATGAAGCGAGAGTAGTCCCTTAAGCTGACCTTGCGTCGATGACCGATGACGCTGTGAGGAAGGATATGGCGCTGAAGAAGGCATTCGAAGTGGAGAAGGGGTTGCTGACCTTGAAGTCCCGGGATATGGTCATTGAGGCCCAGAATGTGGTGTATGACAAGGCGGTCGGCCATGTCAAGCACTTCTATCCGACCCTTGATCTGTCGGGCTTCGACTACGACATGGTGGTCGACGAGCCGCCGAAGACCCCCGGGGACGATGCGCCAGCCGAAGGGGAAGGCAAAGCCGGAGGGACCAACACCGGCCGGTTGTCGACCCTGTGGTCACTGTCGGACCCGAGGGAGAGGTTGGCCCTACACCATAGTTGTTCTTTTTCTTCTTCTTTTTGTTTTTGACATTTGTATTTCCCAAAGGCATATTGACCACTGCGATATTTTGTAAAAGTATTTTAATTTATGATAAAGAATTTTTGGTTGGCCAAGTTTTTTGACTTTGACTTTTGACTTTACTTTTGCCTGTCTGATCCCTTTTCACTTGTATGATTTTGAGATTGTAAGTTGTGAACTCATGCCCTTGGGATGATCTTTTATTTCGCTTCTATCAGATGTCGGCCTCCCTCCTCGAATCTGACCCTCTACGATCCGAGGTGACATGGCTTCGGAGCAAGATCAGGGTATTGGAGTCCACCCTTGACTGGTATCATAAGGAAGCTTGCGATCACGATGCCGCTTTCCACTACTTCTGAAACAAGTCAAAGGAGCTGAGCGCGGAGGTGGCTCAATTGAAGAAGGCGATAGTCGAACGTGACCTTGGAGGTGTGGGCCTCGAATTTTTCATGTCAAGTGCCTCGGTTAAAAGGCCAACCTCGAAGTCACTCCCTCGTCATTGTGGAGAAAGAGATCGAGATTCAGCGTTATAAGACGATGTTGGGGATGTCGGTCTCTGCAGGGGGTGGGCGCTCCTCGGACCGCAAACCATCTCCGGTTCGGCAGTTGGAATACTTGAGGCCGGGCGATGACCAATGCTCGGTGGTTGGCGCATCCACACTGGTGGCTCCTATGGATTCGTAAGGCAGGCCGTGGAGCCAAGTCGATTGGCGGGGATAGAGTTGGCCCGTTCTAGTTCGGAGGGGCTCTGAGGATAGTTTAGGCCGAGGTGACAGCCTTGTAATAAACTTTATTGTACCTTGGCCTTCAAAGGCGTTTTTAATAAGAAATATGCTTTTTGACCCATCTGAACTTGTTTTTTAGAATATGTTGAGGGTTTGAGTTAGGGCCCTCGCTTGGTTTTGGGGCCGAGCTGAGGGTCGGAGAATTTTGAGGTGGAGAAATCTTGCCAAGTGGTGATGACGCGGGTCGAAGAAGGCTCGGTCGGCTCCGGGGCCTGGCTCCTCCAGTCTTTGAGGAAACTGGGGCTTCTGCTTTCTGATGACGGGACAACGATAGTCGGGCCGGTGGTCATGCCTGAGCGACAGGGTGACGACAAGGGTGAGGAATCCTGAGAGTCCTGCAATAGAGGACGTTTCGCCTTCCAATGCCATTAATGGGGGACGTTTCGCCTTCCAATGCCATTAATGGGGGACGTTTCACCTTCCGACGATTCGACTCCCCATATCATAAATGCGGTTACTCTGGGGGCTATATAATCCTCCCCTCCCTACCAGAATTCTTCTCACTTCACCATGAGTTGTCATCGCCGGTGACTCTCCTGCCACCCTAAATCTTAATGAAATTTTTTGGGTAGGTGTTAGCTCACATCCCTGCGGAAGGTTTAAAACTGACCGTCCCGATGAAACTGCCTTTCGTACTCAGAGTCCGAGCCCAATCACGAGGATGTGGGGGTTGAAGGCCTTCCCATGCCCGTGATGGCCGCATGGTGTCGAGGCCTGGGGTTTGGCATAGAAAGATTGCATACAAAATGGCAACAATGATCGCACACGAAATGACTTAGGGCCGCTGCATATCTCCTTAACCTCTATAAAGATTTGACTTGATAAACGATATTCCTACCAAAAGTACACCCTTTACTGTCACTTGGGACGGTGCCGAGCATCGAGCTCCGGTGCCTTAGCTTGAGAAAGCTACCTGAGCGCTCCAGATCACCGTTAGGTGTCGAGGCTTAAGGGTTGGCTCAGAGCGTCGAGCTCTATTTCCATAGCTTGAGAAAGCTACCCATGTGCTCGAGATCACCGTTAGGTATCGAGTCTTAAGGGTTGACTCAGAGCGTTGAGCTCCGTTGCCTTAGCTTGAGAAAGCTACCCATGTGCTCGAAATCACCGTTAGGTGTCGAGGCTTAAGAGTCAGCGCAGAGTGTCGAGCTCCGTTGCCTTAGCTTGAGAAAGCTACCCATATGCTCGAGATCACCGTTAGGTGACGAGGCTTAATGGTCGGCGCATAGCGTCGAGCTCCGTTGCCTTAGCTTGAAAAAGCTACCCATGTGCTCGACATCACCGTTAGGTGTCGAGGCTTAAGGGTCGGCGTAGAGCATCGAGCTCCGTTGCCTTAGCTTGAGAAAGCTACGCATGTACTCGACATCATCGTTAGGTGTCGAGGCTTAAGGGTCGGCACAGAGCATCGAGCTCCGTTGCCTTAGCTTGAGAAAGCTACCCATGTGCTCGAGATAACCGCCGGGTGTCGAGGCTTAAGGGTCGGCGGAGAGTGACGAGCTCTGTTGCCTTAGCTTGAGAAAGCTACCCATGTGCTCGAGATCTCGGTCGAGCGTTAAGACTTAGGGTGGAAAGTGTTTGAATTTATATAGAGAATTTGAGCTGAAAATTTGGGAAAGAAAATAACCCCTGCTTACATAAGAAGTTTATGCATACAAAAATAGCGGCATCTGATGCAGGTTACAAGGGACGGTTACACAAGGAATCTACTCCTCCGCTTCGAGGTACTTGATGAGGTGCTCCGCATTCCAAGGCCTCTTGACTACGTTGCCTCCTAGGTCGGTGAGTTGGTATGTACGGGGTGTACCACTTCGAAGACTTTGTAAGGGCCCTCCCAATTAGGAGAGAGTATTCGCTTTTCTCTGGGGTCAGATATTGCGAACTTTCTGAGCACGAGGTCACCTTGGGAACTTTCTTATTGTAGAATTTCTCGACCCTCTATTGGTATTTGCTTCTTCAAATAGTGGATCTCTCCCTGACCTCGTCAATGAGGTCCAGGTTGGCTCTGAGGTATGAGGAGTTTTCGTCTTCGTTGAAGGCCATGACCCTGGGCGAGGGGAGTCTGATCTCTAGGGGGATAACGACCTCGGTGCCGTAGGTGAGTTTGAAAGGGAATTCTCTCTTGGGTTTCCTCTTAGTTGTTCGGTGCGCCCAGAGAATGTTGGGTAGTTCGTCGACCCACAACCCCCTAGGTGAATTATCCAGCCGCTTATTGAGGCCGTCCAGGATCTGACGGTTCGCGTTCTCGGCTTAGTCGTTTGACTGAGGGTGGAACGCCGTCGAGAAGCGCTGCTTGACGCCAATTTCTTCGCAGAATTGGCAAAAGTTTTTGCCCAAGAACTGGGTCTCGTTGTCGGTGGTGACTACCTAGGGGTCCCAAACCGGCAGATGATGTGCCTTCAAAAGAATTGTTGGGTTTGGTGCTCGGTAATAGAGGCCAGAGGTTTAGCCTTGATCCACTTGGTGAAATAGTCGATGGCCACCACCAGGAATTCCCTTTGGCCCGTCGCTTGTGGGAAGGGACCGACTAGGTCCATTTCCCACATAGCAAAGGGGGTCGGACCGGAGAGGGATCGGAGGATGGCCTGTGGGAGTCTCTTTACTGATGAGAATCTTTGGCACGGGCCACATATCCTGATGAGGTCCTGGGAGTCTTGCAGCAGGGTCAGCCAGTAGTACCCGTGATTTAGGGTCTTTTGGGCGAGCAATCTACTCCCCATGCGTACCTGGCCTCGTCAGGGGCAAGGCAACGGAGGTAGGGCCTGCCGTCAGACAAAGTGTATGAGCGCTTGAAGAGGATCTCGTTGATCAGGGTGAATCTTTTAGAGCGAACCCTGATCCTTCTTTCCTCGGACCGGTCTTCAGGGAGTTCGCTCTTTGAAAGGAATTTGTGAATGGGCATCATCCAGTTGTTTGGTTGAAGATTCGCGGTGAGGCAGGAGGCTTCAGGAGGTCGATGTTGGGCTTGAGGAGGACTTCGATCAAAACGGTGCGGTCGAGCCCTTCGAAGGATGACGAGGCAAGCTTTGATAGTGAATCCGCCTGGGCGTTCTGCTCCCTAGGGATTCTCTCTACCGAATGGTATTCAAAAGATGCCAAGAGATGGCGGGCTACCGCCAAGTATTGCACCATCTGAGCGTTGCGAGCTTCGTACTCCCCAGTGATCTGATTAACCACGAGCTGAGAGTCGCTAAAGGCCTTGTGTGCTAGAGTGATCCCGATGATCATGGCTTCATATTCCGCCTCGTTGTTCGAGGCTGGGAAATTCAGACGAAGAGAGTATTGGAGGACGAAATTATCGGGGCCCTTCATGATAACAACCATGCCGCTTCCTCCCTCACAAGACGAGCCGTCGACGTAGACCTCCCAGATTGGGTCTGTCTCCTAGATGTTGGAGGGCTCGGGGATAGTGCATTCTGTAATGATTTCGGCGAGGGCTTGCCCCTTAATGGCCGTCCTAAGATGGTAGTTAATGTCGTACTGACTCAGCTCTATCGACCACTTGACCAAGCGGCCAGAAGTTTTGGGCTTGTGAGGACGGCTTTGAGAGGCTGGACTGTGAGGACCTGAATAGAGTGGGCTTGGAAGTGATGGCGAAGCTTCCATGCGGCCATCACCAGATCGTAGGCCACCTTCTCCATCTTCGCGTATCTGGTCTCCGCCGTGAGAAAGACTTTGCTCACATAGTAGAGGGGCTTCTGGATACCGTCCTCTTCCCGAATGTGGACGACGCTGAGGGCGCTCTCCGAGGCCGAGAGATACATCTGGAGCGATTCGCCCAGCTCGGGTTTTCTCAGAAGTGTAGGCTTGGCGAGGTAGGACTTCAGTTGTTAGAATGCCTGTTGCTGAGGGTCTGCCTACTCAAAGTTTTTTGCCCCTCGGAGAGCCTTGAAGAAGGAGAGTGATTTCTCCCTGAATTTCGAGAGAAAGTGGCCGATGGTCGCCAGCCTCCTTGTCAGTCGCTAAACCTCTTTAACATTCTTCGGAGGGGCCATGTCGATGATGGCCTGGATCTTCTCGGGGTTCACCTCTATTCCGCACTGGCTGACCACGAACATGAGAAATTTTTCGGCAGAGATGCTGAAGGCGCACTTGGCGGGATTGAGCCTCATGTTATGGGATCAAAAATGCCAAATGCCTCCTCCAGGTCGGCCACATGGTCCTGACCTCGCCGGGTTTTGAACAGCATATCATCGACGTAAACCTCTATATTGTGACCGATTTGGTTTTTGAAGACCCGATTGATGAGTCTTTGGTAGGTGGCTTTAGCATTCTTGAGCCCGAAGGGCATGAACCGGTAGCAGTACAGACCTTGGTCGGTAACAAAGGACATCTTGGCGATGTCGGGGGGAAACATGCAGATTTGGTTGTAGCCTAAAAAGGCATCCATGAAGGTCAGCAGCTCGTGGCCTGACGTCGCGTCGATTAAGGCGTCGATGCTCGGTAGAGGGAAGGGATCTTTTGGGCATGCCTTGTTGAGGTCTGTGAAGTCTACGCAGACCCCCCACCTTCCGCTGGCCTTCTTAACCATGACGACATTAGCCAGCCACTCGGGGTAGCTAACCTCCTGAATAAACCGGACGGACAACAGTTTGTCCATTTCCACCTTTAGGGCTTGTTGCCTCTCCGGGGCGAACTTGCGCCGCTTCTAATGAATGGGCTTGGAGCCCGTGGCGACGCTCAGCCGGTGCATGATGATATCTTCGAAAATCTCGGGCATGTCAGACGGTGTCCAGGCGAAGAGTTCAATGTTGCGGCAGATGCAGTCAATCAGGCCCGGCTTTAGGTCGGAGGAAAGGGAGTGACTGACACTGAAACATTTGGATTTGTCTTCCGCGTCGAATGAGACTTCCTCGAGCTCGTCCGCCGGTTCTGACTCTGAATTGCCCCTCTCGAGGAGGAGCTTAACTGCGTCGAGGGGAAATACGTCGTCCCCGATCGCAGTCATGTAGCACGATTGTGCCAACTCCTGATTGCCTCGGACAACACCAACCCCGATGTCGGTGGGGAACTTCAGCTTCAGATGGTAGGCCGATGGGACGGCCTGGAACGAGCAGAGCCCGGGTCGGCCAAGGATGGTGTTGTATGCTGCCTTTACGTTGACCACCATAAAATTCATCGACTCGGTTCGGAGGATAGGGGTCGTGCTTGCAGTCACATCCAGTGTAACCATCCCCTCAATTTGTACGGGGATGCCCGAAAACCCGTGCAGGGTGTAACCGACCGGCTTCAGCTTTTCTCGGGGGAGTTTGAGGTTCTCAAACGCTTCCAAGAAAAGGATGTTAATTGAGCTGCCATTGTCCACCAGAATATGGCGGACCTCGAAGTTGGCCATCACGAGGCTGATGACGAGGGCGTCGCAGTGTGAAATCTGGACGCCTTCGAGGTCTTCTCCAAAGAAGGAGATGGCCCGCTGCTGAACACAAGGGCAGGGATGGTCCCGGACGGAGCTGACCTCTAGGACGAAGGCCTTGCGGGAGGTATTGGAGTCCCCTCCCATGGGTCCACCGTGGACGCAGTGCAGGATGGCCGGTCTCCTTGTTTCCTCTGGTTCGGGGTCCCGTTCGGGGCAGCGGCTGTTCGATTGAGGGGGAGGCGAAGGCCTCGGACCCCTCGGTTCTCTCCATCCTTGGAATTGGCCCGGGCGAACTCCCTCAGATACCCTCGTTGGATGAGGGCTTCGTTCTCGTCTTTGAGGGCTCAGCAATGGTCCGTCTCGTGACCGGTGTCTCGGTGGAAGCGGCAGTAGGACCTTTGGTCTCGCTTCTTGCCGTTGTTGTTGTTCGGTCGTGGTGGGAAGCGGACGATCCCTTTATCCCCGATCTCCATCAAAATTGTCGAGAAGTTCTTGGTCAGGGGCGTATATCTCTCGAATCAGGGGATCGGAGGGACCCTCTTCAGACAAGCCGCTTCTTTTGCGTGCTTCTTGAAAGGCTCGGCGTCATCGGCCTTTCACTTCTCCTTAGCCGGGGCTTCTTTGGAACCTTCTGGATTAAGGGCCTCTTCGGTCCGGATATACTTCTCGACCCTGTTCAGGGGGTCGGGGGAGTCCACAGGTGGATTTTTGGCCAAGGATGCTTTGAGCTGGCCATGGCGGACGTTGTGTCGGTAGGTAGTGGATGAAATGCCCTCGTCGAGGGAGGAGACAGACTTTGCCTTGACGGTGAACCTCCGAACGAATTCACGGAAGGGTTCCCCATCCTTCTGTTTGAGGTCTAGAAGGGAAGCGCTTGTCTTCTCAACCTTCCTGCTGGTCACGAAGTGGGCTAGGAAGCCCATCTCTAGCTGTCCAAACAAGAAGACCAAACCGGGGGCAAGTTTTGAGAACCATTCCCGAGCCGGACCACGAAGGGTAGCACAGAAGGCACGACAGAGGCAGGTGTAACGCCCCGCACTCAGTCCGAACGCACACAATTAACTAAATTCTAGCCACGCCCACCACAGGCACCATCAAAAGGTGGGTATACCCGTTGGGTACCTTTATCACTTGGGAATCCTATTATATCTTTCTCTTCTTCCCTATTTCTAGCCGATATGGGATTAATCTCTCCCTTGGTCCAATCCAATCCGGTCAACTACACCACACAAGCACACACTTCTTTCATTCATTTAATTCTTTCTATGGTCCATAGACCATCTTATGGACTCATCACACTATCCAAGTCTATAGGATCTTCTATAGTCCCACATTTAATACCTTTCACTTTCTTTCTTTCCATCCATGCCACGTCATCTTCTTTCTTTCCATCCATTCTTTTCTTTTCTTTTTATACTACTTCTTATATATATATATATATATATACTATATACTATTTCCATATACTATTATACGGAAATACGGGGTCTCACAGCAGGGATCCGCAGCGCTGTGAATCATCATGAGGGTCTTAAACCCCTCCATGTGATCAGCGGGATCACCCTCGCCATTGTAGGTCTCGAATTAGGGAGGCCTGAAATTCCAGGGAATCTCTGCTTCTAAGATTGGGGGGGAGAATGGGGGTCCGATCGGTCGATGGCCGTGACCCGTTGAGGATCCGCCCTCGCCGAGATGGGCGAGGCGGTTCTCCATCTCTTGTAAACGCCGAAGGACGGAGTCGGCTTGTTCCTGGGGGCAGGCCGATCCGTGGGATTCGCAGTCCCTTGTTCTAGACTTTGGGTCAGAACTGTTGTGGACCTCAGTGCCCTGACCTCCTTGGATGGCTTGGAAGACCTTGTCCCAAAAATTTTGGAACTCGGCCCTGGTGACGGGGGCTTGCCCCACCGGATCACGAGGGTTCGGAGGTCTGCGGGGCATGCGGCTCAGCTCCACCTTGTGCTCTGGGGATGGCCGTCTACGCTGGTTTGAGACCGAGTTGGAAACGGCCTCTCCCCTTGTGCGGCTAGCCTGTCGGTCTGAAATGACGCGCTGCAAGTTGGTTGCATTTGAATTAGAAGCACCCGGGCCATGTCTGGCTGCGCCTCAGGCCAGGGGTCGGTTGGAACCCTGGGCGTCCGTGCGGCTCTGATGTGGGGGGGCCGGATGTCGGGCCAATGTGACGGCTCTTTTGGCTTTCAGATCCATGGGAGAGCTCGGATCTGGGATGACATCCCCGGCTGTGCTTGGTCGAACGATAGTACTTGTTCCCACAGACGGTACCAACCTGATGTTGTTTGTTTTTGGGGTGTGGGGCAGCAGGTGTGAGTTCTTGTAATTTGTAAATAGGAAATGATAATATTGGCGTCACTCCGACCCTGGGGAGCAGGACGGGCTCGGGGGTAGCAGCTGAGAGGTAGAAGCTGGGTGCTCGGCTCGGATCTTCTGTACCTGCACACTGCCTAGAAATACGGGGAGAAGTCTCTACGACAGGTCCTCCAACGATCTAGTCAGTCACTGAAAAAAAGACTGGGCAACTAGGGTTCAGGTGGGGAAAGATTGATTACTTGTTAAAGTGAGGAGGAGGGCTGGTATTTATAGGCAGGGGCAAACGGGTCTGGAAACCTAACGGGCCGGATCGGACCCATTTGCCTGTGGGCCTGAGCTAGCTGTGACCCATTGGACTTGGGTTGACCTGATGATCACAGGGGGATCCAGAGGTGATCAGAGGGCCCTGATTTGTGCCAATCCTGATGCTGCTTTTTCCCACATCAATGAGGTATATGCTATAAAAGAGCCAAAAATCGAGTTTAATTTAATTTTTCCAACACTTTAAACTCATTTCAGCAGTTAAACCTCCACCCTATAAATATTACTGTTCATCTATTCTTATGTAGAAACTGACCTGAATGACAGAAGGCTTTTATTGGTAAAGAAACCGACAACAAATAAAGCAATTTTTCCTCAAACAAACAAACAAACAAACTATATTAACAATTTTTATAAAATTTTTAAATGAAAATGCACCAGAAGGATTTGAACATTTGTAATGCTAATTATATGCAAACTAGTATCATGCACGTGCGATGCACGTGGAGGAAGAAGGAAAAAGGAAAAAAAAGGAAAATAATTTCCAAACTGTTCCACTTTCGAAAATATTTACCAAACTGGTCCATTTCGAAAATATGCACGTGCGATGCACGTGTAGGAAGAAGGAAAAAGAAAAAAAAAAGGAAAATAATTTCCAAACCGATCAACTTTCGAAACTATTTACCAAACTGGTCCACTTTCGAAAATATTTACCAAAGTGAGCTGGCTTCAAAATGACAGAATTAAAAAAAAAAAAAAAATAATGACAAATACCACTAAGGCCTTCTCCCATTATAATAGTAGAGATATGTACTTATACAAGGCAATAATGGTTTTATACTCTGCCGAAAGAAATATGAGTTTGTAAGGGGAACTCCTAATCTTTAGCAAAAATTTACAATTATCCTTATAATTCCCCTCCCCTCCTCTCTTGTTGCTTGAATATACTTAAAAGGAAAAAATGATTATCAACCAGCTTCTCAGAATAAGGCAATAGAAAGACGAGTCTAGCTATCTAGAAGAGGAATTTGTTCTTAAGATGAAATGCATACACATCGTACATAATGCATTCATGATAGAGTTCCATTTGACCGGAACAAATTTTATCCACACTCGGACATAAGATTTCAACCAAAATTAATAAACAAACTTTTGATCTCCTCAAACGAAGTTTGCTATGAAATCGGTCTAGTTGTCAAGAAAATCATGTACAACACTGTTTTGAAGTAAATCTAAAGGTGCTTCCAGCCATTTTATCATAAAATTTTTATGCTCAGCTGGGCGTAGATTATCGTTCTACACTTGACCATGTCTAAACCCCCCAACAGAATCTCTCATTTCAACATAATGTCCACCCATCCGACTCTTTGATTTTTCATCCTCAAAGAAAATAAACTAATTTAAGGATTTCACCCTTGTACATTGAGTTTGGGCATTCGAAGTTATCTTCCAAGAAAGAGGCAGCTTCTAAGTTCAAGATAATGTCAACACTGCAAAGTGGACCTTTTGTGTGTCTGTTTTAGTTGTTACAAAAGTCCACTAACAACATTGTGTTCGTGGGTATATTTCTAGGTGATTACGATCTTGGTAATCGGCATCATATTCTACTCATCAAGACGTATAAAATGATATACTCACATGTCCAAAATAGATTTCAAATGAATGAAATATTAGCCTCCGAAGTTAGCATGTTCAAATGAAATTTTTGATTTTTTTCTTGGTAAGTGATATTAGTCCCATATCGAAAAAGAGCAAAGAAGCAAGCAAGTTAATAAGTTAAAATTCTAGTCTAAGGGTTGTACCCTTAGGGGTACGAATATTTTCTCCGGAGGGAGAACACACCCTACATAAGCTTTGGTTTGAAACACATGCGCTCGCCGGCTGGCCGGGCCCGGGCCTAGGCTTGGGCTTGGGTTAAAACAGTAACTTATTTTTGCCAATTTTTATTTTGAAAAAATTCTGCAGTTGCCAACTTTCGGGATAGTTGTACCCTGTACAGTTGTGCAACCGGCTTGGGCAGAGGGCTATAAATAGGAACCGATCTTGATCAAATCGGATCCCATTTTAGATGTTCCCTACCACCCTGTATCAGTGCTAACTTAATTAACCGTTGTTATCATATCCATCTCGACCGAGCCTTCGTTATACTAGTGTAAGTTAACGAAGTTCTGATTGTTGTATCTTAGGAGACGATCACCTAATCATCTGTATACACCGTAGCAATGGCGAAAAAACTTCGTAAGGACATTGTTTACGAGCAAGCCTCAGTCTGTCTGTTCACCATCTTCAAGGTCGGAATTTAATTCGATTTCTTTAATTTTCATTATAAAATTAAATTCTCTACTTAAGACATAACATCTTAAGACATTATTTTAATTTCTTTTTCTTTTTCTCTCTTCTTTTGTAGACAAAATCATGACTACCAAAATGGAACTTCCGAAAGTAGTCACAATTATGCACAACAAGCCCGAGAATTTTAAAGGGGCTGACTTTAAGACTTGCCAGAGCAAAATGCTCTTCTATCTCACAACCCTCGGGTTGGATAGGTTCCTCGAGGAGGAGGAACCTAAGCCCGCTAACGGGCAAACTCCTCAAAGCCATAAGGAGATGTTTGCAGCTATTGATGCATGGAGGCATTCAGACTTTCTTTGCCAAAACAACATCCTGAATTGCTTGGATGAAGTTTTGTACAAAACATATTGTCCGCTTACTACCGCAAAGACTTTATGGAACTCTCTGGCCAAGAAATACAAGACCGAGAATGCCAGCTTGAAGAAATTTATCGTTGATAAATTTATGGATTACAAAATGGTGGACTCCAAGTCTGTCACTGTCCAGATGCAGGAGCTTCAGATCATTATGGATGAGATTGAAGCCAAGGGCCATAATGTTGGCGAATCTTTCCCAGCGGAAGCAATCATTGGAAAGTTACCGCCATCTTGGAAAGACTTCAGATATTAACTTAAGCACAAGAAGAAGGAAATATCTTTAGAAGATCTTGTTGTCAGGTTGAAAATTGAGGCAGACAACCGTGGGACAATCAGGTTCAAAAGCGAGGAGGCTAAAGTACACGTTGTGAAGAGCTCCAACAATCATAAGGGCAACTCTAACAACGATAAGAATAATTCCAAGAAGAGGAAAGCTTCGGACCAAGATTCCAAAAACAAGAAGCCCAACAAGAGATTCAATGGAAACTGTTGGATTTGTGGGAAGCCTGGTCATTCTGCCAGAGACTGCACACATCAGAAGCAAATGTCACTGAGAACATTACTTCAAGCATAGATGATTTAAATCTTTTAGTGGTTGTTTCTGAGTGCAACCTAGTCCAACATCCTGGACAATGGTAGGTAGACACTGGTGCTACTCGACATATATGTTTTGATAAGTATTTGTTCTCAACTTATCAGAAACTCGATCATGAAGAAAAGCTTTGTATGGGTAATTCTGTTGTGTCAATGATCGAAGGTTGTGGACAAGTCATTCTGAAGTTCACTTCTGGCAAGAATGTTATGCTAAACGGTGTGCTTCATGTGCCAGACATCCGCAAAATTCTCATCTCCGGATCTATGTTGTCGAAGAAAGGATTTCAGATCGTGATAGAGTCAGACAAGCTGGTACTGACCAAGGCTAGGGTCTATGTTGGGAGGGGATGCCTATGTGATGGGTTATTCAAAACTAATGTAGCCGTTGTCGGCAAAAACCCAATGTACTCTGATTCTATGATTAATAAAAGTTCAGTTTTCTATTTGCCTGAGTCTGAAATACTTTTATGGCATGATAAATTAGGGCACATAAATTTTTTGAAAATGAAAAAATTTGCGAATTTAGGTTTAATACGAAAATTTGAAGTTGATAAAAATCACAAGTGTGAGACTTGTGTAAAAGCCAAAATGGTCAAGAAACCATTCAACACGATGAACAGGAGTACTGAGCCGTTATGCTTAGTTCATAATGATTTATGTGATTTTAAGTCCTACCTACGAGGGGTGGGAAAAGGTATTTTATCACATTTATCGATGATTGCACTCGGTATTGCTACGTGTATTTACTAAGTAGTAAAGATGAAGCAATTCTAGCATTGACAAAATATAAGGCTGAAGTAGAAAATTAGCTTAACAAAAAGATCAAGATATTAAGGTCTGATCGAGGTGGAGAATATGAATCTCCATTTGCACAATTGTATGCAGAGTATGGGATAATCCACCAAACAACAGCCCCATACCCACCTCAGTAAAATGGAGTTGCAGAAAGGAAAAACAGAACGTTCAAAAAGATGATAAATGTCATGCTTATAACTTCTGGTCTACCTACAAACTTGTGGGGGGAAGCCTTGTATATGTCTAATCACATACTGAATAGAGTCCCACACAAGAAAACTGAGTCTATTCCATATGAGTTATGGAAAGGACATTTGCCAAACTACAAATACCTCAAAGTGTGGGGGTGTTTGGCTAAAGTCTCAATTCCTCTTCCTAAAAGAACCAAATTTGGACCAAAAATTGTAGATTGCTATTTTCTAGGTCATGTCGAAAATAGCAGTGCTTATAGATTTTTAGTCTTCAACTCTAAAGTATGTAACATCAGATTAAACACAATCATTGAGTCAAGAGATGCCATATTCTTTGAAGATGTGTTTCCTCACAAAAGAAATAATGGACACCTTGCTCTCAAAAGAACGAGAGAAGTATCAACTGAGAAATACGATGAAATTCATCATGAAAAATGATGAAACCGAACCAAGGAGGAGTGTAAGAACTAAAACCTCTAAGTCTTTCAGTCCAGATTTTCTAACATACATATTAGAGGTTGAACCTCAGACTTTGAAAGAGGCAATCTCGTCCTCAGTATCTCCCTATTGGAAAGAAGCCATCAATAGCGAGATTGATTCGATTCTGGGCATTCACACTTGGAAATTGGTTGACCTTCCCCATGACATAAACCAATTGGATATAAATGAATTTTCAAACGGAAGATAAAACCAGATGGTTCCATTGACAAATATAAAGCCAGGTTAGTGGCTAAAGGGTATCGCCAGAAGGAGAGCTTAGACTTCTTTGATACTTATTCACTGGTTATGCGGATAACCTCCATAAGAATGCTAATAGCAATAGCATCTATTTATAATCTTGAAATCCATGAAATGGATGTAAAGACAGCGTTCTTAAATGGGGATCTCGAGGAAGAGATCTACATGGAGCAACCGGAAGGGTTTGTTTCAAATGGAGCTGAAAATAAAGTGTGTAGATTTGTTAAATCCCTATATGAACTTAAACAAGCTCCAAAACAATGGCATAAAAATTTTGATAATATCATGATGAAAAATGGTTTTTGAATCAATGAATGTGATAAATGTGTTATTACAAATAAATGGGATAATCATGTGTGATTGTTTGCCTATATGTGGATGATATGCTAATCCTTCGTCATAACATTGAAGTTATTAAGACTGTAAAGAAAATGCTAATCAACCACTTTGACATGATAGACTTAGGTGTGGCAGATATTATTTTGGGTATCAAAATAATAAGAATATTATGTGGCATTGAATTATCTCAATCACATTATGTGGAAAAAGTGCTTGAAAGATTCAAGGAACATGGTATTAAAGGAGTATCAAATCCTTTTTCACCATCTGTAATTTTACACAAAAATACTGGTGAGAATATAATGCAATTGGAGTATTCTCGTGTAATAGGTAGTTTAATGTATCTCATGAACTGTATGAGACCAGACATTGCTTATGCAGTGAGTAAACTAAGCAGATACACTAGTAACACAGGAAAAGTTCACTGGGCGTCACTGCTAAGAGTACTTGGGTATTTAAAGAACACCACAAACTTTTCATTATGGTAGATATCTTGCCATTCTTAAACGATACAGTGATGCAAATTGGATATCGGATTCAGAAGAATCAAAATCCACAAGTGGTTATGTCTTTACCCTAGCAGGAGCTGCTGTGTCTAAACAAACGTGTATTGCTTGATCCACAATGAAATCCGAGTTCATTGCTTTAGACAAAGCAGGTGAAGTAGCTGAATGACTTCGCCACTTTTTAGAAGATATTCTATTTTGTCCTAAACCAATGACGGCCACTTGTATCCATTGCGATAATCAAACAGCACTAAGTAGAGCACACAATTCTGTGTATAATGGCAAATCGCGACATATTCGTAGACGCCATAATACTGTTCAACATTTACTTTCAAATGGAATTATTTCCATTGACTTTGTGAGATCACAAGATAACTTAGCGGATCCATTTACTAAGGGATTATCCAAAGAGATAATTAACTGTGCATTGAGGGAAATGGGCTTAAAAGCCTAAACCAATACGAGTTACCTTATACGAAAACCTAACCTGGCGACCGGAGATCCCACGAACCAGGTTCAATAGGATGACCAGTTATGAGTAAATCAATAATGCCTTTGGGCTCAGGTCCATCTCATTCCTATGGTGCAAAATAAATGCATGCCTACAGAAGTATTAAAAGGTTAAGCTATGCTTTTAATGACATCCATATCTTGAAAATCACAAGTAGAGTATTGTAGGGTACTCTTTATGGATGTGGTCACCTATGTAAGTGTGAGCTGGGTTGGCTCTACGAGAACTTTAAAGGCCGGAGTTCTTTAAAACACACACAGAACTGAGATTTGTTCAGGGCTAAAATGAACACCACCGAGAGATTGGATGTGAAGGACACAATGTTGTGTAGAGTTTATTATTTGGGTATACACTAACGGCTGACAGTTCAAGATAAAATATTTCACCAATTAGCCAAGTACGTCCATAAACTTTAACTAGTGAAGGTTCAAAGTGAAATATCTACCTATCCACGATGCAATATTGTTTCAAATGCACTATGTGATATGTACCCTTTTATGAGGTGGGAGACGAAAATTATCCTTCATGTGGGGGATTGTTGGAAATTAGTTACATCATATTCTACTCATCAAGACGTATAAAATGATGAACTCACATGTCCAAAATGGATTTCAAATGAATAAAATATTTGCCTCCGAAGTTAGCATGTTCAAATGGAAATTTTGATTTTTTTCTTGGTAAGTGATGTTAGTCACATATTGGAAAAGAGCAATGATGCAAGCAAGGTAATACGTTAAAATTCTAGCCAATGGGTTGTGCCCTTAGGGGTATGAATATTTTCTCCAGAGGGAGAACACACCCTACATAGGCTCTGGTTTGAAACACACGTGCGCGCCCACCAGCCGGCCGGGCTCGGGCCTGGGCTTGGGCTTGGGCTTGTTTTAAAATAGTAACTTATTTTAGCCAGTTTTTATTTTGAAAAAATTCTACTGTTGCCAACTGTAGGGATAGTTGTACTGTGTACAGTTGTGCAACCGGCCTGGGCAGAGTGATATAATTAGGAACCGATCCTGATCAAATCGGATCCCATTTTAGATGTTCCCTACCACCCTGTATTAGTGCTAACTTAATTAATCACTGTTATCATATCCTACTCGACCGAGCCTTCGTTATGCTAGTGTAATTTAACGAAGTTCAGACTGTTGTATCTTGGGAGACGATCGCCTAATCATCTGTATACACCATAGCAGTGGCGAAAATAACGTCTTAAGGACATTGTTTACCAGCAAGCGTCAGTCTGTTTATTCACCATCTTTAAGGTTGGAATTGAAAATAAAAGTATCTTCTCTCTATGCTTTGTCCATAGTGAAATACATTGTTTGCGAAACAGTTATCTTAATTCACAATTATCAAGGTTCGAATTGAAGATATATTACCTACCTTTTGTTCTTTGTTGATAGTGAATTTTACTGTTGTTGTAACAGTATAATTGTAATTAATAGGAATTTAATTCGTTTCCTTTAAATTTCATTACAAAATTAAATTTGTCTACTTAGGACATAACATACGACATGAAAAGAGATGAAATCCAATGAAATATTTACCCCGAAACTTAACCCTAACCCCATACCTAAATTTGGGGATCGACATTATTAATATGCTTTTTTTGAATGCTTTCTCTTTCTTTCTTTCTGTCCAAGCATTTTGTTGCAAACATCACAGTTGCCTTCCCAATGTTGTAGATAAGATCAACTTAGCAAAGAAAAATGAATAATTTTGGTTTTGCTTCACTTTTGAAATAAAAAGACCCATGAAATTTCTCAAACATTAGAGTTTGATATTTACTCGCCATAATCATTGCCTTAAGACAACCAACTAATATAATCAACTCCTAATTGAAGATAACTAATCAAGAATTTTTTTTCCAAACTCCCCTTTTCAACACATACCATGCATGTCACGCCCCGCTTCCCAAAAAGAGAATACGGAATACATATACGTGACTAAGCCCAGCGAATTATTTTTATCATCCATAAACTGTCAGGATCTTTACAATATTTCACAGGAATAATTAGAGTAGGAAGCAAGAGAAGTCAACCACACATGCATATATGAATCAATATACCAACATGGATTTACTTGAAACAAAATTTAATAATATCAAATAAACCAGATCTGAACAAATTAATAATTCTAGGTCACATTGCGCAAATACAAATAATCCAAGTAACAGATATATTTATTCATAATAAGCAAACAGTAAAATAATAATAATAATAGTAGCAAAACTCCAGGACTAGAATCTCAGATCACCTACTCTATCAGGAAACTGATCACCTAAAATCTGCAATTTAACAAATTGCAGGAAGAGGAAAAAGAAAACAAAACACCCATCAATACAAGTTACGAGCCGCTAGTAGTGTAAGCACAAGTACAGAAAAAGAATAAACAACATAGAGTAACAGCAGAAACAAACATAGCATAGAATAAGCATGTCAACAAAGCAGGATAACTAACATGAATCAGGAAACAAGATCAAGTAACATGATATACTAACAGGTACAGGTAACATGTATCAAGTTTCAAGCAAGCGGTAAACAGGTAACAGGTGTCAAGAAGCTTGTACAGGTAATCATGTAACAGGTATCAGGTCATGTTAAGTCTTACATTATTACTATCTAGGTAGCACTTCATACATACCAGGTTTTTACCACATGGTTGCTACATACAAGCAAATTGCATTTAGATCTAGTGGTGGGTTTCTATAGGGCCGTGTACTCAGGCATCAGGTAATAGGTAGCAGGTAACATGTACGAATCACGTACTCGAGAAATTGCTGCAGTAGGAATAGGCATGAATCATGTAGTCATGAAACATGACAATATATAGTAATAACATGCATAAATCATCACGAATCATGGCAACATATAATCAGATAGTAATAACAGGCATGAATCATGTAATCATGAGACATGGCAACATATAATAACAGGCATAAATCATGTAATCATGAAACATGACAACAGAAAATGGGAAACATGGCCCCCTTCTAAGTACACATACCTATATTGTCTGTTGCTGCTGGAATCGGTGTGGGGGCAAACAGATAGATTTGTAGATACTTTGAGATGTTGAATAGTCAATCCTAAAACTTTTCCACCGGAGTTTGACCATGATCTCCCGCTGTTCACCTGCAAAAGACACCGGGGTTGATCCCGGCGATGCACCATCCGACGCTCAAGTCAGTAATCAGAAAGATTATGAATGAGCTTTGATTGGCAAAAGATTGATTACCTGTTAAAAGTGGGGGATGGGGAGGGGGGGTATTTATAGCCGCCTTAGGGACCAGTTTCGGGATAAGATCAAATTTCTACTTCCCAGTGAATGGATAGAAGTGAATTAGGGCCGTTGATTAGGTATAATCATAAACCCTAATTCTACCCAGCTGGATCGGGTTTCATGCAGGTTGGAACCCGCACCCATTTAAGATGGATCCGTTCGTGGGTTATTGGGCCATTGGAAAAAAAGACCCAGTACCCACTTCAGACCTATTTGTAGGTAAAATTACCATTTGACCCCGGAGCTTTAAGATTCGTGCTCGATTTGGACGGTTTCGATTTAACTCTATTTTTAGCCATATCACGAGCCCCCCACTCCCGAAGACTGAGTTTAATCAGCCTTTAAGGAGTAGTTTTACTGTTTTAATGGCTTACGGAGTTGTATCGGGGTCCAAATCAGGGGTGTCGAATCTTTACACGAGGCATTATGGTGATTTTCGGAGTTGGTTGCACGCTCATGGTTGTTCTCGAGCTCTCCTGGACTTTTGGTGATTTTTCTTAATTTTTATTTATTTTTCGGACTGTTTATTTAATTTTGCGAAGTGGTGATTTATCGTTCGGGAGCCTTAATTAATTATTCTAAGCAATAATTCTTTACCCAGGAGTTCAAAAATAATTCCCTGAATTTATAATTATTTTTTAGAATTTTTAATTAATTTTCCTGAATTTTTAATCATTTTTTTGTAATTTTTAAATAAATAATTCGATTTTAATAAATAAAAAACTACTTTTTAATAATATTATGACGTGGCACAATCTGAGCCATCCATCTCGCGTTGGCGCACAACTTTAAGAGATCGGCCGGCTTGTGTCGCTCGACACAATTTTATCCACGTAAGCAGCTCGGATAGTCAGTCGTTCGGAATCCGAGCGACGTAGCTCGGCGCTGTTTTCTCCTCCTGAGCAGCTCGGATCACTAGTCCCTCGGACTTAGGATTCCGAGCGACGTGGGGTGATCTGAGCCGCTCATTAGGTTGAGGCGCAAATTTTGAGAAGATCTGGTGGCCTATGTTACTCGACGTCATTTTTCTCCGTATGAACAGCTTGGATTGCCAGTTGCTCGGTTCGGAGTTTCGAGCATCGTGGGGCAATCTGGGCCATTCATCATGGCGCGAATCACGAGGTTTGGAGGTTCAGATCACGAGAAAACGCTATCTTGTCGTTTTGTGGTCATGGCGTGATCTGAGCTGCCCATCATCTTTCGACGCGAATTTTGGGATGATCGACGGTTGGAGTTGCTCGGTGGCATTTTTCTCCAAATATGCAGCTCGGATCGCTAGTCGCTCAGAATCCGAGCGACATAGCTCGGCGCCGTTTTCTCCTCGTGAGCAGCTCGGATCACCAGTCGCTCAGATTTGGAATTCCGAGCAACGTGGGGTGATCTGAGCCGCTCATCAGGTTGAGGTGCGAATTTGAGAAGATCTGGCGGTCTATGTTACTCAGCGTCATTTTTCTCCGTAGGAACAGCTCGAATTGCCAGTTGCTCGGTTCAGAGTTCCGAGCGTCGTGGGGGCAATCTGGGCCATTCATCATGGCGCAAATCACGAGGTTAGAGGTTCAGATCACGAGAAAATGCTATCTTGTCGTTTTGTGGGCGTGGCGTGATCTGTGCCGTCTGATCGAGATCTTGCATGAATTTTGGGGAGAAAGTTGTTTTTCTCCAATATGCAGCTCGGATCGCTAATCGTTCGGATTGAGATTCCAAGGGATGTGGTGCGATCTGAGCCGTCCATCACGGCTCGGATCACGAGGTTAGAGGTTCAGATCACGAGAAAATGCTATCTTGTCATTTTGTGGGCGTGGCGTGATCTGAGCCATCGGATCGAGATCTTGCACGAATTTTGGGGAAAAAGTTGTTTTTCTCCAATACGCAACTTGGATCGCTAGTCACTCGGATTAGGATTCCAAGGGACGTGGGGCGATCTGAGCCGTTCATCACGGTGCGGATCACGAGGTTAGAGGTTCAGATCACGAGAAAATGCTATCTTGTCGTTTTGTGGGCGTGGTGTGATCTAAGCCGTCCGATTGAGATCTTGCACGAATTTTGGGGAGAAAGTTGTTTTTCTCCAATACGCAGTTCGGATCGCTAGTCGCTCGGATTTAATTTCCGAGGGACGTGGGGCGATCTGGACCGTTATGAACCGTCGCCGCTCTTCCCTACTTTGTCGTTTAGCCTTCTTTAACGGGCTTGAGGGGGGCCCAAGAGTCGTAACTATGCGTTACCAAGCCCAAGAGACACTTCTTTTACTATAAGTTTTTATCTCCCCCACTCCTTATCTCATTCTTTCACTTTTACTTTTACTTTCACTTTTACTCTTTGCTAGCGGTGTTTTTGCTCTTGAGCAGCGCTACTAGCTTTTGTGGCAAGGCGAGTTTGAATTCCGGCTATCGTTTCTGGCCATACACGTCACTTCAAGATTAGTCTTTTCCCCTATCTTTGAGAATGGAGAATATCTTCTGGGGATGAGACCTCCACCTTGGACCAAGACACCGGCCGAGCGGTAGCAGTGAAGCCGAGGAAAGGGAAGGAAGTGGTAGATCCGGCCGGGGTGTTGACGATAGTTGAGACTCCGAAGGGGGCAGGAGAGCTGGGTCGGCATCCGACCGTTCTGTCTAGTGTCGACGGAGTGAGGAGTTACCCCGAGGACATCTTGGAGAAGGTGGTGCATGGGATGGCTTCGGCGTATGAGGAGAATGACCCGAGGGACCCTTCCGAGGTGGATGAGATCCACTTAATCGTGACCGAGGCAGATCTGCACCGGATCAGGAAGGGATTCTAAATCCCAAAGGAGTACAACCTGCTACTCCCTGGTCCCGACGTCGGAGCGTGTATGGGGACTTCGGCTGACACTTGCGTCTTTCCCTACGATGCGCTGAACGCCGGTCTTCGGCTGCCACTGCACCCCTTTGTGGTCGAGGTGCTGCAGTGGTACGGGCTGAGCCCTGTTCAGTATATGCCGAACATGTGGCGGCATGTCATTGCCTTCGTCCTTCAGTGCCAAGCGGTCGGCGTGCTACCACAACTCATTCTACTTCGGAGCCTCTTTCGCATCTGTTGGATGAGCAAGATGGAGGAGCGATATTATTTGTCGCCGAGGAAGGGGGTGAAGTTGATCGAGAATCCAGACTCGATCAAGCACTGGAAGGAGAAATATTTTCTCATCCGTGGTCCCGAGCCGTGGGGCTTCCCAACGTTGTGGAAGGACGGGTTCCCGAAGTGGGCGAAGAAGGAGCCGGTGCTCACAAGGGAGAAAGAAGAGGTGGTGGCAAAGATCCTCGAACTTTCGACCCTTAGTTGGAAGGATATCACCGAGGCAGTCTTGTTCGGTGGGGGTCTCAGTCCGATCGACACCAGTACGCTCCTTTTCTTCTTTTTGCTTTTCTTAGTGTCTTTTACTATTAGTTATTTTTTCTGAACTCTTTTGCTCGGTTTCTTCGTTGTATGCAGAGAGCCCCGGCATGGACTACAAGGCATTGATGGCCAAGACTCGTGCGGCGAAGGAGGCAGAGACGAGGAAGAGGAAGAGGACAACGGCTGGGCCTCATTCTGGCCGAACGGCGAAGGTCCCCTCGGCACCCTTGGCCATTATGGAGCCGGTGGCCGAGGTCCCTTCAAAAATGCCTGTTCAAGCCCCTCCGGTCGATGCCCCGGGTTCGTCGAGCGGAGCGTTCACTGCCAGCGCGGCTCTGACTTTGGAGGTGCCGCCCCTTACAGCCGAGGCAGAGGTGATCCTCACCGAGGAGCACAAGCGCCTCTTCATCCTTGAATGGAGGGTGAAGAAGGTGGACGGGTTCCTCAGTGACGGGGGGATATGCATGTAGGCGGTGAAGCACCTACCGACCCCGAAGGACCGTGCCGCGATGAAGGCCGACACCGTGGGTGACGACGCCCTACAGATTGCTCGGAACACTATGTCGGTGCGTATGAGTTGAATATGATAACCCAAAAATTTCTATGTTTTTTTGTTCGGCACTAATAGTTTCATTCGTTTTGCTTGCAGACCCTCTGCCACTTCAGTCACCTGCTCGAGGAGTTTCCCGAGCAAGAGAAGGAGATGAAGTTGTTGAACGATCGGGAGAGGTCGGAGCGTTCCAAGGCGGTTAAGCTATTCGAGGCCGAGCAGCGAATCTTGGCTTTGTGTGCGGCCGAGGTGGAGGCCCTCGAGGCGAAGCTCGCCGAGGCACTGAAGCACTTCGCAGCCGAGACTGCCAAGGTCGAGGCGTTAGAGAAAGAGAGGGCTCGCCTCGAGGAGGAGCTGGCCAAAGCTTTGAAGGCGTTCGAAGAGGCGTTGAATGGCCAGGCGATGAAGGTGGCGGCGGCAGAGCAGGCCGTTAGGGACGAGGCCGAAGCCCACATGTTGACAAACATGGAGGAGGCTTACGCCCGAGCGCTGTGACATGTGGTGGCTCACATCCCCAGGTTCGACAGCTCTTCGTACTATTTCTACGATCCCGTAGAAGGGGAGGAGCAGGTTCCCCTGGCAGAGCTTGAGCCCGAGCCGGAGGGCAAAGATGCCGAGGAAGGCGCTGAGGACAAGATGAACATTGAAGGAGCGATCATTACTGTGCCGAGCGACGATGCCTCGGAGCAGCGCCGTGAGGTGGCCCCTTGACTTTTTTGCCTCTTCCCTTGTTATTTTTGTTTCTTTTGTTTTGTTGTAATGCCGAACTGCAGACTAGCCACCGCTTTTATGTACACTTTGAATTTTAATGAAACGACTAACTTTTTGAAACTTTGTCCAAGTGTTTGTGATTTTAAGTGTTGCGTCGTGAACATTTTGTTATTGAAAATTTTTCTAAGTGTCGAGAACACCCTTTGTTCTGTGTTAAGAACTCAAATGTTGTGAACACTTTGAAAATTTCGCTAAGTGTTGAAAACACCTTTCATTCTGTGTTGATATGTTTTTGCTTTTCAAGTAGTCGAGTCGAGTCCAGTAGCTGAATTCTCTCGTCTTCGCACTGACTTGAAAGCAACGAAGTGGGCCCTCTCCAGTTGTCGAGAGTGTTTTCTCAAAAGCGAGTTGGAGTTAGAGGATCTCAAGGCAATGCTGAGAGGGTATCTTTCTGAGTTGAAACAACTACGAAAACGAGCTCAAGAGGTTCGTCTTGAAGGCGAGGTGGAGTTGCTTCAGAAGACTCTATTCGACGTTACACAAGAGAAAGGCGAACTACTGGTGGAGGTTCACTACTTGAAGATAGCAGAAGAAGAATTTTTGGCAGAGGAAGATGAGTTAGCTTCGGCGGTGGATAAGTTGATGGCCGAGCGCGACGAGTTGACAGAGAAGGTTGATGAGTTGAGGAGGGTTACCGTCGACAAATGTATTGAAGTGACCCATCTTCGTCGAATTATAGCCGATAGCTCTGGCGCCGCAGGCTCCGCTCAACTTCCTCACTTTAAAATAGCTGTGAAGGACGCCACTCTGAAGGACCGAATCGTCGAGCTCGAGGAGGAAGTTGCTCGACTCAGGCCTCAGCCAGAACGGATTAACGTGAGAAGCACGTCGTGTACTCGCGAAGAGAGCGAGAGAGGGATCTCATTTTTCGAGCTTGCGACTCGCTTGCCTGCCGTTAGGTGTAGCCCGGTTGATGCTCAAAGTGGTGTGGCTGCTTCGTCGAGCGGCGCATCGGTTGGGGCCACGGTCAGGGGCAGTGCCGAGGAGGCATCTCAATTCTTTGGTCTAGAGACGAGCTCCGAGGTTAGGCACCGCCGTCCCCGGGTGTCTTTGAACCGGAACGTTCCTGTCTCGAAGAAGCGTTGAAAGAGTTGTTGTAATTATGTCTAAGTTTTTGTAATCCTTCGTAGTAGTAACTTGGTCTTGTAACTTGAGTTTCCTTGTACTTTTTAAACTTTATAAAAGTGAAGGCTTGTTTTACTCCGTTGCACTTGTGGGCTTGCATATTTTGTTGGTACTTGTTGTTTGTTTGGTACTACTTGTTACTTGCTTAAGAGCGAGGAGTAGAAGTGAAGCCCTGAGTAAGTTTTAACGGTTGTGGGAGCAATTCCGAATGGAGAACCACTTCTAGCTCGCTTAAGAGCGAGCTGGCGAAGCGGAATTAAGCCAAGATTTGGACTCTGAACACGTCATTTGAGTAAGTTTCAACGGTTGTGGGAGCAATTCCGAATGGCACACCACTTCTGGCTCGCTTAAGAGCGAGCTTGCGAAGCGGAATCGAGCCAAGTTTTGGACTCCGAACATGTCGTTTGAGTAAGTTTTAACGATTGTGGGAGCAATTCCGAATGGCGAACCATTTCTAGCTCGCTTAAGAGCGAGCTTACGAAGCGGAATCGAGCCAAGTTTTGGACTCCGAACACATCGTTTGAGTAAGTTTCAACAGTTATGGGAGCAATTCCGAATGGCGATCCACTTCTAGCTCGCTTAAGAGCTAGCTTGCGAAGCGGAATTGAGCCAAGTTTTGGACTCTGAACATGTCGTTTGAGTAAGTTTCAACAGTTGTGAGAGTAATTCCGAATGGCGAACCATTTCTAGCTCGCTTAAGAGTGAGCTTGCGAAGCGGAATCGTGCCAAATTTTGGACTCTGAACACGTCGTTTGATTAAGCTTCATCAAAAATCTTAAATAGAGAGACAAAAATAATCACAAGAAAATCATGAGGGGAAAGGAGTTCTTTATTGATAACTGCTAACCGGCTGCTTCTAAGTTGTAAGCCGTTATTACAATGAGAAAATAAAGAAGCAAATACAAACAATAGGATGGGAATAGCTCGACATTTGAAGGTACTTAGAGAGGCGTTCAGGCACTCTCTTGGTACTTCAGTAAATGGTTGGCATTCCAAGTTCTGGGTATCTCTCTGCCTTCAAGATCTTCAAGACGATACACTCTGGGGCGAATTACCTTGGAAACTTTGTACGGTCCTTCCCAATTTGGAGCTAGCTTACTCTTTTGGCTGGGGAACGAGATAGCTAGCTTTCTGAGGAATAAGTCCCCTTCCTTGAGGTCTGTGGGATGGACTCTTTTGTTGTAGGTCAGCTCAATCCTTCTCCGATAATTTTGCTGGCGAATTGAAGCTCTTTCACGGAGCTCATTGATCAAGTCCAAATTCGCCCAGAGGTCTCTGGCGTTCTGCTCTTCATTATAGGCAATAAGGCGAGGAGATGGCAGACCAACCTCTAGGGGGATTACAGCCTCGGACCCATAGGTGAGATTGAAGGACGACTCTCTTGTGGGGGTCCGTTTCGTAGTGTGGTAGTTCCACAATACGTTTGGAAGCTGTTCCGCCCATAAGCCTTTAGCCGACTTATCTAGTCTCTTCTTGATCCCGGAGAGGATCTGCCTGTTGGCATTCTCTACTTGGCCATTTGACTGGGGATGGGAGACGAAGGACAAGCATTGCTGAATGACGAGATCTTCACATAAAGATTGGAACGCTGCTCCTGTGAACTGTGTTCCATTATCTGTTATTAGGACCCGAGGTATGCCGAACCTACAGATGACATTTTTCCAGAAGAACTGCAGCACTTTGTTCTCAGTAATAGTAGCCAACGGTTCGGCCTCGATCCACTTAGAAAAATAGTCGATGGCCACGATGAGGAATTTGAGTTGGCCTGGAGCTGGTGGGAAAGGACCCAGCAAGTCCATACCCCACATTGCGAAGGAAATTAGACTTGAGAGAGATGTGAGTTGTGCTTTGGGGAGTCGGCGGATGTTGGAGAACTGCTGACAAGGGCTACATTGCCGGACATGTTGCTCGGCATCTCGAAGTATGGTAGGCCAAAAATAACCGTAGTTCAACACTTTCCTGGCGAGGGACCTTGACCCTGAATGGGCTCCACCTATGCCTTCGTGGAGTTCTTGCAAGGCATGCAAGGCCTCTTCCGGGGAGAGGCACCTCAAGTAGGGTCTGCCATCTACTTAGGTATAGGAGCGTTTGTACAAGACTCCTTCAACAAGGGTGTACCGCTCCGCTCTCGTTCGGATTCGACGGGCTTCTTTGGGATCTTCGGGAAGGGCCCCGTCTCTGAGGAACTCTATCAAAGGCTTCATCTAGTTGTCCTGTAGTTGGACGGGCAGCGACTCGATTGAGTCGGGAGCTTCTTCTTCTATGCTCGGTCTCAGGAGTACTTCGATTAGGACGGTCTGCTCGAGACCCTGAAGGGAGGAGGAGGCCAATTTGGAGAGGGCATCTGCTTGGGAGTTTTCTTCTCTGGGGATCCGCTGAATTTGTGCCTCTTCGAATGAAGCCATGAGACTTTAGAACTTAGCAAGGTACTTAGCCATTCGGTCGTCTCGTGCCTCGCACTCCCCTAAAACCTGATTGACGACCAGCTATGAGTCACTGAATATTCGGATACGCTGTACCCCTGCCTTGCGAGCCATACCCAGGCCCGCTATAAGGGCCTCGTACTCAGCTTCATTATTGGAGGCTTTGAAGTTGATGCGGAGGGAGTATTGGAGAATGAAGTCATCTGGGCATGCCAGAATGACCCCAGCTCCGCTCCCTTTGGTGCAAGAGGACCCATCCACATATACTGTCCAGATAGGAGGCCCATTTGCTGCTTGACTCACCTCCGGGATGGTACTTTCCACTATAAATTCAGCTAAGGCTTGGGCCTTGATTGCGGTCCGAGGCTGATAAGACATGTCATGTTGACTCAGCTTGATTGACCACTTCATAAGATGCCCGGAGGTCTCGGGCTTGTGCAGGACTTGCTTGAGCAGCTGGTCGGTAAGAACGACCACTGAGTGTGATTGAAAATAAGGGCAGAGCTTCATGGCTGCCATGACCAAGGCGTACGCTATCTTCTCTAATCTCGGATAGCGGAGCTCGGCATCTCTGAGAACCTTGCTCACATAATAGATAGGCTTCTGAGCCTTGTCTTCTTCCCTCACTAGGACAGCACTGAAGGTTTGTTCGGAGGCAGCTAGGTAGAGGTAGTGTGTTTCCCCGGGAATAGGATTGCTGAGGAGAGGGGGGTTGACCAGATAGGCCTTCAGTTGATCGAACGATTCTTGCTGATGTTGGCCCCACTCGAAGCCCTTAGCCCCCTTAAGGGCTTTGAAGAAAGGAAGACACATCTCTCCTGACTTGGACAGGAAGCGCCATATGGCCACGAGGCGCCCTGTGAGCTTCTGAACCTCTTTCACACTTGTAGGAAGATCCATGTCCAGTATGGCTTTGATCTTCTTGGGGTTAGCTTCGATCCCTCTTTGACTGACCATGAAGCATAGGAACTTACCCGACGAGACACCGAATGCACACTTGTTCGGGTTGAGTCTCATATCATGCTTTCTCAACACATCGAATGCTTCTTGGAGATCAGCCACATGGTCGGCCCCATGGATGCTTTTAACTAGCATATCAACTACATAAACTTCCATGTTGCGGCCGATCTGATTCTGGAATACCTTGTTGACGAGGCGTTGGTAGGTTGCACCGGCATTTTTCAGCCCGAAGGGCATTACCCGGTAGCAATAAAGCCCTTGATCGGTGACGAAGGAGGTCTTCGAGATATCCGGGGGGAACATTCTGATTTGGTTATATCCGGAGAAGGCGTCCATGAAACTGAGCAGCTCATGGCCCGAAGTGGCGTCGATCAAGGTGTCGATGCTGAGGAGAGAAAATGGATCTTTAGGGCATGCTTTGTTCAGGTCTGTGAAGTCGATGCAAATTCTCCACCTTCCATTGGCCTTCTTAACCATAACTACATTAGAGAGCCATTCGGGATAGTTGACTTCTTGGATGAACCGGGCCATAAGGAGCTTGTCCACTTCTTCCTTTATGGCTTGCTGGCATTCAGGGGCAAATTTGTGCCTCTTCTACTGGACCGGTTTAGACCCCGGAACAACGCTTAGGTGGTGGACGAGGAGCTCCTCGGAAATCCCTGGCATGTCGGTAGCCGACCATGCCAAGAGGTCATGGTTCTTCCTGATGCATTGGACTATGTCGAAACAGAGGGCAGAAGGGAGGGTCTTGCTAATGAAGAACTTGTGGTTCTGATCTTGCTCGGAAAAAAGCACTTCCTCCAGCTCATCTACCGATTCGGACATAGGCTTGATATTCCCCTGGGGAATCTCAAGAGTCTCGAGGGAGAGGACTGGGCCCCCCAGTGGAGGTCATGTAACACTTGCAAGCCATCTCTTGACTACCTCTTACTTCCCCTACACCTGCCTTGGTAGGGAACTTCATTTTGATATGATAAGCCGATGGGACGGCCTCCAAAGCAGCTAGGCCAGGTTAGCCTAGAATCACATTGTAAGCAGCGGGAATGTCGCCGACCATGAAATCCATTGGCTCCGTCCGGGTAGCAGGAGTTTTGCCAGTGGTTACGTCGAGGGTGATCACCCCCTTGATAGTCACTGGCACTCCCGTGAACCCATGGAGCATGTAGCCGGCGGGCTTGAGCCTGTTCCGCGATAACTTGAGTCCTCGAAAGGCCGCCAGGAAGAGGATGTTGACTGAGCTACCATTGTCCACCAGAATCCTCTCCACTTTAAAGTTCGCCATATGGAGGTTGATTACTAGTGCATCATAGTGGGGGGTCCGGACACCCTCCAAGTCTACATCCGAGAAAGTGACCGGGACTCCGAGGCCTTTTGGAGGAGGTATGCTGTGCACCGAGTTGACCTCCCTGATGAAAGCCTTTCGAGAAGAGTTGGAGGTTCCTCCCATTGGGCATCCATGGATAAGGTGCATGATACGTTCTTCTTCAAACTCGGGAGTCTCGTTGCGCCTCTCTGGACGCTAATTAGCCCCCCAGGGGGGTGGAGGAAGATCCATCCGGTCCTTTCTAATGAATTTGGCCAGCTGCCCCCTCTGGATGAGGGCCTCAATTTCATTCTTCAGAGCCTGACAGTCATTGGTGTCGTGGTCGTGGTCTCGATCTCGATGATATTGGCACCACTTCTTCTTATCTCTCTTCTTGTCGGGGGTATTCATCTTCGGGGCAGGAGGCAGAACTCCTTCCTTCTCGACCTCCATTAGAATAGTGGAAATTTTGGCATTAAGAGGGGTAAACTTTTTGAATCTGGGAGGCGGGCAGCGCTGGCCCCCGTTATCCTTCTGGAGCTTCTTAGCTCCCACTTCTTCGGCTGCCTTTCTCTTGGTCCCGGAGGAAGACCCCTCAAAAGTGGAGCAATGTTCAGCTTCCTCGGCTCGGATATACTTCTCGCTTCTGAGAAGAAGGTCGGAGAAGTTTTGCGGGGCTTTTTGGCTAGGGAGGACCAAAGGCTTGAGTTGAGAACATTTGACTGGAAGGCTGCTGCAGCGACCGACTGGTCGAGGGAGGCAATAGATCTAGCTTCCGCGGTAAACCACTTCACATAATCTCTCAGCTTCTCGCCCTTCTTCTGACTGAGGTAGAGTAGCGAGATACTAGTCTTCTCGGTGTGATGGCTACTTACGAAATGGGTGATGAAGAGGGTTTCAAATTGTTCAAAGAAGAAGATGGAGGACGGGACGAGGTGAGAGTACCATTCCTGAGCTGGACCTTTGAGAGTAGCTGGGAATGTCTTGCATAGTAAAGCATCTGAAGCCTGGTGGATCATCATGAGAGTTTTGAAACTCTCGATGTGATCCATGGGGTCGGACTCCCCAGTATATGTTTCAAACTGCGGGGGCTTGAAGTTTGGTTGAACGGGTGCTTCCATGATAGTTCGGGAGAAGGGAGGTCGGCTTGGACGGAGGGTCCTTCCACTCAGCTCCTCTTCCTTGTCTAGTTGGCCGAGGCACCTCTCCATCTCATGGAGAGGACGGTAAACCGCATCATCCCTTCGACGGTACCCTGGTGAGCCTCATCTTTGTACGAAGGGGAGCGTGGAGTTTGGCGATGGTAGCTAAGGGAATGGTGAGAACTAGGGATGTGATGGCGGTTTCTCAGAGCTTGAGGAGGAGTTAGAGACCGATGGCGTGGAATTTGGACCGAAGGAGGAGTGGGGACCCTCTGTCCATTGTTGTTGTTGTCTGGCCGTAGGTTGAGGGCATGCAGGATTGTGGCTTGGAATTGTTGGAATTCAGCTCGGGTGATAGGCCGTTATCGTCCCTCGGGGGCTGTCGACCTGCGGGAGAGTGCTGCCTTCTTCGATGGTACTCGAGGGACTCTCTCCGCCTTCTATGAGGAGGGGACCTCTTGTGGTCGCGGCGACGAGGAGATCTCTCATTTGGACGTTCTGAGCAGGTGGCTCCCTCGCGGGCCCGCCTTTCATCTAAACGGCGGCGAAGGTCCTCGTCTTTCTACCGGTTGATAAGGATGTTGCAGAGGTCTTCAGAAGGCCGAGGATTGTGAGATGCCATCAAATCGGTGAAGGTTTATGTACGGAGACGTGGTCCCGATGAAGAGGTTGCTTCGGAGGAGGTCGAGAGGTCCCAATGCCATGGTTCTGGGGCCCTATTGGAGCCCGCTGGTGCTGAGGATCCTGAAGAGGAAGCTGTTCCTGCTGCAGGGGCTGATCAAGCTGAGGAGGGGGTTGCCCCTGCGGCTGGACGGTTTGGAGGGGGACCTCCTGTTGCGGTTAAGGGGGAGTGGGCCCATGGTTGGACCCTCTAGATCTCCGTTTTCGGGGCGGCATGGCTGGAGGTAATCTCAACCGATGGAAGAGGATGGATTGCTATTCGTTCTTTCCACAGACGGTGCCAATCTGTTGCCGCTGAAATCGGTGTGGGGGCAAACAGATAGATTTGTGGATTCTTTGGGATGTTGAATAGTCAATCCTGAAACCTTTCCACCGGAGTTTGACCGTGGTCTCCCACCGTTCACCTGCAAAAAGTGCGAGACACCGGGGTTGATCCCGGCGATGCACCCTCCGATGCTCAAGTCAGTAATCAGAAAGATTATGAATGAGCTTTGATTGGCAAAAGATTGATTACCTGTTAACAGTGGGGGATGGGGGGTATTTATAGCCGCCTTAGGAACCAGTTTCGGGATAAGATCAAATCCCTACTTCCCAGTGAATGGATAGAAGTGAATCAGGGCTGTTGATTAGGTATAATCATAAACCCTAATTTTACCCAGCTAGACCGGGTTTCATGCAGGTTGGAACCCGCACCCAGTTGAGATGGATCCGTTCGTGGGTTATTGGGCCTTTGGAAAAAAGACCCAGTACCCACTTCAGACCCGTTTGTAGGTGAAATTACCATTTGATCCCGGAAGTTTAAGATTCATGCTCGATTTGGACGGTTCCGATTTAACTCTATTTTTAGCCATATCATTATCCATTACTAAGGTCTTTCCTATAACCCCGACTTGATTACTTGTTATTATTATTAAACTGGCATATACGTTCACAAAACAGAGCAAGAATAACATGGCATGAACAAGTAACAGGTTCAGGATAAAGGATAAACATGTACTGGTGAAAGACAACTCATAAAAGATTAGGACAACGAAAATTCTAGTTCAGGACAGCAAGACAGTACTGCACCAAATCTGGAATTTCTGTTGCTACAAATGTGAAAATCTGGATCCGTCGGTAAATCTGAAAAATAGACTCCCGGATGAATCCAACAAATATATATAAGTCATATGGTATTTCACAAAAACATAACTCAAAACATATTTGTATCCAGAAAACACATTCAGCCAAAAATCAGAAGTTTGTATTCATAAATAGGAAAATACCATCAAAACTTACTGATTAAATCCAAGAAAAATCTGGGATATTCCCTAGCATGTTTACTAACAGAAAATAAAGTTTCATAATTTTCCAACATAGATAGAATAGTCAAGTAAAATCAGAAAACAGCAAGATACAGTAGTCTTATAAATCTGGAATCATAAACACAGCAGTACTAAAACATCAATATCTTACAAAATATTGATCAAAATCCAGATCCGTTAAAAGGGTGATAAAATGATACAGTAGGCTACAATTCATATTCACAATGTTTATATAGACAGCAAATAGAATCAGGTTGAAATTAAGTTTCTTTACTGAACAACATGAAAATTCTGCAAGTATAGTAGTTGTTTGTAAGCATAGAATAGTTTGTAAAAGTTATCAATTAAATCCAAAAAAAATAGGGGTTAATCCCAATAAAGTCTAGTTGTAACCAGTAAAATAATGGATCAAAATATTATCTTTAGCATCAGTAGAAAAATAATTTACCATACAGAATTCATATAAAACTAGATCTGGAATTTTAAACACATCTGTAGTAAAACAGCAATAACTTGCAACTCACAAATCGAAACTGAGAACTGTCAGAAAATCTGGACAGTAGACAGAATTCTCTATAATTCATATTCACAAATAATTTTCATATACTGAACTTAATAGGGTCTACAACACAACTACACTACATGCGGTATTTAGTACTTGTATTACACAAAGGAAAGAATACAAGTTACTTGCCTTATAGCCGACGATGGGAACAGAGCAATAAAAAGAATAACGGGAACGGATCCCAAGCATGAAATCAATGAACGAATCACGAACCCAACAACGAACACAACTCACGAATCACATGAACACATGAACTACGAACGCACAACTCGCGAAAAACAACACACGCACACAAGAGGAGCAGCGGAGGGTGTGCACTGCAGGGGAAGTCGAACGGCGCTCGGGGGCTGGTGATGCTGCTGCTTGCGTAATTTGTCAGAGGGAAAGCGACAGGGAGGGGGACCAGGGTCCGCGGCGCTGAAGAGGGGAGCATCGGGGCTGAAGATGGGGCTAAAAAATACAAGCTCGATCAAACAGAGATGAAGCAATGGGAGACAAAAGAATCCAGAACTCAAATAAAAGACGACAAAGCCAAGAAATGAATATATAGAAAATGAAGATCCAAAACACGGTCCAAAAAGAGATATAATGAGAATAAATACACAAAAGGAAAAAAAAATAAACCAAAAAATACAAAAAATGGAAAATATGGGTTACAATGTATGCAAACAAAAAGGTGCCCAACACCAATTTTTTGAACAGGTCCGTACATGAAAAATAACCCAAAACTCAAAATACATCTAACAGAATTGAGTTTTGATCTCCAACAGACACAAATGATTATCATGCTAATCCAAATGCTCCCAGAGACAACTTTCTCAATTAGCTTTGAAGCGGAGAAGCAAACTATCACATTTGCAATGAAAAAGCCCCCCAAAAGGATCCACTCCAACCAAAACAACAACCATATCCCTAAAAACAAAAGGATCTTTCACCTATGTCCCAAAAAAGTCAACCTATGGCCTTAGTTGAGTTAAAAGAAAGGGCAACTCTTTTCTCAATTGTGAGAAAAACACTTCTTTCATTTTCAACCCAACAAAACTTGAACTAAATGAAACCCAGAAAAAAAATATAGAATCCATTTGAGATTTATCTCAAATTACGAACCAAAGAATCAAAGTGTAATGAAAAATACTAAACCTTCTTTCTTCAAAGATAGACTCCACCTTGAAACTAGGAACCAAACCAAACTAATAAAATCAATCACATACAATGGAAGGTTCACTCTCACAAAATGCCACAAGGAGAATACCAAATGAATTATCGCAAGCACCTTGGATTCCCCTTCCACAAACACAGCTGCCGACTGTAATTGGTTGTCCATCTTTAAACTCTTGTCCATCCTAAATCAAAAAAATTATCAAATTTCTCATCCCCATCCCCAAATCCCACAAATCCCAAACTCCTAACCCACTCCAAGCAAAGAATCAAGAATCAAGTTCAAAACAAATAACGCAAATCAACAATCAACTCATCTCACCCCCTTGTCCTCGACGAAATAAAGCAGATGAATATCGATGAATTTACCCGTATATATGAAGCATGCGCATATTCAAAATTTACTTTCTCTTCACCCATCTACCAATGCCTCCGTCAACTTCCTTGTAGTAGACGACTCCTTCGCCAAATCCAAATCCAGTGATCTCCCCTCACCCAAAAAAGCAAAGTTTCTTTTCATGCCCAGATCCACGAATGATTTGAGAGAGGCGGTGTTATTAGAAATGTGTCCTACAGTTCATCACATGAGATGTAATTAACATTTCTCTAATAAACATTATTCATGATTAATACTAGAATTTCCCAAGCCCTGCTCAGCTGTGCACGTAGCTACGTGTGCGCGCACACACGAAAAACAGATCTTAACAACGGCCCACCATAGGCTTACCTTACAAAAGGTGTCATGACTATTAGGTACCCCTTGATCTTAGGCAATCTAATATATACACACACTCACAGTAACTCACCATCCATGTGGGACAAAGTTACTACCACCTACCATGAACACACCATGACCCCATAGTTTATAATCCATAATATCTATAAGCTCCAACCATACACTACCACAACTATATGCCTCATATGTATATACATACCATATATGTACATAATCCTCAAGTGTGTGGTATTACATACACCCCACCTTGAGATCTTAGCGTCCTCGCTGGGCCCGAAACCCACAAGCTGATATAGGATTGCCTTTCTAGCCGATGTGGAGTGGAGTACCCTGCTAGCGTACTACCCTGGTCTTCCTTTCAGTATACTATCCTCAGCCAGGCTTACATCTCACCAACTCTTACCCTCAATCGGTGTCGAAAGTAGACTTTGATGCCATTTGTAACGCTCCGAGCCCCGCTCAACTGCGCACACGGCTACTCGTGCGCACACACACGAAAAATAGATCTTAACAACAGCCCACTATAGGCTTGCCTCACAAAAAGGTGTTATGCCTATTAGGTACCCCTTGATCTTAGGAAATCTCGTATATACACACACTCATACTAACTCACCATCCATGTGGGACTAAGTCACCACCACATACCATGAACACATCATGTCCCCATAGCAATTAATCCATAATATCTATAGGTTCCAACCACACACTACCACAACTATAGGCCACATATGTATATACATACCATATATGTACATAATCCTCAAGTACGGGGTATTACAAATACAGTTGTTTGAAGTATTTTATTCATCATATGTTGCTTATTCTTATTTATGTAATTTATTTACTGTTATAATGAAGTCCATGGATTAATTAAATGTGTTTTGGGCTATGATGAGATCATGCCAGTGATACCTAAACTTAATGTAATCAATCTTTCTTAGTCATAGGATTACCGATATTGGACATCGGTAATTTTGGTAAGATTAGTACACTCGTTATATGCTCCAAAGTAGAGGATAATTGATCTCACAATTATTTATGCAGAGACATTAATATAAGAGTGTAGGTGGTAAACGGTTTAGTTCACTGAACTGTCTCACTAAAACGAATATTTAATGGAAAGTCTAAATGATTGTCACCAGATAATTCATTGGGTGATTGGGTACAAATAATCCTAAGACCTGAGACTGTCATAGCATTTTGTGTCTGTAAATCTATATATTTTTTTTCTTAGCATGATTTTCTAAGATATGTGTACAGTATTTTGGGCATAGTGAGGCTTTCATGAAAGTGGGTGAGCAATCAATAAGGAAACGGTCACTTCTATTAGAATAAGAGAATGACCTATGTTATTCAATAAAGTGTTGACTCGGGAACTCTACGGCCGTATCAAAATGAATTTTAGAAATGAGTTTCTAAGTATTCATTTGAGTCAATCACTAACGTATCAGACACATATGATTAAGTGGTTAGGGTTTGGCGTTAATCCGTACCCTAAGCATTTTTGGGACATTGTATGATGGGAGGATTCAATTGTACGGGAACTAATCACTGAATGGTAAAATTAATTTCAGTAATCAAATCCATATTATCTGGATAGTTATGACACTTTGCTAGAAATTACTGATGATTTGTGGAGAAATACAAAAGTTTATCTTCAATGTCGGGTTAATGTAAGGCTCACTGGGTCACACTCAATACAAGTTTTTTTTCTCAGAAAATTCGATTTGGAATTTTATTTGATAAAATTCTCAATCGAATAATTTGATATATGAAGATATATTAAATATGATAAGTAGTTCTGCTAGCATGGAATGTCATGTGGCTGTCAATTTGTTCATATGAAAAATAATTTTTGTTCAACATGATTAAATGATGAACATTCTCTTTCTAGAATATTTCAATAGTTAGAATAATTGAATTCATAACTAATAAATATTTGAGATAATATAATACCTTAAATAGGAAATACGAAGATATCTTATTATGGTAAATGATTATATGGACAAATATTTTGTGAATATCTTTTGATATGAAAAATGATTACATACCATATAAAGATATGGTCTTCAATCCTTTATAAATAGAAAAAAGTGTTCTTCCTCTTAAAAGAGAAGATTGAGAGTCATTTTCATACTAATCAAAAGAGAGTTAAAGAGAGGACGACATTATCCCAAGAAAGGTTTGGCAGGCCCACCGTTGGAGGATGAACACATAGGCGTCTCATTTCTGAAACAACAACAATAGACTTCTTGGCATCATTGACAGGTAATCCAAAAATCTTTTTTCTATTATCTAATTCGTTTTGATTCATAATGATTCTTGATATAGGAAATTTTTTGTATTGTGATGTTGTTTGCACGATTAGATCACTCTCGCTGCGTTCGTTAGATACCTAAATAAACCCTAGTTTTTCACTTCAAGTGATACCAGAGCATACTTTGAATCAACGTTTAAGATCCGCATGCTATTATTGTGATAATTGAAACATTAATATCATATTAATTTATCAATCTAAAAATATTATATCTAAAAGGTTTAGATTAGTTTTTACAATAAATAGAATTTTTTATTTTTATGAAATGATATTTGATAATTTTATATAATAATATTCTTGAGATGATTGATTATTTAAAAAACATAACAAAACCAATATCAGTAAAAATAGAACACATCGAGACCGTTTAAATCAGGCACGAATCTTAAAGCTCTCAGGGATAAAAAGATTAATTTCACCAGAAATGGGCCAGTAAATGGAAGTTAGGCCTCTTTCAAGCCCAACAACCCAAAACATACTTGTCAAACTGTGTTATCATAACAGTCCGATAAGGAGTTCATGATTATCTAAAATATCATTTTAAATTCATAGTTATCCATAAGAGATGGTTCAAAAATCATAACTGTTTACTAGAGAAGAGTCCTAACTGTATCTCCATAACCACTTCTATCTTTTCATGAAGAAGAGAGTCAACTAACCCTATTTCTTTATCAAGAGAAGGGTAACCGACTCTATCTCTTCATGAATATGAGAATAACCAACTCTATCAAAACACCAGGAAGTAGAGATAAATCAATATCTTAAATTGGTCCCCAAAGGCAACTATAAATACCCCATGACCTCCACAGAAATCAGGTAATCAGTATTTTGCCACTAAAAACTCTCATATATTTTCGAGTTTTGACTTGAGCATCAGAGGATCTATCGTTGGGGCCAATCCCGGTGTTTCAAACTTTTGCAGGTCAATCGCAGTGATCGCCTCCATTCAGTTCAGATCCAACTGTTCAAATGATTCAGATTTAGGAATTGAGATCTGTTTGCGATAGCAATATTGGTGAAAACTAAAAGTTCAGTTTCTTTATTGTTTCTAACAATAATTCACAACATATGTTTTCTCCCAAAAAGAAAATAGCAGCAACAAAATCAAAATAAAATTTGTTCTCTGGATCCCACCTGCTGACCGCTGCCGATGCGGGGTCTATGATTTAAAAACCCTAACCCTATGTGTTCATGCGAGTCAGGTCAGGTTGATTAGGGATTTTGATCCAAACACAAGCATGTGCTTAGCACGTACCCATTTGAAGGGTAGGTGCACACATGTTGTGCACGTAGGTATGGCGGGTGATGGTCGGGTCATGATGGATAGGCTATGGATTTGAATTTTAGAAATCCAAACTCGCTTTCACCCAAACACGTGCATATGCTGAGAGGGAGTGGGTCGGGTCGGGTTTCGAGCGAAATGGATTGGATTTGATCCAGTTCACCACTCCAGCACTTGCAATGAACGTGCGGTGGAAGGGAGGGTTCTGGACAGGTTTGGGTGCAGGTCTGGATGCGACCTGACAAGAACTTGTTTTTATTTTTATTTTTTTATTTACATATTTTATTTTCTTTTTTTAAAAACATTATTTATTTATTTTATTTTTACACAATAATGATTTAATAGAAATTTAAGATTAGTTAAATAATAGAGATTATTTTCATTAATATGTTGTTGTCACAATTTGAATAGTATGCATTTTAAGTTTATTTTTATTGTTCATGTGATGACCATGTAAAATACTAATTTTTTAATTTGTAAACATATCGATTAAATTATTTCATTCATGTAATGAATAACATATTTAGTTAATTTTTTAATCCATTAAATATTAATAACATGAATGGAAATAACAAGTTCTTGTTTAATTTATCATTGCATTCATAATATGTAATAATTATAGTAATTCATAAGATGAATGATTATTTATATACATTTGACGGATTAAATCCTATGGATGATTGTGACATTATTATGGTAGTATAAACCATTTACTCATTGTTCATCTGAAATATTGCCTTACATTAATTAGATTAATGAACAAATTAAAATACCCTCAGATTAAATATTAAGTTGTAATTGCCAATACATTGAGAATGTAGGTCATGCCTTCAATAGTGGTAAGAAACAGAGTATGCCAGTGATTGTGATGGGTTTGCTCTGCACACACGGGGCCTGTCATGAAAATTAGTATGGTTTTTTCATATTGTAAAATATGTGATATACAGATGTATAAACACGTAAACGTTACCACTTTATTGTGCATACACAAGGGTTATTTCTTTTTCACAGAATACATCGGATGATTGGTTGACATAACTAAGATTTTATAGTTTGTTGTGCACACACTAGGCTGCAGTTATCTTAGTGGCTAAAATAAATGGAAATTACATGAGATGTGATTGGTAAGAGTTACCTACCGATGGACCAGTTAAGGTTGGTCATGCACACATGCGGCCTTAATAGGATAAAAATGATTCTATATTCTCACTAGGAAACCATCGAATGAGGTTTCCCATTTTCAATTAGAGGGTTGTGGAACTTGATAAATTTAGTAGGAGATATAAACTAGTTTTAATAACAAGGCCTGACATGTTTATGTATACTTGTCATGAATAATTATTGATTTGTGTGTTTTTCCTCATTTGTTGATGTTTTTTTTATAGATATATCATGTCTACTATGCGACATACTTGATGCCAACAAGCTAACCAGACCAAACTTGGTTGGTTGGTTAAGGAACTTGATAATTGTTTTCACTCTGGAGAAGATCTCCTACATACTTGATTCTTCTGCTCTTGAAGCACGAATAGGACTTGATGCAAAAAGAGAAAAGATTGCCGCTTATTAGAAGTTGTTTGAGGCATTATTCATGGTAAAAAAAGTTGTTTGAGGCATTTTATTCATCATATGCTGCTTATTCTTATTTATATAATTTATTTACTATTATGGTGAATTTCATGCAACAATTAAATGTGTTTAGGGCCATGATGAGATCATGGAAGTGAGACATAAACTTAATATAATTAATCTAAAATGTCCTAGTCGTAGGATTACCGAGAATGGACATCGGTAATTTCGGTGAGATTAGTACACTCGTTATATGCTCTAAAGTTGAGGATAATTGATCTCACAATTATTTATAAAGAGACATTAATATAAGAGTATATGTGCTAAACAGTTTAGTTCACTAAACTGACTCACTAAAAGGAATATATAATGGAAAGTTTAAATGAATGTCAATTGATAATTCTTTCGGTGATATTGGGCACAAGTAATCCTCAAACCTGAGATTGTCATAGCATCTTGTGTCTGTCAATCTATACTTTGGTTTATTTCTTAGCATGACTTTCTGAGATATGTGTAGAGTATTTTGGGCATAGTGAGGTTTTCATGAAAGTGGGTGAGCAATCAATAAGGAATCAATCATTTCTATTAAAAGAAAGGAATGACCTATGTGATTCTATAAAGTGTTGACTCAAGAAGTCTACGACCATAGTAAAATGAATTTTAGAAAGAATTTTCTAAGTATTCATTTGAGTCAATCACTAACATATCAGACACATATGATTAAGTGGTTAGGGTTTGATGCCAATCCATACTCTAAGCTTTTTCAGGACATTGTATGATCGGATGATTTAATTGTACTGAAATTAATCACTCAATGGTACAATTTCAATGCACTTTGCTAGACGTCACTCATTATTTGTGGAGAAATAAAGAAGTTTAATATCTTCACGATCGACTTAATGTGAGGCCCAATGGGCCACACGCATTACAAACATTTTTCTCAAAAAATTCAATTTAGAATTTTATTTGATAAAATTCGCAACCACACAATTTGATATATTAATATATATTAAATATGAAAAAATAGTTCTGCTAGCACGGATTGTCATATGGCTGTCAATTTGTTTATAAGATAAATAAATTTAGTTCATCATGATTAAATGATGAATATTCTTTTTCTAGAATATTTCAATTGTTGGAATAATTGAATTAATAACTAAAAAAGTATTTGAGAGGATATTTTACCTTCAATAAGAGATATGAAGATATCTCATTATGATCAATAATTATATAGACAAATATTTTGTAAATATATTTTGATATGAAAAATGCTTACATACCATATAAAGATATTGTCTCCAATCCTCAATAAATAGAGAAGAATAATTCTTCCTCTAAAAAGGTAAGATTGAGACTCATTCTCATACTAATCAAAAGAGAGTTAGGAAGAAAGGACAACAGTATTCCAAGAAAGGTTTGACATGGATCACCATTGGAGGACGAACACTTGAGCGTCTCGTTACTGAAACCACCATAAAGGTGTTTTTGGCCATGGTGAATGGTAATCCTTTTTTATCTAATTCATTTTGAATCATAGTGAATCTGGCTATTTGGCAAAAAAAATTATTGTAATGTTGTTTCCGTGATTAGATCGCTTTCGCTGCGTGCGTTAGATGCCTCAATAAATCCTAGCTTTTCCCTTCAGGTGCTGTTGTGAAGACGATGGCTGCAGCGGTAGCGACGATATGTTGTGGAGGTGTCGCGAGGGTATAGAAAGACACACTTCGCAGGCATGGTAGAGATCCGAAGAGTTGGAGAGGAAGAGGAGAGATTCATTTGGAAATCAGTTTTGTTATTTTTTAGAACTAGTATATCCCCTGTGCAAATTGCACAGACTTTACTAAAAAATAAATTAAAATATCAATAACATTTAAAAAAAAAAATTGACAAAATCTCTCCATATTTACAACTTCAAAATCATCATAATTATAATTTAATAGTCAACAATTATGTAGTAAAGCTTTGCACATAAAACAAATGATTCAAACACAAATATTTAATGATAATAAGGCACATCCAAACTCAATCACAATAATCTTTCATACTTAAATCACAATTATATATACAATAGATGGCTTAAATACAATGTTCACGATAATAAAAGAGTCCAATCCAAACAGTTAAAATGCAAAATTTATATTCTAAAGCTTTGCACATAAAACAAATGATTCAAACACAAATATTTAATGATAATAAGGCACATCCAAACTCAATCACAATAATCTTTCATACTTAAATCACAGTTATATATACAACAGATGACTTAAATACAATGTTCACGATAATAAAAGAGTCTAATCCAAACAGTTAAAATACAAAATTTATGTTCTAAACAACTATTGTTTATATACGTAAAAACAAAATAAAAAGAAAAACGTGTACTAATTTCAACATTGAAGTATCAAAATATTTAGTAATTTCAACATGGAATCACATTACCGAGCGACGGAATTCTCCACACATGAACATCATATGTCGGCTTACATTAAAAAAAATATGAAATGAAAATTTAGTTAGGTGCATCACATTAAAAAATAATTATTTATATAGCGGAATGAACCAATGCGAATTGATATAAGACAATACATAAAAGAAAAAAGAAAAAAGAAAAAAGAATAAATAAGGCTTTGATAAACTCTACTAAGATGACATTATGAGATTCTTAAAATATAAAAACATTGTGTGCCAATAAATACTATTTTCTCTATTTGAATATTATTAGATTGTTGATGATATTTACATTTCAATTGATTATCATGGAGTTACGCACTTCTTGAAGAACTTCTTGATATACCACATTACGTGTACGAACATTAGTCTGTTGGGGATCATTTGAGTTATCTGTCAGCAATATCTTCAAGCCAGAACGGAAAGTGCAACGTGATAATGCTACATACAATTGACCGTGCATAAACACAGGTTTTTTAAGATAGACCCCAACGCTATGAAGAGTTTGGCCCTGGCTCTTGTTTATTGTCATAGCAAATGCCAACTTTATAGGAAATTGTCTTCTTCTGAGGACAAATGGCCACCTAGTTTCTGTAGGCGACATGCTCATTCTTTGAATCACAACTGTCTCACCTGCACATCTTTTGGTAATAATTGTAGCTATAATAATATGTTCTCCCAGAGTATGAATAATAAGATGTGTTCCATTGTAAAGTCCCATAGACTGATTCAAATTTCTCAGCAATATAATTGGTACTCCTTGCTTCAATTCTAAACAATGATTTGGTAGCCCGTTCATCTTAATTGTGTGTAGAAATTCCGGTGGATGCATATCCTGCTCATTTGTACCATTCGGGGTATGTTCAACTGAATCTGCACTTAAGTAGTTGACAACCCGTCCAAGAATCATAGACAAAATATGAGAATTAATGGCAATAACTTATTCATTAGTAGGTACTAGAATAGCGCGTCTTTCAAGGAATGCTGGGTCATTATATCTAGATTCGATATTAGGATAAATCCAATCTATCAAACCCTTTAGACCATCTGCAGCTTTAATTAGAAGGTCATTTGGTATTTGTATCCAATCCTTTGCAGAACCTCCAGTATTAGATTCACCTGGAATTTTACCTTCTCTCACATCTAAAATCCACTTTGCAAAGGTCTTTTGTTCATTCTTGTTAACTTGATCGAGTGAACTCCCCATCAATCTCACGTTTTTTGTCAGCTCATACACTTTACATGAAGACCAAATATGTGACCTTTCTAATGATGCAGATACAATACGGGGTTGCCCACCTACTGGCACGATAGGCAAAATCTGTCGAAAGTCCCCGCCGAGAACAACAACTTTTCTGCCAAATGCGTCATCAGCTGCACTTTCATTATTAAACTTCTACATGAGGATTAACATTCACATGAGGATTAACAATCACATCCTTCTACACTTTACAAAATAATAAGGAGGTAAACCCACCTTACATGTCATCTAGCAAAAAGCTTGAAAGTGTGGTGGAACCGAGACAAAAAGGCACGGGATTTACTTTACTTTTGTTAATCCGTGGGGATCATGTGTTGAGTGCTAATAGGGTTAGTGGTCTCATAATTAGAGAAACAACTGATTAACATAGAAGAACAAAATACCACCAAGTACATCCCTTATAAACAAAATACCACCCTCAAGAATAATCCCTCATACTCTCCGATTCTAAGAAAGATTCTTGGAGAAACAAAGGATTCTAGATCATTGCAGTTTTGCCTATATGTCCGGACTCCGGACCACTTGAACACTCGAATTCTTTTTGTGATGACTGACTTTTTTTCATTTTCTGTTTTCTGTAGGGTGGGGGTGGGGTGTAAGGAAGATGGTATACTGCTAGCCTATTAACTATTGAAATTTGAACCTTCATTATGTCTACGATCCACCAGATGTTCAATTATGATACTTTCATAGTCCTAGAAGATAATAGTAGCAAACCATGTGGGTTTGGGAGACTTCCACACCAGTCATTCACTTTTCGCATTCTGCTGAACTTGTTTGAGAACTTTTTCTTCTTAAGTATTATTTGCACACCTGAGTAATGACTTCAAATTGAATGATTTGTGTCAGTTCTTTTGGAATTTTCCAACATTAAAAAGCTTGATTTCTAATTAGTACTTAAATAATTACTGTTGTCAGTGGACTTACAAAAGAATGTAAACCAAAATCGGATAGCTGGCCACTTACTGAGAGATGCTTCTTATTCCTGTGCATAGATCATGAGTATGAGAAAAGAGTAAATCATGTACCTTTTTCTACGTTAAGTAGTTGTTTTTACACCACGGTATTCTTCATCAATCAAATGAACAAAATGATTGAAGTTTTCTATTTTCCTTTTGTAGCCTATGCATTGTTCATTCTGAAACATTTCATGGAAAATAGATCTTACTATCCATGCAAAACATAGAAGAACAACTAATTAACATAGAAGAACAAAATACCACCAATAACAACAAATGGTACTCATCACCGATACAACCAACAATCCTACCATATCTAGAGAAAAACTGACCTTCAAAATGGTAAGCGACGGCCGGGGTCGGGGCGGGGTGAGCGACGACCGGGATTGGGGCGTCGTGGGCGACGACCGGCGGGCGTGGTGGGCGACGGCCAGGATCGGGACGGCGTGGGCGACGGCCGGGACAAACGAGTGAGGAGAGGTGGGTGGGTTTTGGGGGCAGGGAGAATTGATTAGGGTTTGTGTGTTTTGGGAAGATGGGGAAAAGGAAAGTTTTTTTTATTGTGTTTTTTAAATTATTTATGTTTTAACAATTAATGTGGGATGCACGTGTCAATTCATACTTTTGCTCTCCTTTCTCTATTTCAAAATGGAGAAAGGAGAGAGGGGTAGGCCTATTTGCTTAAGATATATATAAAATAAAATATAAAATAAAATGAGGAATCCCGGATGTGGTTAGAGAAGAAGAGACAAAGGAGATTTTTGGAGGATTATTGTAATTAGGTGAACAGTAGAAGGGTATTTTCGCCCCCCAACAATTACACAAAAGATCAAACACACCAAAACTTAACACCTCACCAACACAGTAAACCTAAAGCAGAAAATTACGCTGTCAAAACCACCCATATTATCCACCATAAAAGTATGGGTCTAAGAGTATATTCAGGCAAATAAGAGTGGTAATATCGGGATCAAAACACATCAATCACGAGTAATCTACACCCAAAATGCGAAATCCTATGGCCAATTTTTTCCCAAATTTCTAAAATTTACAACAAAAAAAGGGGGGATTTTTAGAGGTGGCAACTGGGCCGGGTCAACCGGCGACCCACCCGCGACCCGGCCCACGAACCCGGCCCGCCTAAGGATTTCACGGGTTCGGGTCGAACCCGGTGAATAGGACCGGGTCGACCCGGGTCGCTTTTTTCCCGAATTCGATTCGCCAAACCCGGCCCACGAACCCGGTCAACCCGCGAATTGGACCCGCCAACCCGCGGGTCGACCCGCGAATTTCGACCTACCGACCCGTGGCGGGTCGACCGTTCGACCCGCGGGTCGAACGGGTCGAAACCCGCGGTTCGAGGCCGGGCTGACCGTTGGGCGCGTGCCGTTGGGCTTCACAGCGTGCAGCCAACGGCTCTTAGAGCCGTTGCTGCTGCAGTGCTGCCGTTAGATAGTTTTTTTTTTTTTTTTTTTTTTTTTTTTTGTTTTTTCCCAATTCTAAGTCTATAAATAGCCCCCAAAAATCTCCAAAAAAATCACACCTCCCTCTCTTACTCTCTCTACTATTATACATCAAAAAAAAAAAAAAAATTGAACAATTGTAGCAATCATCAAACAAGTGTACAAGGAGGCGTATACACGATCAAATTTCGGTCGTATCGGAGAACAAAATTCAACGTCTTCAACTCTCTTCAACCATCGACTCAAATCTACTTCAACTCTTCAATTGCGAAATCGGCAAAGCCCTCCTCCATCTTTTCTATTATATTCTAATTTTCACGGTTTTATTTTATACGCGTATTCCACGGTGAACGGTATCAAAATATCTCTATCTCTTTTCTCTTGTTATTATTTTTTTTGCGTTGTAGTTAAAATTATTGTTCTTTTTTTGAACTTCTCTATCTCAACCCTCTTGTTTTTTAGTTTTTTTTGTATAATTCACCGCTCGTCCGCCCCTACATTGTAGATTTTTTTTTACATACCACATTACTACACTATATCTAGATCACGCGGTAGCGGTCGTAGTGGACAAGATTCTTCCTCATCTTCACGTAGGCCACCAATTGTCCCAATTACTGAGCCCGCCCAAGATTACATTGATCCTACTATGGAACAATGGGGTACACACGATGATGTTGGACATGAACAATTAGAAGAAGAACAACAACAACAAACCGACACCACACAACCCCGTAGTAGTAGGAAAAGTAGAGGAGAAACTAGCGATTGGCATAAGTTTTATCATTATATGCCGGACGCAGAAACTCCGGGTGTAGGTGTGAAAGCGTGTAAATCATGTGATAAACTATACAAATTCAAGAAGGGTGACGGAACTGGTACACTTAGTAGGCACATCCTAAATAATCATAAAGATCTTCTTGATCAACTACAAGGCCAACAAAGAATAAACCCTAGGACCGGTCAAGTAGATAGCCACCCTTATGATCCCGAACTTGTTCGTCGGGAAATGGCCCGATTAGTAATTAAGGATGAGTTACCATTTACCTATTCCGAGAGTAGGAACTTGGAAAATTTTAATCAAACGGCCTTAAACCCTCATTTTAAAAGAATTCCGAGAAATACTTGCAAATCGGATTGTTTTAAAGTGTACATGGAAATGAAGGACGCGTTGATTGCAATTTTATATAGTTTAACTTGTAGGGTTAGTTTAACTTCGGATTGTTGGACGGGTGTCAACAATATTCCAACGATGGGAATAACCTGTCATTGGATCGACAATGATTGGATTCTTAATAAAAGAATCATATCACTTGCGTCGTTGCCGTATCCCCATAGTGGCGCTGAAATAGCAAACCGTATTTTAGAAATTTGTGATGTTTTTCATATTCGTGATAAAATTATGGCTATTAGTTTTGATAATGCATCTAACAACAATGTAGCAATTAATACTTTATAAAGAATATTAAACCCTCCATCTGACAATATTTTTCATGTTAGGTGTGCATGTCATATTATAAATTTATGTGTTCAAGATGCATTAGCTATAGCTGATCCATATATAATTAAAATTAGAGATTGTGTACATTTTATTGCATTAAAACCAAGCATTCTACAAGAATGGAAAGCTTGGTGTAGAGCTAGACATGTTCCTTTTAGAAAATTTCCAAAGGATGTTAGACACCGATGGAATTCTACTTTTGATTTACTAAATGTTGTCACCGAATATAAAGCAGTTGTAAATGATTTTTGTATCGCACAAAATATGCCTAATTTTCAAATGACTGCCGCCGATTGGTTTTTTGCTGAATCTTTGTTGAAATTTTTAGAACCTTTTAAAACCGCAACTTTAAAATTTTCAAAAACATATGAATCTACTTCTAGTTGCATTTTTATTGAATTAGTTAGCATGGTTCAAACATTTAACGAAATGTTAAATGATACCTATATTAGTGACATTGTAAAACCTGCATTTACTAAATTTTTGAAGTATTATTTTCCTCCTCCTATGTTGATTTGTGTTGCTACTGTTATGGATCCTCGTATCAAATTTGAAGGTACGAAGAATTTGATAGAAATATTTTTTGGATATTTAGATAACATTGTAGAATTAACAATTGATTGCGCTAGTTTTTTAGTTAAATTTGAATCCACGTTAAATAACTTGTATGATTATTATGATAGACGTTTTGCTTCTAGTAGTACAACTTCTGTAGTTAGTTCTTCTTCTGGTGGTTCTAAAGGTAAAAGTAGAATTGGTGATAGAACATTTAGTTTACTTGAAAAAATTCAATCTAAAAAACCTAGGACTAATCAACCAAATGAATTAAATTGGTATAACCAACAAGATGCTGAGCCTTTTACTTCTGCACTAGATATTTTACAGTGGTGGAAAGAACATGAACACACTTTTAGTATTCTATCAATTATGGCTAAAGATTTACTAACTCCTCCTGTCTCTACAGTTGCTTCTGAGAGTGCATTTTCTACAAGTGGCAGGGTTCTATCAGATTACAGGAATCGGATGAAGCCCGAGACGTTAGAGATGCTCGTATGCACAGAAGACTGGCTGAAGGCTGAAGATAGGACGCAAGGGAAAGCACTATCGAGTTCCACAAGTGGGAGCAACTCGCCTGAAGAACAACAACAACAACAACAACAACAACAACAACAATAGCTTTTCTTGTTATGTTAAATTAGAAAAATTGTAGTCAATTAAAATTGTACATAAGAATTAAGAAATATGTTATTGTATAAAACTTATTTGTGAATTGAATTCTTCATTTCGTTATAAATTGTTCAAATTGTACAACTTAAATTCATATGGATAAAATTTCAAAATTTGTTGTCAATTTCACTCTTTCAATCTTATTATTATTATTACGATTTTTTTTGTTTATTAGTATTATTACTTACTTAGTATTACTATTATAATTAAACATCATTTGGGGATATTTGATTCAATTTTAAGAATTGTAGTATTATTACTTATTAGTATTATTACTGAATTACATACTTAGACTTAGTATTATAAATTTATAATTAAACATCATTTGGGGATATTTGAAGAATTGTATAATTTATTACTTATTAGTAGACTAGTAGTATTACTTACTTAGTATTATAATTTCACCAAAAATGTAATATTCATCAAACAAAAATATGGTTGTTTGTATAATTGTATACATCATTTGTAAAATTATTATTATTATTAGTTCGATTTACTCATTTAAGATACCCAAAAACAAATAAAAATAAAAAATAAAAAAAAATTATATATTAAACGGGCCAACCCGCGGGTCGACCCGGCCCAACCCGGGTTGAGCCCTAATGGGTTCACGGGTTGGGCGGGCCACCCAAATCATAATCTGACCCGGCCCGGCCCGGCCCGCATAAGACCCCAACCCGGCCCGGCCCGCACAGTCAAACGTGCCAACCCGCGCGGGTTGGGCCCGGCCCGGCCCGCTGGGCCCGTTCGACACCCTTATATCCCAAGATGCAATAGATGGACACACAAAAACTACTCACGCACTCTAACTTTTTCTTAAAGACTTTTCAGGAGGAACAAAGCAACCCAATTGAGAAATACCCAGTCAACACAATGAAAAATAGCCTTTTTATTTTTTGTTCCTCTTACTCGCAGATATTCAATATTAAAACATTAATATTTCCATACTTTCAATTATAAAATTGTAATAAATAGAGATCTTTGTAAGGCCATCTCCAACCCTCAACTCCATTTTGGAGCAACTTTTACTCCAAAATGGATTAACTGTCACATCAAACAGTAACTTCATCTGCAACCCATAACTCCATTTCTAACTCCAAAAAAGAATATTCTCAGCATATTTTTTTTTATCTACTTTTTAAATTAATTCTCTTCTAACTCCCCACTATTTATCTATTTAACCAATTAGCCACAAACAAAAAAAATTAATGTATTGATCCAATAATATGCCTCAATATTTAACATTAATAAATAATATTTTATTATAAATTGACCATTCTACAAATAATATAATACTTAGAAAATAAAATTGCATTAATTAAAACAAATGACTATCAAAATATTACATTTAATAACATAAATAGGAATACTTAATATATATATATATATATATATATATATATATATATATATATATATATATATATATATATATATATATATATGGTTTAATTAACCATCTGAGTTGGTGTACTCCTCCCACAAATGATCAATTAATGCATTACGAAGCGCGATGTGAGCATCTTTATCCTTGATTTGTCTATGGCGAGCAATAAATTGTTGAAATCTTGCATTTTCATCTACAACCATTTCAACTTCTGGAACTGCAACCTCCCTCATATCTTGAATTGGTGCATGAAGATCACGTTCATCCTCGATAATCATGTTGTGCATAATAATGCACGCAGTCATTATATCATGTAACACATTATTGTTCCAATAACGTGCCGGTCCCGCAACAATTGCGAATCGTGATTGGAGAACTCCAAATACTAGTTCTACATCTTTTCTACATGCTTCCTGTTTCATAGCAAAATATTTTTTCTTCCGACCAAGCGGCTGATGTATACTTTGTACAATAGTGGACTATTTTGGGTATATACCATCAGCTAAATAATAGCCCATGTTATACTCTTTTCCTTGAATAATATAATGAGCAGAAGGAGCAATACCTTGAGCTAGGTTAGAAAAAAGATGAGATGACTCCAACACATTGATATCATTGTTGGTGCCCGGCATGCCAAAATATGCGTGCCATATCCAAAGATCATAATCTGCTACAGCTTCAAGAATAATAGTTGGATGCCCACTACGACCTGCATATTGTCCAGCCCATGCCGTTGGACAATTTTTCTACTTCCAATGCATACAATCAAGACTGCCCAACATTCCCGGAAAACCACGTTGTTGACCAACATGGAGTAGCCTTGTGACATCATTAGCGGTTGGTGTTCTTAGATATCGCTCTGCAAATATTTTCAAAATAGCACGACAAAATTTCTTCATACTTTCAATCGCCGTTGACTCGCCTATTTTAATGTACTCGTCCGTTGCATCTGCCGGTAGACCATACGCCAACATCCGGAATGCGGCTGTTACTTTCTGTAAACTTGATAATCCAGCTCTACCGAGTCCATCATTTCTTTGGTGGAAATAATTGTCATGACCTTTGACCGCATCAACAATACGAAGGAACAAACTCCGAGACATTCTATACCGTCTGCGAAACATGACTTCACTGTAGCGTGGGTTTTCGGAGAAATAGTCGTTGAACAAATTACGATCCGCAGTTTCCCTCTCGCGATTGATCACTACATGACCCAAAATCGAGCCACCATGGTGGCTTTGTTGGTTGAAGTAGCGCGCAAGAACCATGTTGTTGTTAGCGATCCCTTGATATATTGCATCTTCAGAGGCGAACAAACTTTCCATAACGTTCATCGTTGTCGCATCATTATCGGCATCCGAAGATGAAGTGGAACTTGCTGAATTAGATGGACCTCCAATATTGAAGTTGATTTTCAAATTGAATAAAATGAACAAGTTTGTTGAATGTTTATTTTGAGGAAATGGAAGACAGGAGAATAAACTTTGAAATGAGGCTATAGTACGTTATTGATATGAGGATGTAGTACGTTATTTATAGTAAATCAATGAAGTGTCTCAAACGGCTATAATCCAAACGGCTATACTCCAAACGAATATATTCCAACAGCTGTATTCCAACGGTTATAATCCAAATGGCTATACTCCAAACGAATATATTCCAACAGCTGTATTCCAACGGCTATAATCCAAACGGCTATACTCCAAACGAATATATTCCAACAGCTGTATTCCAACGGCTATAATCCAAACGGCTACAATCTAATATCTATAAATAGAGATATTATTATCTTCTTTCTCATTCCACTTGTTCAGAAAAAAATGTCTGTCCGAGCTTCTTCATACGTTGTTAGCGAAGACGTGCACCTTTGTCAAGTTTGTTTAGAAATTTCTCAAGACCCTATTACGGGTAGGTACCAGTCAGCAGATCATTTTTGGTCTCGTGTGGAGAAAAGTTACAATGTATCAAGAAACCAGAATTGGGAGTCTCATTCAAAAAGATCCGTGCAATGTCAAATTCAGACTATAATGGCTGAAGTAAAAAAATTAAATGGTTGTCTGAAATAAGTAGATAATTTGAATCCAAGTGGTGCCTCAGATGCGGATATTGTGAGTATTCATTTAACTTTTACATTCAAAAGTTATTTATTTTATTACGATTACTTAACCTTATGTTCACAATAATTTACAGTTTAGTCGAGCGAAGGAATTATTCATGCAAGATCCAAAGTTCAAAAAAGGATTCAAATTTGATCATGTTTGGAATATAGTTAAGGATTTTGAGAAATTTAAAGATAATGTACCCACTGCAAGAAAAATTGCTCGAAATTTAAACTATGACTCGCTAGAGTCAGATAATCCCACTCCAGAGTCTCCCATCTCATCTTCTCCTGGGCTGCCTTCATTTTTTCCAAATTTAGATGAAGAAAATTTTGGTAGTACTTCATCGCAACGACCCATTGGGGTAAAAAAAGCCAAAGGAAAAAGAAAAACTGATGAAGATATTAACGATATTAAAGAAAGTAATCGACAACTGCTGGAGATGTTAGAAAAGACCAGATCCGAGAGGAAGGAACTTCTGGAAATTCAGCGGCAAAATTTGGCCTTTAAAGCAATGAGAGAAGAAAATAAAGTTTTATTAAAAGACTTGAATTCCATTGCTGATCCAAACGTGCGTGAGCTATTCCGAGTTGAACAAGCAAGAATTCTTCAGAAAAGAGCTCAACAACAACAACAACATCAAGGGTCTTCTTCCGATGCTTTTGGACAGTTTTTCAATGATATTGGAGGATCCGGAACCGATTTACCACCTTTCTAAATTATTAGTCTTATGTGTGTTATTATTTTATTGCGTTATGTATTTTGCATTTTTTTTTGCACGAGTTTAGTTTGATTATTGTATTTTGCAGTATGTAGTTTGTATTGTTTTTTATTTGAATGTTTATGAAATTTTAATTAAGACGTCCTAAAATGTACGAAGTTTATATATATTGTAATTGACATTTCGTATTATTTTCTAAATATTAAATATACTTAATATTTAATTAATAATCTTCAATAGAACACAAAAAAATTAAATTTTTATTTCTGGGAGTAGAATGTAATAAACTTTGTTAAGAAAATATTTAATAAGGGTTTAATTAAAAATTACAAAACTTTTAGGGGTTAAAAAAAATTTGGCGTTGGGTGAACAGTAGCGCGCCATATATGGCGCGCCACTGTTCATCCCAACCCAATCCACGCCATAATGGCGATGAAAATGGCGATGGGTTGGAGGCCAAATCCAACGCCATTCGCCAACTCAGCGCCAAAATGGCGATGGGTTGGAGATGGCCTAAACAACGTGAGAACCTCTTCCAATCCAAATGAGAAATACATATCTAATTTATATAAGCAACCGTATAGATTAAATGCACAAGGGGAATAAAATAATATCGAGATTCAAATTTCTAAGGTGATCTATATTGAAAAATAATTTGGGGAAAAATAATATTTTTCTAATTCATGTTTATTTCTCTACTGTTTACATCTATATATAAGAATTACATTCTTGTAGAAGAAGAAAGAAGATTGAAAGAAGATTGAGAGGTGAAAGATTTGGGGAATCTGTTTCCTATAGATTAGGAAACAGAATATACACATTAGCAATTACTATATTTCAACACCCGCCCTCAAGTTGGTGCATAGATATTGAACATGCCCAACTTGTCAACAAATTTTAAAAAGAGCCGACTCGAAGCTGTCTTGGTCAGGATATCTGCAAGCTGATCTTCTGACTTCACTTTAGATATCTCAACGACTTTCTCATCCAATTTCACCTTGATGAAGAATCTAACTACCTCTACATGTTTCGTCCGATCATGTTGAACTGGATTGGCGGTAATATCACATGCTGCTTGACTGTCACAATACACCTTCATAGGTTCATTCGGACCACAGCCTTAAGTCCTGCAATAAGAGTTTCAACCATAAAGCTTTCGCTATACTTAGAGCTATTCCGCAATACCCAGCCTCTGCACTAGAGCGTGCAACAACATTTTGCTTCTTGCTTTTCCATGTAACTAGATTTCCTCCAACAAATGTGAAGTATCTTGAAGTGGAATGCCTATCAATTATAGATCCTGCCCAATCAGCATCAGTATATGCCTCAACCTTCAAGTGACCATGTTTCGCAAATAGGACCCCTTTTCTTGGAGCAGACTTAATATATCTTAGAATTCTCATCACTGTATCCATGTGATGTTCCTGAGGTGCATGCATAAACTGACTTACCACACTTAACGCATATGATAAATCTGGTTATGTATGCGTAAGATACATCAGTCGTCCAACCAATCTCTGATATTTTTTTCTTATCACAAGGCACATGATCAGATTTGTTGCAAAGTTTCAGTCCTTTTTATAACGGTGTACCAATCGGCTGACAAGCAGACATTCCAGTTTCCATCAATAAATCGAGAGCATACTTTCTTTGAGACAGAAATATACCCTTTCTCGAGCGAGAAATCTCAATACCAAGAAAATATCTCAAAGGGCCAAGATCCTTCATTTCAAACTCTTGTGACAAGTAGCTCTTCAATGCCGTTCTCTCCTCAGGATCATTCCTACTTACTATCATATCATCCACATATATAATGAGAGCAGTAATCTGACCTTCTTTCTTTTTCAGGAATAGGGTATGATCTGAATTACTCTGACAATATCCGAATGTCCTCATTAATTTTGTAAACCTCCCAAACCAAGCTCTTGGCGACTGTTTGAGACCATATAGTGGCTTTCTCAACCGACACACTTTATTACTGTGTTGGACTGGTCTATTTGATCCTGGTGGTAGATCCATATAAACCTCTTCTGTCAATTCCCCATGCAGAAAGGCATTCTTCACATCAAATTGCTCCAACGACCAGTGAAGATTTGCAGCAAGTGACAGTAGAACTCGAACAGTGTTGAACTTTGCCATAGGTGCAAATGTACCGTCATAATCAATTCCATAAGTTTGAGTGTTCCCTTGGCAACCAGCCTTGCCTTGTACTACTCTATCGAACCATCTGACTTATATTTCACCGTATAAATCCATCTGCATCCTACCGGCTTCTTTCCTGCTGGCAGCTCGACTATCTCCCAAGTCTCATTCTTTTTCAAGGACTACATCTCCTCATCCATAACTGCTTTCCACCTTGGATCAGTAAGGGCTTCTTGCACACTGTTAGGAATAGATACAGTAGATAATTAATTTGCAAATGACTTATTTGATTCCGACAAGTGGTGAGTGGATACATAATTACTCATGGGATATTTGACGTTACTAGTGGGATCAAGTTCATAAGTGAGTTTTGGAATACCTCTATTAGTACGGTGTGGGAGTTCTCTTCCAGGAGCTTCGGACAATGATGACAATTGATTTTGGGGTTCTGACAGTTCACTCTCACTAAAATTCGGTACTGGTTACAGTTCTTTAAGAGGGTCTTCTTCAAGAGGGGCTTCTTCTCTTGGTTGCACTTCTTCGTGAGGATCTTCCTCCCTTGCTAGGTCTTCATTAAAGTGCTCGACATTATTTGTATCCAGCTGTTCGCTCTGACTGGTAATTACTTCATCATACCCAAGAATCTGAACTTCACTTCGGTACTCTCCCTGAAGTTCAGTCGTAGAAGAAGAAAAATACATCTCATCTTCTTGGAACACAATATCCATAGTCACAAACATCCAGTCACAAATATCCTTTGAGTTGGTAGGTGATAGCACCGGTACCCTTTCTTATCCTATGTATATCCCACGAAAACACAGCGGACAGCTCGAGGAGTTAACTTATTGTGTTCATATTGATGAAGATGAACAAATGCAACACACCCAAACACATGAGGTGGCAAGTTGACGATTTTTGGTGTATTCACAGGTTCAGTTAATGCTTGAAATGGTGTGAGGAAGTTTAGGATACTAAAGGGAACTTGGTTGATTAAGTATGCAGCAGAAGTAAGAGCTTCCCCCCAATAAATGAGTGGCATATTTTCATGGATAAGAGAAGCACGGACCACCTCGAGCAAGTGTCTATTTTTTTTTTCTCCAACCCCATTCTGTTGAGGTGTATATGAGCATGTAGTCTGGCGAACAATGTCGTGTTCCACCAAATATTTTTGCAGATTCGAACTCAGGTACTCTCTGCTGTTATCACTCCTAAGAACTTAAATCTGTGATTTATACTGAATCATAATATGCTTGTGAAATTTTTGAAACAAGCCACTAACTTTATTTTTCGACATCATCAAACAAATCCAGGTCATACGAGTAGAGTCATCAATAAATGTCACAAACCATTTGGCTCCTCCAAATGTAGTGATTTTGGATAGACCCCAAACATCAGAATGGATAATCATAAATGGAATAGAGCTTCTACTTGTACTTGGAGAAAAAAATACATAGTGACTTTTTGCGAGTTCACACACATCACACCGAAAGGCAGAAATATCCAACTTCAAAAATAAACTTGGAAATATATTCTTCAAATAACCAAAAGAACCATGCCCTAGACGTCGATGCCATAGCCAAATATCTGATTTCTTCTTCTCTTCTTCGGATTCTTCCACACTTAGAGCTTGAGTCAACTTGCTTGAACTTTCAGATTCTAAATCCAGATAATAAAGCTTCCCGTGTCTAACCCCATAACCAATCGTCTTGCGAGTCCGAATATCCTTAAACACACAATGTGAAGGTCAAAAGACTACAATACAATGTAAGGTAGTAGTTATTTGAGCTACAAAAAATTTTAGGTAAAATTCAAGGATGGCACAACTAGGGTAGTATCTAAGGTTAGGTTATTTATGAAAGGTATGGTACCCTCTCCAGTAACAGTGGAAGGATCACCATTGGCAGTGGACATAGTTGATTTGGTGAAAGGTTGAAAATTTTAAACTTGTCTAGAATCAAAAGTCATATGGTCGGTAGCACCCGAATCAATTATCCATGCAATATTCATAACAGAGCCAGAAATAGTAAAAACATTACCATCATTACCCGAAGTAGCACTATAATACCCTAGATTTTCTAAATAGTGTTTTCAAGATTTATAAATGAAGTAAAATAATTTTTGGGTATTTAATGAATATTTTCTGAAAATTTATCTTTTTACACGTGCAAAACACGTGTAAATATCTTCTTGAGGAGTTCAAAGTCAAAACTTATTTTGGAAAAACTCATTATTTATTATTGGATATTATTTGTGAATTTTCTGATGATTATTGGACCTATTTGCACATATTACAAAAAGATGGACTTTTGTGCAAAATTACCACTTAGAGTGAAAACTCCAGATTTTCGGATTTTTGGGCTGGGTATGATGCCTAGTCAACTTAGGAGAAAATATTTTACCTTTTGTTTTAATAAATTAGATTTATTTTACAAGTTTTGATAAAAGATGATTTTTTTGCAAAATTGCCTTTTAGAGGGGTGAAAATGCAAATTCGTAATTCTGGGTTTTTCAAATAGTGCCGACTGATATTAGAAGTGGCCATTTTTATTTTTAGTCTCAATTAAATTGGTTTTATCTAATTTTCTAGTATGGGGATCCATATATGTAAGAATGTACTTTAAAGGAGTATTTTGCAAATGTCTTCAAAAAAAACCCCTAGAACCCTATCCCGGCCTATTTAGGGTGAAGTGCAGCCATCTCTTTGCTACGTAACACAAGGGATTTCTTATATCTTATTTTATCGGAATTCTAAAGCGAGGATCTTGGATTTTTTGCGAAGGATGAGGGTGTAAAATGAACAGGACGGTCTGTCGTCCGTCCGAGTCCGGCTCGAGAAATGGTATGACCGTGGACCGTCCGAACTGTTATACGAACCAAACTCGAACAAATTATTAGGTCCGATTCTTTACCGAGCTCGAGCTGGACATAAGTCCGTCCGAGTATTATTGCGGTCTGATGCTTTATCGAACCGAGTCCGAACTATAAAAATTTTGTCTGGCCTAGACCGAGCCGGATATAAGCCCGTTCGAGTAAAATTTCTGTTCGAGATTGAACATATGGTTGTCCGATCCCGTCCAGTCTGATTTATACCCCTAGCGAAGGAGGGATATTTATTATTTTCTATTTGTCTTCGTTCGATTTCTTCAACAAGGTGAGTGATATAATTTGTTTTGTATTGTTCTTTAAATGTTGTATGTGGTGTTTCATCTATTAGAAAGAATGCTAGGTTTTGGTATGAATATATATATGATGAATTAAGAAATTAAAATTTGATCTTTTATGAAAACCTAGTTATTTATGAATAGAATTGCATGTGGATGATTTGAGATTGTTAAATAATCTAATATAAATCATGAGCAAGCTATTTCTTTTTGGTTAATGCTGATTTGTTTGAGTATGGTGAATGTTATGCCTAAATTGATTAAAGAAGAGATTTTGACTATTAATGAGTTTGGATGAGTGCAACTTGATTATGGTAATGTTAAATTTGTTTATGTTCATGAGTTAAAAATGGTGATTGAGTTGATGAATTTTGAGAGGGATAAATGAATTAAGAGACCATGTCTTGAGAATTGGATTTGTGATAATTGAATTGGGTTTGATGCAATATGATAAATTTGGGGATTTATGATTTTGTGAAAGATTTTACTCGAATTTGGATTTCTCAAATACTAAGATTAAATCTGGATATTTTGTTATTTCTAATTGATGGGATTGTGAAGTTTCTTTGGTGCACAAACATGCACGAACATTTTACATGAATATCGTATTTCATTGCTTTTGAAGAAATTGAGTCTTTGTGTGTTTTCGGAGGATTTGACTATATCTCAACTTATTTTTGTATTGATGCGGTTTGGAACATAATATGAAGTTAATTTGATGTATGATCGATTCTTAAAAACTCTATTTTTTGGACATGTGCACAAATTCATGTTCTATTTGGAGTAAATCAACAAATTGTGTTTTTTATCAATTCAAAGTGGTTTTGATTGTTTTTTTGGACTCTTATATATCCTACAAGTCGTATTTGACCATATCAGAAATATGCTTTTCACATAATTCATTTTTATAAAGTAAAACTCCGTATTGGTTGAAATGTGCACAACTAAAAACTACAGTCTACAGGTCGACAGTCGACCGATTAATTTATACAGTCAACCGTTGCTACCTGGCTGCTGTATTTTCTTGAAGTTTTAAAATTTCACGCGGAACAATCGACTGACCCATTTTTTTTACAGTCGACTGACTTTGCTCTGTTTTGATGTTTTCTCGAAGTTTTGGATTTTTGCTTTGGATAGTCGACCAATGACTTTTACAGTCGACTGCCATCATTTAGAATTATTTTTCTTGATGTGTTGGGTTTTCACTCTGGATAGTCAGCCGAATATTGTTTATAGTCGACTATTACAGCTCTGAATGATGTTTTCCAAAGTTATTCCGATGTTCTTTTAAACGGTTGATTCTTTAAATGTTTTGGATCTATAACTTACTATTCTAAACACTATTTTTCTACAGAACATATGTTTTCAAGTTGTTTTATTAAATGTTTTGATTAATGAAAGTTAAGTGTGGATGGTTGAGTGTGAGTTTTTAGAGGGTGTGGGGGACCCTAGTATACTGGCAATTGAGATATTGTGTTTTGGCTTGTTGAGGCACATTGTTGATCAGTTGTTGAGTTAAGTTCGGTAGGGTACACCAACTCTAGGAGATTGGTAAAGTAATTAATTAACCTAACAAAGATAAGGACAGGCACTAAATGGTGATATGATAAAATGAGTGCAAACATGAGTTATGGACTCCAGGATGATCCAAGGAGTGAGATATTCCCCAGTATTCCTGGACGATGGACGTATGGGCTACAGAATGATATGCGGAGTGGATTGATCTCCAGTATTCCGAGGATGAGAGCGACGCTCATGGGATGTTTGTGCAATGAGGGTTCTAGGATGACCTACGGAGTGAGGTAATCACCACAGTATTCCAGGATGATGGACGTATGGGCCATAAGATGATCCGCGGATTGGGATTGGGCTCCAGTATTCCAAAGGCGAGAACCAATACTTACAGAATGTCTAAATCTCATAGTAGTCATAGTAGTAGGATTAATTGCATAAGCGGAGAATTAAACCCTATCAAGTGAATAACGATAAGGGCTTGCACCGGATCTATGTAGAGTGGGATGCATAGAATCCGACAAGTATGCATTAGGGAGTCAGCATATAGCATTGATATATTCTTGACTTGGTTTTATACATATTGTTTTCCTGTTTTCTACACTTGACACTTAGTCTAGTTTCACTTGATGTTTTAATTATTGTTGTATCTTATTTCATTTACTCTTGCTGTTGATGCATGTTGTTTATGATATTATATTTCATGTTTTACTTATGTCGCATTTATTTTTATTTTGTGTCACTCACACCGTATTGGCTGACCCCTATAGTTTTGGGGGTTAGGGTTATCTCTAGCCTCATGTTTTACAGGTAGTTGCTTGTAACTTTGGATTTGGATGCTTGAGTTAGAATGAAGTTACGGCTTATGAAAAATTGTAAAAGATGTGTTGTAAAGAAAAGATTGTAATTCAAGCTGTATGTCTTTCCGCTGTATTTTGTAATGAACTAATGTAATAAAGGTTGAAAAAAATTTATCTGTATTTTTGGCTATGTTTACTATTATAATTGAAGTTGATGCTGAGAATTGTGCCACGTATTTCTGAGATATTATATTGAAAATTCGGGGCGCTACAAGCACGATCAGCAACTCCAATTGCGATAGTGAGTTGATTGCAAGTCTTCTCCCGAATATCCCTGCTATGATCCCAGATCTCTGGATAGCCAATAATCTTATAACAACGAGCTTTCGTGTGGTCGATCTTGCCACAATGAGTACACTTCCTTGACTCATACGGATATTGTCCTATAGCAACACAACAAACAGCACAGCAAGCATAACCAATGATCCAAACACCAAACAGCAGACGGGATCAAAAATAGCAAACAACACTCTCCCCAAAATAGCAAACAAATCCAGCACAACCAAGAGCAAACAACAATCGACATAGCAGATCTGTCGTTGATCTGTCTTCGACTGCGCCACCCAAGTTTGACGGCAGCGGCTTCGGGCGGCGATGACGGGCAGTGGAGTGGGTCGAGGGTGAAGAGGATGAGGGTGGAGACGGAGATGACAATGGGTTGCAGTGACTTCGGGAGTGGGGGCGACGAGGAGTTAGATGGTAGGGCTCGGGGTCGATGACGATGAGGATGAGAGGAGGGCGACGATGACGGGATGGCGAGGGAGACGATGGGTGGAGGACGGTTGCGGTCGAGGCGTCGACTGGCGTCAGGGTGAAGGAACGGCAACAGCAGCAGTGGTTGATTGGGTTGGTGGCTGTCGATCGATCAGAGAAGGAGCACAGGTGGGTGCTGCTGTCAAAAGGGAAAGGGGAAAGATCGGGGGTGCCGACGCGCGTCAGGGGGCGTGACGGAGGACGACGACGGGTTTGGGGGTTGCCGAAGGTGATTAGCTTGTCGGGGAAGACGATCAGAAAGGAGGCGCTGGGGTTTGGTCGGGATCGAATCAAGATGGAGATGTCAGATCTGATCACCTTCTTCTCTTCTTCTTCTTCAGTTAGCCTAGACCTGGTTAGGCTCTAATACCATATTGAAAAATAATTTGGGAAAAAATAATATTTTCTTATTCATGTTTATTTCTAAGAATTACATTCTTGTAGAAGAAGAAATGAGATTGAGAGAAGATTGAGGGGTGAAAAATTTGGAAAATCTATTTCCTATACATTTGGAAACAGAATATACACATTAACAATTACTATATTTCAACAATCTAGTCATCTATGCCTTACTTGCATGTGCAGAAAAAATTTGTCCTTAACATGGCAACTTTTATATTCTTGAACAGCTTTCAAATTATAGCTGCATGTGAAGTGAACCTAAATCTACATTCCTAATTCATTACTTCAATTTTCTACATATTAAACAACAACTCTATGGAATTTTTTTCTACCCAAAGGCTCCTCCGATTTCTTCATATAAGAATTTGGCTGCCAAAAAAGGTAAACTCCAAATGTTTTTCCTACTTGGGTTTAACATGCATTTAAGTTAGAAAAAGAATGAGAAATGAATTCAACCTATTGCAGTTAATAATTAGTCGTCTCTGCTTTTAATTAAACACTCTTAATGCCATCAATCAAACTCCAGCTTCATCCTCCTTTTCCTTTATCTTGATACAGCCTAATCGAAACAAACATCTCTAATCTCTAATCTCTAATTTCTCTTATAATGGAAAAGTTGGGATTGTCATTTATAAACAACTATTCAAGTATTTAATCTCAACCACTCCTTTTTATGTAGGAGTTATATTAATTATCCATTTACTCAACTATTGTTAGTTAGGATAATACCTTCAAAGTTCAAATTTATTTACAACATAATTATTTACAAAAAATGTCACTCATATAAAATAAAAGTTTGTATCACTAGGAGTTTTTTATGAAAAGTATCTAATGAGTAACGGAAGATCTTATTATTTAACTAGATTTGCCCGTGGGCACGTGCCTACGGCACGTCTTCGGAACGATACAACACACGAAAAGCCCTGTAAACAGTAAAACAACAATTATGTAGTTCAAGTTTGAATAGTATGACAATAATTAGTTGTAAATAAAAGTCCATGTTTCCATTAGTATATGTTGAAAAATAATTATAAATGAGGGTGTAAAATCCAACTTCTTAGAACTTTAAGGATGAAAAATAATGAAATTTAACTGTTGAAGTGATATTTGCTATTTTCAATATAATATGTGCAATAAAAAAAATATAAAAATTCTGAAAATTTTACAAACCTGAAATTTTTAAATCTAAATTTTTAAGTAAATAAAGAAAGAATGGGAGAGAGGGAGAGAGAAAGAGAAAAATATGAAAAAGTGAAGGGAGAAGAGAGAAGAGAGAAGAGAGAGTTGGTAAAAAGTAATGAGTTTTTTAGTTTTGGGGGGAAAAATTTAATTTTGGGGTTTGAAATTTTTGGCAGGAAAATATGTTTTGGGAGAATTAATCTAGACCATTGGTTTTATGGGAGATTGAATGAGAGCCACTTGATAGCTTTCTTTGTAATTTATTATAGGCTAAAATTGAAAAAACCCCTGTAAACTATCCTATATCTGCAGAAAACCTCACTCACCTTTTTATTACGCTGAAAACCACACCAAACTATTGGTGCAAAAAACCCCACCTTCACACTGTTAGGGTTCAGTTTGTTTTTTGTCACGTGCTATGCACGTGACTTAGTAAATGTCGAAAATATCCACACTCACGTGCGATCTTCCCTTCTTCTTTTTCTTCCTCTTTTCTTCAGAACCTAACCTTCCTTCTTTCTTCAGATCTGCATCGTCCAACTCCCAATTGAACCCAATTCTAATCAGAAGCACATCCCGACCGGACGACCCCATCCACTCGACGTCGCCATTGGCCGGACGTCGCCACCGTTTGGACTTCCCCATCGATGCGTCGTCCTGTTCCAGGTGTTGAAGTCGATTTCTTGACGCCATCAAGTGGAGCTAACGTCCTACTCTTCAGTCGAAGACTCAATGTCAGGTGATTTGTTCTTTCTATTGAATTATTTTTGATCCGATTTCGTTTTCTCTTTTATTTTTCGATTTGATTATTTTGATGTCTGGATTTGTGTACACGCAGATTTTACAATCTCCAAATCGTCAAGGAGGAACTTGCGTAATAGTTGCGATGAAGGTGGAACCTTAGTGTGTTTTCACAAAGATCCTGCAATTGTGAAGGTAGCAAGCACTGCTGCAAATGCTGGAAGATATTTTGCGGGTTGTCCATATTGGCAAATAGAAAAATGTAGATTTTTTCGTTGGATTGAATTAGTGGGTGAAACCGAGAAACAGGAAAAATCTTACTCAGAACTGAAGATGAAAACTACAAAGTTTAAGCTGGTAGTTGATGAACCTAGTGAGATGGAGAATAAACTAAGTGCGATTGTCGCAGATCTAAAGAATCAGAAGCTTGAGTTGGAAGCCGAATGTAATTTGCTGAGAAAGAAGGTGGTCGAGTTGAAAATTAGAGAGGGAACCATGAAAGGATTTACAGGGTGTTTGCTTTTGATTTTCTTGGTTATTCTGTTGTTACTTATTATGAACTAAACATGGAAAGGAGATAATTGTTGTTGTGTTAGCTCTATAGAATGGATATGTTAGTATGTGTATCGTTGAAGTTGGGAATGGATATGTTCGTACGTGGCATTGGAGATCTTCACATTGTTTTGTACTGTATCTTATTATATCATTCATTCCCTGCCTATTAATTTGCATCCCATGTTCAGATTTGGTGTTAATTTGCATCCCATGTTTTGTACTGTATCCTCACATTGTTTTTGGTCTTATAAACCAAGTTGTTACACAGGGAAAGATGGTAATTAACAAACAGTCCAAAATTGTTCGTGTTCAAAACCAACAGTTGCTATAAGCAGTAATGCTCTATCCCAGATTTGTAGTACAATGGTTCTAAGCAATACTTGACTAAAAGAGCTCCAGGCGAATAGCAATCTGCATTACAACCAAGGAGTGCAAATGAAGCTTCTTACAACCAAGGAGTCCAAATGAAGCTTCTTACTACCAAGTGTAAAAAAAAACATAAAAAAAACTACATTGCTGGAAGTTTAGTATGGAACATATTGGCAAACAAACAAATTGTTGCAATTGGTTTGGTCTGGAACATTGCTGGAAGTTTAGTCTAGAAGTTTTGTCCATATTGGCAAACATTGCAGCATGATCAGCATCAGCATGAGCAGCATCAGCATGTCCTCAATCAGCATCTTCAATTTCCCACCTGACCAGTCCATCACTATAATATCTGCAGATACAGAAAGATGAATTAGTTGCTGAAAAGGCATGGGAGTTCATCCCAATCTGTACAACTCAAATAACATATTAACCACATTTCAAAGACCAGACCAATTCAATGGATACAAGTGTACCAAGTATACTTTAAGACTATTTCTGGCAGAATCATGAAACATCATGTTCAATGATTGTATATAGTTACACCTTTTCTTTGGAATGGTGAGTATCATCCACTAATATTAATGGAACTTGCTAATACACTTCTATGAGTGATTGAAATCCTTTGGAATAAAGGAAAATATAGACATTTCTTCCTGTCAAACTGGCGACATGGAAGATATGGAAGACTAGCATCAGTTTTACATATGTTTTAAAGTTTTAAAGTTCACTCTAATCACCCTTTGAGAAGCATTCTACACATCATATAAAAAGAAGATATGAACCATTGCAGGAAAATAAAAAAAGGACAGCTAGACCAACATAGTTAATTTAAGCAGATAGGGATAAACGACTGAAACATATGAAAGAAAAAAAAATATTATTTATATAAATAAGATTTAAGTTGTGAGCTTACATCCTTCACATCAGTTCTCTCAAAAAGAACTACATGCCCTCCTCTATCACCAGTGGCAAGATGGTCTCCAGATTTATCAAATTCTATGGCAGAGATGATGTCAACTGTGACAACAACAGTTCAAAATGGGTTTCAACAAGTATTTTGGATCAAATAGTCTCAATATAGGCTTAGAAAGTGTAATAAGCAAAATAAGTAATAAAATTTGAAGGGAAACACAAGATTGACTACAACTTGCAGTGAATGGCACATAGACTGTGGAAATCATTCAAGTGTTAACAATAGTATTGGAGCAATACTCCTGACAAGATAATTGATATCCAAGAATCCAATTACCAAACACTTCTAATACTTGCAGAATCATCAAACCCAACATAAATGTAAACAAGCCGGCCACGAGACTCTCAGGATCATATTTTTAGGACCATAAGCTTATGAAGGAAACAATCCAATCAAATCAAATCTTCTAATGTAAAATTCATGTCACCAATTTCACAACAAAAAAATGAAAATACATATAAGCATTACTCAAATTCATTCCTCCATACATATATCAAATTTTCCAATAAAATTATTCTAACGCATATATGTTAGACAACACCAATACTGTTGTGCGCTAAGGTAGCTTACAGAATTGGCACTAAAGACACATCTAAAATGAAAGTCTGAGTTAGTGCAGAAATGAGTTAGTTCATGTGCAGAAATGAGACTTCTCAAAGTGGGGATTCAAACAGAGTTAATGCAGTTAGTTCAGTTGGTGCATGAGATTCAAAGTTAGCTGGAGTCAGTGCAGTTAGTGCATTACCATCAACAGTCTGCATGATGGCTTCCATCTCCTTCTCCAGCGGGACTCTCATTAAAGATGTTCACCTATATGAATGTAAAAAAGATGATTATACTTACAGTTTGTTGTAATATGTAATTAATTCTTTGTTACGATTTACCTTGGATTTCTTGGAATTAACCCCTCCCATATATGGTCCTTTTTCCTTCCTTTTCCTCCCACATTTAACAGTGTCTCTCTCAATTCCAAGGGTCTCGTCGGAAATGGAATGAGGTCCTACTCTTCGGCTGCCCCCATCTCTAACAGCATGAGTATCTCTTTGAATCTCACCTAAAGTTTGCCTCACGCTCCTCACTACTTCATCGGTTCTTTGCCCCTTTGGCCTCCCTCCCTTGTTGGTTGACCTTTGCTTTGGTGGAGCTGGTTCGTTCGTGCAGTTTCTAATATTGTGACCAGCTTGATGACACCTCCTACACGTCATCTTGATCCCCACTTTGCTTGCTTTTTGCAAGCCAGTTGGATTCTTCGACTTCCTCTCTGTCGGATCCTTCCTCCTAGCCTTAGCTGGCCTTCCAGCAGCTCTCCTCAATCGTGGCGGAAGGATGTCCACATAGTCCAACTTATCCCAAAGAGATGAATTTGGGATTGGTTCAATGATACCTATATTATGCCACAGTAAGTGGAAAAGTTAATAGGTGGTGCAAATTGTAAAGAAATGTAACAAATGGTTGGAGATAAAACTAGTTACCTTCGTAGACTTTCATATATGTAGTCATACTGTAGAAGGGGTCACAGTAGTCCTCTACTCTTTTTCTTCTATTAGTTAGAGAAACTAGTGCATGTCTACATACTACTCCACTAACCTGCCACTCTCTACAATCACAAGTTCTCTCATTCAAGTCCACACAATAATTCACCCCATGCTCCATTATCGCATACTTGTTTTCATCGGATTTGAAAATGAAACAATGCCTAGACTTCTCGTATGTCTTCTTTAACTTCAATTGGATTTTCGGAGTGACAACCCCACTCGACCTACAAATCATCTCCCTCTTTTTCTGCAACCTCACCATCACCATTCTCCTAATCATCTCCAACATTGTTATGATTGGCCGATCCCTCGCTTGCAATATGTATTTGTTCCAAGCCTCACATATATTATTACAAAGCAAATCGCACTTGGTTGATTCATCAAAGTGTGACCTGGACCACTTCTCAGGGCCGACATTCATCCACCATTGTGCGGCTTCCTCGGATATATCCTTAACTCTTTTCATTGAAACCTCCCACCTTTGACGAGTGTATGCAGTAGCTGCCCCCCACACTTCTCCCTGCAAGTCTAAACCCTTGAACTTTTTCACAAAATTTGCATACAAGTGTCTCACACAGAATCGTACATGAGCTTCAGGCACGAGTTCTTTAAATGTTTCCATCAACCCCTACAATCAAGTAGGAAACGAATGGTTAACACATACAAGTAGTGGAAAAAAAATAACATTAATTAATATCAATGTCTGGGTTGATACCTTCTGTCGGTCTGAAATAAATGTCCACCCTACCAAATTTGGCACACCGATCGCCTCCATCAAGAGTGTTAAGAACCAATTCCATGTTTCTTTGTTTTCAACTCCAACGACTGCCCATGCAATTGGCCACATCTGGTTGTTCGGGTCCCTTGAACACGCAGTTAGCAATACACCCCCAGCAGATGTCTTCAAATGGCACCCATCCATGCCAATAATCTTCCTGCAACCATTCAACATACCCTTCACTAATGCACCAAAGCATACGAAGAAACCTTTGAATCTCTTCTCATCGCAACCCTCTATATTCTCAGTCTTGATAATGGCCATAGTATCAGGCATTTTCTTCATCATGGCATTTGCATAATTCCACAATTGACTGTATTGCTCGACATGCCTTCCATCAGCTTCATCTTGAGCCATTCTCCTAGCTCTAGTAGCCACATTTTTGCTGACTACAACACCGTAATCTCTATTAACTGCAGTAATGAAAGCTGACAAACTCCAATTAGGCTCATCTCTGAAATGTTCGAGGTACTTGGTTGCCAACCAACTAGCCGTGACTTGATTGTTTTCGACGGCCCTCTCGCAAGTGTGTTCTATTCGGAGTGATACAATATGGAAGACTCTATCAGATTCTTTCCAAGAAGCACCTACATAGAAAGGACAGTCACCTTCCGACATACACTCAACTGTGCATCTTTTTGCATCGTTCCGCCTCCAAAATAGATCATAGCCATTCCGAATAGCCCATTCTCTCAAGCAAGTCCTGAATTCACCAGCATTTGCAAACTCCATCCTATCACAATAACTGGCTCCTCACTATGCTTGTCTCTATTGTACTGTACCTTCATCTCGCACTCCTCCCCATCGGAGACTAAAAGTGACCCCAAAACATCACTATCTTCATAATCTGTATCGACTACTTCTACATCACAGTCATCGCCACACAAGTTTTCGGGTTGCCTCCTCTGCGATTTTGGCCTACCTCCCAAATTTTTAAAAAGTCCTTCATTTCTTATGGCCTTCTCTTGTGTGACTACATCGCTTGATTGGGAAGGTCCTTCATCCACAAAATAGTGAGTAGTAGCTAACTGCGAACCTCCCACTTCTGACTGCAACACTTGTGATTGAGTGCCTAGCTGATCAAGAGCTTGAGGCATTAGCTCATCTGGGATCTCATCTGCATCCGTATTAAAATAAAGAAATGTATTATATATAATCACACAAGAGCAGAATTAAATTAAAGAAATATTTTATCATTACAAAGTAATAAAGTAACGAAAACATACCATCAACTGAGCTAATCGCTCTTGGAGGTAGAACGGGATTATCAACGCGAACACCATTATCCACAATCTTCACATACCCTGGAGGATAACCCCAATGCCCATCTCCACGAAGCCCTTTGGTTCCATCAAGATACAAATTTACAAACCCTATCTTAGGCTCTATGTTATGAGCTTCCCACATCTGCTTCGTTGATGTTTGGTCATTCACCAAATGAAAATTTCCTGGAAATTCCCCCTCCCCTAATCTGTAGTGAATACCAACTTCCGGAGTGTAGACTCCACATCTCGTTAAAATGATTTTCAATGATTCCCATCCATGCAACTCCGGAAGTACATACCGATATAATCTTTTTTAACCACCAATGTATACCCACTTCTCGGAATTTTTCTGAAAGTATCCATCCCAATTAACCCACAATGCTAACACCATCCTGCTGTTAAAGAATATTAAACAAGTGATCTTGAGTAATACTTACACCCTTCAACACCTTTAATTTTAAGCTAATGTATTTCTTACAAACAAGTGAGATCATGGTATAGAGCCAAGCTCTTCTCAACTAGGTTTTTATATCTAATTGTATGGCTATTCTCAATTTACCAATAGTATTAACTTTTAGACCATATCCAGACAAATTTTTAAGTGTCCCCATCTCACCCAACAATTGAGGGTCCCCCTTCACATTTGTTTATGAATCCCAAGACCAAAAGCAAAATATTCCATCTGTTTTTCCGACAGCACAAACTAAGTGACTATTTTATACTACCGAAACAAAATAAAGACTTCTCCATAGAAGCAACAAAGAAAGAAAGAGAACTCACTGGGTGGAGAGCGACGAATGTGTAGGGAACGACTTCGATGCTCTTCGACTTCGCGTCCAATTTGAGTGGAGAGCGACGAACGCGACTGGGTTGAGAGCGACGACCTCGGCTGGGTGGAGTGCGACGACTTCGACTGAGGGGAGAACGACGACTTAGACTGGAAGCTCTAACCGACTTCGACGAAATGGCGTCCTCCGCTTCTGATTGCACCGTCGACGATGAGGAAGGATTTCGGAAAGACTGGGATGATTTTGGAGTTGGTGGATTTTAGATTTGGGATTAGGGTTTCTAATTGGGAGAGGAACAATCGTTTAGAACGAAGAAAAAACAAAAGAGAAAATAATCAGATTGTATTCTGGGGGTATTTTCGACATTTACTAAGTCACGTGCATAGCACGTGACAAAAAACAAACTGAACCCTAACAGTGTGAAGGTGGGGTTTTTTGCACCAATAGTTTAGTGTGGTTTTCAGCGTAATAAAAAGGTGAGTGAGGTTTTCTGCAGATATAGGATAGTTTAGAGGGGGTTTTTCAATTTTAGCCTTTATTATATAGACTAGATTTACCCGTAGGCACGTGCCTACGGCACGTCTTCGGAACAATACACCTTATGAAAGTCTTGTAAACAGTTCAACAACAATTATGTATGTCAACTTTGTATAGTAAAACAATAATTAGTTGTAAATAAAAGTCCATGTTTCCATTAGTATATGTTGAAAAATAATTATAAATGAAGTTGTAAAATCCTGCATCTTAGAATTTTGAGTGTGAAAAATGATGAAATTTAACTGTTGATATGATATTTGTTATTTTCAATGTAACATGAGCAATAAAAAATGCATAAAAAATCTGAAAATTTAAAAACCTAAAATCTGAAAATATAAATTTCTAAGTAAATAGAGAGAGAATGAGAGAGAGAGAAAGAGAAATAAATAAATAAATAAATAAAGGAGTTGTTTTGGGGGAATTTGAATTTGAGTTTTGGGGGAAACTTTTGGACGGAAAAATATATTTTGTTAGGTTAGATCTAGACCATTGATTTCAACCCTATTGAATGGGAGCCACTTGATAGCTTTCTTTGTATTTTATTATATAGATATATAAAAAATATTAATTAAAACGTGCATCTCAAGTGCAGCTAATAGTACTTATAAAAGAAAATTGGAATATCATTATTTGCATGTATAGTATCATTGTTTGCAAGGAATATCCTTTTTCCTGAAATGGGTCGCTCTGTTCTTTCAAATGAGGCCTAAGATCTATATCCAATAACGCCCCGAAAAATCTACGTTCATAACATGTCCTTTAAACAAAAAACAAAAACAAAAAAAAAAGAAAGGAAGAAAGAAAGAAAGAAAGGAAGAAAAGCTAATTAGTCATATTGGATTAGCTAATTAGTCATATGGGAGAACCCTCAGCTGACCTCCCTCTATCCCATTAATCAGATGCGACGAAAGTTTTCTAATGATATTCACCTCATCAAATGTATCTCCATATTTACTGAAATACATAAGACCACAAAAGCGAGGATGTTAAATGCCACATCTTGACATATAATGACAACCTAAACAAAATATCTACTACCTATTCAGAGAGCAAAAATGTCAAATTTAAGTATTGGGCAATTGTGATCATGTCACATATCTAGAAAAAAAACCATATATACACTGCATTTCCTCCTTTACTTTCATATTTACATCAAGCTTTGTAAGAGGTATTGTGAAAATTAGGCACAAGGTCTGAAGCCCATTTCTAAGTTGTGCTCGAAATACATTGCATAACATGCTCGAATAAATAATTAAAAATACCTAAAAATATGATCAGAGTATATAGAGATCAACCCCATGAATCTTATATGGAATCAAAAAAAAGATAAGGGGGCGTTTGGTACGCGGATTGGAGAATTCCCAGGAATTAGTGGATTTCCAGGAATATGAGCCCAGGAATGTTGCAATACTGTGTTTGGTATACGACATTACATATCTGGGAATACTTTATTACCGTGTTTGGTATAGAACAATTCATTCCCATCAATCCATCTCTATAGCAGACATTACCGAAAATACCCTTTTGGCTTTATTTAAAAATAAATAAATATAAAAGTTATCTAATTTAGTAATTGATGTATATGCTTGCATGTGCAAAAGCAATACTGATATATATCTTACAACAAAGCAAGTGTCCCAAAAACATATTTCATATATATACTAATGTGTATGATTAAATACAATATTCGCATAACTAACTAACTTGGTTTTGATGAAACTTTTTTTTTTACCAGGATGTAGACCAAGCTGTTCTTGAGAGCTACTCGAGAATTCTGGAAACCCTTGCATATTCCGTGATGTCCAAGATTGAAGATGTCCTCTATGCTGACCATGTGGCTCGAAATCCAAAATGCGGGAACTATAGCAGGAGAAACTCGGTGGTTGATTCAGAGAGAACACTGAAGAAACTTGAACCCAAAGAGGAGTTGGAGAAGTTGAATAACATGGATGGCTTGAACTCGATGCCACTATCAGATTTCATGGGTTGGCAGATGGAGCAAGACGCAGACAATGACAAGAGGGATTCAAATGTGGATGAATTCCAGAACAACGATGAAAGACTCAGTCCAGCTTTACTCTGTCCAACTCGGAGATTACCTCCTCAAACTGCAAACATTACAGAGAGGTCAGAAGATGGATGCACTCATTAGAATAAAAACTGGTTACGGGCAATAACAATTAGGAAATTGTGGGAAATGTGGACTATGAACCTTCAAGATCTGCCTAAGGAAATAATCACCATAACGCTTTGGTGGTTTGGATTCAACAACATGTATAATGTCTTGTAATGATCGAGATGCTGACGATTCAGAAACACAGGAAATGCCAAAGCCAAGATAAGAAATAGCATATTCATCAAATCTGATAGCTGGCATTATTGAGTTGTCATCAAGGAGCACAAGAAAGATTTATTGCGACAATCAGACATTTTTAACACTCAAGGCCTGTAATACTTGTAAAGCGCAGTTCTAAAAAATACTATGGGTGGATACCTCGGAGCAGAAGTCCACGTGGCCGGGGGAGTCGATGAGGTTGATGGAGTGGGAGTTGTTGAATTGGAGGGAAATACTGGAGCTTTTCATGGTGATGGCACGGCGCTGCTCTTCGTCGAGGTAGTCCATGAAGCGGAGGCGCCCGGCGAGCTTGGGGTGGAGGAGGAGGCGATGAGGTGGTCGGCGAGGGTGGTCTTGCCGTGGTCGACGTGGGCCAGGATGCAGATGTTGCGAATATTCGAAGATGAAAAAGGAGAAGAATCCGCCATTGGTTTGCAGAATTGGCAATTGCGGGATTAGAGTTTGGGATTTGGGATTTGGGGTGATTAGGGTTATATGATAAGCCAGAAATCTGGATGGTGTTTTGGGTATGCAATAATCTCACTCATTTTTTATGTGGAGGAATCCACAAATCCCACCATTTTCAAGGGAAATATTTATCCTTCCAAACTAATTATTTTGATAACCCTGAAAATTTAATATTATTTACAAAACTATACCTATGTCTTACCAAAGCAGATTATCAAGAGGGTATTTCTAGATTCTCTTATACATTACCGCGTACCAAACGCCCCCTAAGAAACTTATATCACCATTTTATCATACCCAAATTAATAGGGAACTTATTCAAACTAATAGCAAATTCTAGTTGCAGGTACTTATCTTATTCAACCTAATAAGATAAGAAGCTTATATCACCATTTTGAGGTGTAGGTAGTGCAGAACGAACTGAGATGCTAATAAATTGTGGGTACACCAGCCAAACCACTGATTGACGTGCTAATAAACTCTAACTGCTGGATTAAAGTCTATGTATATCACCATTTCATCATACCCAAATTAATAGGGAACTTATTCAAACTAATAGCAAATTCTAGTTGCAGGTACTTATCTTATTCAACCAAATAAGATAAGAAGCTTATATCACCATTTTGAGGTGCATGCAGTGCAGAACGAACTGAGATGCTAATAAATTGTGGGTACATCAGCCAAACCACCGACTAACGTGCTAATAAACTCTAAAATCTATGATTACATATTTAGTCTACAAACTGCATAATGAAAACATGCAATATGTGTTTGTGAATGAGTTTGTGCTTCTCGTGTGGTGTATATTTTTTTGTCATGTAATAAGCATGAGAATGCATGTATGATAGTATCATAGTGGTAGTATTTCTTATACTGGTGTTACCATGTACAAATTGCACACCCAAAAATAGTTTTGGGAGAATCATAAAATTATATAGAACTCCAAAAATGCATGAGAGAATTGAGAGAAACTTATGAATATCGTCTCTATCGTAATTACTGAATTTTTTATTATCATCCTCATATAAGCAGATGACTTAGAGAATAACTACGAAAGCATAATATTATTTAATTGAATATTACTAAAGCTAAAAAATGCATGCAAAAATATGTCTCAATTTCAACTAATTTATGTTCACATGTATATATTATAACTTTTTTAATATTCTGTAAATAGGTTATACATTATAAATCATGTATTATAGCACTGGTTAGGATAAAGATGATTGACTAAGAAAATCATATAAAAATAATTTTATGAACTGTGTTCACTTTAAGGGATGGGGGTGGGTTTGGAAAGAGACGTGAAATTTGGCGATATTGAGAAAGTGGGAGGGGAAGAGACTTTATTTAGACCTGGCAATCTTGATCCGTGACCCGTGGGTACCCACGGGTGTACCCGTACGGGCCGAGTACGGGTGAGGAAAATTTTGAAAAAAATAAGCGATTACTTTTTTACTCAGCCTGTCAACCCGCAGGTCGGGTCAGTTATACCGATGGTACCCGTGGGTACCCACGTATTTATATAAATTAAATTGAATTAAATACTCATCAACTTGAGTTGTAATTTATTTGAGTGTGTTTTGAGTTTGGTTTTATTTTGTTTCATTGTTTTTAATGTAAATTTCAAGGCTTTAAAAATTTGTTTATCACATGGTTTCATTGTTTTGATTTTGCAATTTTATTTTTGATTATGTTTAAATTTTGTTTAGACTCAGTTATTGTTGGAATTAATTTTTGTTGATTTTCCAGGCCGGATTCCGGCAGGCTCCGGCCACCGGCGGCGTCGGAAAATGATTGGATTACGATCCTCTCGTCGAGTACTATTCCGTGGTGTACTCATTTGCCAAAAACAAATTCCGTATGAATGAGAAATGTTGGTCCAAAGTTGGGTACTCGAAATGTACTAACTTAGAAACTTGAAGAAAACGGATAGTCCCATATCGAAAATGGGGAAAGATTTTTCTAGTATATATAGTAAAAAATTGGACTAAAAGGCGTGACTAGGGGGTTACCACTAACATGTAGTGGAGAGAGGACTTAGCCAAAATGACAAACACATGCGCGCACGCGCGCCGGGCCCTGCCGCGGCCGCGACCTCGGCTTTGGCTCAGTTTGGTCTGGCCTGGCTCTGGCCTTTTTTTGCCCCAGTCAAAAATTTTCTCCCCCAGTACACTGTTCAGGCTTTTCACATTCAGTATCTAGTACCATTACTCTGTAACAGCAGAGTAATGGCTCATTAGTTATGTATCTGAACCACTACTCTGCTGTTGCAGAGTAATGGACCATTACTCTGTTGTTATGGAGTAATGGGCCTCCTATCAGTTGCTCTATTTTCTCCTATAAGACTAGTAAGTCATGTCTGCTAGAAGACACAGTTTTTGGTAATCCAAATTCCACTTCTTCTTCTTCTTCCTCAATGTTAAACACTGAAAGTACAACACAGCAACAGTTCGTTGAAATCTCTGAAGCAAGGGTGCTGCTCTTCAGGGAAAGGTAATACAGTTGTATCCTGGGAGGCAATTCGCCAGCAACCATCACACTACGGGACGAATTTTGCTTTAAGGAGAGAGATCTTAATCTCGACTCTGCATAAAACTTTTGGTTTGTTCTTTTCTTCCTGTAAATTCTGTTCTTCACAAATATTTTTAGCAAATTTCTAATTTATAAAATTCGAGTTTTAACAATCTTAAAGCAAAAAATTTTTCTCTGTTCTAACAGTTTTTGTGAAGATCTTTTACAGGTACTGTTATCATCTCGGAAAAACAACTAATAGTTTTGTTTTCAACTATTTCAGAACATGGAAAATACACATAATGATAATGTCAAAGGACATATCAGTGAACAAACACTGGTGATCCAAAATGTGACTGTACAATCGGTTGCGGCACATTCTGTCATTCTGCCCACACATATAACTGTGGGAGAAAAACCAGAGAAGTTCAATGGAACTAGATTCAAGAAGTGACAAGGGAAGATGCAGTTCTACCTGACCACCTTGAAGCTGGACAGGTTTCTCAATGAATCTGCCCCGATGCTGGCACCAATGGATGCACACTCCGTTGCTACAGTTGATGCATGGACTCTGGGTGACTACCTCTGCAGGAACTACATTCTGAATGGCTTGGTAGACCCTCTGTACAACGTCTACTGTGTCTTCAAGACGTCCAAACTCCTGTGGGGGTCTTTGGAGAAGAAGTACAAAACAGAAGACACCGGGTCCAAGAAGTTGGTAATCAGAAAATTTCTAGACTACAAGATGGTTGACTCCAAAACAGTTGTGAGTCAAATCCAGGAACCGCAGGTGATAATGCATAAAATTGCTGCAGAGAACATGACGTTGTGCGAACCATTCCAGGTTGCAGCATTCATCGAGAAGCTTCCACCTCGATGGAAAGACTTCAAGAACTACCTCAAGCACAAGCGAAAGGAGATGTCTCTTGAAGACCTCATTGTCAGGTTGCGGATCGAAGAGGAGAATCGCAAGGCTGACAGGTCCTATGAAAATCAGTCCATAGAAAATGCCAACGTGGTGGAGCACGAATAAAAGGGCAAGAAGAGAAAGTTCTTGCCACAGGCCTCAAACAAAAAATTTCCTACAAAGAGGTTTGCTGGAAAATGCCACAAGTGTGGCAAGCTGGGGCACAAAATTTCTGACTGCCGTAGCAAGGACAACAATCGTGCAGGAACTGGACATGCAAAAGGGAAAGAAAAATCTCATGCACACATAGCTAAGAACTTATCCACTGGTCTCCCTGACTTGGACCTCTGTGCTGTAGTATCAGAGGTAAATCTTGTGGGGAGCAATCCTCGTGAATGGTGGTACGATACTGGGGCCACCAAGCATATCTACTCGGACAAGGAGATGTTCACTTCATACCAGAAGTGCAACAAGGATGAACAACTGTTCATGAGTAATTTTTCCACCTCTAAAATTGCAGGGACAGAGAAGATAGTATTGAAGATGACTCCAGGCAAGGAACTCATACTCACAAATGTGTTGCATGTTCTAGGTATTAGAAAGAACTTGGTATCAGGCTCTTTGCTAAGCAAGAATAGATTTAAGGTTGTTCTTGCTTCTGATAATTTTGTATTGTCAAAAAATTGGGTGTACTTGGGTAAAGGATATGTAAAGGATGGACTGTTCAAGTTTAATATAATGACAGTCATCCCTAAAACTATTGTTCCTATTGTTCCCAAAGTTAATGAAATAACTCCTATTGCCTATGTTGTTGAGTCTTCTTCTGTTTAGCATGAAAGACTAAGCTATGTTATGGTCAATTCTATGCGTAGATTAATTAATATGAATTTGCTATCAAAATTTAAGGTAGACAACTCCGAAAAATGTGAAGTTTGCAAAGAGGCCAAACTCACTAAAACTCCATCACGTTCTGTAGAAAGAAACACAGAAACTCTAGGTCTAATTCACACAGATCTGTGTGATTTAAAATACGTGCAGATCAGAGGTGGCAAAAAGTACTTTGTGACATTCATAGACGATTGTACCAAATTCTGTTATGTATACTTGTTACATAGCAAAAATGAGGCTTTGGATGAATTCAAGGAATATAAACTCGAGGTTGAGAATCAACTTGGCAAATCGATTAAAATCTTTAGGAATGATAGAGGAGGAGAATATGATGCATCATTTAATATGTTCTGCTCTGAACATCAAATAGTTCATCAAACAAATGCTCCTTACTCACCTGAATCAAACGGTACTGCCGAGCACAAAAATCAAACTCTAAAAGAGATGATGAATACCTTGTTGTTGAATTCTGGATTACCCTAAAATATATAGGGGGAAGCGTCGCTGACTGTCAACTATATTCTCAATAAAATATCTCGCAAGAAAACTGGCAAGACACCATACGAAATGTGGAAAGAAAATGTAACTTCGTATAAATACCTCAAAGTGTAGAGGTGTCTAGAAAAAGTGGCAGTACCTAATCCAAAACAGGTCACAATTGGACCTAAGACCATTGATTTCATATTCATAGGCTACGCACACAACAGTAGTGCATATCGGTTCTTGGTATATAAATCAGATATACCAAATATCCATGTGAATACAATAATGGAATTAAGAAATGCTTCCTTCTTTGAACACGTGTTTCCGTGCAAGGATAATACGTATCCCAAACGTACATGTAAGCAAGGGAACACAAACACTTTGGTTGATGAACCAAAAAATGATAATGATGAACCTAGACGAAGTAAACGGGCTAGAACATCAAAGTCATTTGGTCCAGACTTTGTAACGGCCTTTCTGTTAGAGAATGAGCCCAGAACATTCAAGGAAGCCATGTCTATGCCTGATGCTCCTATGTGGAAGGAAGCAATCAAAAGTGAAATAGACTCCATTATGCAAAATCATACATAGGAGTTGGTCGATTTGCCTTCAGGGTGTAAAGCTCTAGGAAGCAAACGGATTTCAAGCAGAAATTGAAACCAGACGGTTCAATAGAAAAATATAAGGCGAGACTTGTGGTACAAGGATTTAGGCAAAAAAAAGGCCTAGATATCTTTGATACTTATTCCCCAGGCATAAGAATAACTTCCATAAGAATGCTGATAGCTATTGCAGCTATACATAGCCTCGAAATACATCAAATGGATGTAAAAACTAGCTTTCTAAATGGAGATTTAGAAGAGGAAATATACATAAAACAACCAGAGGGTTAAGTAGTTTCTGGACAGGAAAACAAGGTGTGCATGCTTGTAAAATCAATGTACGGACTGAAACAAGCGCCAAAGCAGTGGCATGCAAAATTTGACAATGTTATGATGTCAAATGGTTTGAAAATAAATGAATGTGATAAGTGTATCTACATCAAAGATACTCCAAATGGATACATTCTGGTGTGTCTGTATGTAGACGATATGCTCATTATTGGGAGCAATAATGACATTATCAAACAAACTAAGAGCATGCTTAGTGGCAAGTTTGATATGAAAAATTTGGGAGTTGCATACGTCATACTAGGAATCAAAGTTTGCAGGATGTTTGAGGAAATTACTTTGTCTCAAGCTTATTATGCTGAAAAGTACTTGAAAGGTTCAAGAATTACTCGAATGGGACTATCAAAAGTCTTGTGGATCCCAGTCTTCACTTGTTCAAAAATATGGGTGACAGCATATCACAACAGGAATATGCACATGTAATCAGTAGTCTGATGTACTTAACAGATTGTACAAGACCGGACCTAGCACATTCGGTAAATGTACTGAGCCGCTACACAAGTAATCCAGGGCAAAGTCACTGGAAAGGAAAAACTAGAGTATTGAACTACCTGCGACATACTCAGAGTTATGTGATGCATTACACCAGATATCTAGCAGTACTAAAAGTCTATAGTGATGCCAACTGGATATCAGACTCCAAGAACTCAAAATCCACAAATGGGTATGTCTTCACACTTTGTGGTGCAGCGGTGTCATGAAAATCCTCTAAACAAATGTTATTGGCCAAATCCACCATGGAATCTGAGTTTATTGCTTTAGACAAAGCGGCTGAGGAAGCAGAATTGGCTTCGAAATTTTTTAGAGAATATCCCTATGTGGAAAAAACCAGTACCTGCTTTATGTGTACACTGTGACAGCCAATCGGCTATAGCGCGTGCACTGAGTTGTATGTATAATGGTAAGTCTCGTTATATCAGAAGGCGACACAAAACCATTAGACAACTGCTCGCAAATAGAGTAATCTCTATAGAGTATATAAAATCGACTGACGGATCCATTTACTAAAGGTTTGTTGCAAGGGCAAGTTGTAAGATCATCAAGAGAAATTGGTTTAAAGCCTATAACGAAAGAGGATACTTGATGGAAACCCTACCTAGGAATTGGAGATCCCAAGATCTAGGTTCAATGTGACAACTAAATCTTGTTGAATCGACGTGAGCACTGAGAGATTAAAATCTCGTACCCACTCTTAGGTTGATAAAATAGTGCTGCCTACAAGGTGTAAGGATAAGCTAGGCTTTTAATGATTCTCATAGCTTTAAAATAAAAGTGAGCTATGACAAGATACTCTTTATGGGCAATCACCTTGTGAGTGTGAAATGAGGTCATTTCTAGGAGAATGAAGAGAGGCTACATTCTCCAAGTTCACTCACGATTAACCAGAGTTGTTCGAGGCCAAAATGAATACAACAAGATAATATAGTTCTGTGAGGAGATGAAACTGTGTGATAGTTATTGTCTAGGTTCACATCAAAGCCCGGGTAGTTCAAGACATCATGTTCACTACCTGGTCAAGTGAATCCGATAGCTACTTACTAAGGGTGGTTCAAAGTTGAAAAATTACTACCATTCCTGATGCAGTGATTTTCCGATTGTGCTCTCAGAGTTTTTCTGTCATGTCTTTTCTGTCAAGTCTTTTTATGTCGTGTCTGGATTACATAGTCTGGTAATTTTCATGAATGTGGGGGATTGTTGGAATTAATTTTTGATGATTTTCCGGGCCGGATTCCGGCAGGCTCCAGCCACCGACGGTGCCGAAAAATGATTGGATTGCGATCCTCTCGTCGAGTACTATTTCGTGGTGTACTCATTTGGCAAAAACGAATTCCGTATGAATGAGAAATGTTGGTCCAAAGTTGGGTGCTCGAAATGTACTAACTTGAAAACATGGAGAAAATGGATAGTCCCATATCGAAAATGGGGAAAGAGTTTTCTAGTATATATACTTAAAAATTGGACTAAAGGGCGTGGCCCGGAGGTTACCACTAACGTGTAGTGGAGAGAGAACTTAGCCAAAATGATAAACACACACGTGCGCCCGGCCCGGCCCGGCTTCGGCCTCAGCTCGGCTCGGCTCGGCTTGGTTTGGTTTGGTCTGGCCAGGCTTGGCTCTGACTTAAATTTTTTTTTTGCCCCAGCCAAAAATTTTCTCCCCCAGTACACTGTTCAGGCTTTTCACATTCAGTAACTGGTACCATTACTCTGTAACAGCAGAGTAATGACTCATCAGTTATGTATCTGAACCACTACTCTGCTGTTGCAGAGTAATGGACCATTACTTTGCTTTTACAGAGTAATAGGACTCCCATCAGTTGCTCTAATTCTCCTATAAGACAGGTAAGTCATGTCTTCCAGAAGATACAGTTTTTGGTAATCCGAATTCCACTTCTTCTTCTTCTTCTTCCTCTGTGTCAAACACTGAGAGTAAAACACAACAACAGTTCGCTAAAATCTTTGAAGCAAGGGTGCTGCACTTCAGGAAAAGGTAATATATTTGTATCCTGGGAGGCAATTCGCCAGCAACCGTCACACTACGGGACAAAATTTGCTTTAAGGAGAGAGATCTTAAAGCAAAATCCTTCCGAGGCAAAGTCACCATCACCGAGTCCTCGAGCCGAGATGACGAGGAACCGACCCTCGTATATGGAGAAAAATTCTTCCGAGGCAAAGTCACCGTCAGATCTCTCCAAAATTCGTATTAGAATTCGATGAACGGTTCAGATTGCACCACGCCCACAAAACGATAAGATAGCGTTTTCTCGTGATCTGAACCCCATCCTCGTGATTCACACCATGATGGACGGACCAGATCCGGCCAAGTGCAACTTTCGAGCTGCCTGCCATCGGCCTGCTGAACCGAGCTACCGAACAGCTTGGCTAAGCAGCCGAGCTACTGGGCTCGGAAGAGTGAAACCGATAGAAGACATCCTTCAGTCTCAGCACCTCGACCGACGTCACCGAGCTTCCGAGCCGAGATGACGAGGAACCGACCCTCGTATATGGAGAAAAATTCTTCCGAGGCAAAATCACCGTCGGATCTCTCCAAAATTCGCGCCGGAATTCGATGGACGGTTCAGATTGCGCCACGCCCACAAAACGACAAGTTAGCGTTTTCTCGTGATCTGAACCCCATCCTCGTGATTCGCACCATGATGGACGGACAAGATCCGGCCAAGCGCACGTTCCGAATTGCATGCCATCGGCCTACTGAACCGAGCTACTGAATAGCTTGGCGAAGCAACCGAGCTACTGAGTCCCTTCAAAAATATCTAACTCCATACCTCGGCCGACGTCACCGAGTCCCTAAGCCGAGATGATGAGGAACCGACCCTCGTATATGGAAAAAAATCCTTCCGAGGCAAAGTCACCGTCGGATCTCTCCAAAATTCGTATCAGAATTCGATGGACGGTTCAGATTGCGCCACGCCCACAAAACGACAAGATAGTATTTTCTTGTGATCTGAACCCCATCCTCGTGATTCACACCATGATGGATGGACCAGATCCGGCCAAGTGCACCTTCCGAGCTGCTTGCCATCGGCCTGCTGAACCGAGCCACCGAACAGCTTGGCTAAGCAGCCGAGCTACTGGGCTCGGAAGAGTGGAACCGATAGAAGACATCCTTCAGTCTCAGTGCCTCGGCCGACGTCACCGAGCTTCCGAGCCGAGATGACGAGGAACCGACCCTCGTATATGGAGAAAAATCCTGCCGAGGCAAAATCACCGTCGGATCTCTCCAAAATTCGTGCCAGAATTCGATGGACGGTTCAGATTGTGCCATGCCCACAAAACGATAAGATAGCGTTTTCTCGTGATCTGAACCCCATCCTCGTGATTCGCACCATGATGGACGGACCAGATCCGGCCAAGCGCACGTTCCGAACTGCCTGCCATCGGCCTGCTGAACCGAGCTACTGAACAGCTTGGCTAAGCAACCGAGCTACTGAGTCCCTTCAAAAACATCTAACTCCATACCTCGGCCAATGCCACTTAGACTCCGAGCCGAGATGATGAGGAACTGATCCTCGTATATGGAGAAAAATCCTTCCGAGGCGAAATCACCGTCGGATCTCTCCAAAATTCGCGTCAGAATGCGATGGGCGGTTCAGATTGCGCCACGTCCACTAAACGACAAGATAGTGTTTTATGGGGATCCACGCTGAGATGAACGGCCCAGATAATGCCACGTACCTCAGAGGGTCCGAGCCGAGAAGCCAATCCTCCGAACCGAGGAGACGAGGAACCGACCCTCGTACCTCACAAAGTATAAGGCCGAGCCGAGAGGACGAGGGACCGACTCTCGTATATGGCAAAAAAACACGCCGACCCATATCAGCCGTTGGATCTTGTAAAAAAGCGCACTCGTCATGATGGACGGCCCAGATCCTACCACGTCCACTAAACGACAAGATAGCGTTTTATGGGGATCCACGCTGAGATGAACGACCCAGATGATGCCACGTACCTCGGAGGGTCCGAGCCGAGGAGCCAATCCACTGAGCCGAGGAGCCAGTCCACCAAGCCGAGGCGCTGATCCTCTGAGCCGAGGAGCCGAGGAGCCGAGGAGCCGACCCTCGTATATGGCAAAAAAGCCTGCCGAGGAACGGGGATCGTCTGATCACTCAAAAATTCGCGCTCCGTACTGATCGAGGGTCTAGATTACGCCACATCATAAATTGGTATTTAAAAATTGATTTTTATTTATTTAAATTGTTTTTTATTTATTTAAATCGTTTTATTTATTTAAAAATTGCGAAAAATTGCTAAAAATTTGGGAAAATTAACTAAAAAATCTAGAAAATAATTAAAAATTCGGAGGGATATTTTCGAGCCCCTGAACGAACAATTATTGTCTAGAATGTATTATTAAGGCCCCCGAACGATTAGTTAACACATCGCACAATTAAATAAATAGCCCGAAAAAATAGATAAAAACTCGATACGGCCTCAGAACATCATATGGCTTCAAAAAAGAAGTTACCTTACTACCCACTTCAAGATTCAAAATCCCCCATTCGGACTCCGATACAACTCCACTAGCCACTAAAACAGTCAAACTACTCTTCAAAGACTGATCATCCTCAGCCTTTAGGAGTGGGGGCTCGTGATGTGGCTAAAAATGGGGGTTTAATCGAGACCATCCAAATTGGGCACGAATCCTGAAGCCCAGGGGTAAAACGGTAATTTCACCTACAAACGGGTCTGAAGCAGGTACTGGGTCTCCTCCCTAAAGAGCCATTAACCCGCTAACGGATCCACCTCAACTGGGTGCGGATTTCAACCCGCAACAAACCCGGTCCAGCAGGATAGAATTAGGGTTTCTGATTAACATTAATCAACGGCCCTGATTCATATCTATCCTTTCATAGGGAATTAGGGATTACATTCCTAATCTGTTTACAAGGAGAATATTCCTTATCAGATCACGGGAATTACATTCCTAATCTGTTCCCTAAGACGCCTATAAATACCTATAAATACCCCTCATCCATCTCCATTAAGAGGTAATCAATCTTTCTCCAGTTTTTGCGCTCTTTCATAGTCTTCCTAGATTACTGACTTGAGCGTCGGAGGGTGCGTCGCTGGGAACAACCCCGGTGTCTCGCACTTTTTGCAGGTGTACGGCAGGAGCAACGATCATACCACCACGGAACAGGTATACAGGTTTACTATTCAGTTTTCCTAAGAATCCACAAATACTATCTGTTTGCCCTCACACCAAATTTAGCGGCAACACATAACTAACTAACTTGGTTTTGATGAAACTTTTTTTTTACCAGGATGTAGGCCAGGATGTTCTTGAGAGCTACTCAAGAATTCTGGAAACCCTTGCATATTCCGTGATGTCCAAGATTGAAGATGTCCTCTATGCTGACCATGAGGCTCAAAATCCAGAACGCAGGAACTATAGCAGGAGAAACTCGGTGGTTGATTCAGAGAGAACACTGAAGGAATAACTAGAGTATTGAACTACCTGCGACATACTCAGAGTTATGTGATGCATTACACCAGATATCCAGCAGTACTAAAAGTCTATAGTGATGCCAACTGGATATCAGACTCCAAGAACTCAAAATCCACAAATGGGTATGTCTTCACACTTTGTGGTGCAGCGGTGTCATGAAAATCCTCTAAACAAATGTTATTGGCCAAATCCACCATGGAATCTGAGTTTATTGCTTTAGACAAGCGGCTGAGGAAGCAGAATGGCTTCGAAATTTTTTAGAGAATATCCCTATGTGGAAAAAACCAGTACCTGCTTTATGTGTACACTATGACAGCCAATCGGCTATAGCACGTGCACTGAGTTGTATGTATAATGGTAAGTCTCGTTATATCAGAAGGCGACACAAAACCATTAGACAACTGCTCGCAAATAGAGTAATCTCTATAGAGTATATAAAATCGACCGACGGATCCATTTACTAAAGGTTTGTTGCGAGGGCAAGTTGTAAGATCATCAAGAGAAATTGGTTTAAAGCCTATAACGAAAGAGGATACTTGATGGAAACCCTACCTAGGAATTGGAGATCCCAAGATCTAGGTTCAATGTGACAACTAAATCTTGTTGAATCGACGTGAGCACTGAGAGATTAAAATCTCGTACCCACTCTTAGGTTGATAAAACAGTGTTGCCTACAAGGTGTAAGGATAAGCTAGGCTTTTAATGATTCTCATAGCTTTAAAATAAAAGTGAGGTATGACAAGATACTCTTTATGGGCAATCACCTTGTGAGTGTGAAATGAGGTCATTTTCTAGGAGAATGAAGAGAAGCTACATTCTCCAAGTTCACTCACGATTAACAGAGTTGTTCGAGGCCAAAATGAATACAACAAGATAATCTAGTTCTGTGAGGAGATGAAACTGTGTGATAATTATTGTCTAGGTTCACATCAAAGCCCGGGTAGTTCAAGACATCATGTTCACTACCTGGTCAAGTGAATCCGATAGCTACTTACTAAGGGTGGTTCAAAGTTGAAAAATTACTACCATTTCTGATGCTGTGATTTTCCGATTGTGCTCTCAGAGTTTTTCTGTCATGTCTTTTCTGTCAAGTCTTTTTATGTCGTGTCTGGATTACATAGTCTGGTAATTTTCATGCATGTGGGGGATTGTTGGAATTAATTTTTGATGATTTTCCGAGCCGGATTTCGGCAGGCTCCAGCCACCGACGGTGCCGAAAAATGATTGGATTGCGATCCTCTCGTCGAGTACTATTTCGTGGTGTACTCATTTGGTAAAAACGAATTCCGTATGAATGAGAAATGTTGGTCGAAAGTTGGGTGCTCGAAATGTACTAACTTGAAAACATGGAGAAAATGGATAGTCCCATATCGAAAATGGGGAAAGAGTTTTCTAGTATATATACTAAAAAATTGGACTAAAGGGCGTGGCCCAGAGGTTACCACTAACGTGTAGTGGAGAGAGAACTTAGCCAAAATGATAAACACACACGTGCGCCCGGCCCGGCCCGGCTTCGGCCTCAGCTCGGCTCGGCTCGACTTGGTTTGGTTTGGTTTGGCCAGGCTTGGCTCTGACTTAAATTTTTTTTTTGCCCCAGCCAAAAATTTTCTCCCCCAGTACACTGTTCAGGCTTTTCACATTCAGTAACTGGTACCATTACTCTGTAACAGCAGAGTAATGACTCTCAGTTATGTATCTGAACCACTACTCTGCTGTTGCAGAGTAATGGACCATTACTTTGCTTTTACAGAGTAATAGGCCTCCCATCAGTTGCTCTAATTCTCCTATAAGACAGGTAAGTCATGTCTTCCAGAAGATACAGTTTTTGGTAATCCGAATTCCACTTCTTCTTCTTCTTCTTCTTCCTCTGTGTCAAACACTGAGAGTAAAACACAACAACAGCTCGCTAAAATCTTTGAAGCAAGGGTGCTGCTCTTCAGGAAAAGGTAATATATGTTGATTCTTGATTTTGATGATCACAACACATTGCACATGTATCTATGCTAATTTTACAGGTGCTATACACAAATGACTAATTACGTTACAGCTGAACAAATGATCAAGGATAAAAGCTCCAGATAAAAGACAATGGCCAAAGCTTCACTCAAGACAAGACTCAAGACTCAAATCAAGACTCAAGACTCAAGACTCAAGGCTTCGAGCTCAAATATGTCAAATTATTGTGTCTTGTAAAACATTGTATTTTTTACTTTTGTTGAGTCTTAGTCTGATTGTAAAGCCTTGTCACACACACACATACACCCACAATTTCATAATGTGTGTTTTTTCAAAAATCCCAAAAGAGTCAAAACAGTTTGAAGTAATTTAACTTTTGAGTACCAGTCGACTGATGCCTCTGCCAGTCGACTGACAGTACAAAACTGTTTAAATTTATTCAAACTCTGACCAGTCGACTCATATGGCAACCCAGTCGACTGTTCGAGTGCTTTTGACCGTTTTCTGTTTTCAAAATCGAATTTTTCAAAATCAAAAGCTAAAGATCCGTTGGTTGACAGTTGGAATAACTGTCTCCCAACGTCCAGGAGATCAAACTCTATAAATAGAGTTCAGATCTCACTGAAAAGATCTCACAACAATTTTTTGAGATCCGAGCACTCTTTGAGAAAATTCTAAGTGAAAAATTTGAGAAAAAGCTTTTAAGTTCAAACTCTTTGGTTCTCTACACTCAGTCCAGTATAGCAACGATTTCGCTCTGGACTGGATATAGAAGTCGACCTTGTTTTTAGCCACGTGCAACAACACAATACACCAACAAGGCTATAGGTTGACTGTAAAGTAATTCTTGTTCATTTTGCTCTCGGTTGGAGAGTGGTTTTTTGACTCTAGGTTGTAGAGTCGGTTTGTTTCTCTCTTGGTAGTAGAGTGGGTCTGCTTTCTCTGGTTGAGAGAAAGGACTACGGGTTAGACAAGGTTGTTGTCTTAACGCCATAGGGTATTCTTGTAAACTTTTTTCAAGAATAGTGGAAATCTCAAGTGGGTTGCTTGGGGACGGATGTAGGTCGGGAGGACCGAACCAGGATATATCTTGTGTACTCTGTGATTGGTTGTCTTGATCTTGCATTTACTTTTGTTTTCATAAGTTCTGTAAAACTTGTCTGGACAGTCGACTCCTTGCACTATCAGTCGACTGATCAGTCTCGTATTAGTTGTACTGTCTTTGTGTCATCAGTCACATGCCTTATCTATAAGTTGACTGCACCGAGTTATTGTATTTACTTTTATTTGATCATTTCAGTCGACTGGTTCACAACCAAGTCCACTGCACCGAAGAAATTTCCGCAGTTTTTTATTAACACTATTCACCCCCCTCTAGTATTTGTTGTCTCGCCTACAGGATCCAACACTTGGTATCAGAGCAAGGTTACAGGCTATGGCAACTACTTCAAATACAAATCAGTACCATGAAGGCCAATCTACACAACGGCCACCGCTATTCGATGGAACTAACTACAATTATTGGAAGTGCCGAATGAGAATCTACCTCCAATCAATCAACTACGAGATATGGCAAATGACAGAGACGGAATACACTGCCCCTACCATTCCATATGCACAATGGAATGATGATCAAAAGAACCAAACCATGAACAATGCCAAAGCAATGAATGCCTTATTTTGTGCACTTACAAAGGAAGAATTCAACTGTGTATCCAATGCTACAACCGCACATCAAATTTGGCATACACTCGAGGTAACACATGAAGGAACGAATAAAGTTAAAGAGTCTAAAATTCCTGTTCTTGTTCACAGGTTTGAGATGTTCAGAATGAAGGACAATGAAACCGTATCCGAGATGATCACCAGATTTACTGATATCACTAACTCTCTTGTGGCACTTGGAAAGATTTACACTCAAGTAGAGATGGTTAGAAAAGTCTTACGTGCACTCACTCCAGAATGGGAAAAGAAGACCACGGCAATAGAAGAAGCAAATGACTTGTCACAACTTTCTCTCGAGAATCTTGTGGGCAATCTCATGGCATACGAGGTCCAACTTGAAGATCGAAAGAAGGATACAGAATCTCATCAAGCAAAGAAGAAATCATTGACTTTTAAAGCCATGACAGACTCAGAAGATGAGGAAGAAGATGAAGAGGAGATAGCAATGTTCACTCGAAGATTCAAGAAATTCTTAAAGAACGGTAAGTTTAATTCTAAAAATAGAGATACTAATGACCCTCCTACATGTTTCAGGTGCAATAAAACAGGACACATGAAGAAGGATTGTCCCCTTGAAAATGCAAAGAACAAGGGAAAACCACCCAACTTCAAAAAGGACAAATATTCAAAGAACAAATTTGCCAAGAACAAGAAGGCCTATCAAGCTACATGGGATGATAGTGATTCGTCTTCCGAAGAAGAAACGGATGAAAACAACGAAGTAGCAAATATGTGTTTCATGGCTGCACAAGAACATGTAAGTAATGACTATGATTCAGAAGATCTTCTTGATGCTTTTAATGAAATATTCCAAGAGTTGAAAAAAGAAAAGATTAGAGTTAAGAATCTAGAGAAAGTTAATCAAACACTTTCTCAAGAAAATCTTAACCTTGATAAGGAGGTGAAATCTTTAAATTCTCGCATTGCAAGTTTAGATACTGATCTTGAAACTCTAAAAAAGAATTATGAAGAGATTTCAAAGAACGTATCTAAGTTTAACAAAGGCAAAGAGAATTTAAATGATGTCCTTCATCATCAAGTAAGATCTAGTCAAAAATATGGACTCGGTTTTAAAAATTCTTCTGTAAAAGAATCTCCTGCTAAAAACACTAGTAGAAATAAATCAGCATCTATTTCTAGTGTTACACACAAGTTGTATAAATTTTTTGAAAAGCCTAAGGTTTTTAATGTAAGTGATAAAAGCAAGACTAATGTTCGGTTAAGTCGACTGAACCAATCTACCAGTCGTCTGTCCAGAGAAATTGAATCTCATTCAACGAGATCAAAACCTCATATAAGTCGACCTAGTGTACCATCAAGTCGACTGACTCAGACTAGCAGTCGACTGAAGGACACTGTTAAGTCGACTGGACAGAACAAGGTTATATGGATTCCAGACAGCTTAAATAAGAATGATAAAATTGCTTATATTAACTCATATGTTTTAACTGTGTGTAATTCTATTAATTATATTCCTGCTTATGGAGGAAGATCAAACTCTTCATGGGTTTGGTTTCCCCCAAACTAATATGTTTTGGACCCAATAAAAAGGGTACCATATTTACCTTAAATTTTTTATAGGTACCCAAGAAAGAACGCTGGATACTAGACAGCGGGTGTTCAAAATATATGACAGGATATGCCAACCTGCTATCCACTATTCAAAGCATAGATGGAGGAACTGTCACCTTTGGAGATAACAACAAAGGCAAAGTCATAGGAATTGGCTTGGTTGGTAAAATTTCTAACCCAACCATAGAAAATGTATTATTAGTTAGTGGTTTAAAGCATAATCTTTTAAGCATTAGTCAATTATGTGATAAAGGGTATAAAATAGTTTTTGAAAAAGATGCATGCTTGATTTATGACTCTACTATGCAAAATGTTATTTTTCAAGGTTTTCGTAAAAATAATATTTATGAATTGTGTTTGAATGCAATAGAATTTTCAAATGATTTTTGTTTAATAGCTTCTAACAATGAATCTTGGCTATGGCATAGAAGATTTGGACATGTGAACATGAAGAATCTCTCAAAATTATCTAAATATAACCTAGTTAAAGGACTGCCAAAACTATCCTTTAAAAAGGATAAGTTATGTGATGCATGTCAACTAGGAAAACAAGTCAAATCCACTTTTAAAACAAAAGAAGTAATTTCTACTAGTAGGCCGCTCGAATTAATTCATATGGATTTATTTGGCCCTACTAGAGTTGCTTCTTTAAATAAAAGTAGATATGTAATTGTTTTAGTAGATGATTTTTCAAGATTCACTTGGACATTCTTTTTAAAACATAAAAATGATGCTTTTGATGAATTTGCACATTTTTGTAAATGTATTCAAAATCAAAGATCTCTAACCATAGTCACTATTAGAAGTGATCATGGTGGAGAATTTGAAAATGAAACATTTGCAGAATATTGCAACAAGAATGGTATAACACATTCATTTGCATTTCCTAAAGCTTCACCACAAAATGGAGTTGTTGAATGGAAGAATATGACTTTGCAAGAATGCGCACGTACTATACTTGTTGAAAGCAATTTACCAAAGCACTTTTGGGCTGAAGCTGTTGCTACAGCTTGTTATGTTTTAAATAGAATTCTTATAAGACCTAAGCTAAAGAAGACTTGTTATGAGTTATTTTTTAATAAAATTCCTAAAGTCTCTTACTTTAAGACATTTGGTTGTAAGTGTTTTATTCTAAACACAAAAGATAATTTAGACAAATTTGATCCTAGATCTAATGAGGGTATCTTTTTAGGATACTCAAATAGGAGTAAAGCATATAGAATTTTCAATAAGTCTACAATGACTATTGAAGAGTCAATGCATGTTACATTCGCTGAATCTCTGCCTTCATCAACCTTAAATAAAGATGATGAAACTGATTCATCACCATTAGATAATGTGATTAAATCTTTAGAACAAACTAATCTGACTGATAAGTCGACTGATAAGGACTTCCAGTCGACTGATGTAAAGCAGTCGACTGAAGAACCTGTCCAGTCGACTGATCCCATTGTGATATCTTCAACTTTACCAAAGTCATTTGTTGAAGTTAAAGATCATCCTCATGACTTAATAATTGGTGACATCTCCCATGGTATTCAGACACGTTCACATGTTAATATGATTTCTCATACAGCATTCTTGTCGGATTTTGAACCGAAAAATATACAAGAAGCTTGTGAGAATGAATATTGGATGAATGCCATGCAAGATGAACTAAACCAATTTATAAGGAATGATGTATGGGATTTAGTTCCTCGACCTCCTGATCAGACTATTATTGGTACCAAATGGGTATTTAAAAATAAGTTAGATGAATCAGGACAAGTTGTAAGGAACAAGGCTAGATTAGTTGCTCAAGGGTATAATCAAGAAGAAGGTATAGATTTTGATGAAACATATGCTCCTGTTGCTAGACTAGAATCTATTCGTATTTTATTATCTTTTGCTTGTTTCATGAATTTTATACTTTATCAAATGGATGTTAAAAGTGCTTTCCTTAATGGGTTTATTAAAGAAAATGTTTATGTTAAACAACCACCAGGTTTTGAACATGAACAATTTCCAGATCATGTTCATAAATTGAAAAAGGCTTTATACGGTCTTAAGCAAGCACCTCGTGCTTGGTATGATCGTTTGAAAACTTTTCTTTTAGAAACAGGATTTGAAATAGGTAAAGTAGACACTACATTGTTTATCAAAAGAGTTAAGAATAATATCTTAATCATACAAATATATGTTGATGATATAATTTTTGGTTCTACTAATAATAATCTTTGTCAAGAATTTGCTAATACCATGAAAAACGAATTTGAGATGAGTCACATGGGTGAACTCAATTATTTCCTTGGACTTCAAATTAAACAGTCCTCAAGTGGCATATTTATCAATCAAGGAAAATATGCAAAGGAATTACTCAAACGTTTTAACATGGATAGTACTAGTAGTAAATCCACACATATGGCTACTACTACTACTCTTGACAAAGATTTATTAGGTAAGAGTGTTGATCAAAAACTCTATCAAGGTATGATTGGTTCACTCTTATATATTACAGCAAGTAGACCAGATATTATGTTCAGCGTATATTTATGTGCTAGATATCATTCTAGTCCTAAAGAGTCTCATTTAAAAGCAGTGAAACGAATTTTAAGATATATTAAAGGCACATCTGAATATGGTTTATTTTATCCACGCACCGATAATTTTCAACTTCTGTCATATAGCGATGCTGATTTTGCTGGAAGCAAAACTGATCGCAAGAGTACTAGTGGTACATGTCACTTTTTGGGACATTCCCTAGTCTCTTGGTGCAGTAAAAAGCAAAATTTCGTATCCCTATCAACCACAGAAGCTGAGTATATCGCTGCAAGTTTGGCATGTGCACAAATCTTGTGGATGAAACAAACTTTATTAGATTATGGTATTTCATTTGAAAAACTCTCAATTATGTGTGATAATACCAGTGCAATTAATCTATCTAAAAATCCGATTCAACATTCACGTACGAAACATATTGATATTCGACATCATTTTCTACGTGATCATGTTTTAAAAGGAGATATCTTTAGACTTTATCTCTATTGATAAACAAGTAGCAGACATATTTACCGAACCCCTTAAAGAAGATACTTTCATTAACTTAAGAAGAGAACTTGGAATTTGTGATTTTATTGATATATGTTGAAAATTTTTTCTGTTAAGTCGACTGTATTTTCAATAAGTCGACTGTACTGTACTTTAAAAACATATTTTTTATTTTCTAACCAGTCGCCTGGTCCGGATACCAGTCGACTGATAAGCAGTCGTAATATTTTTAGTCTCTTCTCGACTAAGTCGACTGATATACCCTATCAGTCGACTGTCGCGAGTTCAAATGTCTTCAGCGACTATTCATCGCAGCTTTTGAGATAAATTTCACTTCTCTTTTCACCCGTGATCTCTTATCTCATCCGTCGATTTCTTCCCTCTTTGATCTCAGCCGTCTGCCCTCAGTTAAAACCCCCTTTCACAGCCTCCATCTTTCACTTTTCACTTTTACCCCAAATCTGAAAACCCTAGCCAGAGAAGAAGAAGGAGTCGCCTGCTGCCCTGGTGTTTGATCGACTGTTTCTCTCTCCAATTTCTTTGGTAAAATCCTTCTCTCACCTTTTTCCAATGGCACCCAAGAAATCTAAGAGAACTCATGGTGAAGCTAGTTCTTCACCTCTAGATTATTCTCAATTTCTATTGAGCCCAGATCTTCTTGAAAGATGGTACCTTATGTGTACCATTGTCATCTTCCCTGGAAGATTTGTTAATTTCAATGATCTTGATCGATTTAATCTTGTCCCCTTATTTCAAAATAGTAGTCTTTATGACTATCTCTCTCTATCTAATCAACCCAACTATTATCCCCAACTCATTTATTTGTTTTACACAAATATGAGGGTTGTCCAAAAACACGATGGGAATGTAGTCATCCGTTCATCTGTAAAAAATGTTAAAATGATACTCACACCCATGCCAATCAATCAAATAATGGGTCTTGATGACGGAGGATTAGATCTTAATGATGTTCTTCTTGATGATGCTTCTATTTTATCTGGAATTTTTTTACCCCATCACGGACCTCCAATGACTAGCAAAAATATTACCCCTATTGCTAAGCTTGTAGCTAGAATACTCGCCTATAACATTCTTCCCAAAAGAGGAAGTTATGACCAGTATTCTCTAGAATTACAAAAAGCTGTCTATGCAGTATTTGGTAAAATTGCTGTAAATTGGGATCGTGTCATCTTTTCAAAATTTGAACAAAACCACACTCACTTCTTACCTTTTGGTGGGCTTCTCACTCGTGTCTTTGTAGCTTTCGGTATTGATCTCGATTCCGATACCAATGTCGTTACGCACTATGAGTGTTTCGATCGTGCCAGTTTAGCACGTATGAAGCTCCTTGATACTCCACCTCAACAACCACAACCTTCTCCTAGGTCTCCTCCACTCTCTCAAGCTCCTTTAGGTTCTACTGCTAGACCTTCTAGACCTTCTGCCTCTTCTGATCCATCTCTTCCTCAAGCCAACTATGATGATCCACGTACTCTCTATGATTGTGTCACTTATCTCATGAAACATTCAGAGACTGTGGATATCCAACTTCACACCCTTGATTCCAAACTTGACACCATTGATTCCAAACTTGATCATCTCACTGATCTTTTCCATACTCAATTTCATGCTGCTGATGAAGATTCAGATGAGGACAATTGAAGATTTTTTCGCTATTTATGTAATTTTCTATTTTATTTTGTCTTAATGCACTTATCTATGTATGAGAACATTTCTTAGTTTATTTCTATGCAAAAGACTGTTTATTTTGTGTTTTTGTTGATGACAAAGGGGGGGAGATATCCTCTCTTGTGTTTAAAACATTTCTGTGTTGCAAAAGACTATTTGATTTCTGTTTATTGAAAATTTCTCTGGTCAGTCCACTGACTACAGGCATATCAGTCGACTGCTACATCTGTTGTTCTTATGTGTTTGTGATTTCACTATGTATGTTTTTGTCTGATCAGTCACCTGATATACTGTTAAGTCGACTGATACATGCTTTTATGATCTGTATGCATGATGTGTTTTTAATAGGGGGAGCATATATTTACTATGCTTGTATATTATCTGTTATTATCAGCTATTGTGTTGTCATCATCAAAAAGGGGGAGAATGTTGATTCTTGATTTTGATGATCACAACACATTGCACATGTATCTATGCTAATTTTACAGGTGCTATACACAAAGGACTAATTACTTTACAGCTGAATAAATGATCAAGCATAAAAGCTCCAGATAAAAGACAATGGCCAAAGCTTCACTCAAGACAAGACTCAGGACTCAAATCAAGACTCAAGACTCAAGGCTTCGAGCTCAAATATGTCAAATTATTGTGTCTTGTAAAACATTGTATTTTTTACTTTTGTTGAGTCTTAGTCTGATTGTAAAGCCTTGTCACACACACACATACACCCACAATTTCATAATGTGTGTTTTTTCAAAAACCCCAAAAGAGTCAAAACAGTTTGAAGTAATTTAACTTTTGAGTACCAGTCGACTGATGCCTCTTCCAGTCGACTGGCAGTACAAAACTATTTAAATTTATTCAAACTCTGACCAGTCGACTCATATGGCAACCCAGTCGACTGTTCGAGTGCTTTTGACCGTTTTCTGTTTTCAAAATCGAATTTTTCAAAATCAAAAGCTAAAGATCCGTTGGTTGATAGTTGGAATAACTGTCTCCCAACGTCCAAGAGATCAAACTCTATAAATAGAGTTCAGATCTCACTGAAAAGATCTCACAACAATTTTTTGAGATCCGAGCACTCTTTAAGAAAATTCTAAGCGAAAAATTTGAGAAAAAGCTTTCAAGTTCAAACTCTTTGGTTCTCTACACTCAGTCCAGTATAGCAACGATTTCGCTCTGGACTGGGTATAGAAGTCGACCTTGTTTTTAGCCACGTGCAACAACACAATACACCAACAAGGCTATAGGTTGCCTGTAAAGTTTTTCTTGTTCATTTTGCTCTCGGTTGGAGAGTGGTTTTTTGACTCTAGGTTGTAGAGTCGGTTTGTTTCACTCTTGGTAGTAGAGTGGGTCTGCTTTCTCTGGTTGAGAGAAAGGACTACGTGTTAGACAAGGTTGTTGTCTTAACGCCGTAGGGTATTCTTGTAAACTTTTTTCAAGAATAGTGGAAATCTCAAGTGGGTTGCTTGGAGACTGGATGTAGGTCGGGAGGATCGAACCAGGATATATCTTGTGTACTCTGTGATTGGTTGTCTTAATCTTGCATTTACTTTTGTTTTCATAAATTCTGTAAAACTTGTCTGGACAGTCGACTCCTTGCACTATCAGTCGACTGATCAGTCTCGTATTAGTTGTACTGTCTTTGTGTCATCAGTCACCTGCCTTATCTATAAGTCGACTACACCGAGTTATTGTATTTACTTTTATTTGATCATTTCAGTCGACTGGTTCACAACCAAGTCGACTGCACCGAAGAAAATTTTCGCAGTTTTTTATTAACACTATTCACCCCCCTCTAGTGTTTGTTGTCTCGCCTACAGGATCCAACAATATATTTGTATCCTGGGAGGCAATTCGCCAGCAACCGTCACACTACGGGACGAAATTTGCTTTAAGAAGAGAGATCTTAATCTCGACTCTGTATAACGCTTTTGGTTTGTTCTTTTTTTTTCTGTAAATTCTGTTCTTCACAAATATTGTTAGCAAATTTCTAATTTATAAAATTCGAGTTCTAATAGTTATGTCTATATGCTTTGAAAAATAATTGCTCTTTCTTTTTCATGATTGGACAAATTATTGCTCTTTTTTTTTGTTGATGAAATGAATAACTGAAGTGCTAGTTGGATTTTAAATGTTGATACCATATATTTATTTGAATAAGGAGCATAAAAAGACAACAAACAACAAGCTTATTAAATTATCATTCTTGATTACTGATTACATTTGTTGTTGTTTCAGTTATTCAATTTTTTATTTAGCATTTTTTTAAATGATAGCATGTTGCTTATATTTTAATTAATTATTCAATTAAAATAAAAATTTTATGTTTTTTTAAAAGCCCAAAATAAAATCAAAATAAACAATAAAATATTGGCAGGTACCCACGGGCCGGGTCCGGGTTGGAAAGAAACTAAAAAAAATCACGGTTACTTTTCGACTCGGCCGGTTGGACCCGCGGGTCAAGTAACCCGTCCTCATGGATACCCAACCCGATCCGTTTGTCAGGCCTAACTATATTTGAGGGATTGAGATTTTTTTGTTTTGTTTTATTTTTTAACAAAATCGTGTATAGTATATACATAAATAGAAATTTCTAATATTTTTCTTTTTTGTCTAGTTTGAAATATAGAGAGGTGAGAGGCCTTTCTCTCTCCCTACAAAACAAAAGTATAGTTTAATTTAACGTTAATTGAATGATTACAATTTCTATGATGCACACGTGTGACGGATTTGTCAAAGTGCACACAAAAATTCCCCAGTCCCTAGTTAATTCAAAACCTGGACTTGACTTGAGGAGGACGTTGAGCCTTTGCTCTCTTATCATAGTGGTAGTAGATTAATAAAGAAAATGATTTGGAATTTCCTTCTGTTGTATACGACAACAAATTACAAAAATTCCAAGTACTGCTGTTAATGAGCTGTAAGCCCGTAAGCATGTGATCTTGTAAGTCTAGAGCTGGTATCGGATTACATGGGTCACGTCCTCCATTATCCGGATCTAGATTTGGTATCTGACGCGCTTAAAAATTGGAACCGAATCTGGACTTATAAAAATTGGGTTCGGATTTGGGTCCGGGTCCTAGTTAAAAAATCTATCCGTCGAGTGCGGTAGCAGGAAATAAATATTTACAATTAAATATTTTTGCACTTGATACTGTATCGTTCTAACAAATTTTGTACTTAAGTACATGAATAAATATTATATTTATACATCTGTCTTCAACAAGTTACTTTTATATGTATATCTCTATAACCATATTATTCAAATTCTATATTTATTGGGTATTTTTTAACGGGTCTGGGTCCGGATCCGGGTCGGTTTTATTTTGAGTGGACCCGGATTCGGACCCGAAAGTGTATCGGATCTTATTTTAGAACCTGGACTCGGATCCGTACAGATCAGATCGGTTCCGGTCCAATACCGAATTCGGGTGTTGGGTAAATGTGACAGCTTGTAACCTTGAAAATTGGGAGAAACTATAAACAATTAACTTTGAGGCTATTTCTCCATTCAAGTTTGACTAGAACTGAAGTGGCAGTTGTACATGAGCTGTAATTAAGCATGGATGCAGCCACGAAATATTAGGCTAATTATAAACTCTCTACTTTACAAAAGTCATTTTTTTTTTTTTTTTTTGATTTACTGGGTATCCATCCCCCTCTATGGTTCAGACTAATCCCAGTTCGTGTGGTGTACGAAGGCTTTTTGCCAACGACCACACTGGCCACCATGCCCAGGATTCGAACCCAGGATCTTGGAGGAGCACACTCCAAGTCCCATCGCTCTTACCACTAGGCCACCTTATGGTGGTTTACAGAAGTCAATTTTATGGTCAAAAAACCTATGCGCAAACCAAATATTGTAATATTCTTTTATAGTAAATGCCAAGTGTAATATTTATTTATTACTACTTGATACTAAAAGACTTATTGAAGTGAAACCCACTCGTGCAATATTTATCTGTGAGTTCCATCTTTATGAGTGTACTAGTATCAAAATAGTGTAAAAGAGTAGTGCAATTAGTACTGCACTTCTTTTTATTCTCAGTTGTTGAAAGTAAAGATATTAAGTTGTATGTTATGTATTAAATCATGGAATTATGAATCTGAATTAGATATTTAAAGCAAATTTATACTAACATTACTTAAAATCAAATATATTGGTTTATCAGTTGCGCTGCATGTATTAACTAATTCTTTATATATCTTTAAAGTTGAATCCCCAAAAAGAAAAGGATAAGAATCACATACAATGTTCATGTTCCATATATTCCATTTCTAACTCCACAATTGTCTTCTTTTAAAAAAAATTGACAACCCAATTTGATTACAAGATAAAATCCACCATTTTTCATTCTGACTTTTCATTCAGAACAGGTTCAACCATAACGAGAAAAACAAATTTCAAAGGATATATATATATAAGAAAGACCTCGACTATTTTCACTTAATTAAGCCTTTTTGTCATTGATCCAATTTAATATTACTAATTATAAGTTTTTTTGTTGATTTTTATGTTGGCCGTTGTAGGATATGATGCTTCCAGGAAACAGGGCATTTTTATGTTGGAGTTGTAGCACAACGAAGTGTGCTTAGTTTAGTTTACGTGTGTTTTATTGGTGGCTAAAAAGCTTTTTCTTTCATTTCTTAAAATAGACAAAGTTCAGAGATATATTTTACATGTTAACTAACTAGCACCACGGAATTTTAGTGTTGTCTTGCTAATTCTATTTTCTAGGATGTAGATAAAAAATTTCCCATTCATTCCCAGCGTATAAATGAATTTTTTTTCCCTACTCACCCCCTATTTGAAAATATTGACCAAACTGACCAACTTTCGAAAATATTTACCCAACTGACCTACTTTTGGAAACGTCAGCATAAAATATTATTGACAATATCGGCATCTGTTATTTTGATGATATTGTTGTCAATAGCGGTACCTGTAAAAAAAATAAAAAATCGTTACCACTATTGGGAGTAACTACATCAGTATATATCACATTCACTTAGGAGTTCTATGACGGGTTATGAAACACCAAGACAAAGCTCTAAAACTTTCATGTTTTCAGTTTTTAGAGATACTGATTGCATCAAAATTGAAAACGGGTTTGAAGTTGATGCACCTGCACGATATTTGGAGTACAATGTGAATTGTACTAATGCAGCTATTGTCAATAGCGGCATCAGGCTAATTATGCCGTTATTGGGAATATCGACATCAGTTATATGTGATTTTCACTTACAATTTTTTTTTCAAGTCATATAACTTCTAAGTGAATGTTATATATATTGATGCCGTTACTTTCAATAGAGGCAACGGAATTTTTTTTTTACAGGTGTCGTTGTTATTGACAGAAACGGTATCAAAATAACAAATGTCATTATTATCAATAGCGTTGTATTCTGGCGTATCCAAAACTGGATCAATTGGGTAAATATATTTGAAAGTGGATCAGATTGGTCAGTATCTTTAAAAAGTGGGTCAGTACCAAAAAAAATTCCCTATAAATACCGCCCACCTCCCCTTTTTGCTTCCACACTTCATCTCCAATTCTTGTCACAACAATTACACATAATCTCATTTTCCGAGCTCCCCTTACTCTGTTTTTTTTTTTTTGTTTTCAAAATAAAAAAATGAAGTCGGATAACATCTTCTTCATCCCTTCCTACGTCTATCTTTCCGAATCAGAGTTTGAGAAGGTTCTCCTTGTGGCTGTGAAAAACCACAACAAGAATAAAGCGACCGGAAATCCGTTCCCTAAGAGGGGCGAGATCAAGAAGAGGATCATATGTAGCATCATGGACTGGTTCGTCTCAAATTCTTTCTCAGCAGCTGAAAAACTGCCAACACCGGAGTCCAGTGGACGTCAGGCTGCTGCACTCCCACGATGTGGGAAAGGGAACCTGCCTTACGCCAGGAGAGGTGACGTTAAACGCAGGATCTTCAAGGAACTAATCTTTTAGTTATTTCTTAGTACTGTGTGTCAAACATGTTGTTTGTTTGTTTCATTGTACAGATGGAAAAAGTCATGTGATTTGATCAGTCCTTAAATATTAATATATTTATTGATTGTTGGTGTGATGTGGATGATCAGTCCCAAACTTGGCTTCTATATACGGTACTACTATTTCTATTTTGAGTTTGCCATCTTCCAATCCAACCCTGAAATTGGGGAAATAATATATATGGGTAAAAGGGATATGAGCAACTTGCTCATTTAGTAAATGAGGAATTGATGATGTGGCACATGTGATTGGAAAATCATTAATAGGGTTAGTTTTCCAATGTATCACAAACATGCCACATAATCAATTGCTCATTTACTAAATGAGCAAGTTGCTCACATTCCTTTAACCCAATATATATATATATATATAGTGTATATATATATATATATAGTGTATAACTTTTTTTTTTTTTGATATATAGTGTATACCTTATTTTTTTTGAAGTGTATACCTTATTTTAATTCCAACTTTCGGATGCTTATCTTAGTTTTTCAAGATCCTTTCTTGAAAGGACACAGTCATCATCTGAACCTTAAAGAGGCATAAAAGCGCGTTCATTAAAAAGCATATATATATATCTTAAAAAGAAATGAACAAATTTGTATCAAAAAGACAAGACAGGAAAGAAAAAAAAGGTACTTAATATGTGGTTCTCTTACAACTTGGGTCATCGATGAGTCCGCTTGTGGGTGAAATCTTTGAGTATTAGTGAGTCTCAACTGCATAAGTGACATATCTACATCCAATGAGTGATACCGTTTGTTTTTGGGTATGGGGCAGCACGTGTGAATTCTTGTAATTTGTAAATAGAAAATAATAGTACTGGCGTCGCTTTGACCCTGGGGAGCAAGATGGCCTCGGGGGTAGCAGCGGAGAGGTAGAGGCTGGGTGCTCAACTGGGATCTTCTGTACCTGCACACTGTCTAGAAACACCAGGAGAAGTCCCGGCGACAGGTCCTCCGACGATTTAGTCAGTCACTGAAAAAGAGACTGGACAGCTAAGGTTCAGGTAGGGAAAGATTGATTACCTATTAAAGCGAGGAGGGAACCAGGTATTTATAGGCAGGGACAAACGGGTCTGGAAACCTAACGGGCCGGGTAGGACCAGTTTGTCTGTGTGCCTGAGCTGGCTATGACCCATTGGACTTGGGTTGACCTGATGATCATAGGGGGGAGGATCCAGAGGTGATCACTGATTTGTGCCAATCCCGATGCTGCTTTTTCCCACATCACAAGCCCCCCACTCCTGTAGGGCTGCGCAAGGCCAGTTGTAGAGGAGTAGTCTGGTTCCATGGAGAAGAGTGGAAAAAGGAATTCCTTTGGTGTGGGCCCGTTTAGGATCGGCACCGAGCTGGGGCGAGGTCCGGTGGTCGAGCAGAAGGGTTTACTGCCGAGCGTTGTTGACCAAGTTATGGTGATCCCCACTTTTGCTAAGGCAGAACGGGGTCGGCTTGGAATGTCGTAGGTAGGAGAGGTCGCCGGGGTGTGTGAGAGTTACCACTGTGCTTCGAGGTCTTGGTCGAGCGTCGAGGCTTAGGGGGTCGGCAAGGTGAGGCTGTAATATCCCGGTCAGATATTATATTTATAATAATTATTTTTTTAATTAAAATATTTTCTATGAAAATTTCTTGGTTTTACTAAATAAAAAACTTACCTGTGAATATATACTAGTAAGTATATATATGTGTAGTATCGGTTTTGTGCACTTGTACAAAATCCTGTAAAATACATTTTTGAGAAAATGTCTGGAAAATCCCGGAAAGATATTAAAAATTATTATTTTATTATTATTTTATTTTTATTTTCAGAATTGAAATATTTTTAGTGGATATTACCCGGTTTTGTTAATAAACATTACCTATGTATATATACCAATCTGTATACATCTGTATTGTATAAAATTGGTACTGTAATCTTCCGAGCAGATAATAAAATTTATTTTATTATTATTTTCGGAATTAATTTATTTTTATGCGGATTGTGTGTTTTAACAAACGGAAATTATCGGTATATATATTAATACATACGTATGCGTATTGTACCGATTTCGTACGTTTGTACAAATCGTCTAGTATGTGTTTTAGAGAAATATATCTTATTTTGTTATGATTAATCAAAATTGGATGGCTAGGATTTGTTTGGAAGCTTAAACCTCGGGTTTAGGATTAATTAAAACACATAAGAGTATTAATAGGTGGATTTCTACTACATCTTTCCTCCACCTCACCCCTCCACCTCATAGAAATGGCCGGCCAAACCCTTACCCAAGGGGGTTTGTGCAAATGTGTTGGTGTATTTTGCACCCACACCCTTCTCATTTCTCCTATAAATACCCCTCCCCTTCACCTTTTGTCTCATTTACAAGAGAACAAAATAGAGAGGAAAAGAAAGAGAAGAAATCCTAAGTGTTCTTCATTTGGGGGTTTTCCATAAGAGAGTTCTTCATTGGAGATTTTTCTAAAAGGAGCTAAGGAGGAAGGAGAAGGTTTGCTAGCTAGTCCTTCCTACAAAGAATCAAGGTGGGGGTTCTCTACTTCTCTTTACTAGTATTATACACGTGCGTTGCACATAGGGAAAATGGGAAGGGTGAATGAAAAGGACAAAAAAAATCTAGTATTATACACGTGCATTGCACGTGGGGAAAATAGGGAGGGGGGAATGAAAAGGAAAAAAAAATACCAACACGTGCGCTGCAAGTGTTGACAAAAGGACACAATGACAAATGACACTAAGCCCTTCTCCCATTATAATATTAGAGATATGTTTCTTTCTATTTTATTTTTGTATGTGAAAAAGAACCCATCTTTAGCGTTAGATATTTGTGTATGTGAATAAAGAACCCATTTTTAGGGTTAGCTATTTTTGGATGTGAGAAAGAACCCATCTTGGGATGTTTTGTTGTTGTAGGTTAAAAAGAACTCGTCTTTAAGATGAGTGGTTGTTGTATGTGTGTGTTTCTAAACAAAGGACTAATTCTTAAGCATTTAAATGATTGTAGGGATCAAAATGATCCCATGAGAAAGATGGATGGTAGAACTTAACCAAAACAACATAAAGGTGTAGTCTTTATGACTTGTTATGGTTATTTTGAACTACTTGGACTAAGATTTGTGCATAAGAATGGTTGAAAATTAAGGTGGGGTTTCTCTATTTTTATTTGTATTGATTCTTGTTCTCTTTTGTTGTGTGTATTTTGTTGTATGTTCTAAAAATAACTTGGACTAAATCTTAAGCATAAAGTGGTTGTAGGGTTCAAAATGATCCCATTAAAAGATGGATGGTAGAACTTAAATAAAACACATAAAGATTGAACCTTTAACCTTGTTATGATTATTGTTGTTATTATGGTTATTTTGTTAACACAATTGACAACTTGGACTATAACTATGTGCATATAAAGATTAAGGTAGTAAAAATATTTACTTACCCATTCTAGGGTTGTAGAACTCATCTAACTATTTAAAGGATAAGACTTTTGTTGTATGTTGCACTCTACTTTGTTAAAAGATCAATATTTACTAACCCTAGTTCATAAAAAGTTGATCTTGTTGTATGTAGGAACTTGTAGGTTGAAGAAAAGAAAGTCTTGTAAAATGTAGGATTTGTAGATTAAATAAAAGTAGGTTTTGTAATATGTAGGAACTTGTAAATTCAATAAAATTAGATTTTTGTAATAAGTAGATAGTTGTAATTCATAAAAGAAGTTGTCTTTGTAATCATTTAGATAAAGTTATTCTAGGTTGCTAGAAAAGAAACCCATTCATGCTTGTGGTGTATAAGCGTTCTAGTTTTAAAAAGAACCCATCCCTGCTTGAGATTATATGTGGTAGTGTTCTAATAAAAAAGAACCCATGAATCATGCTTGAGTTGTTGTAGTAAGAAACCCATGCTTAAGCTGTATGTACTAAAGAAACCATGCTTAAGTTGTTGTAGGTTGTTGTAGTAAAGAATTTATGCTTGAGTTGTTGTAGTAAGAAATCCATGCTTGAGTTGTTGTAGTAAGAAACCATGCTTAAGTTGTTGTAGGTTATTGTAGTAAAGAAACCATGCTTAAGTTGTTGTAGGTGTTTGTAGTAAAGAAATCATGCTTGAGTTATTGTAGTAAGAAACCCATGCTTAAGTTGTATGTGCTAAAGAAACCATGCTTAAGTTGTTGTAGGTTGTTGTCGTAAAGAATTCATGCTTGAGTTATTGTAGTAAGAATCCCATGCTTGAGTTGTTGCCAAAGAACCCATGCTTAAGTTTTTGTAGGTTGTTGTAGTAAGAAATTCATGCTTGAGTTGTTGTAATAAGAAACCCATGCTTAAGTTGTATGTGCTAAAGAAACCATGCTTAAGTTGTTGTAGGTTGTTGTAGTAAAGAATTCATGCTGGAGTTGTTGTAGTAAGAAACACATGCTTGAGTTGTTGTATTAAGAAACTCATGCTTACGTTGTATGTGCTAAAGAAACCATGCTTAAGTTGTTGTAGGATGTTGTAGTAAAGAATTCATGCTTAAGTTGTAGTAATGAACCCATGCTTGAGTTACTGTAGTTTTTCTAGTAAACCCATGCCTGAGTAGTTGTAGTAGTTCTAGTATAGAACTCATGCTTGAGATGTGTAGTTGTTCTAGATTTAAAAGAACTCATGCTTGAGTTTGTATGGTTGTTTTAGATTCAAAAGAATCCATGCATGTTTAAGTTATATGTTGTAGTGGTTTTAGTTAAATTCAAAAAGGAACCTATGAGTTCAGCTTGTATGCTAATTCAATTGAACTATTGAAATGAGCCCATGTTCCATAGTTGTTCTAGTTCGATTTTTAAGAAGAAGCCCATGAAACTAGCTCCATTATAGTTCTAGCTCGAATTGGCGAGGAACCCATGCATTTAGGTTCTAGGTGGTTCTAGCTCAATCTTGATAAAGAACCTACGAACCTAGTCGCATGTTGTCCTAGTTCAAATTTGGAAAAAAGAACCCATGAATTCTAGTTGTATGTGGTTTTAATTGAAATTGGACTATATGACGTGAACATACTTCATCTTCAATATATGGGTAATAATGGTTGGGAAAGTCACTAGTATTGTTAGCTCGATCAAAGCTCGTCTAGGGTCTTATAGTTACCTTAGGGGTCATCGACCATCAAGACTCGCATCTTACCACCTTGAAAACTATGGATAAATCACACCTCGAGCACCGACGAATCTTAACTGATGTGGGTTGATCGTGGGCCGAGAATGTTGACAAGATCCGAGTTAGGGGTAGTGATGAGTGAGGGAGATCCCTTCACCGGTGTCTTGGATCGATAGGCCATGAGTTAGATCGGGATAATCTTAAGAAAGTTCTTATTGAAAACCCCATGAGATTGTTTGGGTTTAGTGACATTGTTAGGATAGTAACTTATAGCTATTACTACTTAACCTTTACTTATTATCATTTTGCCGAAGGGAAAGAGTTGGTGTTGAGGGTCAACCTTATGATCCGACCTGTCCTATAGGCCAACACTAAGCGGTGTTATTGGTTGTACCCTTCTTGTCAAAGGGATACGGTCTATGTCTTCTCACGAGTTGGGAACACGGGATCTCGTCTGTTAATTTCTGAAGTGCCTGGATAAGCGGGAGCGATTCCTGTCGGAGCTAGGGGGATGGACCCCCTGTTGCCGCTAAATTTGGTGTGGGGGCAAACAGATAGAACTTGTGGATTCTTAGGAAAACTGAATAGAAAACCTATGTACCTGTTCCGTCGGGCGTCGATCGTCGCTCCTGCCGTGCACCTGCAAAAAGTGCGAGACACCGGGGTCGTTCCCGGTGACGCACCCTCCGACGCTCAAGTCAGTAATCTGAACAGACTATGAAAGAGTGCTAAAACTGGTGAGAGATTGATTACCTTCTTAATGGAGATGGATGGGGGGTATTTATAGGCGTCTTAGAGAATAGTTTAGGAATGTAATCCCCGTGGTCTGATATAGAATAATCTCCTTGTAAACAGATTAGGAATGTAATCTGATAAGGTATATTCTTGTAATCAGATAAGGAATTTAATCCCTAAATCCCAGTGAAAAGATTGACACGTATCAGGACCGTTGATCAAGATTGATCAGGGACCCTGACTTTATCTTGCTGGATTAGGTGAGCAGCGGGTTAGAACCCGCACCCTCTTGTTAGTGGATCCGTTCGTGGGTTATTGGGTTCCTAGGGAGAAGATCCAATACTCATTTTGGACCCTTTTGTAGAAAAATTACCGTTTTATCCTTGGGCTTCAAGATCCGTACCTGATTTGGACGGCTCCGATTAAACCCCATTTTTAGCCATATCACGAGCCCCCCACTCCTAAAGACAGAGTGTGATCAGACTTTAAGGAGTAGTCTAACGGTTTTAGTGGCTAGTGGAGTTGGATCGGAGTCCAAATGTGGGATCTTGAATCTAGAAAGGGGGCAGTGAGGTAACCCTTATGATCGGGCGGTGTTCTTTTGTGAACATCTTCTTAGCTTTGTAATCTCTCGGTGAACGGCATGGTCGCTTCCCTCTGTTGAGGGTCGCGTCTTTTCGGCGTCACGACTCCGATCCCTCCCAGAGCTCGGCGACCAGGACGCCGAGGTCGGAGATCGGTTCGGCGATTTTTTCCGACGGGAAGAGGGACCTCGGCGTGGTCGCGAGTCTGGAGAGGGGGCTCGTCGAAGTCCGAGGGCCAGATTTCCCCCGTACGGGGGGTCGGAACCAAGGGTGTTTGGCGGTCAGTGCCGACCTTAGGCTTATAACACGGTCGGTGGCTAGAACGCTCGGCAGCTGGTGCCGAGCCTCGAGACTTGAGAATTTTTTAGAGGTCTTGACTGCCGAACTCAAGCCCGTAATACGGTCGGTGGCAGGAATGCTCGGAGCGGGTGCCGAACTCATGCCCGTAATACGGTCGGTGTCAAGAACGCTCGGAGCTGGTGCCGAGGCTTGAGACTTGGAAATTTTTGGAGGTCTTGACTGCGAACTCAAGCCCGTAATACGGTCGGTGGCAGGAACGCTCGGAGCTGGTGCCGAGGCTTCAGACTTGGAAATCTCTTGGAGGTCTTGACTGCCGAACTCAAGCCCGTAATACGGTCGGTGGCAGGAATGCTCGGAGCGGGTGCCGAACTCACGCCCGTAATACGGTCGGTGTCAAGAACGCTCGGAGCTGGTGCCGAGGCTTCAGACTTGGAAATTTTTTGGAGGTCTTGACTGCCGAACTCAACCCGTAATACGGTCGGTGGCAGGAACGCTCAGAGCTGGTGCCGAGGCTTCAGACTTGGAAATTTTTTGGAGGTCTTGACTGCTGAACTCAAGCCCGTAATACTGTCGGTGGCAGGAACGCTCGGAGCGGGTGCTGAACTCACGCCCGTAATACGGTCGGTGTCAAGAACGCTCGGAGCTGGTGCCGAGGCTTCAGACTTGGAAATTTCTTGGAGGTCTTGACTGCCGAACTCAAGCCCGTAATACGGTCGGTGGCAGGAACGCTCGGAGCGGGTGCCGAACTCACGCCCGTAATACGGTCGGTGTCAAGAATGCTCGGAGCTGGTGCCGAGGCTTCAGACTTGGAAATTTCTTGGAGGTCTTGACTGCCGAACTCAAGCCCGTAATACGGTCGGTGGCAGGAACGCTCGGAGCGGGTGCCGAACTCACGCCCGTAATACGGTCGGTGTCAAGAACGCTCGGAGCTGGTGCCGAGGCTTCAGACTTGGAAATTTTTTGGAGGTCTTGACTGCCGAACTCAAGCCCGTAATACGGTCGGTGGCAAGAACGCTCGGAGCTGGTGCCGAGGCTTGAGACTCGACGGTTCTGACGGATGTGACGGCCTCTGGGTTTCTGACAGATGTGATGTCCATTAATGCTGCGTCTCCTGGGCTTCTGCTGATGTGACTGTCATTAATGAGCCGTTCGTCCAGGCGTGGCAAACGAGGCGACGATTGGAGTCGCCTTTTGTCGTTTTGTGGGAGTGGGCCTGTGGTAAAGGCCCGTTAACCTCGATTGACGCGCTGGTCTCTCTATAAAACCCCCACCCTCTCTTCATTTTTTACTCTTCCACTCTTCGCTCTGTTGTTTTGATTTGCTCTTGCAAGAGTTCCAGGTGATCGCTGATCTTTTTCCGGCGAGCTTTCCGAAGACATCTCCGTTAAGGTAACTTATATTTTTAGTTTCTAAACATGTCTGTCTCCGTCTCCTCTTCTTCATCCGAGCCCTCCCTTGAAGTCACCGAAGCTCCGACCTCTAGCCGACCTCATACGAGCAAGAAGATGTTCGACAAGGATTCTATCGTGGTGGAGCCGAAGCGCATGCCGGAGTTCGGCAGATTACCAGGGCCGCTGACTGGGCTTCACAGAGTTCGGGAACTTCCGGAGGAGGACGCCGAACGCATTGTGTACGGGAGGGCCCGGACATTCGAGGAGAATCCGGCGAGGGAGATGACAGAGGCTGACGAGACAGTGTCGATCCTTCGCGAAGAGGACCTGGGAGTGATCCGGGACTGCTTTCAGATCCCGGAAGAGTACGAGCTTATATTGCCGGGTCCCGGCATTAGGGCCAACTCGCCGCTGCCGGTGACCGTGTGTTGCTGGCCGGTCGACGCCTTCATAGCCGGGGCTCGGCTGCCTCTCCATCCGTTCGCGGTTGCTGTATTAAGATGGGTTGGGGTCAGCCCCATCCAACTTATGCCGAACGCATGGAGAGTGATAAACGGCTTCGTACTTCACTGCCAAGCCGCAGGGATTCAGCCGGAGCTGAACGTGCTTCGGACCATCTACCAGCCACATCAGGGGAACAGGTCGGCTTACCGGTACTATTTGACTCCGAGGCACGGAGGTCGGCTCGTCGTGTGCCCTGATTCCATCAAGTACTGGCGCGAGAAGTACCTTCTGGTACGTAGTCCGGAGGCCTGGCCTATTCCCATTAGCTGGGTGGAGGGTGTGCCGAAGAAGGTGAAGGCGCTACCGACACTTCGGCCCGAAGAGGATGAGGCTGTACGGGTACTCCTGGGTCGACCAAAGCTTGACTGGAAGGATCTGACCGAGGACGTCCTGTTCAGGGGAGGGCTCGTTCATGCCGATCCCAGTACGCGGCTTCCTTTATTTATTATCATTGTTTTACTTCTTGCGCTTCATTCTTCATGGTTTGTTCCGAACTAATCAACTTGTCTTATGGTGCAGAGTCTATGGATTATCATGCAGTGTTGGCGCTGAGGGCAGGCCTCGCCAACAAGGCGCCGAAGAAGAGGAAGAGGGTGGTCTCCAAGCTGTCCGCGGCAAAGGCTCCGAAGGTCACGGAGGTGGCCGAAGAGGTAGAGATCCTGGAGAGCCCCACTCCTGAGGGCGGGGTTGCTTCATCGTCGACCAAGGTCGGCGAATTTCCCATCGTCGCGGCCCTCACTATGGCGACGCCGCCGCTGACGAGGGCGGCCGAGGAGCTTCTGACCGAGGCTCACAAGAGGATCCACGTCCCGGACTGGCAGGTTCGGAAGCACGACGGGTTCCTCGGGAATTCTTTGGCGAGCATGGAGGCCATCAAGCACCTCGCCACGCCGAAGGACCGGGCGGCAATGGAGGCCGGACAGGAGGGAGACGACGTTATCGAGATAGCGCGCTCGGCAGTGTCGGTGAGTGTTGGGTCTATCCCCCCTTTTTTATGCCGAACTTCTTAAGTTGTAATTTTTATGAGTTTCTCGACCTCTAATCGCAGATCGTCGTTCACTTCGGGCACCTCACCGAGAGGCTGGCGGCCCAGGAGAAGGAGATGAAGAAGGAGAACGACCAGGCTCGGAGGGAGAAGGTCCAGATTAAGAACGAGCTCGACAAGCTCGAGCTGAACTTCGAGGCAAAGTCGGCGAGGGTTGCCTACCTCGAGGACAGGGTCGCGATGCTGGAGGGCCAACTTCTTCAGCAGAAGGAGGAGGCGGCCAGGCAGTTGGCGGAGGCAGCCGAGGCCAAAGCGGCGGCGGTGAAGCAGGTAGAGGATGCGACCATGGAGAAGGCGCAAGGCTACCTCGCCCAGAATATGGCCAAGGCCTTCGCCGACGCTATCGCCCGGGTGACGGAGGCCTACCCCCACGTGGACTGCTCGGGTTGGAGGCTGTTCCCGGGGCACGTTGAAGGCTTCGACCCCGAATCGGAGGGGGAAGAAGAAGAGGAGGAGGAGAGGGGCGACGACGAGCCTTTGGTCGATCCCCCCGTCGGAGCTCAGGGGTCGGTGGTTACCCCCTTGGCGACGGCGGCCCCTTCGGAAGTGGCATCCCCGACCCCCACTCGCCGCCCCGGGAAAGAGGTCGAGCCCTGACTTCGTTTGTTGTTTCTCTCCTTTTTTTTTTTTGCTTTTTGACGTGTAATGCCTAATAGCGGACTGGCCACCGCTACCTTTTTTGAAATGAATGAAAAACATAACTTTTTGGGCTCGATTTCGTGTCTTTGTCCATTGATTGTTGAGTGCTCGAGCATTTGTTTGAAAGAAACCCCCAAAGTCTGGGACTTAGACAATGCCTGAATTTTTGTTGCTTGTTTGCGTTTCTTTTCAGCTCGTCGTGGTAGCCCAAGGGGTCGAGCGTACAGGGTCGGATGATAAGGTTCGCGCCGAGGCGGGCCTCGGGGCGACGAGGCTAAGTCTGGCGAAGTGTAGAGAGCGACTTTACGAAGTCGAGCTGGGACTGTGCCGAGCCGAAAGCGAGCGAAGCCAGCTTCAGCTCATCTTAGGGCAGCAGGACAGCGACATTCGGCGTCTGGAAGGCAGGATTGCCGAGATGACCCCCTCGGGTAAGGACGAGGGTTCGCCGGCAGCCTTTACCAGCAGTCTTCGGACCAAGTGCTTTCGCCACACATTGTCGAAGGTAACGGCGGAGAGGGACAATCTGCTTTCGGAGATTCAGCATTTGCAAACTGTGGAGACTGAGCTTCGGACGGAAGGAGAGGAGCTGACGACTAAGGTGGCCAAGCTTACAGCTGAACGGGATGAATTGGCGGCCGAAGTCGATGTGTTAGAGCCACTGTTGATAGGAGCATCGAAGTTACTCATCTTCGTCATCTCATCGCGAGCCACGTAGGCGTTCCGAGCTCGGCAGTACCGGCCTGCTTCGAGGTCGAGGCGCAAGATGGCTCATTGAGGGGTCGGATCTCCGAACTGGAAGCAGAGGTAGCTCGCCTCAAACCGCGTTCGGGGCCAATTAATGTGAGGAGCACTTCATGTACCCGAGCGGAGAGCGAGCGTGGCATCACTTTCTACGAGATGGCGACCCGTGCGGGCCTCGGCCATCCGAGCCCGGGGGACGCGCAGAGTTCAGTGGCCATTTCGTCGAGCGGTGCATCCGTCGGCGTGGCTGCCAGAAGCAGTGCCGAGGACACGTCCCAACTTGCTGGCCTGGGATCGGGTTCCGGGGGCAAACATCGTCGACCTCAAGTGTCTTTGAAGAGGAGCATCCCTGCGCCTCGAAGGCGTTGATGGCTCCGAGTTCAGTGTCTTGTAATTTTTGCTTTTCAGCTCCTTGTAATCTTTAGTATCTTGTAATCTTGATGTATGTAAGGGTTGCTTTTAATAAAATTGGAATCGATTTAATCGTCGCCGTATCGTAGTTGCCCAATTTTTGCTCTAGTCGTGGAGTTATGGAACCGAGGTTTGAGACTTGGCATTTTTGACTGGTCTTGACTGCCGAACTCAAGCCCGTGATACGGTCGGTGGTAAGAACGCTCGGAGCGGGTGCCGAACTCACGCCCGTAATACGGTCGGTGTCAAGAACGCTCGGAGCTGGTGCCGAGGCTTGAGACTTGGAAATTTTTGGAGATCTTGACTACCGAACTCAAGCCCGTAATACGGTCGGTGGCAGGAATGCTCGGAGCGGGTGCCGAACTCACGCCCGTAATACGGTCGGTGTCAAGAACGCTCGGTAGCTAGTGCCGAGGCTTGTGACTTGTTGATTCCTCGATTGATCTTGAATGCTGAACTCAAGCGTGTAATGCGGTCGGTGTCAAGAACGCTCGGTAGCTAGTGCCGAGTGTTGGAGTCCGAACCTTTCAACGGCTGTGGGAGCAATTCCGAATGGCGAACTAAATCTTGTTCGCTTAGGAGCGAACTTGCAAAGTAGAATCGAGCCAAGTGTTGGACTCCGTACCATTCAACGGCTGTGGGAGCAATTCCGAATGGCGAACTACTTCGTGTTTGCTTAGGAGCGAACTTGCAAAGTAGAATCGAGCCAAGTGTTGGACTCCGGAACCATTGTTAATTCAGGAGGCGTAGGAGCAATTCCGAATGGTGAATCACTTCTAGCTCGCTTAGTAGCGAACTTGCGAAGTGGAATCGAACCAAGTGTTGGACTCCGTACCATTCAACGGCTGTGGGAGCAATTCCGAATGGCGAACCACTTCGTGTTTGCTTAGGAGCGAACTTGCAAAGTAGAATCGAGCCAAGTGTTGGACTCCGGAACCATTGTTAATTCAGGAGGCGTAGGAGCAATTCCGAATGGTGAATCACTTCTAGCTCGCTTAGTAGCGAACTTGCGAAGTGGAATCGAACCAAGTGTTGGACTCCGTACCATTCAACGGCTGTGGGAGCAATTCCGAATGGCGAACCACTTCGTGTTTGCTTAGGAGCAAACTTGCAAAGTAGAATCGAGCCAAGTGTTGGACTCCGGAGCCATTGTTAATTCAGGAGGCGTAGGAGCAATTCCGAATGGTGAATCACTTCTAGCTCGCTTAGTAGCGAACTTGCGAAGTGGAATCGAACCAAGTGTTGGACTCCGTACCATTCAACGGCTGTGGGAGCAATTCCGAATGGCGAACTACTTCTTGTTCGCTTAGGAGCGAACTTGCAAAGTAGAATCGAGCCAAGTGTTGGACTCCGGAACCATTGTGGGATTAAAGAGTTAGAAGTAGAGAGTTGTGATAGTAGTGAAAACATGAAAAACTTTATTTATTAATATCTAATGATCGGCTGCTTCTAAAGTTGCTAGCCGTTATTACAATGAAGAAATAAAAAGAAAGATCACTACTAGTAAAAGGAAGGGGATGGTTCGACATCTCGAGTTACTTAGGGAGGCGTAGGTGCCTTCTCTTGGTATTTCAAAAGATGGTCGGCATTCCAAGTCCTGGGAATTTCTCTGCCTTCGAGATCTTCTAGCTTGTACGCGCCGGGGCGGATTACTTTTGAGATTTTGTACGGTCCCTCCCAATTCGGGGCCAGTTTGCTTTTCTGTCCGGGGAACGAGATGGCCAATTTTCGGAGGACGAGATCCCCTTCTTTGAGATCCGTTGGGCAGACCCTTTTGTTGTATGCTAGCTCGATCCTCCTTCGGTAAGCTTGCTGGCGTATGGTCGCTCTCTCTCTGATTTCATCTATCAGATCTAAACTTTCTCTGAGCACTCTAGCGTTCTGCTCTTCTTCATAAGCTATCAGACGAGGAGAGGGTATCCCGACTTCCAGGGGGATGATGGCCTCGGCCCCATAGGTGAGATTAAACGGGCTCTCGCCTGTTGGGGTCCGCTTGGTGGTACGGTGATTCCAGAGCACATTCGGCAGCTGATCGACCCACAGTCCTTTGGAACACTTGTCTAATCTCTTCTTGATGCCCGAAAGAATCTGTCGGTTGGCATTCTCGGCCTGGCCATTCGACTGAGGATGGGAGACGGAGGAGAATCGGTGTTGTATGGAGAGGTCTTCACATAGAGCTCGAAAGACGGCTCTAGTAAACTGTGTCCCATTATCCGTGACTACGACTCGGGGAACACCGAACCGGCAAATCACATTTTTCCAGAAGAATTGAACGACCCTATGCTCGGTGATTGTAGCCAGGGGCTCGGCTTCTATCCATTTAGAGAAGTAGTCGACCGCCACGACCAGGAATTTTAGCTGTCCGGGGGCTGGTGGAAACGGCCCTAGTAAATCCATCCCCCACATAGCGAAGGGGATCGGACTTGATAGGGAGGCGAGCGGTGTTTGTGGGAGGCGTCGGATGTCGGAATACTTTTGACAGGAGCTGCATTGCCGAACGTGTCGTTCGGCGTCCCGTAGGAGAGTGGGCCAGTAATACCCGTAATTCAATACTTTGCGCGCCAGGGCTCTGGAGCCAGAATGGGCCCTGCCGATGCCCTCGTGGAGCTCTTGCAGGGCATAGTCGGCTTGCCCGGGGGAAGACACTTTAGGTAAGGGCGACCGTCCACCTGGGTGAAGGAGCGTTTATATAGGATACCTTCGATTAATGTATAATGCTCGGCTCGGGTCCTGATCCTTCTCGCTTCCCTCGGATCTTCGGGGAGGAGTCCGTCCCTTAAGAACTCGAGGAGGGGTTTCATCCAGTTGTCTTCGAGGTGGACGGGCAATGTTTCGACGGAGTCCGGCGACTCGTCCACTATGCTTGGCTTCAGGAGGACTTCTATCAATACGGTCTGCTCCAAACCTTGAAGGGAAGAGGAGGCTAATTTGGATAAGGCGTCGGCCTGGGCATTTTCTTCTCGGGGGATCCTTTGGATGGTGGCCTCTTCGAATAGTGTCATGAGACTCTTTACTTTGGCTAGGTATTTAGCCATTCTGTCATCGCGGGCTTCATACTCGCCGAGGACCTGATTGACGACCAACTGGGAGTCGCTGAAGATTTGTAGCCGTTGTGCCCCAGCATTTCGGGCCATTCGAAGTCCGGCTATTAGTCCTTCGTATTCGGCCTCGTTGTTCGAGGCTTTGAAGTTTATACGGAGGGAGTATTGGAGGATGAAGTCATCTGGGCCTGCTAGGATGACTCCTGCCCCGCTTCCCTCGTTACAAGAGGACCCGTCGACGTCGACCGACCAGACGGGGGGTCCCTTTGCTGCTTGGCTAGACTCGGGGATTGTAGTCTCAACTATGAATTCGGCCAGTGCCTGTGCCTTGATTGCGGTCCGAGGCTGATAAGTTATATCGTGTTGGCTCAGCTCGATCGACCACTTCATGAGGCGACCGGAAGTCTCGGGTTTGTGAAGGACCTGTTTCAGCGGCTGGTCGGTAAGGACGACCACCGAATGGGACTGAAAGTAGGGTCGAAGCTTTCTCGGGCCATTATCAGGGCATAAGCCATTTTCTCAATCTTCGGGTACCGGAGCTCGGCGTCCCGAAGCACCTTGCTGACGTAGTAAATGGGCTTCTGAGCCCTTTCTTCTTCTCTAACTAAGACCGCACTAAGTGTCTGTTCGGAAGCTGCCAAGTAGAGGTAGAGTGGTTCGCCAGGTATTGGTTTGCTGAGAAGAGGTGGATTGACGAGGTAGGCTTTAAGCTGGTCGAAGGAGTCTTGTTGCTGCTGCCCCCACTCGAATCCTCTAGCCCCCCTGAGGGCTTTGAAGAACGGGAGGCATTTCTCCCCAGACTTCGACAAAAAGCGCCCTATGGCGGCTAGGCGACCAGTCAGCCTTTGAACTTCTTTGACATTTCTAGGAGGGGCCATGTCCAGTATGGCCTTGATCTTCTCCGGATTTACCTCTATTCCTCGTTGGCTAACCATGAAGCCATATTGTGCTTTCTTAAAATGTCAAATGCTTCTTGGAGGTCGGTCACATGATCAACACCCCGGATGCTTTTCACAAGCATGTCATCGACGTACACTTCCATGTTCCTGCCGATCTGAGCCTGAAAAACTTTGTTGACGAGGCGCTGGTATGTTGCCCCTGCATTCTTTAGGCCGAACGGCATGACTCTGTAGCAATAGAGGCCTTGGTTGGTCACAAAAGATGTCTTCGGAATATCCGGGGGGAACATCCTTATCTGATTGTAACCCGAGAAAGCATCCATGAAGCTGAGGAGCTCATGTCCCGAGGTTGCGTCAATCAGAGTGTCGATGCTCGGCAGAGGGAAGGGATCTTTGGGGCAGGCCTTGTTGAGGTCAGTGAAATCAATACAGATTCTCCATGTCCCGTTGGACTTCCTCACCATTACCACGTTTGACAACCATTCAGGATAGTTTACCTCCTGTATGAATCGGGCCTTTAACAATTTATCTACCTCCTCTTTGATAGCGAGCTGACGCTCGGGGGCGAACTTGCGCCTCTTCTGCTGAACCGGTTTGGACCCCGGATCAACGCTGAGGCAGTGGACCAAGAGTTCTTCGGAGATACCAGGCATGTCTGCGGCTGACCATGCGAAGAGGTCTTGGTTGGCGCGGATGCATTTTACAATATCTGAGTATAGGGCGGATGGGAGAGTCTTGTTGACAAAGAATTTGTGGGTCGGCTCCTGCTCCGAGAAGAGTACCTCCTCCAACTCGTCCACCGGCTCGGAAGTTGGCCGAGCAGCATCCTGGGGGATTTCGAGTGTTTCTAAGGAGAGGACGGGTCTGAGGGTGGAGGTCATATAACACTTCCGAGCCTGCTCCTGATTGCCCCTTACTTCTCCTACTCCGGCCCGAGTGGGGAATTTCATTTTGAGATGGTAGGCAGAGGGGACGGCTTCAAGGGCGGCTAGACCGGGCCGACCCAAAATCACATTGTAGGCTGCTGGGACATCTACAACCATGAAATCCATTGACTCCGTGCGGGTAGTAGGAGTTTTGCCTGCTGTGACATCGGGGGTAATCACCCCTTCAATAGTCACTGGCACGCCTGTGAACCCATGGAGCGTGTATCCGGCGGGCTTGAGTCTGTCTCGGGAGAGCTTCAGGCCCTTAAAAGCATCGAGGAATAGGATGTTGACTGAGCTACCGTTATCCACTAAGATCCTTTCGACTTTGAAATTGGCCATGTGAAGACTGATGACGAGTGCGTCACAATGAGGGGTGCGGACACCCTCGAGATCTTCGTTAGAGAAGGTGACGGGCACTCCGAGGCCTTTGGGAGGAGGGGTGGTCCGGACCGAGTTGACTTCTCGTATAAAAGCTTTCCGAGAGAAGTTCGAGGAGCCCCCCATTGGACCCCCATGGATGAGGTGGAGGACTCGCTCTTCCTCGAAGTCTGGCGTCTCTTCTCGTTCCGAGCGCTTGTTAGCCCCCCGAGGCTGGGGAGGAAGTTCTGCTCGGTCCTTTTTTACAAACTTCGTCAGCTGCCCTCTCTGGATAAGGGCTTCGATCTCGTTTCTCAGAGCACGGCAGTCGTTGGTGTCATGCCCGTGGTCCCGGTGATAGCGGCACCATTTTTCTTTATCTCTACGTTTGGCGGGGGTGTTCATCTTTGGAGCTGGAGGCAAGACCCCTTCTTTTTCGACTTCCATGAAGATGGCGAAGATGTTAGTGGTGAGGGGAGTGAACTTCTCAAATCTAGGGGGAGGTCGGCGTTGGCCGGCATTATCCTTCTGGAGCTTCTTTGCTCCTTCTTCTTCCGTTCCCTTCCTCTTAAATCCGGAGGAAGTCCCCTCCCAGTTGGGTTGTTGCTCGGCCTCTTCAGCTCGGATGTACTTTTTAGTGCGGAGGAGAAGGTCAGAAAAGTCATGTGGTGGTTTCTTGGTGAGGGAGGAGCGGAGGTTGGAATTGAGGATATTGGATTGGAACGCTACCGTAGCGACCGACTGGTCGAGGGATGCTATGGATCTGGCCTCGGCCGTGAATCTTTTCACGTAGTCTCTCAATTTTTCCCCCTTCTTCTGGTGGAGGTGTAACAGGGAGATGCTAGTCTTCTCAGCCCTTCGACTACTAACAAAATGGGTGATGAACAGGGTCTCAAACTGCTCGAAGGAAAATATTGAGGCTGGGGCAAGACGAGAGTACCATTCTCGAGCTGGTCCTTTTAGAGTTGCGGGGAAAGTTTTGCAGAGGAGGGCATCGGAGGCTTGATGGAGGAGCATCAAAGTTTTAAAACTTTCAATGTGGTCAACTGGATCAGTTTCTCCGGTATAGTTATCAAATTGGGGGGGCTTGAAGCCGAACGGCACAGGTGCATCCACTATGGTTCGGGAGAAAGGGGGTCGGCTAGGACGTAGGGTCCTTCCCCTAAGCTCCTCTTCTCGGTGTATTTGACCCAGGCGTCTTTCTACTTCATGAAGGCGGCGGTTCATGGTGTCATCTCTCCGACGGTAATCTGCCGAGCCTCGAGACTCGTCTTCGTAAGAGGGAGAGCGAGGGCTGCGGCGGTGATAACTTCGAGAGCGACGAGGACTTGGGGTGCGCCTGGAGTCGGTAGGAGCGGGTCGAGGAGAGGGGGATCGTCGGCGAGGGCTTCGGACCGGAGGAGGGGATGGGAGCTTCGGCTCAATAGGATTTTGGCGGAGGTTGAGGGCCTGCAGGACGGTCCCTTGGAACTGCTGGAACTCGGCACGGGTGATTGGTGCGTCATTGTTCCTGGGCTGTTGCCGACCTGCGGGAGAGTGCCTCCTTCGGTAATGATCGGGGGAGTCCTTCCTCCCTCTTCGGATGGGGGACCTCCTGTACTCTCGGCGACGAGGGGATCGCTCTTGCTGGCGGGAGGCTTCCTCCCGAGCCCGCTTTTCATCCAGGTTGATCAAGATTGATCAGGGACCCTGACTTTATCTTGCTGGATTAGGTGAGCAGCGGGTTAGAACCCGCACCCTCTTGTTAGTGGATCCGTTCGTGGGTTATTGGGTTCCTGGGGAGAAGATCCAATACTCATTTTGGACCCTTTTGTAGAAAAATTACCGTTTTACCCTTGGGCTTCAAGATCCATACCTGATTTAGACGGCTCCGATTAAACCCCATTTTTAGCCATATCACCCCCGGAACTCCGTCTTGTGTTATATCTAAGGGCGAGAAGCTATAGACTACGGTCTAGCTAGGGAGCCACGGGGGATGCTTCGAGCTAACATGTGACTGTGGAAACCCTAAGGATTCGTCAGATATTTGAGTGAGGTCCTGCGAATGGCGAGATTAGACCGTTTCAGAGAAATCTCATCAGTCACGTCGTATCTTCAGAAATAAGTCGAGTACAAGTTTAGAATTTATGGTGCGAGTTCAAATCCCTATATATGAAGAAACGACTTGATATGGAGCGTATGTAGTATGGGCTACATACTGTTCCAGAGTCTTGATTGCATTAGAATAAGAGCATCATTGCATTAGTTAATCTGGCATTAGAGTCTAAGTCATAGCATACAGTGACACATCAATTATATATACACGTTTCTCTTTTCATCAATCTATTTACTTAAACTAGAGAATCGCTGCTAGTTATCAGCCTTAAAGCATCAGTATATGTACTGACGTCCCCATTTCAGTTGATACTAGACTGCAGAAGTACAGGTACAGGATTCAGGAGGACTCAAGGCGAGAAAAGCAAGAGTCGATTTTATTTTCAGCTGTAATATATATTGTTTACTATTGTTCCATTTGTAACAATTGTTGTAATTCATTTATTTGTTGGGAAGCATCCAAGTGAAGTATCAAGTGTTGTTCTTTATTCATTATACTCAGATATAAATTTGTTGAAAGTTGTAATACTTGGGCTTTTAAAGATATTATTGTAACACTGATGTAATGTATTGCAGTTTATAATATTTGGACTTGTAATACATTTGTGTTGAATAAAAAGTTCTAAATTTTTTTGCTTTTCTGTGTATTGTGACTAATTGAAGGAAAGATTTTGCCTAATGTCACGGTTTCCCAGTGTATGAAAATCGGGACATTACAAAGGCGAACCCAAGTGACATGGCGTGTGAAAGCTACCCTGTGCTCGAGATGGCTGTCGAGCATCAAGGCATTGGGGTTCAGCAAGGAGAGGCAAGCTCATAAGACTTGGCTTGTGGAAGCTAACTCTGTGCTCGAGATCAAGGCCGTGCGTCGAGGCTTAGGGGGTCGGCATGGAGAGGTGAGCCCACGAGACTTGGCTTGTGGAAGCTACCCCTGTGCTCGAGATCAGGGCCGAGCGTCGAAGCTTAGGGGGTCGGCAAGGAGAGGCGAGCTCATGAGACTGGGCTTGTGGAAGCTACGCCTGTGCTCGAGATCAAGGCGGAGCGTCGAGGCTTAGGGGGTCGGCAAGGAGAGGCGAGCCCCAAGCGACTTAGCCTGTGGAAGCTACCCCTGTGCTCGAGATCAAGGCCGAGTGTCGAGACTTAAGGGGTTAGCAAGGAGAGGCGAACCCACGAGACTTGGCTTGTGGAAGTTATCCCTGTGCTCGAGTTCAAGGCCGAGCGTCGAGGCTTAGGTTGTCGGCAAGGAGAGGCTAGCTCACGAGACTTGGCTTGTGGAAGCACCCCTGTGTTTGAGATGGCTGTCGAGCATCGAGGCTTAGGGGGTCGGTAAGGAGAGGCGAGCTCACGAGACTTGGCTTGTGGAAGCGACCACCTGTGCTCGAGATCAAGGCTGAGCGTCGAGGCTTAGGTGGTCGGCTAGGCGAGGCGAGCCCACGAGACTTGGCTTGTGGAAGCTATCCCTATGCTCGAGATCAAGGCTGAGCGTCGAGCCTTTGGGGGTCGACAAGGCGAGGCAAACCCACGAGACTTGGCTTGTGGAAGTTATCCCTGTGCTCGAGATCAGGGCCGAGCATCGAGGCTTAGGGGGTCGGCAAGGAGAGGTGAGCTCACGAGACTGGGCTTGTGGAAGCTACCTCTGTGCTCGAGGTCAAGGCCGAGCATCGAGGTTTAGGGGGTCGGCAAGGAGAGGCGAGCCCTAAGCGGCTTGGATTGTGGAAGCTACCCCTGTGCTCGAGATCAAGGCCGAGTGTCAAGGCTTAGGGGGTCGGCAAGGAGAGGCGAGCCCACGAGACTTGTCTTATGGAAGCTATCCCTATGCTCGAGATCAAGGCCGAGCGTCGAGGCTTAGGTGGTTGGTAAGGAGAGGTGAGCACACGAGACTTGGCTTGTGGAAGCTACCCCTATGCTCGAGATGGCTGTCGAGCATCGAGACTTAGGGGGATGGCTGGGTAAGGCGAGCCCATGAGACTTGGCTTGTGGAAGCTACCCCTGTGCTCGAGATTAGGGCCGAGCGTCGAAGCTTAGGGATTTGGCAATGAGAGGCGAGCTCATGAGACCGGGCTTATGGAAGCTACCCCTGTGCTCGAGATCAAGGCCGAGCGTCGAGGCTTAAGGGGTTGGCAAAGAGAGGCGAGCCCCAAGCGGCCTGGCTTGTGGAAGCTAACCCTGTGCTCGAGATCAAGGCCGAGTGTCGAGGCTTACGGGTCGGCAAGGAGAGGCGAGCCTACGAGACTTAGCTTGTGGAAGATACTCCTGTGCTCGAGATCAAGGCCGAGCGTCGAGGCTTAGGTGGTCAGCAAGGAGAGGCGAGCTCACGGGACTTGGCTTGTGGAAGCTACCCCTGTGCTCGAGATGGCTGTAGAGCATCGAGCTTAGGGGATCGGCTGGGCGAGGCGAGCCCACGAAACTTGGCTTGTGGAAGCTAACCCTGTGCTCGAGATCAAGGCCGAGCATCGAGGCTTTGGGGATCGGCAAGGCGAAGCGAACCCACGAGACTTGGCTTGTGGAATCTACCCCTGTGCTCGAGATCAGGGCCGAGCGTCGAGGCTTAGGAGGTCGGCATGGAGAGGCGAGCTCATGAAACTGGGCTTGTGGAAGCTAACCCTGTGCTCGAGATCAAGGCCGAGCATCGAGGCTTAGGTGGTCGGCTGGGCGGGGAAAGCCCACGAGACTTGGCTTGTGGGAGCTACCCCTATGCTCGTGATCAAGGCCGAGCGTCGAGGATTTGGAGGTCGGCAAGGCGAGGCGAACCCACAAGACTCTGCTTGTAGAAGCTACCCTTGTGCTCGAGATCGGGGCCGAGCGTCGAGGCTTAGGGGGTCGGCAAGGAGAGGCGAGCTCACGAGACTGGGCTTGTGGAAGCTACCCCTGTGCTCGAGATCAAGGCTGAGCATCGAGGCAAAGGGGGTTGGTAAGGAGAGGCGAGCCCCAAGCGACTTGGCTTGTGGAAGCAACCCATGTGCTCGAGATCAAGGCCGAGTGTCAAGGCTTAGGGGGTCGGCAAGAAGAGGCGAGCCCACGAGACTTGGCTTGTGGAGCTATCCCTGTGCTTGAGATCAAGGCCGAGCGTCGAGGCTTTGGGGGTCGGCCAGGCGAGGCGAACCCACGAGACTTGGCTTGTGGAAGCTATCCCTGTGCTCGAGATCAGGGCTGAGCGTCGAGGCGAGCTCACGAGACTTGGCTTGTGGAAGCTACCCCTTAACTCGAGATCAAGGCCGAGCATCGAGGCTTAGGGGGTCGGCAAGGAGAGGCGAGCCCCAAGCGGCTTGGCTTGTGGAAGCTACCCCTGTGCTTGAGATCAAGGCCGAGTGTCTAGGCTTAGGGGGTCGGCAAGGAGTGGCGTGCCCACGAGACTTGGCTTGTGTAAGCTACCCCTGTGCTTGAGATCAAGGCCGAGCATCGAGACTTAGGTGGTTGGCAAGGAGAGACGAGATCACGAGACTTGGCTTGTGGAAGTTACCCCTGTGCTCGAGATTGCTGTCGTGCGTCGAGGCTTAGGGGGGTCGGCAGGGCGAGGCAATCTCACAAGACTTGGAGTTATTGGAAACGTTTTGGAACCGTTTTTGCGAGACTCGAGGAGTTACAGTAACCATTTTTTGTGCGAATCGAGAAGTTACAGTAACTATTTTTTTGCAAGAATCGAGGAGTTTAATCCTCTCTATATATGTGTCCCCTTCCCCTTTTCATTTCTCACTTTTACTCTCTCAATAGAACTCAGAGCTTCTCTCTTTAGAACTTTCCATCACCGTCGATGAGCTTTTCGGCAATCTTTCGTCAGCTTCACTCAGGTTAGTGGTAGTTTTATTATGTCCAGGGCTCAGTCCGGCTCTTTTGCCTTGACTCCTGGCAGTGGGACACACACCGGTTTGTCAGACTCCTCGACTTCTTGGGATACAGAAGTGGATGTGCTCATCATGCAGCCGCTCCATACTCGTAAACCGTTCGTCATTGAGATTAGTGACTTGGAGGAAGAGGGTCATCCCGTCGAGGTCGTGGATGATGAGGACGAGGACGAGGAGGATGAATCTTGAGAAGGATCCCCGATCGAAGTGGGGCGCACCGCCGAAGGTGGCCGGGTGAAGAACGAACAGGCTGAGGGACTGGGTTCCTCATCGAGGGCTACCGTACTCGAGCCGTTATCAACTCCGTCGCCTGAGAAGGCCCTGAAGGCTCAAAAGAAGAAGATGAAGTGGACGATGCCGAGCAGTCCGGATAAGGCGGTAGCCCCGAGGAGGTTGGACGTCCCGTTCTTTCCGCAGCCATTATCGATTCGGAAGTCCCCGGATGATGTGGGGGACTTGGTCCTTTACGGGCTACAACCTTCCTCACCGAGCATCGTGAAGATCAAGATGGACAGCACCCCAAAAATTTTGAAGCGAGGACCTGTCGGTGATCCGAGCGAGCTATTTTATTGGGAGGGAGTTTAAGCTGATGGTTCCTAGCACCAGACTCATGCTGGCCGACCCTCTGACACACTGGTACTGCGTATTCCCTGTGGATGCTTTCTCCTCGGGGTTGAGGCTGGCCATCCACCCATTCATTCGCAAAATATTGAACTGGGCCTCGTTGTGTCTGACGCAATTTGGGCCAAACTCGTGGAAGCAGATGGTGAGCTTCATCTTGCTGTGCGAGGAGAGGAGGGTGCCGCTGAGGCTGAACATCTTTCGAGCTATGTTAGGAGTTAGCTCGTCAGGGGAGTTCGAGGGAATCTATTACGTGTCACCTCGGAGCGGGATAAGGTCGTGCACGGCCACCCTGACTTGATAAAGGAATGGAAGAAGAAGTACTTCATTGTTCAGAGCGATGAGCCATGGGAGATCCCGACGAGGTGGAACTTTTACAAGCCCAATTTCAAGGGGCCCAAGAAACGGGATCTGTCGGCCGAGGAATGGGCCTTCGTGGATCATCTCCACAAGAGCCACAGCATAAGTTGGCCGAAGGTGACAGAGAGTCACATGAGCCATGTCGGACTGAGCCCCGCCCCGTCTCGAATATTTTTCGTTTGTTTTTTTCTTTAAGCAATTCTCTTTTCTCTTCATTAATTTTTTTAATGGGAAGGAGACCACGATCGTGCCGAGCTCCAGTGCCCCTAAGGCGAAGGAAGTCGTGCAGGGTGGGGTCCCTCCTCTCCGTGCCGATGCCCAGGCCATGGTTGGGGAAGAGGGGCTCCAGCCCTGGGCTCCCGACTGGTCCATCCGCAAGGGGGATACTCTGACCAAGGGTCCCATTGCCATAGAGTTTGTGGATAAGATGGCCACGCCACAAGATCGGCAGAGCATGGGCCCCAACACCTTGGAGTCAGCGTATATGAGGTGGGCTTAGGCGAGCGTGCAGGTAAATTCTGAGGCTCTTTACTTTAGTTTTTACACAATTTTTTTTTTGCTCAAGTGTTCTTATCTCGGCTGCAGGCTTGCCTCTCCGATGCCCAGGTGATGAAGCTCCATGAGCATTAGCTGAAGTATGAGCAGAGCCAGGCCAACCGCTTCAAGCGCGAGATGATGGACTTGAAGACGACTCTGGATGCGTTGTTGAAGCGAGAGCAGTCCCTTAAGCTGACCTTGCGTCGATGGCCGATGATGCTGTGAGGAAGGATATGGCGCTGAAGAAGGCGTTCGAAGTGGAGAAGGGGTTGCTGACCTTGAAGGCCCGGGATATGGTCATTGAGGCCCAGAATGTGGTGTATGACAAGGCGCTCGGCCATGTCAAGCACTTCTATCCGACCCTTGATCTGTCGGGCTTCGACAACGACATGGTGGTCGATGAGCCGCCGAAAACCCCCGGGGACGATGCGCCAGCCGAAGGGGAAGGCAAAGCCGGAGGGGCCAACACCGAACTGGTTGTCGACCCTGTGGTCACTGTCGGACCCGAGGGAGAGGTTGGCCCTACGCCATAGTTATACTTTTTCTTCTTCTTTTTGTTTTTGACATTTGTATTTGTCGAAGGCAGACTGACCACCGTGATATTTTGTAAAAGTATTTTAATTTATGATAAAGAATTTTTGGTTGGCCAAGTTTTTTGACTTCGACTTTTGACTTTACTTTTGCCTGTCTGATCCCTTTTCACTTGTATGATTTTGAGATTGTAAGTTGTGAACTCATGCCCTTGGGATGATCTTTTGTTTCGCTTCTATCAGATGTCGGCCTCCCTCCTCGAATCTGACCCTCGACGATCCGAGGTGATATGGCTTCGGAGCAAGATCAGGGTATTGGAGTCCACCCTTGACTGGTATCGTAAGGAAGCTTGCGATCATGATGCCGCTTTCCACTACTTCCGAAACAAGTCAAAGGAGCTGAGCGCGGAGGTGGCTCAACGGAAGAAGGCAATAGTCGAACGTGACCTCGGAGGTGTGGGCCCCGAACTTTTCATGTCAAGTGCCTCGGTGAAAAGGCCAACCTCGAAGTCACTCCTTCGTAAGGTCATTGTGGAGAAAGAGATCGAGATTCAGCGTTATAATACTTGAGGCCGGGCGATGACCAATGCTCGGTGGCTGGCACATCCACACTGGTGGATCCTATGGATTCGCGGGGCAGGCCGTGGAGCCAAGTCGATCGGCGGGGATAGAGTTGGCCCGTGCTAGTTCGGAGGGGCTCTGAGGATAGTTTAGGCCGAGGTGACAACCTTGTAATAAACTTTATTGTACCGTGGCCTTTAAAGGCATTTATAATAAGAAATATGCTTTTTGACCCATCTGAACTTGTTTTTGAGAATATGTTGACGGTTTGAGTTAGGGCCCTCGCTTGGTTTTGGGGCCGAGCCGAAGGTCGGAGAATTTTGAGGTGGAGAAATCTTGCCGAGTGGTGATGACGCGGGGTCGAAGAAGGCTCGGCCGGCTCCGGGGCCTGGCTCCTCCGGTCTTTGAGGAAACTGGGGCTTCTGCTTTCTGATGATGGGACCACGATAGCCGGGCCGGTGGTCATGCCTGAGCGACAGGGTGACGACAAGGGCAAGGAATCCTGAGAGTCCTGCAATAGAGGACGTTTTGCCTTCCAATGCCATTAATGGGGGACGTTTCACCTTCCAATGCCATTAATAAAGGACGTTTCTTCTTCCGACGATTCGACTCCCCATGTCATAAATGCGGTTACTCTGGGGGCTATATAATCCTCCCCTTCCTACCAAAATTCTTCTCACTTCACCGTGAGTTGTCATCGCCGGTGACTCTCCTGCCACCCTAAATCTTAATGAAATTTTTTTGGGTAGGGGGTTACCTCACATCCCTGCGAAAAGTTTAAAACTGACCGTCCCGATGAAACTGCCTTTGGTACTCAGAGTCCGAGCCCAATCACGAGGATGTGGGGGTTGAAGGCCTTCCCATGCCCGTGATGGCCGCATGGTGTCAAGGCCTGGGGTTTGGCATAGAAAGATTGCATACAAAATGGCAATAATGATCGCACACGAAATGACTTAGGGCCGCTACATATCTCCTTAACCTCTATAAAGATTTGACTTGATAAACGATATTCCTACCAAAAGTACACCCTTTACTGTCACTTGGGACGGTGCCGAGCATCGAGCTCCGGTGCCTTAGCTTGAGAAAGCTACCTGAGCGCTCCAGATCACCGTTAGGTGTCGAGGCTTAAGGGTCAGTGCAGAGCGTCGAGCTCTGTTGCCATAGCTTGAGAAAGCTACCCATGTGCTCGAGATCACCGTTAGGTATCGAGGCTTAAGGGTCGGCGCAGAGCGTCGAGCTCTGTTGCCTTAGCTTGAGAAAGCTACCCATGTGCTCGAGATCACCGTTAGGTGTCGAGGCTTAAGAGTCAGCGCAGAGCGTTGAGCTCCGTTGCCTTAGCTTGAGAAAGCTACCCATATGCTCGAGATCACCGTTAGGTGTCGAGGCTTAATGGTCGGCGCAGAGCGTCGAGCTCCGTTGCCTTAGCTTGAAAAAGTTACCCATGTGCTCATCATCACCGTTAGGTGTCGAGGCTTAAGGGTCGGTGCAGAGCATCGAGCTCCGTTGCCTTAGCTTGAGAAAGCTACGCATGTACTCGACATCATCGTTAGGTGTCGAGGCTTAAGGGTCGGCACAGAGCATCGAGCTCCGTTGACTTAGCTTGAGAAAGCTACCCATGTGCTCGAGATAACCGCCGGGTGTCAAGGCTTAAGGGTCGGCGGAGAGTGACGAGCTCTGTTGCCTTAGCTTGAGAAAGCTACCCATGTGCTCGAGATCTCGGTCGAGCGTCGAGACTTAGGATGGAAAGTGCTTGAATTTATATAGAGAATTTGAGCTAAAAATTTGGAAAAGAAAATAACCCTTGGTTACATAAGAAGTTTATGCATACAAAAATAGCGGCATCTGATGCAGGTTACAAGGGACGGTTACACAAGGAATCTACTCCTCCACTTCGAGTTACTTGATGAGGTGCTCCGCATTCCAAGGCCTCTTGACTACGTTGCCTCCTAGGTCGGTGAGTTGGTATGTACCGGGGTGTACCACTCCGAAGACTTTGTAAGGGCCCTCCCAATTAGGAGAGAGTATTCGCTTTTCTCTGGGGTCAGATATCGCGAACTTTCTGAGCACGAGGTCACCTTGTTTGATGTTCGTCGGTCGAACTTTCTTATTGTAGAATTTCTTGACCCTCTATTGGTATTTGCTTCTTCGAACAGTGGATCTCTCCCTGACCTCGTCAATGAGGTCTAGGTTGGCTCTGACGTATGAGGAGTTTTCGTCTTCGTTGAAGGCCATGACCCTAGGCGAGGGGAGTCTGATCTCTAGGGGGATAACGACCTCGGTGCCGTAGGTGAGTTTGAAAGGGAATTCTCTCTTGGGTATCCTCTTAGTTGTTCGGCGCGCCCAGAGAATGCTGGGTAGTTCGTCGACCCACAACCCCTTGGGTGAATTATCCAGCTGCTTATTGAGGCAGTCCAGGATCTGACGGTTCGCGTTCTCGGCTTGGTCGTTTGACTGAGGGTGGAACACCATCGAGAAGCGCTGCTTGACGCCGATTTCTTCGCATAATTGGCAAAAGTTTTTGCCCGAGAACTTGGTCTCGTTGTCGGTGGTGTCTACCTAGGGGATCCCGAACCGACAGATGATGTGCCTTCAAAAGAATTGTTGGGTTTGGTGCTCGGTGATAGAGGCCAGAGGTTTGGCCTCGATCCACTTGGTGAAATAGTCGATGGCCACCACCAGGAATTCCCTTTGCCCGTCGCTTGTGGGAAGGGACCGACTAGGTCCATTTCCCACATAGCAAAGGGGGTCAGACTGGAGAGGGGTCGGAGGATGGCCTACGGGAGTCTCTTTACTAATGAGAATCTTTGGCACGGGCCGCATATCCTGACGAGGTCCTGGGAGTCTTGCAGCAGTGTCGGCCAGTAGTACCCGTGATTTAGGGCCTTTCGAGCGAGCAATCTACTCCCCATGCATACCTGGCCTCGTCAGGGGCAAGGCAACGGAGGTAGGGCCTGCCGTCAGACAAAGTGTATGAGCACTTGAAGAGGATCTCGTTGATCAGGGTGAATCTTTCAGAGCGAACCCTGATCCTTCTTTCCTCGGACCGGTCTTCAGGGAGTTCGCTCTTTGAAAGGAATTTTTGAATGGGCGTCGTCCAGTTGTCTGGTTGAAGATTCGCGGTGAGGTAGGAGGCTTCAGGAGGTCGATGCTTGGATTGAGGAGGACTTCTATTAGAAAAATGATTACATACCATATAAAGATATGGTCTTCAATCCTCTATAAATAGAAAAAAGTGTTCTTCCTCTTAAAAGAGAAGATTGAGACTCATTTTCAAACTAATCAAAAGAGAGTTAAAGAGAGGACGGCATTATCCCAAGAAAGGTTTCACGGGCCCACCGTTGGAGGATGAATACTTAGGAGTCTCATTTCTGAAACAACAACAATAGACTTCTTAGCATCATTGACAGGTAATCCAAAAATCTTTTTTCTATTATCTAATTCGTTTTGATTCATAGTGATTCTTGATATTGGAAATTTTTTGTATTATGATGTTGTTTGCACGATTAGATCACTCACGCTGCGTTCGTTAGACACCTAAATAAACCCTAGTTTTTCACTTCAAGTGATATCAGAGCATACTTTGAATCAACGTTTAAGATCTGCATGCTATTGTTGTGATAATTGAAACATTAATATCATATTAATTTATCAATCTAAAAATATTATATCTATAAGGTTTAGATTAGTTTTTACAATAAATAGAATTTTTTATTTTTATGAAATGATAAAAATTTTGTATAATAATATTCTTGAGATGATTGATTATTTAAAAAACATAACAAAACCGATATCGATAAAAATAGAACAAATCGGGACCGTTTAAATCAAGCACGAATCTTAAAACTCTCAGGGATAAAACGATTAATTTCACTAGAAATGGGCCGGTAAATGGGAGTTAGGCCTCTTTCAAGCCCAACAACCCAAAATATACTTGTCAAACTGTGTTATCATAACAGCCCGATATGGAGTTCATGATTATCTAAAATATCATTTTAAACTCATAATTATCCAGAAGAGATGGTTCAAAAATCATAACTGTTTACTAGAGAAGAGTTCTAACTGTATCTCCATAACCACTTCTATCTTTTCATGAAGAAGAGAGTCAACTAACCCTATTTCTTTATCAAGAGAAGGGTAACCGACTCTATCTCTTCATGAATATGAGAATAACCAACTCTATCAAATCTCCAGGAAGTAGAGATAAATCAATATCTTGAAACTGGTCCTCAAAGGCAACTATAAATATCCCATAACCTCCACAGAAATTAGGTAATCAGTATTTTGCCACTAAACACTCTCATATATTTCCGAGTTTTGACTTGAGCATCAGAGGATCTATCATTGGGGCCAACCCCGGTGTTTCAGACTTTTGCAGGTCAATCGCAGCGATCGCCTCCATTCAGTTCAGATCCAACTATTCAAATGATTCATATTTAGGAATTGAGATCAGTTTGCGATAGCAATATTGGTGAAAACTAAAAGTTCAGTTTCTTTATTGTTTCTAAAAATAATTCACAACATATGTTTTCTCCCCAAAAGAAAATAGCAGTAACAAAATCAAAATAAAATTTGTTCTCTGGATCCCGCCTGCTGACCGCTGCCGATGCGGGGTCTATGATTTAAAAACCCTAACCCTATGTGTTCATGCGAGTCAGGTCAGGTTGATTTGGGATTTTGATCCAAACACAAGAACATGCTTAGCACGTACCCATTTGAAGGGTAGGTGCACACATGTTGTGCACATAGGTATGGCGGGTGATGGTCGGGTCATGATGGATAGGCTATGGATTTGAATTTTAGAAATCCAAACTCGCTTTCACCCAAACACGTGCATATGCTAAGAGGGTGTGGGTCGGGTCGGGTTTTGAGCGAAATGGATTGGATTTGATCCAGTTCACCACTCCAGCACTTGCAATTAACGTGTGGTGGAAGGGAGGGTTCTGGACAGGTTTGGGTGCAGGTCTGGATGCGACCCGACAAGAACTTGTTTTTATTTTTATTTTTTTATTTACATATTTTATTTTCTTTTTTAAAAAACATTATTTATTTCTTTTATTTTATTTTTACACAATAATGATTTAATAGAAATTTATGATTAGATAAATAATAGAGATTATTTTCATTAATATGTTGTTGTCACAATTTGAATAGTATGCATTTTAAAGTTTATTTTTATTGTTCATGTGATGACCATGTAAAATACTAGTTGTTTAATTTGTAAACATATCGATTAAATTATTTCATTCATGTAATGAATAACATATTTAGTTAATTTTTTAATCCATTAAATATTAATAACATGAATGGAAATAACAAGTTCTTGTTTAATTTATCATTGCATTCATAATATGTAATAATTATAGTAATTCATAAGATGAATGATTATTTATATACATTTGACAGATTAAATCCTATGGATGATTGTGACATTATTATGGTAGTATAAACCATTTACTCATTGTTCATTTGAAATATCGCCTTACATTAATTAGATTAATGAATAAATTAAAATAACCTCAGTTTAAATATTAAGTTGTGATTGCCAATACATTGAGAATGTAGGTCATGCCTTCAATAGTGGTAAGAAACAGAGTATGCCAGTGATTGTGATGGGTTTGCTCTGCACACACGGGGCCTGTCCTGAAAATTAGTATGGTTTTTTCATATTGTCAAGTATGTGATATACAGATGTATAAACACCTAAACGTTACCACTTTATTGTGCATACACAAGGGTTATTTCTTTTTCACGGAATACATCGGATGATTGGTTGACATAACTAAGATTTTATAGTTTGTTGTGCACACACTAGGCTGTAGTTATCTTAGTGGCTAAAATAAATGGAAATTACATGAGATGTCATTGGTAAGAGTTACCTACCTATGGACCCGTTAAGGTTGGTCATGCACACATGCGGCCTTAATAGGATAAAAATGATTCTATATTCTCACTAGGAAACCATCGAATGAGGTTTCCCGTTTTCAATTAGAGGGTTGTGGAACTTGATAAATTTAGAGGAGATATAAACTAGTTTTAATAACAAGACCTCACATGTTTATGTATACTTGTCATGAATAATTATTGATTTGTGTGTTTTTCCTCATTTGTTGATGGTTTTTTTATAGATATATCATGTCTACTATGCGACATACTTGATGCCAACAAGCTAACCAGACCAAACTTGGTTGGTTGGTTAAGGAATTTGATAATTGTTTTCACTCAGGAGAAGATCTCCTACATACTTGGTTGGTTAAGGAACTTTTTGTTTTTTAAACTAATTTATTTCTTTTATTTTCTTTCTTACACAAAAGAGATTTAATAGAAATTTAAGATTAGATAAATAATAGGGATTATTTTCATTAATATGTTGTTGTCACAATTTGAATAGCATGCATTTTAAAGTTTATTTTTATTGTTCATGTGATTACCATGTAAAATACTAGTTGTTTAATTTGTAAACATATCGATTAAATTATTTCATCATGTAATGAATAAGAGATTTAGTTAATTTTTTAATCCTTTAAATATAAATAACATGAATGGAAATAAAAAGTTCTTGTTTAATTTATCATTTCATTCATAATATGTAATAATTATAGTAATTCATAAGATGAATGATTATTGACAGATTAAATCCTACGGATGATTGTGACATTATTATAGTAGTATAAACCATTTATTCATTGTTCATATGAAATATCGCATGACATTAATGAGATTAATGAACAAATTAAAATACCCTCAGATTAAATATTAAGTTGTGATTTCCAATACATTGAGAATGTAGGTCATACCTTCAATAGTGGTAAGAAACAGAGTATGCCAGTGATTGTGATGGGTTTGCTCTGCACACACGGGGTCTGTCATGAAAATTACTATGATGTTTTCATATTGTAAAGTGTATGTGATTCTATAAAGTCTACGGCCATAGAAAAATGAATTTTAGAAAGAATTTCTAAGTATTCATTTGAGTCAATGACTAACATATCAGACACATATGATTAAGTGGTTAAGGTTTGATGCCAATCCGTACCCTAAGCTTTTCAGGACATTGTATGATCGGATGATTTAATTGTACTGAAATTAATCACTAAATGGTACAATTTCAATGCACTTTGCTAGACGTCACTCATTATTGGTGGAGAAATAAGGAAGTTTAATATCTTCACGACCGACTTAATGTGTAGAACCCCGTATTTTCAAATATTATTTTAATTATTTGAAAATGAATTTAAATGAATTTTGAGGATTTAATTGATATTTTCTAAAAGATTTATCTTTTGAACACGTGCAAAACACGTGCAAATGACTTTTGAGATGTTTGAAAAATTTAGTTCTCTTTATGAAAAATCATTATTTAATATTTGGGATTTATTTACTATTTTTACAGATTTTTCTGAAATTAATTTGATCTATTTGCAATTTTTGATAAAAGGACCTTTTCGCAAAATTGACATTTTTAGGGGTTGAAATGCAAAATATGTTTTCTGGACGTTTTGAACTGTACCAATTGGGATTAATGAGTGTATTTTACTATTAAATCCTAAGTTAAATGGTTTTATTGAATTTCCAAGGATAAGAACTATATATGTAAAATTATGTTTTGAAAGGACTATTTTGCAAAGGTATTCCTAAACCCTAAAAAAAATGATATTCCCAACCTATATAAGAGAGTTTGCAGCCGTCATTCGCTGCACAACTCAGATCTCGTTATTTTATTTCTTGGTGATTGAAGAAGAAGTTTTTGGATCTAGCAAAGGAAGGCTTTTCGTGGATTTTCTTGATTCAACAGGTGAGTGATATTGTTTTGTTTGTTTTGTTTTGTGATATGTAATTTGTTTTGTTGATTGATCCATGTGAATGATTATGTGCTGTTTTGTTTCAATATTATTGTATCTTGTATGTGATCGATACAATAGTTGTCATCTATGTTATGCATATGAAATCCATAAAAGATTAGTAGATCTCGATTGACAAATTCTTTATTGCTTGAGAACATGTTAAGATTTGAGTATGGTTATGATAATAAGGAATTGGATAATTGAACATCTGGATCTTGTGATTACAAATCAGATTTGGTTATGAGTTGTGGAGGATATTTAGTATTGAGAAATCCTAATGGAAGAATTAGGAGTTAAGAACATGAGAATTAAGTTTTGAGATAATGGTTGATTTGAGGAAATGAGGATTATTTGAGATTGTCAATTTTATCTAAATACAAATTATTTTAGTAAACCATGATTGCTTTAGAAACCCCTAATTTTGATTATCATGAACAACCAAAACCTTGCAGACTGAAGGCCGACAGTCGGCTGGTAGACTTTTCAGTCGACTGGTAAGACCCTGCTGCTGTATCTTTAGTTTTTCTTGAAAATTCGTTCTGGACAGTCGACTTAGACCCTTGTCAGTCGACTGGTACACTTAGAATTTATTTTTCAAGTTATCTTAGATTTTTCTCTGGTAAGTCGACTTATGACCTTTTAAGTCGACTTATATTGTAGTTTAAGTCGACTTATGACTTTGGAAGTCGCCTTATGACACTTAGAATATTTTCTTAAAAATTTCTGGAATTTCTCTCTGGTAAGTCGACTTATATTTTTATAAGTCGACTTATGTTCTTATAAGTCGACTTATGTCTCCTTTAAGTCGACTTATGTTTTCTATAAGTCTACTTATGATCTGGTAAGTCAACTTATGATTTTTATAAGTCATCTTATATTGTTGGTAAGTCTACTTATGTTTTTATAAGTCATCTTATATTGTTGGTAAGTCTACTTATGTTTTTATAAGTCATCTTATATTGTTGATAAGTCTACTTATGTTTTATAAGTCAACTTATAATACTTGTTATAATCTTGGATATTGGTTTTAGGGGCAGTCGACTTATTACTATACAAGTCGACTGGTGTTGTACTTGTTTATAATCTTGGATATTGGTTCTCGGGGCAGTCGACTTATTACTATATAAGTCGACTGGTGCTGTTGAGTTTTTCATAAACTCGAATGACCTTTCAAGTCTTTAGTCTTTGTAGATGGATATGTTCTGCGGTGTAAGAGTCACTGTTAGTGATTGCATGCCGGGTATCCGATCTATATTATCTTTAGTCTTTGTAGATGGATATGTTCTGCGGTGTAAGAGTCACTGTTAGTGATTGCATGCCGGGTATCCGATCTATATCATCTTTAGTCTTTGTAGATGGATATGTTCTGCGGTGTAAGAGTCACTATTAGTGATTGCATGCCGGGTATCCGATCTATATCATCTTTAGTCTTTGTAGATGGATATGTTCTGCGGTGTAAGAGTCACTGTTAGTGATTGCATGCCGGGTATCCAATCTATATCATCTTTAGTCTTTGTAGATGGATATGTTCTGCGGTGTAAGAGTCACTGTTAGTGATTGCATGCCGGGTATCCGATCTATATTATCTTTAGTCTTTGTAGATGGATATGTTCTGCGGTGTAAGAGTCACTGTTAGTTATTGCATGCCGGGTATCCAATCTATATTATCTTTAGCCTTTGTAGATGGATATGTTCTGCGGTGTAAGAGTCACTGTTAGTGATTGCATGATGGGTATCCGATCCATATTATCTTTAGTCTTTGTCGATGGATATGTTCTGCGGTGTAAGAGTCACTGTTAGTGATTGCATATCGGGTATCCGATCTATATTATCTTTAGTCTTTGTAGATGGATATATGGGTATCCGATCTATGGCATTATTGGTGATTGATCGTTGGACATGTACCGTGGTATTGAGAATAACTGATGATCAGGTATTGGCAGTAACAGTCGACTGGCCAATTATTCAGTCGACTGTGCAGTGCAGTTGAGCTGTACTATTTTGAGAGTGATTGATTGAAGGGTATCTGATCGATGGCATTGTTTCTCGACTTGGTTCTAAGCATGTACTTCCTATCGGTTCTTGTTTCACATTACATGTTCAGTTTATGTATTTTTGTTCAGTACATGTTGCTTGAGAATTTATGTTTATTGTTTATTTATGATTGTTGTTTATATCACTCACACCATTTATGGCTGACCCCTTTAGTTTGGGGGTTAGGGTTCAACTCTAGCCTCATATGATGCAGGTTGTTGCTTAGAGTTGGAAGCTTGGATGCTTGGTTTAGCCTTAGAGCTTATGGGTGGTATAATAGAGCTTTGTGTAATTTTGTAAAGAGGAGTGTTGTAAAAGAATATTTTAATTCAAGGTGTTTGTATTTCCGCTGCAATTGAAAAAGACTATTGTAATAAGAATTTGAAATAAAAAGATTTGTGTTTTTGGGCTATGTATATTGTTACATTGAAGTGGATCGCTGGGAGTGTGCCACGTATTTTCTAAGTTCTCATATTAGAAATTCGGGGCGCTACATAATGTGAGGCCCAATGGGCCACACGTATTACAAACACTTTTCTTTTTTTTTTTGAGGGGAAAAGGTAGGGTAAGTCCCTACCTCACTGAAGATTTATAAAAAACCAAAATATAGTACAAACACTTTTCTCGAAAAATTCAATTTAGAATTTTATTTGATAAAATTCGCAACCACATAATTTGATATATTAATATATATTAAATATGAAAAAATAGTTCTGCTAGCACGGATTGTCATATGGCTATCAATTTGTTTGTAAGATAAATAAATTTTGTTCATCATGATTAAATGATGAATATTCTTTTTCTAGAATATTTCAATTGTTGGAATAATTGAATTAATAACTAAAAAAATATTTGAAATGACATTTTACCTTCAATAAGAGATATGAAGATATCTCATTATGATCAATAATTATATGGACAAATATCTTTTGAATTTATTTTGATATGAAAAATGATTACATACCATATAAAGATATTGTCTCCAATAATCTATAAATAGAGAAGAATAATTCTTCCTCTAAAAAGGTAAGATTGAGACTCATTCTCATACTAATCAAAAGTGAGTTAGGAAGAAAGGACAACAGTATTCCAAGAAAGGTTTGACATGGATCACCATTGGAGGACAAACACTTGAGCGTCTTGTTACTGAAACCACCGTGAAGGTGTTTTTGGCCACGGTGAATGGTAATCCTTTTTAATCTAATTCTTTTTGAATCATAATGAATCTTGCTATTTGGCGAAAAAAATTATTGTAATGTTGTTTGCGCGATTAGATAGCTTTCGCTGCGTGCGTTAGATGCCTAAATAAATCCTAGCTTTTCCCTTCAGGTGCTGTTGTGAAGACGATGGCGGCAGCGGTAGCGACGATATGTTGTGGAGGTGTCGCGAGGGTATAGAAAGACACTTCGCAGGGATGATTGAGATCCGAAGAGTTGGAGAGGAAGAGGTGAGAGATTCATTTGGAAATCAATTTTGTTACTTTTAGAATGAGGAATCACGGGTGTGGCTAGAGAAGAAGAGACAAAGGAGATTTTTGGAGGATTATTGTAATTAGGTGAACAGTAGAAGGGTATTTTCGTCTACCAACAATTACACAAAATATCAAACACACCAAAACTTAACACCTCACCAACACAGTAAACCTAAAGCAGAAAATTACGCCGTCAAAACCACCCATATTATCCACCATAAATGTACGGGTCTAAGAGTATATTCAGGCAGATAGGAGTGGTAATATCGGGATCAAAACACATCAATCACGAGTAATCTACACCCAAAATGCAAAATCCTATGGCCAAATTTTTCCGAATTTCTAAATTTTACAAAGAAAAAGGGGGGGCAAAGAAAAAGGGGGGGGGGGGGGGGGGGGGGGGGGGGGGGGGGGGGGGGTGTTTAGCCATTCACTTACCCATGGCAATTTAGTCTTGCAACTAGTCGGGTGCCCTGCGCATGCACCGGGGCAAATCTGGCAACTTAGTTGAATGACTTGAAGAGCATCACAAGCAGCTAAAGTTAAGGCAATTAACTTCCACATCCAGCTTCCTCCTTCACAACAAATAGTTAGCTTCAATATGATGAAGATAGAACATAACGAGCATGCCACCCATGAGAATGTTTAGGTGAAACAAAAGAAGGTCCATAATATTATATTCATTCATCACAAGTCATCTCTTTAGCTGCAACCTGCAAAGCTTGTTTCCCATCTGCAACACATCTCTTTAGCTACAACATGCAAAGCTTGTTTCCCATCTGATGTTGCACTTTGTCTACTCCTTGATCTATGTACCCTCGCTCCCTGACATCATGTTAATCACACTACAAACCGCAAGACCTGTTGCGGCATACTTCTCCCGGCATTTCTGCTATACGCCGCGATAGATGTGGAAGATTTTTTTTATAAAGAAAACACACACTCTATAGCGGCGTTTAGCAGAAACGCCGATATATGTGCAAACAGTAGCGGCGTGTTACATATAAACGTCGGGACAACCCCTCTCTATCGTGCGAACACTAATTTAATTTAATTTTTTAAATAAACAAAATAGCTATAACGGCGTGGACGCTAAATACGCCGGGATAGCATTATTTAAAAAATAAAATAAATACCTATCCCGACGTTTACGTGACAAACGCCAAGATAGATTTTGTAAAATATATATTTATATTTATATTTATATTTAACTTTCTTATATATATTTTTGCTAGATTTTGCTAAATATATTCTTATAGATAGATTTTGCTAAATAACTTTCTTATATATATATATATATATATATATATATATAATATGTTATTCCTTTTTTATCATTACTAATAAAATGTTTGCTATGCATACATTTATCAAAAATCTCATTATGTAATTGTATTTTTTTACAATCAGTTACAGTACGTACATAGTAGTCATCATGTTAGTATTATCTACCAAATAGAGAATAAGCCTGATATATATTGCGATATGATAAAAAATTTCATACATTTGCTAACACAACTTGAAGAAGTAAGTTCTGACCCCCGATTTGCAATATATGGTCATGTATCAGTTGTAACTCGATTTACAATATTGAGCTTTGTTCATTTGTAAATTTATAATTATTAATGAGTATAATCGATAGAACGCATATATATATAACTTACCTTTAAAATATAATACACCTATCACGGCGTGTTACATATAAACCGCCGTTATATACTCAACATACAACGGCGGTTTATACGTAAAATGCCGTGATAGGCCAAATTTTTTTCTTCGTTAAACCCGCTCTAAAATCCTGCACTGTTTTCGTTTCCCCCCAATTTCCCAAATATGTTAACCTAGTTTCTTCCTCCTCGCCGCTTTCTCATCAAAACCACTACATCCCTTCTCTTACCCTCATCACTAAACGCTGCACGACCCTCGCGCCGCACCACCCTCTTGCCGCACTTCCGTCCCGTCGCTCGACCCTCGCCGCCGCTCCTACTTTGCCTCCTCTTGTCCATCTCTCTCTTCATCTGTGGTCACCGGAGACTACCATGACTGCAACCGACTCCCGGCATCCTTGACAAACGGCGCACTCATCGGCACCGTCCTCATCGTCACTGCCATCGACTGTCTAATCTACTCCTACCTCCGCCGTCTATCCCCACCGTCCACAACTCTGACCTCCGATCTGATGGCCGAGATGACGGCATCCTCCTGGCCATTAGCGGTCTCGTGGTCCTCACCTCCTCCGACACTCGATTCACCCTCAGAACCGGGAACAGAGGGGCCCTCGTCCCTGATCAATCTGGTCGAAGTGCTTTCATGGTCAAGACGATCCAGAAGGGAAAGGTTCAAAACATTCTGATTAGTTTCTCTAATTTCTTGATTCTTGATTATTATTATTCTTCATTCGAAATTATTAATTATTTTAAGTGCAGAATGTTCAAATTTGGTGTATTGGGGAATTAGGGATGTGTTTACCAGCTCGAGGGGGAGTACTAAGACTCTTGGAAATTTTGTCAAGGTATTGTTTTCTTTTTATACCCTGTAAAATTAGGGCTTGTTGAATTACTAGATTTGATGATGTAGTGGATAAAGATAGGATTTTGACATGTTTTGGTGCCATACATTAACATTTCATCATCATGTAGGGTGGAATAGTTTTGTGTTGATATGTTTTAGTGCTAGGTTTATTTTTTGTTCAATAGTTTGTGCGTTGGGTTCTAGAGTTGATAGTTTTTTGGATTGTACGTTAATTAGTTATTTTAAATGGCTATAATTGTATTGAATCTCTAGTTTTGTACATGTTTGTGACTAGATGTATAGTTTAGAGCTTACTGAATGAGTAGATTTGAAGATTCTATGGAAAATATTTGAATTAATGTGTATGTGTTTGTTATGTGGGATTTTGACTTTGTGTTGGTGTAGAGTGTAGTTTTGCATTGTATCATCTAGTAGGCTGGAGTTTTCAAGGACTATCATTAGTGTAATTATCATGCTTATTATGTAAATTGTTTATTTGTTCAATGGTTTTGGTTGCATTTTAGTAGTTTTGTACAATAATGGCATTAAATATCTGCATAAGATGAGTGTAGTGAAAATGTGTGTGGTGTGATTGATATGCTGATGGAGAACTATGTGTCTAGGTAATGTCTGACACTAGAATAAGTGTTGTGATAAACTTGGCTATCTATTGAGGAAGTGAGTTAACTTGGATAGTCGAAGCCCACAAAAGGTCACAAAGAATAGGAAATATTAAACAGACAATCTTAGCAGCGGGTACAGTAATCTTCCATTTGATGGATCAGTTTGATCATTTTTTCCGCACGCTTTATCATTTGTTCCGTTCTCACTCTTTAAAACCATAAACAAAAAACAATTGTGGTTACTGTTGATGAGCTGTTGGAATGGCGTCTATTCTAATAAGAGCAGTCTACCTTATATTAAATACTCTTGTGGGGGTATTAGTCTAAAATTTAAAGCAGTTGTAGATATTATGGAACCACTGGATTAAATAAAAGTATTATCGTTTCGTTGTTCTTTTGTTGAGAATGGTGTAACTGTTGGCAATTGACCATCATTGAGCTAACTTCGAATTAGATTATTCATCTTCAACTGTTTGTTATGCCTATATTAATAGTAGATACTGACAATTGTTTAGACTGTAATTTATTTCATATTACCAAAATATTGTATTTATCATTGTTAGTTGAGTAGATCTAAATACATATATGTATGTTAGGTGTATGCAAAAGAATGTATCAGCATATTCTATAAATGGTAACAAATGTCAATGAGACAGGAAAAATATATGCTTAACACGTATATAAGGCCAAGAGGAAGATAATTATACACTTCATAGCGATCTGCTAGGACAACTTTTTTTTCTTCGCATCCTGTTTCCCAGCAAGATGTTTTATATCAATTTGGTTACATTGAGGCATTTCTAGCTGTCTCATATTTGAACTCGTTAGTCACTACAGGAAGCTCTGTTCACCAAAATCATATTACATTGATTTTCTTGTGATAGCATATTTGTAGTTTCTCTCAAGTCTTCTTGTTAATGTTTTTCTTGTGATAGCATATTTGTGTTTTCTCTCTCATCTCTTATTTATAATCAGTTATGTTCTGTTCCACCAATTAAAGATTTATCTTATATTGCATTAGGGCATCTTATCCAAAATAGGACCCTGTACAAGCATAGGCATGTCGTGAAATGAACTTAAATGTACATGTCACTGCCTGTAATCTTATAATCAGTAGCATTATACCATTTTTCCTTTTCGTACAACTGGTCATTGCTGGGGTTTAAATCCCATAAATATCCACTTTTCGGGAGAGTTTCAGCATGAACCAGGTTGAAATGGTATAATGCATGATCCATTTCAACCTTAATTATTGGAATTTGGTGTATTGGTGTATTGGAATTATTAGTCTTAGTTACCGCTATACAATTCTACATAAGTCTAAACAAATTAAAAGAATGAACTGTTTGCATTTAGGTTGTACCCTCGATGGATTGGCCACAAGTGACATATTATAAGGGCCTTGTTTTTGCACAGCCGCGCAGGCAGGAGATGATACAAGACCTCTCCACAGTTACTAATGACTCCAGTGGGAAACCTGTGTCTGGAGGCTTAATCAGGTGGCTTAGTTAAAACATATTTTCTATTTAGAAATGCTCTATTTGAATTTTGAATCTTAAAAATATGTTCTTTGCAGGGAGCTGTTAATATCATTTTATAAGATAACAAACCGCAAACAGAACGTATTATATTTTACAGGTTAGCATCCTCTTGCCATGTATCTGTGTATCTACACATACATGCCGACACTACAAAAGAAAGTAGATTTCCTGGCGCTTTTTGACCTCTTCGCCGGCATTTTTTTACGCCGGTGAAACATTCACCGGCGTTTACAATAGCGCCGGTCCGAGTGCCGCCGAATCGAGCGTCGCTGAAAGGTAGGGGTCTACACCGGCGGTTTTACTAGGCGCCGGTAAATGTGAAACCTACACCGGCGGCCGAAAAATGCCGGTGTATTGGGCCCTCTGAGTGCCGTCTTTTACCTCAGGTATACATTCACCGGCGGCTATAAACCGCCGGTGTTCATCAATTTACCGGCGTTTAAAGAAACGCCGGTGTAGAGTGAACGTTCACCGGCGTTCTGTGACCGCCGGTGTACGTCCGTTTATAGCTGCCCTCTTTTCCCAACTCACAAGCCCCGGCGTGACCAAAAACGCCGGTAAAACGAACTACACCGGCGTTTTATCAAACGCCGGTGTTCCTTTTTGCCGTTACAACTGACGCTATTCACCGGCGTTTAGCGGCATACACCGGCGTTTGTGTGGCCGCCGGTCTATCACACACTGCAACTAATTCAATAGATAGACCGGCGTTTTATAAAAATCCGGTCTAGCTATGCCCGTTTGTATTCCTTTCTCCGTTTCCGTTCGATTTCAATTCACAATTTCTTTTACAAAACCCATAAACTAATTCATAACTACTGATTCAACCAATTTCATTTCATATTAATGCGCAAATGACAACCAAACACAAGAAATATAATAAAGTTTAACACGTGTCATATCCAAATATCTCAACAAAGTAATTACCAGTGTCATAGTCACAACCAAATTCATCGCAAAATTAACAGTCATAATCACAACCAAATTAACAGACCGACGAACATCCCAAATATCTCAACATCCCAAATATCTCAAGTCTGACAAATATCCCAACTAAACCGCCTGACACAACTCTCATCCAAAAAAAACAGTCTGACATAACAGCAAGGAGGACATAAGAACAATCATACAGCAAGGACACAAGAACAGCAAGGAGGACAGCAAGGAGGACCACGGATTCATACCCTCGAGGAGCTTCAGTTCTGATCATCAGAATTTTCTTCATCTGGGCGACCGCTCTGTGAACAAAAAAAAACAATAGTTTAGTTCAACAGTATACCACAATACAGAATATACATATTTTTTGAACTTGCAAAAAATATCTAACTGTATCTTAAATTATAAGATCAAAGTGCCAATTGCAAATGGAATTGTTGATGATATATAGAGAGGTAAAATAATTACATTGCAATGCTAAAAATCCGGTACTTAATTTTGTTTTTTAAATATATCTAAAATAACAAAACAAATGAAAATTCAGTATCTAACTCGAAAACTCTATATTATCTCCCTTGATTGGGAATATCCACTACCTAAAACAGTAAAACAAATAAAAATTCAGTATCTAAGCATCTCTTTCCTGGATTGTTCAGACAATCCATGAAACTGTCATCGTGGACGGAAACCAAATATAAGAAAAATAAGAAAAATAAGATAGGGCTCATATCAAGTTTATTTTTAGGGAACTGTCATCGTGGAAGGAAACCAAATATATATAGAAGCCATAAATGGAAACAGAAAAGAGAAAGGTAGAGACTTTGGATACACCAGGCTAACATAGCGACATTTTCCTCATCTCTCTCTCATCCCTTGTTTCCCTTCAGCACATGAACCCAAAGAGACATCAGCAACAACAGCAAGAGAGACAAGAACGACAATAATAATAAATTATTACGAACAAGATGTCTCTATATGGGTTTCTAGATCTCCACTCGAGCCCACTCTTTCTAATCACAGCCCAATTAAGAACATAGACAACATCCACTAAACAATCCAAGCATAGCCCAGTCAGAATTTGCCATCCTAGATCCAATCATAGCCCAGATAAAAAAACCATTTTTGGCCGAAGATTGCAATCAGGTTACATTAACAGTATCTGAAAATCAAAATTTCTCCACTATCTGAGCTTATGTGTTGCTCTCCAACTATATCGCAAAACCCAAGTGTTGTGCATATCCGGCCGGAGGATTGTGGCATACGTACCTATATACCATCCTCAGTTCAAAGTGTACCCATTTTTGGTATCAAAACAAACATGCCAAGAAGACAATCAGGTGCATGATATGAGCTTCACTAACAGTTAAGTAAAAATAGGACCCAAAAAATTGTAGCCTTAGAAGACCATCAGGTTTGTGAAGGAAGCATCACTAACAGTGAACGAAACTGGGGATGCTATGCAGCATACTTTGTTTGGAAATGAACCCATTTTGTGTTAAGAAAACCATTTTTGGCCGAAGATTGCAATCAGGTTACATTAACAGTATCTGAAAATCAAAATTTCTCCACTATCTGAGCTTATGTGTTGCTCTCCAACTATATCGCAAAACCCAAGTGTTGTGCATATCCGGCCGGAGGATTGTGGCATACGTACCTATATACCATCCTCAGTTCAAAGTGTACCCATTTTTGGTATCAAAACAAACATGCCAAGAAGACAATCAGGTGCATGAAATGAGCTTCACTAACAGTTAACTGAAAATAGGACCCAAAAAATTGTAACCTTAGAAGACCATCAGGTTTGTGAAGTAAGCATCACTAACAGTGAACGAAACTGGGGATGCTATGCAGCATACTTTGTTTGGAAATGAACCCATTTTGTGTTAAGAAAACCATTTTTGGCCGAAGATTGCAATCAGGTTACATTAACAGTATCTGAAAATCAAAATTTCTCCACTATCTGAGCTTATGTGTTGCTCTCCAACTATATCGCAAAACCCAAGTGTTGTGCATATCCGGCCGGAGGATTGTGGCATACGTACCTATATACCATCCTCAGTTCAAAGTGTACCCATTTTTGGTATCAAAACAAACATGCCAAGAAGACAATCAGGTGCATGAAATGAGCTTCACTAACAGTTAACTGAAAATAGGACCCAAAAAATTGTAGCCTTAGAAGACCATCAGGTTTGTGAAGTAAGCATCACTAACAGTGAACGAAACTGGGGATGCTATGCAGCATACTTTGTTTGGAAATGAACCCATTTTGTGTTAAGAAAACCATTTTTGGCCGAAGATTGCAATCAGGTTACATTAACAGTATCTGAAAATCAAAATTTCTCCACTATCTGAGCTTATGTGTTGCTCTCCAACTATATCGCAAAACCCAAGTGTTGTGCATATCCGACCGGAGGATTGTGGCATACGTACCTATATACCATCCTCAGTTCAAAGTGTACCCATTTTTGGTATCAAAACAAACATGCCAAGAAGACAATCAGGTGCATGAAATGAGCTTCACTAACAGTTAACTGAAAATAGGACCCAAAAAATTGTCGCCTTAGAAGACCATCAGGTTTGTGAAGTAAGCATCACTAACAGTGAACGAAACTGGGGATGCTATGCAGCATACTTTGTTTGGAAATGAACCCATTTTGTGTTAAGAAAACCATTTTTGGCCGAAGATTGCAATCAGGTTACATTAACAGTATCTGAAAATCAAAATTTCTCCACTATCTGAGCTTATGTGTTGCTCTCCAACTATATCGCAAAACCCAAGTGTTGTGCATATCCGGCCGGAGGATTGTGGCATACGTACCTATATACCATCCTCAGTTCAAAGTGTACCCATTTTTGGTATCAAAACAAACATGCCAAGAAGACAATCAGGTGCATGAAATGAGCTTCACTAACAGTTAACTGAAAATAGGACCCAAAAAATTGTAGCCTTAGAAGACCATCAGGTTTGTGAAGGAAGCATCACTAACAGTGAACGAAACTGGGGATGCTATGCAGCATACTTTGTTTGGAAATGAACCCATTTTGTGTTAAGAAAACCATTTTTGGCCGAAGATTGCAATCAGGTTACATTAACAGTATCTGAAAATCAAAATTTCTCCACTATCTGAGCTTATGTGTTGCTCTCCAACTATATCGCAAAACCCAAGTGTTGTGCATATCAGGCCGGAGGATTGTGGCATACGTACCTATATACCATCCTCAGTTCAAAGTGTACCCATTTTTGGTATCAAAACAAACATGCCAAGAAGACAATCAGGTGCATGAAATGAGCTTCACTAACAGTTAACTGAAAATAGAACCCAAAAAATTGTAGCCTTAGAAGACCATCAGGTTTGTGAAGGAAGCATCACTAACAGTGAACGAAACTGGGGATGCTATGCAGCATACTTTGTTTGGAAATGAACCCATTTTGTGTTAAGAAAACCATTTTTGGCATACGTACCTACATACCATCCTCAGTTCACAGTGAACCCATTATTTGGTCAAATTCCATTGCCAAGATGACAATCAGATGCATGAAAATAAGCTTCACCAACAATAAAACAAAATGGGTTCACTTCAACAACAGCAACAACAGCAACAACAGCAAGAGGGAACCAAATATAGAACAATTGGGTTTTGAATGGAGATTGTAGTCATAGAACAATTCTTCATAGAAGAAAAATACGAATAGGGCTCATAGCAAGTGTAAGTTTAACTAGAACTGTCATCATGGAAGGAAACCAAATATAGAAGCCAGAAAGAGGAATGGTAGAGAATGAGGATACACCAGGCTAACATAGCGGCATTTTCCTCATCTCTCTCTTATCCCTTCTTTCCCTTCAACACACGAACACAAAGAGACATCAGCAACAACAACAAGAGCGACAAAAACAACAATAATAATAAATCATTATGAAGAAGATGTCTCTATATGGGTTTTCAGATCTCCACTCGAGCCCTCTCGTTCTAATCACAGCCCAACTAAGAACATGGACAACAGCCACTGAACAATCCAATCACAGCCCAATCCAAATTGGCCATCCTGGATCTTAATGAAATAAGCTTCAGTAGTAGTAAAAGAAGATGGGCATGCTAGCAGCAAACTCAGTTTGGAAGTGAACCCTTGTTTGGTTAAAAAATCATGCCAAAGATGGCAAACAGGTTACTTTAACAGTATCTTGAAATGAAAACTTCCATTAATGCCTCAGTTCACAGTAAACCCATTTATTATCAAAAAAACATGGCAAGAAGACAAGCAGATGCATGAGATGAGCTTCATTAACAGTGAAAGAGGATGGGGATGCTAGCAGCATACGCAGTTTGGTGGTGAACCCATTACTTGATCAAAGGATCATGCAAAAGAGGGCAATCGGCAGGATACCTTAACAGTAAGTTAAAATGAAAATTTCCATTAACTGAGCTTAATTATATGTTGCTCCACTAATTGTTGTGCCCAACTTAATCTAAAACCAACTTGTTGTGCAAATCACAGACCATTTTGGCGTACGTAGCTATAGCATCCTCAGTTCACACTAAACCCATTTAGTATCAAAAAAACATGCCAAGAAGACAAGCAGATGCATGAACTGAGCTTCATTAACAGTGAAAGACCATGAAAATTTCCGGTATCTAAGCATTTATTTTTCTATTAATTCTTCATCCCAACTAAACCATTCAAGTTTAGGAAATCAACATGCATCTATCTGAAAAATATGCTAAGCTTGGAAAATAAGGGAAATCAAGAGATGATACCGAAGAGAGCGAGAGAGAGAGCGGAGGAGGGAAATCGAAAATGACGAATAGGGCTCATAGCAAGTGTAGATTTAACTGGAATTGTCATCGTGGAAGGAAACCAAATATAGAAGCCAGAAAGAGGAATGGTAGAGAATGAGGATACACCAGGCTAACATAGCGGCATTTTCCTCATCCCTCTCTCATCCCTTCTTTCCCTTCAACACACGGACACATAGAGACATCAGCAACAACAGCAAGGATGACAAGAACAACAATAATAATAAATTATTATGAACGAGATGTCTCTATATGGGTTTCCAGATCTTCACTCCAACTCGTGTCTTTCTAATCACAGCCCAATTAAGAACAAATGCTCACAGTCACTTTTAAAGAAACATATATGCTCAGATAATGGAAATTTTCATTTTAAGATACTTTTAAAGTAACCTGATTGCCATCTTTGGCATGATTGCCATCCTCATCTTCTTTTACTGTTAATGAAGCTTATCTTATGCATTTGATTGTCATCTTGGCATGTTTTTAATAACAAAATGGGTTCACTGTGAACTGAGGATGCTATAGGTACGTATGCCAAAATCCTCCGGATATGCACAACAATTGGGTATTAGATTTAGTGCAGCGATGGACAGGGCTCATATCAAGTATAATATTACGGACTGTCATCGTGGAAGGAAACCGATTTAATATATAACAAGGGGGGATGGTAGAGAATGAGGATACACCAGGCTAACATAGCGGCATTTTCCTCATCTCTCTCTCATCCCTTCTATCCCTTCAACACACGGACACATAGAGACATCAGCAACAACAACAAGAGGGGATTGGTCCAACAAAAAGTATAGATTATAATAAACGAGATGTCTCTATTTGGGTTTTCAGAACTCCACTCCATCCCTTTCTTTCTAATCACAGCCCACTTAAGAAAATTAGATTTAGTTGGGCTCAAGAATTAGTAGAGCAACATATAAGCTCAGGTACTGTTAAAGTAACCTGCAGATTGCCATCTTTGGCATGATTTTGTAAAAAAAAATGGGTTCACTATGAAACTAAGTATGCTGCTAGCATACCAAAATCCTCCAAATCAGTACAACAACGCGGCTGAACAAACCTTATCAGCAGGTCATACTATGTCATCTAAGCATGTTATGTGTCAAAGTGGGATTGGTAATACAATGCACGAACGACACGTATTAGTTGTTTGTGAGTATGCAATAGGGTGCAGCTATGAACAGGGCTCATATCAAGTGTAGTATTATGGACTGTCATCGTGGAAGGAAACCCATTTAATATATAAGCCATATATGGAGCCAAAAAGAAGGATGGTAGAGACTTTGGATACACCAGGCTAACATAGCGGCATTTTCCTCATCTCTCCCCTCATCCCTTCTTTCCCTTCAACACACGGACACATAGAGACATCAGCAACAACAACAAGAGGGGAATAGTCCAACAAAAAGTATAGATTATAATAAACGACATGTCTCTATTTGGGTTTCCAGATCTCCACTCCAGCCCTTTCTTTCTAATCACAGCCCACTTAAGAAACATAGACGAAATACTTATAGACGACACCCACAATGCACACTCACAAACACTAGTACGTGTCTTTCATGCATTCAAGACCATAATCTCTTTAAAAAAACCAATTTAAATACTTACCCTGGGTGGGACTTGGGACTGCTGCCCTATTAAATTGGCCATTTGTTCTTGGAGGAGTGCAACTTGTGCCTTTGAGGCAGTCATATCCTCGTCGTGATTGCCACTTGAACTAGATGGACTCCGTCCAAATAGCCGCGAGGGGGTTGGTCCCAGGCCCATACCACGGACACGTCCATGCCTTTCCTTTCCCCTAACATCGGTCAAGGCAAGTCTCTGCCGGGTACGCCAATCTGGGCGTGGAGCCGTAGGGTCCGAATCTGAAGCAGAGGAGATTTCATCATACCTTTTCCGAGCATTAGTCTGTAAAAGGACATAGCAATCAGAGTTAAAAGCAGGTGAGATTTCGACTACTCATTAGATATTAGTTCACAAATTACCAGAATCCGTGCTGCCTCAGGGCTCGCATACGTCCCATCCTTTGATTTGTGGGTGGCATCAAAAAAGTCGATGTCCCCAAACTCCGTAGCCCCCCCCCAAATCTTCTGCCTATACATTAGTAAGATAAAATGGTTATAAACAAATAACTGTAAGTAAAAAATTGTTCAATACTATTGCGCCTACCAATTCTTCCCGCACCAGAGCGAAGCTCTGTGTACCAGCGGTGTGCAGAACTAGCTGCTTTGACCGACTGGCAGCTCCCACCTCCGCCCTTTTCTGTACATGCCACAATGAAGTTAACAGAAAAATTCATTATAGCCGCCATACAACCACATACTCATTAGATTTTTGTGTGTTTAATGTAAATACCTGACCGATCACCGAACTCCAGTAGTGCATAAGAAATTGCCAATCCGAAGGCTCCACATTTTCTGGCACATTCACTGCATTCTCCTCCTCTGAAAGCTCTTTGTTATAAAACTTCGACTTCAATTCACTCTTGTGGTCCCTCCACTTCTTCGAGAGTGACTTTTCAACCCAAGGAGTAAGGGAGTCGGCGAACGAGAAGTATTGCTGCAAAATTCATTACCCATCACTAATAATACATATTTCAATAATAATTTTTCGCCGACCAATTATGTATTTTAGATGAGAAATACCTTGACGGTCGTAATAGCGGTGGCTTTTGTGGTGGTTGGCACCTTCGGCCAACTCTCGTATGACAAAGGAAGTATGCGGGGGTTCCTTGCTATGACACCAATGAAGGAGGAAAATTTGCTGGCGTTGTCGCCAACCGGTTGCCCAACATCGTTCGCCTCCACCTCGATCCTTTCATCATTCTGAAGCCTCCAAACATTCGTCATCTTCGTCCGCCCACGATGTTTTTTGACAGTGGGCGGCGTGCTACCCTCACCCTCTTCGGTTTGACTGCCACTATTCTGTAGTGGCTGCTCATCCCCATGGCTCTCATTGCCATCATTTATAGTTGACCTCTTTAAACGCCTCGGCATGTTGTACCTGTCAAGGATTCAAATACACACATGCCAAGAAGACAATCAGATGCATGAAATCAGCTTCATTAACAGTGAAAGAAGATGAGGCCTATGCTAGCAGCATACTTAGTTTGGAAGTGAACCCATTATTTGGTTAAAAAATCATGCCAAAGAGGGCAATCAGGTTACTTTAACAGTATCTTAAATTTAAAATTTCCATTATCCGATCTTATATGTTGCTCTACTAATTCTTGAGCCCAACTAAATCTAAAACCCAATTGTTGTGCATATGTGGAGGATTTTGGCATACAGCTATAGCATCCTCAGTTCACAGTGAACCCATTTAATACCAAAAAAACATGCCAAGAAGGCAATCAGATGCATGAAATAAGCTTCATTAACAGTAAAAGAAGATGAAAATTCTAGCAGCATACTTAGTTAGGAAGTGAACCCATTTTTTGTTAAAAAATCATGCCAAAGATGGCAAACAGGTTACTTTAACAGTATCTTGAAATGAACATTTTCATTATCTGAGCATATATGTTGATCTACTAATTCTTTAGCCTAACTAAATCTAAAACCCAATTGTTCAGCATATCCAGAGGATTTTGGCATACGTAGCTATAACATCCTCAGTTCACAGTGAACCCATTTTGGTTAAAAAAACATGCCAAGATGAAATTTCCAAACTAAGCTTATTTAACAATAAGAAAGTATATGAAATTTCTCGCAGCATACTTAGTTTGGAAGTGAACCCATTTTTGGTTAAAAAATCATGCCAAAGAGGGCAATCTGTAGGTAACTTTAACAGTTTCTTGAAATGAAAATTTACATTATCTGAGCATATATGTTGCTCCACTAATGGTTGTGCCCAACCCAATCTAAAACCCTATTGTTGTGCATCGTCGGTTCACAGTGAACCCATTTTATATCAAAAAAACATGCCAAGAAGACAATCAGATGCATGAAATCAGCTTCATTAACATTATAAGAACATGAAAATTTCAACATGCATCTATCAGAAAAAAATGCTAAGTTTCAAAAATTAGGGGAATCAACAGATGATACCGAAGAGAGAGAGAGAGCGGGGCGACGAGCGCGGGGGGGAAGATAGAGAGAGAGCGGGGCGACACGGTCGTTTCCGTTCGCCGATTCACCTCCAAATCGGGATAGGGAGGAGGGAAATCGAAAATGGCGAAGGGAAGAGGGGACGATGACGAATGTTCGAAGCCCGTCGAAGAGGACGAAGCGGCGGAGGCAAACGCGCGGGAAGGAGAGCGAGGAAGGAGGGAAAACGAAGCGCCTTTTCCTTTTTACTTTTTTGGGGTTTAGGGTAATGGCGAGCGAAAGGTTACGGCAGATGGGATTTATCGCAGCTTTTCACCGGCGTTTTAATTAGACACGCCGGTGAATCATAAACTTCACCGGCGTTTTTAAATAAAACGCCGGTGAATAATCGGATTCACCGGCGTTTTAATTCGGTCGCCGGTATATAACCATCGCATCTGGTGGCCCCATTCCTAATCGCTACCTACACCGGCGTTACTAGTAAAACGCCGGGGAATATTCGCCGGTAAATCTGGTTTCTTTTGTAGTGCGAATTGTTGGGATGGTGTTAGCGAAGGCCAATTTAGCCCTGTCCTACTTGATGAGATTGTTGCCATTTGATCGGTACAGTATTTTTGCTCTTTATATTCATTTTTTAAAGCTTTTTCTAATTTTATATTAGCATTTTTTTTAACAGTTTCTAAAGATGCTAACTTGTTATAAATGCCCGAAAGAGCAAAATGCTAATGGAAAGATCGAAAATGCTAATATAAAGAACAAAATGCAAATGTATAGATCAAAAATGCTAATATAAATGCCATAAAGAGCAAAATGCTAAATAGTTAGAGCAAAATGCCAATTTAGCCCAAAAGTGCTCATATAAAGAGCAAAATGCTACTTGATGAGATATTAGCATTTTTTTTCTTCCAAACTATTTCTTTTCCTCTTTGCTTATCTGTTGCGCAATCTATGCAGGCTTGTGCATCTATTCAGGAAGGTTATCTTCCACCAATTACATTTGTGGTAGTGCAGAAGAGGCATCATACATGTCTATTTCCTGAAGCGAAAAACGACACGGACGGGAGTTGCAACATTATGCCAGGTTTGTCAATATCATAACCCTCTTCATGATATGCCTTTGTCTAGTCTCACATGTGAAGAGTAACTCTAGTAACAAAACTTTTGCTTGCATTCTTAAATTTGTAAGCTTGGTTTGTTTATTTTCAGTGTGGATTTCTATCAAATGGCTAAGATTGCAGTTACTCCAACAATTGTCCTGGCTGAGTTCATGCTATTTCAGAAGACAGTTTCCTTTCAGAAGGTACAACTCTTAGCTGGAGGCATTAATGAGACTAAATTCCTTTGCCAATGATGTATACACAATCTCACTTTTAGGGTACCATTTGACAAGGGTTTAAAAAAGGGAAGAGGAAGGGCTAACTTAGGTAACCTGCTTTGTTAAGAGAAAAGATCTTTAGATTAATAACTGATTAAGCTCTCTGAAATCCCGATCGAATGGAACCTGATAACTGTTCAAGTTTGTTATGTTCTCTGCTGAGAGTGCTTTAACTTTTGCGATTTATCAGGTAGTCGCATTGACAGTTGTTTCTGTTGGGGTTGCCGTTGCAACAATTACGGATCTTGAGTTCCTTTTTTTCGGCACATGTATAGCATTGGCATGGATAATACCTAGTGCAGTCAATAAGATACTGTGGTCCAATCAACAACAGCAGGAGAACTGGACTGCCTTAGCGTATGTTCATCTATCTTCTAGAATTAATTTGTTTTGGATTTGTCTTATATTAGCTTGTTCTTGTTGCTACCAGGATAAACCAAAGAAAAGAAAACATCTATCTACATGTTGCACTTCTAACATGATATTTTAATTCTTCATCTTATCATTAGTTACTCATAAAACCAAAATTTATAAAACCCCAAATTAAAAAAAAAAAATCAACCAAACATATCTATTCATTAACCAAATCAACATGAATAAATTGGATATGTGAATGAATAGCAATTGAAATTGAACGGCTAAGTCACCTTTTTCAATAGAAATTGAACTTTCTACGGTTTGTAATTTCTATTCTCAATGAAGATTCAAAGTCATGTAGCTATATAATTTCTATTAGGGTTTCAAGTGTACTTCACTGGATGTTGCCTCTCATATCCAGAACATACACATCAAAGAGATGCATACACATATCCAGAAAATATTTCATACATATCCAGAAAATACTTTACTGAAATACTTTACAGAGAAACATAAATATTTACTTTACTCTGTTTACATATATATATATATATATATATATATATATAGATTGAAGCCTAAGATTGAGAGGTCCAAGGGTTTTAATCAGTAATTTTTGTGAATGCATATGCCTGATCAAGTGCCAACACAACCAAGGACCTTCAACGTTATATCTAGTTGAAGTAATAGAGATGCAATTGAGTCCTCATAGTCAAGGATTTTCCTTCATCTTAAAGTTTCTCCTAAACTGAGGCTAGAAGCTTCACTTTCCCCCTCATTACAGTTACCACCTTCAAATCCATGGATCCTAGTAAAGCATAGGCAACTTTTGAATTGTTGCATGATAGCTTTGGGTAAGGTGCAGTAGGAATGAACTAGTTTTTATTCACAACAGCTCATTTGTTGCAGTTTTGTCCCCTCTTAGTAAAAGATGAAATCATAAAACACTTGTGTCCATGTTTCTGCCCTTGCATAAATTTTCTTATGCATTTTGGTAAAGATGTAATTATGACAGTGGATACAAATTATCAGCTCTTTATATATTTCCTATTTGTAGTTTGGCAATGGACAATAGTTATATGTTATATGGACACAAATACACAGTATGTGTTGTCTAAATATTTCAGTAAAGTATTCAGTAAATTTCACCTAACGTATTCCTGTGTATGTGTTGCTTCTCATTTACTTTACTGAAATATTTATGTTTTTTCTACAGGGCCAGTGTATTCCATCGGTTTCCAGTCACGCACATACAGTAGGGCAAAATAACGATGGAATTGGAAGCAACAGCGGGCCACACGAGGAAACTCCCCTACTATAGTTTGTTGAATTTGGACATTTTAAAAAATATTTTGTAGGAATTATATCTATGTTTTGTAATAAGTAAGTATTGCACAACATATACATTTGATACTCGTTGTATGACAGTTTATATGTGTTACATATTTTGTTTTCTATTGAGTTGTTTTTTGTGATGTGTAACTTTTGGTTCTTGATTATGATATCATTGGTTTACCTGATTTGCATTTAAATTTAATATGATTAAATGTATTTGTAATATGCGATTAATTACTGGATTTTTCAATTGAAAATTTTATAATAAAATGTCAAAAAAAATATTTTAAAAAAAATGCAGTACCTATTGCGGCATTTACCACGAAATGCCGCAATAGGTACTGCAACTTCTGAGTCATTTCTATCGCGGCGCTGAGCCAGCGCCGCAGCAAGGTACCAACGCTAGTCTTTTAATCGTGGTGCTATAGCGGCGCTTGGGAAAAGCGCCGCTATAGCTATTTTTTTAAAAACGAAATGCTCCTATAACGGCGGTTTGGCAACGCCGTTATAGGTGGACACCCTATAGCGGCGGCGTCCGAACACGCCGTGATAGCCTATATGACTATAACGACGCACGTTCTAACGGCGCTTTTAGCGGCGATTTCAGAAGCGCCGTTATGAGCTATAATGGCGCAAAAAAGCGCCGCTATAGCCTATGCGGTTTGTAGTCTCATCCTATTTTACTTTAGTAGTAGGCAGCCCCTTCCCATAACAACATAAAATTCATTATTAATGAGAGTAATGATGCATGATTCATCAAAACACATCGAAAGCACAGATTATGTGTAATCTTAGTGTTGCACAAGCACAATATTTGTAAAGCAAGATTCCAATCTGGTTTTAGTTGAGAAAAAGTATTCTGCAGAAAATCAATAAAGAAGAGGTAGACAATTACACTGAGATGATCAAAGTACATGTAGTATGCCAAGATGCAATAGATGGACACACAAAAACTACTCACGCACTCTAACCAACCAAGAGAGAAAAATAGGATATCTGAGGAAGAGATCTTATAATTGATTACTCAATAATTCCTACGGTTCTACTTGACAACAACACAAACTCTCCTATTTCTAGGGAGTCTCACAAAACATCAAAGGTCTGCGACTGCATGAACTCTCTAGACTGAGACATTAACTATCAACTACCTTGGAATATGAAAGATCACAAGCTAGAAGACTCCAGATAACTCAAGAATACTTAGTAATGCTAATGGGCTGGGTAATTGGGTTTAGTTTCCAACAGTACATATGCATCAAACTAAAGCTTAAGAGAAACTTAAGTACTACTTCTAAAGATACTAAGTGTTCATGCAGAAGCAAAGAGACAATTATAGAGTAAAATTTTCTTAAAGACTTTTCAGGAGGAACAAAGCAACCCAATTGAGAAATACCCAGTCAACACAATGTAAAACAGCCTTTTTATTTTTTGTCTTCTTACTATTCTCTCTTCTCACTCGCAGACATTCAGTATTAAAACATTAATATTTCCATGCTTTCAATTATAAAATTATATTAAATAGAGATCTTTGTAAACAACATGAGAACCTCTTCCAATCCAAATGATAAATACATATCTAATTTATATAAGCAACCGTATAGATTAAATGCACAAGGGGAATAAAATAATATCGAGATTCATATTTTCTAAGGTGATCTATATTGAAAATTAATTTGGGGAAAAATAATATATTTCTTATTCAGGTTTATTTCTCTACTGTATAAATCTATATATAAGAATTACATTCTTGTAGAAGAAGAAATGAGATTGAGAGAAGATTGAGGGGTGATAGATTTGGGAAATCTGTTTTCTATAGATTAGGAAACAGAATATACACATTAGCAATTATTATATTTCAACACTCCCCCTCAAGTTGGTACATAGATATTGAACATGCCCAACTTGTCAACAAATTTTAAAAAGAGCTGACTCGAAACTGTCTTGGTCAGGATATCTGCAAGCTAATCTTGACTTCACTTTAGATATCTCAACGACTTTCTCATCCAATTTCTCCTTGATGAAGAATCTATCCACATCTACAAGTTTCGTCCTATCATGTTAACTGGATTGGTGGCAATATCATATGCTGCTTGACTGTCACAATACACCTTCATAGGTTCATTCGGACCATAGCCTTAAAGCCTGCAACAAGAGTTTCAGCTATAAAGCTTTCGCTATACTTAGAGCTATTCCACGATACTCACCCTCTGCACTAGAGCGTGCAACAATATTTTGCTTCTTGCTTTCCATGTAACTAGATTTCCTCCAACTAATGTGAAGTATCCTGAAGTGGAGCGCCTATCAATTATAGATCCTACCCAATCAGCATCAGTATATGCCTCAACCTTCAAGTGACCATGTTTCGCAAATAGGATCCCTTTTCCTGAAGCAGACTTAATATATCTCAGAATTCTCGTCACTATATCCATGTGATGTTCCCGAGGTGCATGCATAAACTGACTTACCACACTTAACGCATATGATAAATCTGGTCATGTATGCGTAAAATACATCAGTCGTCCAACCAATCTCTAATATCTTTCCATATCACAAGGCACGTGATCAGATTCGTTGCAAAGTTTTAGTTCTTTTTCTAACGGTGTACCAATCAGCTAACAAGCAAACATTCCAGTTTCCATCAATAAATCGAGAGCATACTTTCTTTGAGACGGAAATATACCCTTTCTCGAGCAAGAAACCTCAATACCAAGGAAATATCTCAAAGGGCCAATATCCTTCATTTCGAACTCTTGTGACAAGTAGCTTTTCAATGTCGTTCTCTCGTCAGGATCATTCCTAGTTACTATCATATCATCCACATATATAATGAGAGCAGTAATCTTACTTTCTTTTCTTTTTAGCAATAAAGTATGATCTGAATTACTCTGACAATATCCGAATGTCCTCATTGATTTTGTAAACCTCCCAAACCAAGCTTTTGGCGACTGTTTGAGACCATATAGTGGCTTCCTCAACCGACACACTTTATTACTATGTTGGACTGGTCTATTTGATCCTGGTGGTAGATCTATATAAACCTCTTCTGTTAATTCCCCATGCAGAAAGGCATTCTTCACATCAAATTGCTCCAACGACCAGTCAAGATTTGCAGCAAATGACAGTAGAACTCGAACAGTGTTGAACTTTGCCACAGGTACAAATGTTTCGTCATAATCAATTCCATAAGTTTGAGTGTACCCTTTGGTAACCAGCCTTGTCTTGTACTGCTCTATCGAACCATCTGACTTACATTTCACCGTATAAATCCATCTGCATCCTACTGGTTTCTTCCTTGCTGGTAGCTCGACTATCTCCCAAGTCTCATTCTTTTTCAAAGACGAGTCTCCTCATCCATAACTTCTTTCCACCCTAGATCAGTAAGGACTTCCTGCACACTGTTAGGAATAGATACAGTAGATAATTGATTTACAAATGACTTATTTGATTCCGACAAGCTGTAAGTGGATACATAATTACTCATGGAATATATGACGTTACTAGTGGGATCCAGTTCATAAGTGAATTTTGGAATACCTCTATTAGTACGGTGCGAGAATTCTCTTCTAGGAGCTTCGAACAACGATGACGATTGGTTTTGGGGTTCTGACGGTTCACTCTCACTAAAATTCGGTACTGGTTGCAGTTCTTCAAGAGGGGCTTCTTCTCTTGGTTGCACTGTAACGCCCCGAATCCCAAATACACTGAATTCGAGATGTTCTACAGGATCTTTTCACTTTCTTAGTACACTTTTACAGGGAAATTAAAACTTTTCATCATACATCAGAGTTTACATCATAATTACATCTTTCTTTTGCACAGCGGAAGTAAAATACAACAATTAAATGCAAGTACAACAGCTTGATAAAATCTTTAAGCATCCAAATCTTCTTTAATCTTTAGCATGACATTTACCTGCATGTTAGACTGTGGGTACGTCAGTTTATTCAACCGACGATCATTATACACGGCCGTCCTCGCTTGCCGAAAATAGTATAACTTAACATTTCATATTTAGCAAACACAAACTTGTCACATTCAAACTAAAGGGACTACCCTATTGATGTCGTGTTGTGATTGTGCACTTAGTCCTTAATGCAGTTAATTACATGACACTAATGCACACTTGTTCGGATTCTATGCATCCCATACTACATAGGTCCGAGGGCAAGCCCTTATTCGTTCTTCATCTTGTTAGGGTTCAATCCCCCGTTATGTCTTAAACTACTACTGTAACTACGGTAGTGTCTTAGATGTCCTATGATCTATGAGCCCATGTCCAGGCAGCCTGGAGGGGAATCCCACGCACTGTCACGACGCATCGAGCAGGCAACCTATGGACAATTCAGCCTCCGCCATGGAACAATGGCACCACCCATAGCCACTCGAACATCCCACGAGCGTCGCCACCGGGACGATAATTCCGGAGTAGCGCCCACGCACTGTCTTGACGCATCAAGCAGGCAACCTGTGAATCGCTCTCACACCGCTAGCCGTTGGCCCTCATACTCGTGTTTTTCTTCTACTTTCATCACATCTCCACTATGTACTAGTCCTTAGTTTTATATAAAAATCATGAACAAAATAATCACTAGAGTTAGCCTCTCCATCAACCGGACTTATTCATTCATTTTACCATGACCAACCTTGGTCTAATTTCAATTCAATTCTTATTTCTCAATGCCGGGGAGACTTAGCTACTCTATTTCAAATTTCATTTCACAATCTTTAAGTCATAACCACTTTCATGTCACAATTTCATACTCTTTCTTATTCATGATTTCTCTTTGTTCACAAGTCCATAGTGAATACTTATAACTCAAAATTCATATTCAAGTCCAACGATTTCATCAACAAAGTTTCTAAATTCCATCATCATACAATGGACTCATGCACTTATAATTATACACTCATACTTCATATTTTACACAATATCTTCAAGGAAAAATTTATAATAACATGTCACACCACAAACTCTTTTGTGTCCAATACTTTCTAATAAATTCATTTCAATATATCTTTATAAAGAGAAAATTTCCATAAGTATGTATTTTAGAACCATAGCTTTAATATACCATTTGTTCACAAACTATGTTATATTTTCTTCAAATAATCCCCAAACCAATCCCATAAAATTCCTTGTATTTCTATGAAAATTACCATATTTTTCTCACATTTTTTGGACATAAAAAACTCCCAAAAAGATTGTTTTTCCCTAAGTGCTAGGGGAAGGATTCGAACCCAGCACGGTAGAGAAGAAGGCCAGAGCACCCGCCGATAGGCCAATCGGTGCTAGCGATTAGAAGAAGGCGCGTTAAGTATAAGTGCTATCATTCGCTGTTCATATACATATTTATACACAGTCAATTAAAAAAAAATGGTGAGGCCGGGTTTCGAACCACACCGTTCAGGGAAACCGAACAGAGCCACCGACCGCCTGAGCCACTGGCTCAGGTTGTCACAGTATGGGTTAAAACCCATTAGACTCATATTCACACTGTTTTTAGAAATCAACTCGATGTTCAAAACAATTTGATTCATATTGCCTTTATATAAACCACTGAAAAACTCCAGATTGAATCTTCTTTATTCCATCTTCAAAACAGTAAGTGTAAAATAAATTTTTGTACTAAAAACACATTTTTCTCCACCCAAATTAATTATTTTAATTAAAACTAGCAAATCTTTTATTTTTCGACATTGAAAATAATCGATTGTTCTTCTAATCTCTCTTTTATCCCAAAATTTTTCATGATAAATTACTGGTCATTAATCTACATTCACAACACAATACAACTTGGATTTTCCCATACTCATACTAGTCAAAGAATTCATATAGCACATGAATAGGTGAAACTCAACAATTACTAAGTTTGGTATATTTCTAAATTGATGACAACAAGCAATTTTTTTGGTTCCTCTATGCCACTTCTACACATGAATTCAAAGCATTCAATATACTTTTCTATTCAATTCCATAGTGTTATTATCTTTATCAATTGTCATGTTTCAACCACACAATTTTGCAAGTAATTAATAAAGATTTTCACACATCACGCTAATCACATTGCATCATTATTCAATTAAACTAAGTAATCATAGAAAGTGCTTCATATGGTATAATTTCATGCAAGCAATTCACATACACAATTAATCACATCATTCTAAGCCATTCACATACTAACTTTTTAATTAGAGTGGTCTCTTGTTAATATTTTCCATGTATAGTGTTATCAACATACTAGCATGAACCCTATATTAGAAACATGAATTGTTTTACCCACCTCAATTGGAGAGAAACACAAACAAAAGCAATCAAGTAGATGAGAACACCTCCTCCTAGCCAAAAGAATGCACCACTCCAAGCCTCCAACCAATGCCGAATGCTTCCTCAAGCTCCCCACCGAATGCTTCTTGATGGTGCCGGCCACTCCAAGCAACACAACCCACACAATCTCTTATCTTTTATAACTCTCACAATTATAATACTATTAGCTTTAGAAATTACACTTTGCATATCAAAAATTAGCCATGAGAAAGGGGGTATTTATACTAAAAAATGAGGGGAATGGAGGGCTAAGATCATCTTGGTGGTTGCAAAATGAAGGGCTTAGATTCAAGTAGGAGTTAGGAAAACTACCCACCTCCTTGAAACTACCCCCATGTTCTCCACACCAAAAATTCAACTTTCCCTCCCAAAAGAATGCTACCGGCCAAGCATAAGAAATGTGCAATGCACGTGTACGTGTAGTGCACGTGCATGCAACTAGGCCAAATTTGTACATTCCAAAATTGTATAAAAATAATTTTGTTTAAAAAAAAGTCTTCTACATGACAAGTTTAATTAAAAATAACTTAATTCATGGGCTTTCTTTTTGGGCCAAAATAATTTTATAAAAATAATTAAAATAAAGATGCTTTTGGGCTTTTTAAGAAAAGGCTTTTTAGTTAAATCAAATAAGGCTTTTAAAGAAGGCTTTTGTACTAAGATAATTTGAGAAAAATATATTAAATAATTATACACATTATGATATAATAATTCAAACAAAATATTGCACGTGCACAACACGTGCAAAATAAATAATTTTTCATTAATTGAAAAATCAGGGTATTACAGCACTCCCTCCTTAGAATAGTTCCGTCCCCGGAACTACAATCAAGAGCGAGGAAATAAAACAAAATACAACACACACAACAAGAACAAAAGATACAAAAATACAATCAAGCAAAAAGCTCAGGATAGTCCTTCAACATCCTCTCCTCAGATTCCCAAGTAGCCTCTTCAACCAAGTGGTTTCTCCAGACTACCTTGACCATCGGTATCGTCTTATTCCTCAAGACTTTCTCCCTACGGTCAACAATCTCAACAGGAGACTCGATGTAATTCAGGTCTAACTGCAAACCTTCCGGCACTTCAGGCAAATGATGACTCGGGTCCGGAATATAACCTCTCAGCATAGACACATGAAAGACATTGTGTACCTGAGACAACTCTTCCGGTAATTCAAGCCGGTAAGCAGTTTTCCCGATCCTTTTCAATATCTTATACGGGCCTATAAACCTCGAGGCTAACTTCCCGCCTTTGCCAAAACGAACCACACCTTTGCTGGGTGATACCTTCAGAAAGACGAAGTCACCAACCTCAAACTCAAGGTCCCTTCTCCGGTTGTCTGCATAGCTTTTCTGCCTGCTCTGAGCTTCCACCAACCTTTTCCTGATCAGATCAATCTTCTCAGAAGTCAGTTGCACAAGCTCAGGACCAAACAACTGACGCTCCCCTACTTCATACCAACAAACAGGAGTCCTGCACTTTCTGCCATACAGAGCTTCGTACGGCGCCATCCCAATACTGGCCTGAAAACTGTTGTTGTAGGCAAACTCCACCAAGGGTAAATGCCTTTCCCAACTGCCTCCAAAGTCTAGTATGCAACACCGCAGCATATCCTCAAGAATACGATTGACTCTCTCGGTCTGCCCATCGGTCTGCGGATGAAAAGCAGTGCTGAAATCCGTCTTGGTACCCAAAGCTGTCTGAAGACTCCTCCAGAAATGCGAAGTAAACCGCGCATCTCGATCAGACACAATGGTCGAAGGAACGCCATGAAGTCGGACAATCTCACCAACATACATCTCAGCCAACTTGTCCATCGAAGCAGTGAGTTTCATCGCCAAAAAGTGAGCGGACTTGGCAAGTCGATCGACTATAACCCAAATTGCATCATTGCCTTTAGGACTCTTAGGCAATCCCGTAATGAAATCCATACTGATGTTATCCCACTTCCATTCCGGAATAGGTAACGGCTGTAATAGACCTCCGGGTCTCTGATTTTCGGCTTTAACTTGCTGACAAACCTCACACTTCGCGACAAATTCAGCCACATCCCGCTTCAAACCTGACCACCAGAAATGCTGCTTGATGTCCTTGTACATCTTAGTACTCCCAGGATGTACCGACAAAAGAGTAGCATGCGCCTCCTGAAGAATACTCTCTTTCAGGTCCGCCTGATTTGGAACGCACAGCCTATCTCCGAACCACAGCACTCCATCCCTGGTTTGAAAACCGGGCAACCTGCTAGCACCAACCTGCTCCTTCATCTCCAAAATATCAGCATCAACTTCCTGACTTGCAATGATCCTGGCATTCAAAGTAGGCTGAAGCCTCAACTGAGCCAAAGATGCTCCCAATCCTTGCAAGACAACCTCAATCCCAGCTCGGTCCAGCTCCTCAATCAGATGCCTCTGAGTTGTAATCAAACAGGCCAAACTGCTCTTGCGACTAAGTGCATCAGCAACAACATTAGCCTTTCCGGGATGATACTTGATCTCAGGTCGCATATCCTCGAGCACTTCCAACCATCTCCGCTGTCTCAGATTGAGATCCCTCTGCTGATATATATACTTCAAGCTCTTGTGATCCGTGTACATATTCAACTTCTCACCGTACACGTAGTGCCTCCATTGCTTCAAAGCAAAGATAATCGCAGCCAACTCTAGATCATGAGTCGGATAATTTTTCTCATGCGGTCGTAGTTGCCTAGACCCATAAGCGATTACTCTTCCTTCTTGCATTAAGACACAACCAAGCCCCCGATGTGAAGCATCGCTATAAACGTCATACTCAACACCAGCTCTAGGCAAAGCCAGGATAGGTGCAGTAGTCAGCCTATCTTTCAACTCCTGAAAACTCGCCTCACATTGCTCGGTCCACTTGAAGCTCACATTCTTCTTGGTCAGCCCTGTAAGCGGTACAGCTATCTGAGCATAACCTTGAATAAATCTCCGATAATACCCAGTCATCCCAAGGAAACTTCTGACTTCCTTCACTGTAGTAGGCCTTGCCCAATCTCTCACTGCCTCGATCTTCTGAGGATCAGTTGCCACTCCCTCCTTAGAAAGGATGTGACCTAGGAATGCCACTTCAGATTTCCAGAAATCACACTTGGATAACTTGGCATACAACTGCTACTCTTCCAACTTCTGCAACACTGCTGCCAGATGCTCAGTGTGCTCCTCCTCAGACTTGGAGTACACAAGAATATCGTCGATAAACACCACGACGAAAGAATCAATAAACGGCCTCAGAACTCTGTTCATCAAGTCCATGAAGATTGCAGGTGCATTCGTCACTCCGAATGGCATAACTAAGAATTCGTAATGCCCATGCCGAGTTCTAAATGCAGTCTTATGCACATCTTCAGCTTTCACTCGAACTTGGTGGTAACCCGATCGAAGATCTATTTTGGAGAATACAGCTGCTCCTTGTAGACGATCGAACAAGTCATCAATTCGAGGAATCGGATACTTATTCTGAACAGTGACCTTATTCAGCTCCCGGTAATCGATGCACATTCTCATCGATCCATCCTTCTTCTTTACCAAAAGCACTGGTGCTCCCCAAGGTGACGCACTAGGTTGAATAAAGCCTTTTCCCAACAGTTCCTCAATCTGCCGTTTCACCTCATCCTGTTCCACTGGAGCCATCCTATAAGGTGCCTTAGAAATGGGTGCACTTCCCTGTTGAACAGTGATGCTGAACTCTACATCACGATGCGGAGGTAACCCAGGAAAATCTTCCAAGAACACAGTCGGATAGTCCCGAACCACAGGAATCCCTTGCACTTCCACAGGAGTCTCTTCCTTGCGGATAGTTGCCACCAGCTTAGAACACTTCCGCTTCCCTTGGAACACGACTTCAGGTCCACCTGGAGCCTTCACTGTCACCGTCTTGGCCTTACACTCGATGCTCGCACTGTACACCGACATCCAATCAATGCCAATGATAACATCGACTCCCAAGATAGTCAGCTCGATCAGATCAATGCCAAAGATTCTATCCCCAATCACAATCTTGCAATCAGCATAATACCGATCAGTGGTTAAAGTTTCCCCTGACGGAGTAGCTACTGATAAGATCTTGCCTGGGAAAATCTTCGGTTCCACTCCCAACACTTTAGCAAACTTTGGAGACACAAAAGTATGAGAGGATCCAGTATCAAACAATACGACAGCTTTAATTCCATTAAGATAGAGTTCGCCAGAGATGACCTGATCCGCCTCCTCAGCATCAGCTTCTGTCAAGGCAAATACTCGCCCTGACTGGTACGGCCTCTTCCCAGCCTGCTGCGTTGGTGCGCCGCTATTACTGCGCTGAAGTTTGGGACAATGAGATCGGTAGTGTCCCGCTTCCCCACAGTTAAAGCAAGTCACCGCAGAAGGTCTCGCCACATTGTTTCCAGGCCCTCCAGCTACACTAACAGCGTTCGCCCCTGTCGGTTTGAACCTCTGTGCAGATGGTTGCCCCCTGAAACTCCCCGAATGTGCAGGCCTCTTCCCGGGCTGCCAGTTGTTCCTCCTGTTCTGAACAACATGGAACTGCTCCATATCCGCCTCCGTCGCTGCCGCCCTCTTGACCAGCTTATCGAATCTCCTGATACCAAGGGGTATCATACGAGATCTCAAGCTAGGCCTCAGACCATGCTCGAACTTGCGAGCTTTCTTGGCCTCATCCGCCACCAGTTCTGGAGCATACCTAGAGAGCTGAGTGAACTTGGTCTCATAGGCTCTCACTGACATGCTGCCTTGCTGAAGCGACAGGAACTCCATCGCCTTCTTCTCCTGGACGTCGGAGGGGAAATAATGGCTGCGGAACTCTTCCAGAAATTCCTCCCAGCCAAACAACAGACCTCCCATGGTCCTCTTCACGGATTGCCACCAAACCGCTGCATCCTTCTCCAGTTGCAAGGTTGCCAACTTGACCTTGCTACCCTCCGGGGTCTCCAACACCTCGAAGATGGTCTCCACTTGCCGTATCCAGTTGTCAGCCGAATCTGGATCTGACTTTCCCTCGAACACGGGTGGTTTCATTCTCTTGAACGATTCCACCAGTTTTATCGCCTCGGGCACTGGATTTGCCGGCCCCCTAGCTTGGTTCTGAGCCACAGCATTCAACGTCTGGTAGACCCTAGCAAGCTCAGTCTCCAGATCCAAACCTTCCCCATTCCTTGCTCCTCTTCTCGACATAGTCTGATGCAAAAGATCCGTCAAATTCGAAGTATAAAACAAGAATTTAAACCAACTTCCATTTCATTGAATTCCAAAAGTTTATACATTCGAATTTAAAAACATCTCTGACATCAGAATGGGAAACAACAGAAGCTACAACACTCTAACTCCTACGGGTTCTCTTCGCTGCTCGAAGTTCTTCCCGCAGTTCATCAACCTCATCCTTCAGCACATCAGTTAGGTTCTTTTTCTTCTCAAGTTCCCAAATCCGATGGCTAAGAACAGAATAGTCAGCCTTCCGCTTCTCCAGCTGAGCCTCCAACAATCCAACTCTCTCCTTCAGGGTTTCCACTTGCCTCTGAAGAGAAGTCACAAGACCACTTGGAACTGGTACTTCCTCTTCGTCGGAAGAAGAATCATCAGATGAATCCGGAGGTGGGGTGATCTCTCGGGATTCAGGGTACTCCTCATCATCAGAATCAGCTTGCCTAGGGTAGTACTCGTCCTCGGAATCTGCCTGTCCAGGATGGTACTCTTCCTCAATGATGTGCCAGTCGTCGCCTCCAGCAGGGTCGAAGTGATCAGCCATCTTAGAAATAGAGAGGAGAAGTCATAAATCTCAGAGCAACACAAATGTAAGTCACTTACATTTAAATCTCTAGATTCAAACACACACTCTAATGTCCACTTCTAGGGTGTCGTTCCCTATAAATTTGTACAAGTGTGAAAGTGTAGAAAACCTGGCTCTGATACCACTCTGTAACGCCCCGAATCCCAAATACACTGAATTCGAGATGTTCTACAGGATCTTTTCACTTTCTTAGTACACTTTTACAGGGAAATTAAAACTTTTCATCATACATCAGAGTTTACATCATAATTACATCTTTCTTTTGCACAGCGGAAGTAAAATACAACAATTAAATGCAAGTACAACAGCTTGATAAAATCTTTAAGCATCCAAATCTTCTTTAATCTTTAGCATGACATTTACCTGCATGTTAGACTGTGGGTACGTCAGTTTATTCAACCGACGATCATTATACACGGCCGTCCTCGCTTGCCGAAAATAGTATAACTTAACATTTCATATTTAGCAAACACAAACTTGTCACATTCAAACTAAAGGGACTACCCTATTGATGTCGTGTTGTGATTGTGCACTTAGTCCTTAATGCAGTTAATTACATGACACTAATGCACACTTGTTCGGATTCTATGCATCCCATACTACATAGGTCCGAGGGCAAGCCCTTATTCGTTCTTCATCTTGTTAGGGTTCAATCCCCCGTTATGTCTTAAACTACTACTGTAACTACGGTAGTGTCTTAGATGTCCTATGATCTATGAGCCCATGTCCAGGCAGCCTGGAGGGGAATCCCACGCACTGTCACGACGCATCGAGCAGGCAACCTATGGACAATTCAGCCTCCGCCATGGAACAATGGCACCACCCATAGCCACTCGAACATCCCACGAGCGTCGCCACCGGGACGATAATTCCGGAGTAGCGCCCACGCACTGTCTTGACGCATCAAGCAGGCAACCTGTGAATCGCTCTCACACCGCTATCCGTTGGCCCTCATACTCGTGTTTTTCTTCTACTTTCATCACATCTCCACTATGTACTAGTCCTTAGTTTTATATAAAAATCATGAACAAAATAATCACTAGAGTTAGCCTCTCCATCAACCGGACTTATTCATTCATTTTACCATGACCAACCTTGGTCTAATTTCAATTCAATTCTTATTTCTCAATGCCGGGGAGACTTAGCTACTCTATTTCAAATTTCATTTCACAATCTTTAAGTCATAACCACTTTCATGTCACAATTTCATACTCTTTCTTATTCATGATTTCTCTTTGTTCACAAGTCCATAGTGAATACTTATAACTCAAAATTCATATTCAAGTCCAACGATTTCATCAACAAAGTTTCTAAATTCCATCATCATACAATGGACTCATGCACTTATAATTATACACTCATACTTCATATTTTACACAATATCTTCAAGGAAAAATTTATAATAACATGTCACACCACAAACTCTTTTGTGTCCAATACTTTCTAATAAATTCATTTCAATATATCTTTATAAAGAGAAAATTTCCATAAGTATGTATTTTAGAACCATAGCTTTAATATACCATTTGTTCACAAACTATGTTATATTTTCTTCAAATAATCCCCAAACCAATCCCATAAAATTCCTTGTATTTCTATGAAAATTACCATATTTTTCTCACATTTTTTGGACATAAAAAACTCCCAAAAAGATTGTTTTTCCCTAAGTGCTAGGGGAAGGATTCGAACCCAGCACGGTAGAGAAGAAGGCCAGAGCACCCGCCGATAGGCCAATCGGTGCTAGCGATTAGAAGAAGGCGCGTTAAGTATAAGTGCTATCATTCGCTGTTCATATACATATTTATACACAGTCAATTAAAAAAAAATGGTGAGGCCGGGTTTCGAACCACACCGTTCAGGGAAACCGAACAGAGCCACCGACCGCCTGAGCCACTGGCTCAGGTTGTCACAGTATGGGTTAAAACCCATTAGACTCATATTCACACTGTTTTTAGAAATCAACTCGATGTTCAAAACAATTTGATTCATATTGCCTTTATATAAACCACTGAAAAACTCCAGATTGAATCTTCTTTATTCCATCTTCAAAACAGTAAGTGTAAAATAAATTTTTGTACTAAAAACACATTTTTCTCCACCCAAATTAATTATTTTAATTAAAACTAGCAAATCTTTTATTTTTCGACATTGAAAATAATCGATTGTTCTTCTAATCTCTCTTTTATCCCAAAATTTTTCATGATAAATTACTGGTCATTAATCTACATTCACAACACAATACAACTTGGATTTTCCCATACTCATACTAGTCAAAGAATTCATATAGCACATGAATAGGTGAAACTCAACAATTACTAAGTTTGGTATATTTCTAAATTGATGACAACAAGCAATTTTTTTGGTTCCTCTATGCCACTTCTACACATGAATTCAAAGCATTCAATATACTTTTCTATTCAATTCCATAGTGTTATTATCTTTATCAATTGTCATGTTTCAACCACACAATTTTGCAAGTAATTAATAAAGATTTTCACACATCACGCTAATCACATTGCATCATTATTCAATTAAACTAAGTAATCATAGAAAGTGCTTCATATGGTATAATTTCATGCAAGCAATTCACATACACAATTAATCACATCATTCTAAGCCATTCACATACTAACTTTTTAATTAGAGTGGTCTCTTGTTAATATTTTCCATGTATAGTGTTATCAACATACTAGCATGAACCCTATATTAGAAACATGAATTGTTTTACCCACCTCAATTGGAGAGAAACACAAACAAAAGCAATCAAGTAGATGAGAACACCTCCTCCTAGCCAAAAGAATGCACCACTCCAAGCCTCCAACCAATGCCGAATGCTTCCTCAAGCTCCCCACCGAATGCTTCTTGATGGTGCCGGCCACTCCAAGCAACACAACCCACACAATCTCTTATCTTTTATAACTCTCACAATTATAATACTATTAGCTTTAGAAATTACACTTTGCATATCAAAAATTAGCCATGAGAAAGGGGGTATTTATACTAAAAAATGAGGGGAATGGAGGGCTAAGATCATCTTGGTGGTTGCAAAATGAAGGGCTTAGATTCAAGTAGGAGTTAGGAAAACTACCCACCTCCTTGAAACTACCCCCATGTTCTCCACACCAAAAATTCAACTTTCCCTCCCAAAAGAATGCTACCGGCCAAGCATAAGAAATGTGCAATGCACGTGTACGTGTAGTGCACGTGCATGCAACTAGGCCAAATTTGTACATTCCAAAATTGTATAAAAATAATTTTGTTTAAAAAAAAGTCTTCTACATGACAAGTTTAATTAAAAATAACTTAATTCATGGGCTTTCTTTTTGGGCCAAAATAATTTTATAAAAATAATTAAAATAAAGATGCTTTTGGGCTTTTTAAGAAAAGGCTTTTTAGTTAAATCAAATAAGGCTTTTAAAGAAGGCTTTTGTACTAAGATAATTTGAGAAAAATATATTAAATAATTATACACATTATGATATAATAATTCAAACAAAATATTGCACGTGCACAACACGTGCAAAATAAATAATTTTTCATTAATTGAAAAATCAGGGTATTACATGCACTTCTTCGTGAGGATCTTCCTCCCTTGCTAGGTCTTTATTCAAGAGTTCGCCATTATTTGTATCCAGTTGTTCGTTCTGACTGGTAATTACTTCATCATACTCAAGAGTCTGAACTTCACTTCGGTACTCTCCCTGAAGTTCAGTCGTAGAAAAAGAAAAATACAACCCATCTTTATGGAACACAACATCCATAGTCACAAACATCCTTTGAGTTGGTGGGTGATAGCACCGGTACCCTTTCTTATCCTGTGCATATCTCACGAAAACACAGCGGACAGCTCGAGGAGTTAACTTATTGCATTCATGTTGATTAAGATGAACAAATGCAACACATCCAAACACATGTGGTGACAAGTTGACGACTTTTGGGGCATTCACAGCTTTAGTTAATGCTTGAAATGGTGTGAAGAAGTTTAGGATACTAGAGAGAACTCGGTTGATTAAGTATGCAGCAGAAGTAAGGGCTTCCCCCCAATAAATAAGTGCCATATTTTCATGGATAAGAGAAGCACGGACCACCTCGAGCAAGTATCTATTTTTTCTTTCTACAACCCCATTTTGTTGAGGTGTATATGAGCATGTAGTCTGGCGAACAATGCTGTGTTCCACAAAATATTTTTGCAGATTCGAACTCAGGTACTCTCCGCCATTATCACTCCTAAGAACTTGAATCTGTGATTTATACTGAATCATAACATGCTTGTGAAATTTTTGAAACAAGCCACTAACTTCGCTTTTCGACATCATCAAACAAATCTAGGTCATACGAGTACAGTCATCAATAAATGTTACAAACTATTTGGCTCCTCCAAATGTAGTGGTTTTAGATAGACCCCAAACATCAGAATGGATAATCATAAATGAAAGAGAGCTTCTACTTGGACTTGTAGGAAAAAAGACACGGTGACTTTTGCGAGTTCACACACATCACACCGAAAGGCAGAAATATCCAACTTCAAAAATAAACTTGGAAATAATTTCTTCAAATAACCAAAAGAAGCATGCCCCAGACGTCGATGCCATAGCCAAATATCTGATTTCTTCTTCTCATCTTCGGATTCTTCCACACTTAGATCTTGAGTCAACTTGCTTGAATTTTCAGATTCTAAATGCAGGTAATAAAGCTTCCCGTGTCTAACCCCTAAACCAATCGTCTTGTGAATCCGAATATCCTTAAACACACAATGTGAATGTCAAAAGACTACAATACAATGTAAGGTAGTAGTTATTTGAGCAACAGAAAAAAGGTTAAAATTCAAGGATGGCACAACTAGGGTAGTATCTAAGGTTAGGTTGTTTGTGAGAGGTATGGTATCCTCTCCAGCATTAGCAGTGGACACAGTTGATTTGGTGGAAGGTTGAAAATTTTGAACTTTTCTAGAATCAAAAGTCATATGGTCGGTAGCACCCGAATCAATTATCCATGCAATATTCATAACAGAGCCAGAAATAGTAACAACCGTACCATCATTACCTGCAGTAGCACTGCAATACCCCAGGTTTTCTAAATAGTGTTTTCAAGATTTACAAATGAATTAAAATAATTTTTGGGTATTTAATGTACATTTTTTGAAAATTTATCTTTTTACACGTGCGAAACACGTGCAAATATCTTCTTGAGGAGTTCAAAGTCAAAACTTATTATGGGAAAACTCATTATTTATTATTTGATATTATTTGTGAATTTTTTGGAATTTTCTGATGATTATTGGACATATTTGCAAATATTACAAACAGATAGACTTTTGTGCAAAATTACCACTTGGAGTGAAAACTCCAGATTTTCAGATTTTTGGGCTGGGTATGATGCCTAGTCAACTCAGGAGAAATGATTTTACCTTTTGTTTTAATAAATTTGATTTATTTTACAAGTTTTGATAAAAGAGGATCTTTTTGCAAAATTGCCTTTTAGAGGGGTGAAAATGCAAATTTGTAATTCTGGGTTTTTCAAACAGTGCCGAATGATATGAGAAGAGGCCATTTTGATTTTTTGTCTCAATTAAATTTTTTTATCTAATTTTCTAGTATGGGGATCCATATATGTAAAGATGTACTTTAAAGGAGTATTTTGCAAATGTCTTAAAAAAAACCCTAGATACCTATCCTGGCCTATTTAGGGTGAAGTGCAACCGTCTCTTTTCTTCATAACACAAGGGATTTCTTATATACTATTTTATTGGAATTCTAAAGCGAGGATCTTGGATTTTTTGCGAAGGATAGGGGTGTAAAATGAACAGGACGGTCCGTCGTCCGTCCGAGTCTGGCTCGAGAAATGGTCCGACAGTGGACCATCCGAACTGTTATACGAACCGAACTCGAACAAATTATTGGTCCTATTCTTTACCGAGCTCGAGGCGGACATAAGTCCGTCCGAGTATTATTGCGGTCCGATGCTTTATCGAACCGAGTCCGAACTATAAAAATTTTGTCTGGCCTAGACCGAGCCGGACATAAGCCCGTTCGAGTAAAATTTCGGTCCGAGCTTGAACATATGGTTGTCCGATCCCGTCCGGTCCGATTTACACCCCTCGCGAAGGAGGGATATTTATTATTTTCTATTTGTCTTCGTTCTATTTCTTCAATAAGGTGAGTGATATAATTTATTTTGTATTGTTCTTTAAATGTTGTATGTGGTATTTCATCTATTAGAAAGCATGCTAAGGTTTGGTATGAATAAATATATGATGAATTGGATGAATTGAGGAATTAAAATTTGATCTTTTATGAAAACCTAGTTATTTATGAGTAGAATTGCATGTGGATGATTTGAGATTGTTAAATAATTTAATATAAATTATGAGCAAGATATTTCTTTTGGGTCAATGCTGATTTGTTGGAGTATGGTGAATGTTATGCCTAAATTGATTAAAGAAGAGATTTTGACTATTAATGAGTTTGGATGAGTGCAACTTGATTATGGTAATGTTAAATTTGTTTATGTTCATGAGTTAAAAATGGTGATTGAGTTGAGGAATTTTGAGAAGGAAAAATGAATTAAGAGACCATGTCTTGAGAATTGGATTTGTGATAATTGAATTGGGTATGATGCAATATGATAAATTTGGAGATTTGTGATTTTGTGAAAGATTTTACTTGAATTTGAATTTCTCAAATACTAAGATTAAATCTGGATATTTTGTTATTCTAATTGATGGGATTGTGAAGTTTCTTTGGTGCACAAACATGCACGAACATTTTACATGAATATCGTATTTCATTGCTTTTGAAGAAATTGAGTCTTTGTGTGTTTTCGGAGGATTTGATTATATCTCAACTTATTTTTGTATTGATATGGTTTGGAACATAATATGAAGTTAATTTGATGTATGATCGATTCTTAAAAACTCTATTTTTTGGATATGTGCACAAATTCATGTTCTATTTGGAGTAAATCAACAAATTGTGATTTTTATCAATTCAAAGTGGTTTTGATTGTTTTTTTGGACTCTTATTATCCAACAAGTCGTATTTGACCATATCAGAAATATACTTTTCACATAATTCGTTTTTATAAAGTAAAACTCCGTATCGGTTGAAATGTGCACAACTAAAAACTTCAATCTGCAGGTCGACAGTCGACCGGTTAATTTATACGGTCGACCGTTGCTACCTGTCTGCTGTATTTTCTTGAAGTTTTAAAATTTCACGCGGAACAATCGACTGGCCCATTTTTAAAATCGACCGACTTTGCTCTGTTTTGATGTTTTCTCGAAGTTTTGGATTTTCGCGTTGGGCAGTCGACCAATGACATTTACAGTCGACTGTCATCATTTAGAATTATTTTTCTTGATGTGTTGGGTTTTCGCTTTGGACAGTCAACCGAATATTGTTTATAGTCGACTGTTACAGCTCTGACTGATGTTTTCCAGAGTTATTCCGATGTTCTTTTAAACGGTTGATTCTTTAAATATTTTGGATCTATAACTTACTATTCTAAACACTATTTTTCTACAGAACATATGTTTTCAAGTTATTTTATTAAAAGTTTTGATTAATGAAAGTTGAGTGTGGATGGTTGAGTGTGAGTCTTTAGAGGGTGTGGGGGACCCTAGTATACTGGCAGTTGAGATATTGTGTTTTAGCCTGTTGAGGCACATTATTGATCAGTTGTTGAGTTAAGTCCGGTAGGGTACACCAACTCTAGGAGATTCGTAAAGTAATTAATTAACCTAACAAAGATAAGGATAGACACTAGATGGTGATATGATGAAATGAGTGCAAACGTGAGTTATGGACTCCATGATGATCCAAAGAGTGAGATATTCCCCAGTATTCCGGGACGATGGACGTTTGGGCCACAGAATGATCTGCAGAGTGGATTGATCTCCAGTATTCCGAGGACGAGAGCGATGCTCATGGGATATTTGTGCAATGAGGGTTCCAGGATGACCTACGGAGTAAGGCAATCACCAAAGTATTTTGGGACGATGGACGTATAGGCCACAGGATGATCCGCGGATTAGGATTATTGTTGTATCTTTTTTCATTTACTCTTGCTGTTGATACATGTTGTTTATGATACTATGTTTCATGTTTTACTTATGTCGCATTTATTTTTATTTTGTGTCACTCACACCGTATTGGCTGACCCCTATAATTTTGGGGGTTAGGTTTATCTCTAGCCTCATGTTTTACAGGTAGTTGCTTGTAACTTTGGATTTGGATGCTTGAGTTAGAATGAAGTTATGGCTTATGAAAAATTGTAAAAGATGTGTTGTAAAGAAACGATTGTAATTCAAAGTGTATGTTTTTCCGCTGTATTTTGTAATGAACTAATGTAATAAAGGTTGAAAAAAAATTTATCTGTATTTTTGGCTATATTTACTATTATAATTGAAGTTGATGCTGGAAATTGTGCCACGTATTTCTGATATATCATATTAGAAATTCGGGGCGCTACAAGCACGATCAGCAACTCCAACTGCGATAGTGAGTTGATTGCAAGTCTTCTCCCGAATATCCCTGCTATGATCCTAGATCTCTGGATAGCCAATAATCTTATAACAACGAGCTTTCGTGTGACCGATCTTGCCACAATGAGTACACTTCCTTGACTCATACGGATATTGTCCCATAGCAACACAACAAACAGCACAGCAAGCAGAACCAATGATCCAAACACCAAACAGCAGACGGGATCAAAAATAGCAAACAACACTCTTCCCAAAACAGCAAACAGATCCAGCACACCAAGAGCAAACAACAATCGACAGATCAAATCTGTCGTTGATCTGTCTTCGCCTACGCCACCCAAGTTCGACGGCAGCGGTTTCGGGCGGCGACGACCGGCGGTGGAGTGGGTCGTGGGTGAAGAGGATGAGGGTGGAGACGGAGATGATTATGGGTTGCTGCGACTTCGGGAGTGGGGGCGATGAGGAGTTGGATGGTAGGGCTCAGGGTCGATGACGATGAGGATGAGAAGAGGGCGACGATGACGGGATGGCGAGGGAGACGATGGGTGGAGGACGGTTGCGGTCGAGGCGTCGACTAGCGTCAGGGTGAAGGAACGGCAACATCAGCAGTGGTTGATTGGGTTGGTGGCTATCGTTCGATCAGAGGAGGAGCACAGGTGGGTGCTACTGTCGAAAGGGAAAGAGGAAAGATCGAGGGTGCCAGCGCGCGTCAGGGGGCGCGACGAAGGACGACAACAGGTTTGGGGGTTGCCGGAGGTGACTAGCTTACAGGAGAAGACGATCAGAAAGGAGCCGCTGGGGTTTGGTCGGGATCGGATCAAGATGGAGATGTCAAATCTGATCACCTCCTTCTCTTCTTCTTCTTCAGTTAATCTAGATTTGGTTAGGCTCTAATACCATATTGAAAAATAATTTGGGGAAAAATAATATTTTTCTTATTCATGTTTATTTCTAAGAATTAAATTCTTGTAGAACAAGAAAGGAGATTAAGAGAAGATTGAGGGGTGAAAGATTTGAAAAATCTGTTTCCTATAAATTAGGAAACAAAATATACACATTAACAATTACTATATTTCAACAATCCAGTCATCTATGCCTTACTTGCATGTGCAAAAAAAATTTGTCCTTAACATGGCAACTTTTATATTCTTGAACAGCTTAAAAATTGTAGCTGCATGTGAAGTGAACCTAAATCTACATTCTAATTAATTCATTCAATTTTCTACATATTAAACAACAACTCTATGGAATTTTTTTCTACCCAAAGGCTCCTCCGATTTCTTCATAGAAGAATTTGGCTGCCAAAAAAGGTAACTCCAAATGTTTTTCCTACTTGGGTTTAACATGCATTTCTTCATAGAAGAATTTGGCTGCCAAAAAAGGTAACTCCAAATGTTTTTCCTACTTGGGTTTAACATGCATTTAAGTTAGAAAAAGAATGAGAAAGGAACTCAACCTATTGCAGTTAATAATTAGTCGTCTCTGCTTTTAATTAATGCCATCAATCAAACTCCAGCTTCATCCTCCTTTTCCTTTATCTTGATACATCCTAATCGAAACAAACATCTCCAATCTCTAATCTCTAATATTATAATGAAAAAATTGGGGTTGTCATTTGTAGACAACCATTCAACTATTTAATCTCAACCACTCATTTTTATGTAGGAGTTATATTAATTATCCATTTACTCGATTGTTGTTAGTTAGGATAATATTTTCAAAGTTCAAATTTATTTACGACATAATTATTTACAAATATGTTACTCATATAAAATAAAAGTTTGTATCACTATAAGTTTTTTATGAAAAGTATCTGATGAGTAACGGAAGGTCTTATTATTTAATATATAAAAAATATTAATTAAAACGTGCATCTCAGGTGCAGCTACTAGTACTTATAAAAGAAAAATGGAATATCATTATTTGCATGTATAGTATCATTGTTTGCAAGGAATATCTTTTTTCCTGAAATGGGTAGCTCTGTTCTTTCAAATGAGGCCTAAGATCTATATCCAATAACCCCACGAAAAATCTACGTACATAACATGTCCTTTAAACAAAAAACAAAAACAAAAAAAAAAAAAAGAAAGGAAGAAAGAAAGAAAGAAAGGAAGACAAGCTAATTAGTCATATTGGATTAGCTAATTAGTCATATGGGAGAACCCTCAGCTGACCTCCCTCTATCCCATTAATCAGATGTGACGAAAGTTTTCCTAATGATATTCACCTCATCAAATGTATCTCCATATTTACTGAAATACATAAGACCACAAAAGCGAGGATGTTAAATGCCACATCTTGACATATAATGACAACATAAACAAAATATCTACTACCTATTCAGAAAGCAAAAATGGCAATTGTGATCATGTCACATATCTAGGAAAAAACCATATATACACTGCATTTTCCCCTTTACTTTCATATTTACATCAAGCTTTGTAAGAGGTATTGTGAAAATTAGGCACAAGGTCTAAAGCCCATTTCTAAGTTGTGCTCGAAATAAATTGCATAATATGCTCGAATAAATAATTAAAAATACCTAAAAATATGATCTGAGTATATAGAGATCAACCTCATGAATCTTATATGGAATCAAAAAAAGATAAGGAGGCGTTTGATACGCTGATTGGAGAATTCCCAGGAATTAGTGGATTCCCAGGAATATGAGGGTGAAAATATTGCAATACTGTGTTTAGTATACGACATTACATGTCTGGAAATACTTTATCACCGTGTTTGGTATAGAACAATTCATTCCCATCAATCCATCTCTATAGTAGATATTACCGAAAATACCCTTTTGGCTTTATTTAAAAATAAATAAATATAAAAGTTATCTAATTTAGTAATTGATGTATATGCATGCATGTGCAAAAGCAATACTGATATATATCTTACAACAGAGCAATTGTCCCAAAAACATATTTCATATATATACTAATGTGTATGATTAAATACAACATTCGCATAATGATGTGGCTAAAAATGGGGGTTTAATCGAGACCGTCCAAATTGGGCACGAATCCTGAAGCCCAGAGGTAAAACGGTAATTTCACCTACAAACGGGTCTGAAGCGGGTACTGGGTCTCCTCCCCAAAGAGCCATTAACCCGCGAACGGATCCACCTCAACTGGGTGCGGGTTTCAACCCGCAACAAACCCGGTATAGCAGGATAGAATTAGGGTTTCTGATTAACATTAATCAACGGCCCTGATTCATATCTATCCTTTCACTGGGAATTAGGGATTACATTCCTAATCTGTTTACAAGGAGAATATTCCTTATCAGATCACGGGGATTACATTCCTAATCTATTCCCTAAGACGCCTATAAATACCCCCCATCCATCTCCATTAAGAGGTAATCAATCTTTCTCCAGTTTTTGCGCTCTTTCATAGTCTTCCTAGATTACTGACTTGAGCGTCGGAGGGTGCATCGCCGGGAACAACCCCGGTGTCTCGTACTTTTTGCAGGTGTACGGCGGGAGCAACGATCATACCCCGACGGAACAGGTATACAGGTTTACTATTCAGTTTCCCTAAGAATCCACAAATACTATCTGTTTGCCCCCACACCAAATTTAGCGGCAACAGATTGGCGCCGTCTGTGGGAAACTAACGAATAGAAACCTCTCCTCTTCCCGGTGAACAAATCTTCTCTAGCCATGCCGCCTAGGAAAATCAGATCGAGGGGGTCCAACAGGGGGCCAAACCCCGATCAGCAGCAGGAAATTGCCATCCAGCCTATCCAACAGCAAGGACAACTTCCTCCACCGGCTGAAGACCCGCTCCAACAGGACCTTCCTCCTCCAAATCAGCCACCTCCCAAGGGTCCTAACCCTCAGAAACAACCTCTTCACCAGGACCGCGTCTCCATCCGCAACGCCTCTTTGGACTCTATGGCCTCCCATCATCCCCGAGCCTCTGCTCTCCACAATACCGCCCTCAATCGATAGAAGGAAGATGATCTTCGCCGTCATCTGGATGAAAAGCGGGCCCGAGAAGGAACCTCCCGCCAGCGTCATCCGGATAAGCGGTCTTCTCGCCGCCGAGAGTACAGAAGGTCCCCCATCTGAAGAGGGCGGAAAGAATCCCCCGAGCACTACCGAAGAAGGCTACACTCCCCTGCAGGTCGGCAACAGCCTAGGAACGATAAAGCACCCATCACCAGTGCCGAGTTCCAGCAGTTCCAAGCGACCGTCCTTCAGGCCCTCAATCTCCGTCCCAACAACAAGGCACCCAAAAACCCTTCTCCTCCTCCGGTCCGAAGCCCTCACCAACGATCCCCATCTCCTCCTCCTGCTCCTAGCAACTCCCGGCATACTCCAAGTCCTCGTCACTCCCGAAGTTACCGTCGCCGTAGCCCTCGCTCTCCCTCGTACGAAGACGAGTCTAGAAGTTCGGCTGATTACCGTCGGAGGGATGACACTATGTACCGCCGTCTTCATGAGGTGAAGAGGCACCTGGGCCAGATAGACCGAGAAGAAGAGCTTAGGGGGAGGACCCTACGTCCTAGCAGACTCCCTTTCTCACTAACAATAATGGAGACACCTGTACCGATCGGTTTCAAACCTCCCTAATTCGAGACTTACTCCGGGGAGACTGACCCCATTGATCACATCGAAAGCTTTAAGACCCTGATGCTCCTCCATCAAGCTTCCGATGCCCTCCCCTGCAAAACCTTCCCCGCAACTCTCAAGGGTCCAGCTCGAGAATGGTACTCTTGCCTTGCCCCCTCCTCAATATTCTCCTTCGAGCAGTTCGAGACCCTTTTCGTCACCCATTTCGTAAGCAGTCGTAGAGCTGAGAAGACCAGCATCTCACTATTGCACCTCCACCAGAAGAAGGAAGAGAAATTGAGAGATTATGTGAAGAGGTTCACAGCTGAAGCCAGGTCCATAGCATCCCTCGACCAGTCGGTCGCTGCGGCAACATTTCAATCTAATGTCCTCAATTCTAACCTCCGCTCCTCCCTCGCCAAGAAGCCTCCACAGAACTTTTTCGATCTCCTCCTTCGCAGTGAAAAGTACATCCGGGCCGAAGAGGCCGAGCATCGACCCAACTGGGAGGGGTCTTCCTCTGGGTTTAAGAGAAAGGGAACAGAAGAGGAAGGAGCCAAGAAGCTCCAGAAGGATAATGCCGGCCAGCGCCGACCTTCCTCCAGATTCGAGAAGTTCACTCCCCTCACCACTAACGTCTCAACCATTCTGATGGAAGTCGAAAAGGAGGGGATCTTACCTCCTGCTTCGAGGATGAACACACCCGCCAAGAAAAGAGATAAAGAGAAATGATGCCGTTATCACCGGGACCACAGGCATGACACCAACGATTGTCGTGCCTTGAAGAACGAGATAGAAGCCCTTATCTAGAGGGGGTAGCTGACCAGGTTTGTAAGAAAGGACCGAGCCGAACCTCCTCCCCCACCTCGGGGGGCTAACAAGCGCCCGGAACGAGAAGAGATGCCTGACTTCGAGGAAGAGCGAGTCCTCCACCTCATTCATGGGGGCCCATTGGGGGGGCTCCTCAAAATCCTCTCGGAAGGCATTTATAAGAGAAGTCAACTCGGTCCGAACCACCCCTCCTCCCAAAGGCCTCGGAGTGCCTGTCACATTCTCCGACGAAGATCTTGAAGGAGTTCACACCCCACATTGTGACGCACTCGTCATTGGCCTTCACATGGCGAATTTCAAAGTGGAGAGGATCCTAGTGGATAATGGCAGCTCCGTAAACATCCTCTTCCTCGCCGCTTTCAAAGGCCTAAAGCTCTCCCGAGATAGACTCAAGCCCGCCGGTTACACGCTCCATGGGTTCACGGGAGTGCCAGTGACTATTGAAGGGGTGATTACCCTCGACGTAACTGCTGGCAAAACTCCTACTACCCGAACGGAGTCGATGGACTTCATGGTCGTAAATGTCCTAGCAGCCTACAATGTCATTCTGGGCTGGCCCGGCCTAGCCGTCCTTGAAGCTGTCCCTTCTGCCTACCATCTCAAAATGAAGTTTCCCACTCGGGCCGGAGTAGGGGAAGTAAGGGGCAATCAGGAAACGGCCCGAAAGTGCTACATGACCTCTACCCTCGGACCTGTCCTCTCTTTAGAAACTCTGGAAATCCCCCAAGACACTGCTCGGCCGACCTCCGAGCCGGTGGACGAATTGGAGGAAGTGCTCTTCTCTGAGCAGGACCCGACCTGCAAATTCTTTGTTAGCAAGACCCTCCCGTCCGCCCTATGCTCAGACATTGTACAATGCATCCGAAGGAACGAAGACCTCTTCGCTTGGTCAGCTGCAGATATGCCCGGGATCTCCGAAGAGCTCCTGGTCCACCACCTGAGCGTTGTTTCGGGGTCCAAACCGGTTCAGCAGAAGAGGCACAAATTCGCCCCCGAGAGCCAGCTCGCTATCAAAGAGGAGGTAGACAAGCTCTTGAAGGCCCGGTTCATACAGGAGGTCAACTATCCTGAGTGGTTGTCAAATGTAGTAATGGTGAAGAAGTCCAATGGGACTTAGAGGATTTGCATTGACTTTACCGACCTCAACAAGGCTTGCCCCAAAGACCCCTTCCCTCTTCCGTGTATTGACATCCTGATCGACGCAACCTCGGGACATGAGCTCCTCAGCTTCATGGACACCTTTTCAGGCTACAGTCAGATCCGGATGTTCCCTCTGGATATCCCGAAGACCTCATTTGTGACCGACCAAGGCCTCTATTGCTACAGAGTCATGCCGTTCGGTCTGAAGAATGCGGGCGCTACATGCCAATGCCTCGTCAACAAGGTTTTCCAGTCTCAGATTGGCCGGAACATGGAGGTGTATGTAGACGACATGCTTGTGAAGAGCATTCGAGGGGTTGATCATGCAACCGACCTCCAAGAAGCATTTGATGTTCTAAGAAAGCACAATATGAGACTGAACCCAAACAAGTGCGCGTTCCGAGTCTCCTCGGAGAAGTTCCTCGGCTTCATGGTTAGCCAACGAGGAATTGAAGCAAACCCGGAGAAAATCAAGGCCATATTAGACATGGCCCCTCCCAAAAATGTTAAAGAAGTTTAGAGATTAACAGGCCGCCTAGCCGCCATAGGGCGCTTTCTCTCGAAGTCCGGGGAGAAATGTCTCCCCTTCTTCAAGGCCTTCAGGGGGGCTAAAGGTTTCGAATGGGGACAGCAGCAACAGGAGTCCTTCGACCAGCTCAAGACTTACCTCGTCAATCCCCCTCTCCTCAGCAAACCGGTTCCTGGCGAACCCCTCTACCTCACCCTGGCAGCCTCCGAGCAGACCCTCAGTGTAGTTTTAGTGAGGGAAGAAGACCGGGCTCAGAAGCCCATCTACTATGTCAGCAAAGTGCTTCGGGATGCCGAGCTCCGATACCCGAAGATAGAAAAGATGGCTTATGCCCTGGTGATGGCCGCGAGAAAGCTTCGCCCGTACTTTCAGTCCCATTCGGTGGTCGTTCTTACCGACCAGCCACTAAAGCAGGTCCTCCATAAGCCTGAGACTTCGGGTCGCCTTATGAAGTGGTCAATCGAGCTGAGCCAACACGATATTACTTATCAGCCTCGGACCGCGATCAAGGCCCAGGCGCTAGCCGAATTCATAGTTGAGAGCACTATCCCCGAATCCAGCCAAACAGTGAAGGGACCGCCCGTCTGGTCAGTTTATGTTGACGGATCCTCTTGCAATGAGGGAAGCAGGGCAGGAGTCATTCTGGTAGGCCCAGATAACTTTATCCTTCAATACTCTCTCCGTATAAACTTCAAAGCCTTGAACAACGAAGCTGAATACGAGGCACTAATAACCGGTCTTGGAATGACCCGAAATGCTGGGGCACAATGCCTACGGATCTTCAGTGACTCTCAGTTGGTCGTCAATCAGGTCCTTGGCGAGTATGAAGCCCGCGATGACAGGATGGTTAAATACTTGGCCAAAGTCAAAAGCTTCATGGCACTGTTTGAAGAGGCCCTCATCCAAAGAATCCCCCGAGAAGAAAATGCTCAGGCCGACGCCCTATCCAAATTAGCCTCCTCTTCCCTTCAAGGTCTCGAGCAGACTGTATTGATAGAAGTCCTCCTTAAGCCCAGCATAGAGGATGAAACACTTGACACCGTAGAAACATTGCCTGTCCTCCTTGAAGACAATTGGATGAAACCCCTCATCGAATTCTTAAGGGACGGACTCCTCCTCGAGGATCCCAAGGAAGCACGAAGAGTAAGAACCCGAGCCGAGCATTACACACTAATCGGAGGCATCCTATATAAACGCTCCTTCACCTAGGTGGACAGTCGGCCCTACCTGAGGTGCCTCTCCCCCAGGCAAGCCGACTACGCCCTGCAAGAACTTCATGAGGGCATCGACGGGGCCCATTCAGGTTCCAGAGCCCTGGCGCGCAAAGTGTTGAACGGGTATTTTTGGCCCACTCTCCTACGGGACGCTGAACGACACGTTCGGCAATGCAGCTCCTGCCAGAAGTACTCCGACATCCGACGCCTTCCACAAGCACCACTCACTTCCCTATCAAGTCCGATCCCCTTCGCAATGTGGGGGATGGATTTACTAGGGCCATTTCCGCCAGCTCCCGGACAGCTTAAATTCCTAGTCGTGCCAGTCGACTATTTCTCGAAATGGATAGAGGCCGAGCCCCTGGCCACGATCACCGAAAACAAGGTCATCCAATTCTTCTAGAGGAGCGTGATCTGCCGATTTGGCGTCCCTAGGGTCCTAATTACGGACAACGGAACGCAATTCACTGGGGCTGCCTTCCGAGCTTTATGTGAAGACCTCGCCATACAACACCGTTTCTCTTCCGTCTCTCATCCTCAGTCGAATGGCCAGGCCGAAAATGCCAACCGACAGATCCTCTCCGGCATTAAGAAGAGGTTAGACAAGTGTTCCAAAGGCTTGTGAGTCGATCAGCTTCCCAACGTGCTGTGGAACTACCGCACCACAAAGCGGACCCCAACAGGTGAGAGCCCATTCAATCTCACCTATGGGTCCGAGGCCATCATCCCCCTAAAAGTCGAAATACCCTCTCCTCGTTTGATAGCTTATGAAGAGGAGCAGAACGCAAGAGAGCTCAGAGCAAGCCTAGACATGATAGACGAAATCCGAGAAAGAGCTGCCATACGTCAACAAAGCTACCGAAGAAGAATCGAGCTAGCATACAACAAAAGAGTCCGCCCAACGGACCTCAAAGAAGGGGACCTAGTCCTCCGAAAGTTGGCCATCTCGTTACCAGGACAGAAAAGCAAATTGGCCACGAATTGGGAGGGACCTTACAAGATCTCTAAAGTAATCCACCCCGGCACATACAGACTAGAAGATCTCGAAGGCAGGGAGATTCCCAGGACTTGGAATGCCGACCATCTCTTAAAATACCAGGAGAGTACAACAACGCCTCTCTAAGTAATTCGAGATGACGAACCGTTCCTTTCCTGTTACTTGTAGTGATTTTCTTTCATTTTTTCTTGTAATAACGGCTAGCAACTTTAGAAGCAGCCGATCATTGGTTATTAATGAATAAAGTCTTTTCATATTTTTGCTACTGTTTACATCTCTCTGCTTTTAACTCTTTAATCTAACGATGGTTCGGATTCCAACACTTAGCTCAATTCTACTTCGAAAGTTCGCTTCTAAGCGAGCTAGAAGTAGCTCGCCATTCGGAATTGCTCCCACAGCCGTTGAACTAATCTAACGATGGTTTGGAGTCCAACACTTGGCTCGATTCTACTTCGCAAGTTCGCTTCTAAGCGAGCTAGAAGTAGCTCGCCATTCGGAATTGCTCCCACAGCCGTCGAACTAACCTAACGATGGATCGGAGTCCAACACTTGGTTCGATTCTACTTTGCAAGTTCGCTTCTAAGCGAGCTAGAAGTAGCTCGCCATTCGGAATTGCTCCCACAGCCGTTGAACTAATCTAACGATGGTTCGGAGTCCAACACTTGGCTCGATTCTACTTCGCAAGTTCGCTTCTAAGCGAGCTAGAAGTAGCTCGCCATTCGGAATTGCTCCCACAGCCGTCGAACTAACCTAACGATGGATCGGAGTCCCCTGGCTCGACTTTGCTTCCCCGGCTCGCCCTTAGGCGAGCCGGAAGTAGATGGCCGTTCCGAACTGTCCCCACGACCATCGAGCCGAGCGGACGAGGGACCAACCCTCGTATATGGCGAAAAAATCTTCCGAGGCGAAACCACCGTCAGATCGTCTCAAAATGCGTGCTAGGGTGTGATGAACGGGCCTGACTGTGCCACGTGTCCACAAAACGACAAGATAGCATTTTCTTGGGAACTGGACCCGCCTCGAGATTCGTGCAACCATCCAACGGCTGTGATCACCTCACTTCGCTCGGCTCCAAACGCCGAGCGACAGGCAACCAGAACCAACCTTCGGCAAAAGTCACTCCGGCCACCAAGCTACGTGAGCACAGCCGATCCGCGCCGAGCGAGTGTCCAGCCGAGCCTCGAAAGAAAGTTTGGGTTGGGGTTTTAGGGAACCTTCCCCTCGGTCCCGGACTTTGGTCATCACCTCATCCACCATGATCTCCCCTGATCCTGACACCCAAATCGGAGCCGTCAGAGTCAGGAGAAGATCATGGTAGAAGAACGACAACCCATCCTCCCGAAGAACCTTTCCCTCGGGTCCGGACTACGGTCGCCAACTCTTCTGCCCTGTCCTCCTCCGACCCTGACACCCACATCGTGGCCGTCAAGAGCGGGAGAAGAACAAGACAGAAGAGTGACCACCCCTCCGAACCTCTCGAGGTCAGAATTTTTCACAAGGCTGGCATCCGCCCAAGGGCAGACACCATCGATGCCACTAGAGTTCAAGACTGCAGTGACTAAAACTACAAGGGGGGTGTGGTACTTATAGCCGTCCCCCAAGAGACTGTCATTATGACTCTCGGGAGTCCAACAGTCACGCCTAGGGAGCTGAAGCGCCGCATATTTATTAAAGGGCCCCACTCTCAACGCCCTCGGGAAGGTAGAACACCCCCACAGATCCCGGAGCACCATTTAATGCTGTTAGGGGACTGGTCCTATCTTTTCAGAACGATGCTCGAACGGCCGAGCGCCAGCACCCCAAATCGGGCTGCGTGGCCGCAGCCTCGAAACAGCTACACCTCAGTCGCGGCACCGAGCCGCACCGGAAGGTGCCGAGCAAGATTCAGAACCCCGGCTAGAGCGTGAGTTTCGAGGCCAAGATGCTCGACGAAGCAAACACTCGCCTCGCGGTTCATTTCAAGCCTACCCTAGCTAGCATAATTACAACACTACGACAAGCAGCACAACTCCAACTTTATTAATATAACTTGGATAAATTTACAAAAAGATTACAACAAAAGACAGTTTGGAAGTCAGTTCGGATGCCCAAAGACACGACACGACTCGTTTACTGCCTCCGCGGAAGGGGACGCTCCGGTTCAGGGATACCTTGGGTTGGCACTTCTTGACCTCCGAGCTCGTCTCTAGGCCAACGAATCGAGAAGCCCCCTCACCGCTGGCCCTAACGGTCGCTCCAACCGAAGCACCACTCGAGGACACCGCTACTCCACTTAGGGCGTTGGCTGCTGTACGACCGACGGTAGAGGTTCGGCTCGCGAGTTGATAGAACGTGATCCCTCGCTCAATCTCTTCACGAGTGCACGAAGTACTCTGCACATTGGCCCTCACCGGCTGAGGTTTGAGCTGAGCAACCTCTTCCTCCAGTTCGACGATCGTGTCCTTCAACGTCTCGTCCTTCACAATTACTTTGAACCGAGGAAGTTTTGCCGAACCGGGATACTCGGCACTGTCAGATATGACACGGCGCAAGTGGGTCACCTCGATACTCTTGTCAACTGTCACCCTTTCCAATTGTTCTACCCTCTTTGCGAAGTCATATCGTTCGGCCAAAGCCTGGGCCAACTCTTCCTCCTTCGCCGATAGTTCGGCCTCGACTATCCGCAGATGGTGCAGCTCGACCAACAGCTCAATGTTCCTCCTCTCTACATTATAAAGTATTCTCCTCGTCAGATGGACCTCGCCCTCGAGACGATCCTCCCGGGACTGCTGAAATAACTCTGCGCGGCGCCGAGCCGCCGTGGTGATAGGAGTTTGCTCGGCAATCTGAAATGAAAAAGGGACAACATTGAAGTACTACATGGCCGAACCAAACACTTAGACAGAAGTCCAAATCCAAAACACTTTTCATTCATCAAAGCGGTGGCCAGTCCGCAAAAGGCGTTACACTTTATAAAAAAAAAACTACAAAAATTTGCGAGGGGATCAGGGGTCTACCTGCATCGCCACTTCGACCACAGGCGCGTCGCCAGATGGCCCCTCGATCCTCCCCTCGACCTGGGCGTCCGCCACAGGAGGGTCGGCCTCCTCCTCCTCGTCATCGCCTTCGACCTCGTCGCCTTCGGCTCCCTCCTCCTCACCGCCTGAAGGCGGCCCTGGCCACAGTCTGTAGCCGACCCGCTCGAAGCCGGGGACACTTTCCTGAACATGGTCGAGTGCCCTCTGATAGGACATCTCCATGTTCTTGGCCATGTGCTTCTTCGCCTCAGCCTTGGCCTCGGCCTTGACCTCGGCCCTGATCTTCATGGCCAGCGCTTCCTTCTCTGCCTTCAGGTCGGCCAGGGACTTCGCCGACGCAGCCAGTTCCTTGGCGGCCTTCGTAGCCTTAGAAGACTCCGCATCAAGTCGCCCCTTGGTCCTTTCCAAGTCGGCTTCAAGATCAGCGACCCGGATTTCCAAGGCCACGGCTCGCCTCTGCTCGGCCTCAAGTTCCCAGACCGCCTTGACCTTTGCCGCCCTGTCTTTGTCGCTGGCGGCCCTCAGCTCCTTCTCCTGCTCGGCGAACGTCTCGAGGAGATGGCCGAAGTGGCAAGTAGCCTGTGAAGACAACGGTAAGCGCAATATACAAGCCGAGCAGTAAACTTGAAGAAATTCGCAATGAGAAACTTACCGACACAAGCGACCGAGCCACTTTGTAGGTGTCGTCGCCGACCGTCCCTGCCTTCAGTGCGGTTCTGTCCTTCGGGGTCGCCAGGTGCTTGAAGACCTGCACCGACATCTGCGAGTTTCCAAGAAATCCATCGTGATTCTTCACCCGCCAGTTCGGCACAAACAACTGCTTGTGCTGCTCGGTCAGGAACTCCTCAGCCGCTTCAGTCAGCGGCGGAGCCTCGAGCGACAGCGCCGCGTTAACATCAAAGGCCCCGTCTACAGGGGCCGAGGCCTCAGGCACCGAGGGCTCCTCGGCAATAACCACCTCCAAAGGTGCCTCAGTAGCCGGAGGAGGCAGGGTGGTAGTCGAGGCAACCTTAGGCTGCGGAGTCGATGAGGCAGCCACGGTCGCCCTCTTCCTCTTCCTACCCCCGGCCAATTTGGACCTATCGGCCATCATGGCGTTGAAGTCGATCTTCATCGCTTCTGCACCAAATAAAATAAAAAATGTCAGCAAGACGAGCTAAACACTTGGAAGAAAAACAAAAATAAATGAGATGTCAGGAGCATACTCGGGTCGATAGGGCTAAGGCCGGACCCGAACAGCACCTCCTCTGTCAACTCCCTCCAACTTAACAAGGGGAGGGCCATGATCTTCCTCGCCACCTCCTCCTTGGCCGCAGATAGTACAGGGTCGGCCCTCGCAAATTTCGACACCTCCGGTTTCCACCGGGTCGGAATTTGCAGTATTGGCCCCCCCTTAATATAAAAAACTTCTCTTTCCAACCCTTAATCGAGTCCGGGTTTTCTATGATCCTAACACCCTTCCTCGGCCCCAAGTAGTACCTATGCTCTGTCTTGTGCATCCGGTTTATCCGATACAGGCCTCGGAAGACCGTTAGGTCCGGCTCGACTTCAGCTTTGCGGCACTGAAGCAGGAAAGCATTCACGTGACGCCATGTGTTCGGCATAAATTGGGTCGGCGCGAGGCAGAACCACCCGAGGATCTGGAGAATGAAAGGATGCAACAAAAAATGCAGTCCGGCATTCAAGGAGTCGAAGTCGAACATGCACATGTCCGACGATGCCAGCTTGGAATTTGCTCGCATCCCGGGGCTGGGGATCATCAGCTTGTACTCCGGAGGGATGGCGAATCCCTTTCTGATCTGAAGGAGATCCCTCCCGGATAGTACCGAAGTAATCTCGTCGGCTTCGGTAGGAAGAGCCGGGTTGGGTTCTTCGAGGACTTTCGACTTTCCGTAGATCGCTTTCTCCAAGAGGTCGCCTTCGTACTGCCCGACCCCCGAATGCCCGGACAATACAGAAGGATATCGTCCCATCTCGGGTGCTTGCTTCGGGTTTTCCACGATCTCCTCGACCACGACAGATTGGGCCGCTACCCTCCTCCTCTTCTTCTTCTCCTTCCTCGCCTCGATCGCAGACGGCTCGGCAACTTGTTTTCCCTTCCTTCGGATCTCCGCCCTTCTCCTCTCCTCAGCACCATCATCGCCCGAGGACGAGGCCCCACTCCCCGAGTTCACTCTTGACATCTCTAAAAAAAAGCTAAGGCTAGTAGACTGACCTTTGAAGTGACGTTCACGGTCGGAATGTGTTTGCCAGAAATCGCCTGGCCCACGCGACAGCTAACGTCACCACCTTGGAGCGAAAGTCGCCGCTAGTAGAGAGCGCAGAGAGTAAAAGTGAAATCTTGGAGTGAAAAGTGAGAAATGAGCTTGGGGTGGGAGAGTGAAAACTTATAACCCCAAGTGATGTTGGGCCTCCTTGGGAACCTCAAAGGCCCACTAAGAAGCCAAAGCGCCAAGCGGAAAGTTGCGACGTTTCGAAAAGCAAAAGCCTCAAATCACTCAAGTCCACGACTCGGACACCGGTTTGCCAAGCCGAGCTATCGAACAGCCTGGCTAAGTAACCGAGCTACTGAGTCCCTTCAAAAATATCTAACTCCATACCTCGGTCGATGTCACCGAGTCCCCGAGCCGAGATGACGAGGAACCGACCCTCGTATATGGAAAAAAATCCTTCCGAGGCAAAGTCACCGTCGGATCTCTCCAAAATTCGTATCAGAATTCGATGGACGGTTCAGATTGTGCCACGCCCACAAAACGAAAAGATAGCATTTTCTCGTGATCTGAACCTCATCCTCATGATTCGCACCATGATGGACGGACCAGATCTGGCCAAGTGCACCTTCCGAGCTGCCTGCCATCGGCCTGCTGAACCGAGCCACCGAACAGCTTGGCTAAGCAGCCGAGCTACTGGGCTCGGAAGAGTGGAACCGATAGAAGACATCCTTCAGTCTCAGCGCCTCGGCCGACGTCACCGAGCTTCCGAGCCGAGATGACGAGGAACCGACCCTCGTATATGGAGAAAAATCCTTCCGAGGCAAAATCACCATCGGATCTCTCCAAAATTCGTGCCAGAATTCGATGGACGGTTCAGATTGCGCCACGCTCACAAAACGACAAGATAGCATTTTCTCGTGATCTGAACCCCATCCTGGTGATTCGCACCATGATGGACGGACCAGATCCGGCCAAGCGCACGTTCCGAACTGCCTGCCATCAGCATGCTGAACCGAGCTACTGAACAGCTTGGCTAAGCAACCGAGCTACTGAGTCCCTTCAAAAAAATCTAACTCCATACCTCGGCCAACGCCACTTAGACTCCGAGCCGAGATGATGAGGAACTGATCCTCGTATATGGAGAAAAATCCTTCCGAGGCGAAATCACCGTCGGATCTCTCCAAAATTCGTGTCAGAATGCGATGGGCGGTTCAGATTGCGCCACGTCCACTAAACGACAAGATAGTGTTTTATGGGGATCCACGCTGAGATGAACGGCCCAGATAATGCCACGTACCTCAGAGGGTCCGAGCCGAGAAGCCAATCCTCCGAACCGAGGAGACGAGGAACCGACCCTCGTACCTCACAAAGTATAAGGCCGAGCCGAGAGGACGAGGGACCGACTCTCGTATATGGCAAAAAAACACGCCGACCCATATCAGCCGTTGGATCTTGTAAAAAAGTGCGCTCGTCATGATGGACGGCCCAGATCCTACCACGTCCACTAAACGACAAGATAGCGTTTTATGGGGATCCACGCTGAGATGAACGGCCCAGATGATGCCACGTACCTCGGAGGGTCCGAGCCGAGGAGCCAATCCACCGAGCCGAGGAGCCAGTCCACCGAGCCGAGGCGCTGATCCTCCGAGCCGAGGAGCCGAGGAGCCGACCCTCGTATATGGCAAAAAAGCCTGCCGAGGAACGGGGATCGTCTGATCACTCAGAAATTCGCGCTCCGTACTGATCGAGGGTCCAGATTACGCCACATCATAAATTGGTATTTAAAAATCGATTTTTATTTATTTAAATCGTTTTTTATTTATTTAAATCGTTTTATTTATTTAAAAATTGCGAAAAATTGCTAAAAATTTGGGGAAATTAACTAAAAATTCTAGAAAATAATTAAAAATTCGGAGGGATATTTTCGAGCCCCTGAACTAACAATTATTGTCTAGAATGTATTATTAAGGCCCCGAACGATTAGTTGACACATCGCACAATTATATAAATAGCCCGAAAAAATAGATAAAAACTCGATACGGCCTCAGAACATAATATGGCTTCAAAAAAGAAGAAGTTACCTTACTACCCACTTCAAGATTCAAAATCTCCCATTCGGACTCCGATACAACTCCACTAGCCACTAAAACAGTCAAACTACTCCTCAAAGACTGATCATCCTCAGCCTTTAGGAGTGGGGGGCTCGTGATGTGGCTAAAAATAGGGGTTTAATCGAGACCGTCCAAATTGGGCACGAATCCTGAAGCCCAGGGGTAAAACGGTAATTTCACCTACAAACGGGTCTGTAGCGGGTACTGGGTCTCCTCCCTAAAGAGCCATTAACCCGCTAACGGATCCACCTCAACTGAGTGCGGGTTTCAACCCGCAACAAACCCGGTCCAGCAAGATAGAATTAGGGTTTCTGATTAACATTAATCAACGGCCCTGATTCATATCTATCCTTTCACTGGGAATTAGGGATTACATTCCTAATCTGTTTGCAAGGAGAATATTTCTTATCAGATCACGGGGATTACATTCCTAATATGTTCCCTAAGACGCCTATAAATACCTATAAATACCCTCCATCCATCTCCATTAAGAGGTAATCAATCTTTCTCCAGTTTTTGCGCTCTTTCATAGTCTTCCTAGATTACTGACTTGAGCGTCGGAGGGTGCGTCACCGGGAACAACCCCGGTGTCTCGCACTTTTTGCAGGTGTACAGCAGGAGCAACGATCATACCCCGACGGAACAGGTATACAGGTTTACTATTCAGTTTCCCTAAGAATCCACAAATACTATCTGTTTGCCCCCACACCAAATTTAGCGGCAACACATAACTAACTAACTTGGTTTTGATGAAACTTTTTTTTTACCAGGATGTAGGCCAGGCTGTTCTTGAGAGCTACTCAAGAATTCTGGAAACCCTTGCATATTCCGAGATGTCCAAGATTGAAGATGTCCTCTATGCTGACCATGAGGCTCAAAATCCAGAATGCAGGAACTATAGCAGGAGAAACTCGGTGGTTGATTCAGAGAGAACACTGAAGAAACTTGACCCCAAAGAGGAGTTGGAGAAGTTGAATAACATGGATGGCTTGAACTCGATGCCACTATCAGATTTCATGGGTTGGCAGATGGAGCAAGACGCAGACAATGACAAGAGGGATTCAAATGTGGATGAATTCCAGAACAACGATGAAAGACTCAGTCCAGCTTTACTCTGTCCAACTCGGCGATTACCTCCTCAAACTGCAAACATTACAGAGAGGTCAGAAGATGGATGCACTCATTAGAATAAAAACTGGTTACGAGCAATAACAATTAGGAAATTGTGGGAAATGTGGACTATGAACCTTCAAGATCTGCCTAAGGAAATAATCACCATAACGCTTTGGTGGTTTGGATTCAACAACATGTATAATGTCTTGTAATGATCGAGATGCTGACGATTCAGAAACACAGGAAATGCCAAAGCCAAGATAAGAAATAGCATATTCATCAAATCTGATAGCTGGCATTATTGAGTTGTCATCAAGGAGGACAAGAAAGATTTATTGCGACAATCAGACATTTTTAACACTCAAGGCCTGTAATACTTGTGAAGCGCAGTTCTAAAAAATACTATGGGTGGATACCTCGGAGCAGAAGTCCACGTGGCCGGGGGAGTCGATAAGGTTGATGGAGTGGGAGTTGTTGAATTGGAGGGAAATACTGGAGCTTTTCATGGTGATGGCACGGCGCTGCTCTTCGTCGAGGTAGTCCATGAAGCGGAGGCGCCCGGCGAGCTTGGGGTGGAGGAGGAGGCGATGAGGTGGTCGGCGAGGGTGGTCTTGCCGTGGTCGACGTGGGCCAAGATGCAGATGTTGCGAATATTCGAAGATGAAAAAGGAGAAGAATCCGCCATTGGTTTGCAGAATTGGCAATTGCGGGATTAGGGTTTGGGATTTAGGATTTGGGGTGATTAGGGTTATATGATAAGCCAGAAATCTGGAGGGTGTTTTGGGTATGCAATAATCTCACTCATTTTTTATGTGGAGGAATCCACAAATCCCACCATTTTCAAGGGGAATATTTATCCTTCCAAACTAATTATTTTGATAACCCTGGAAATTTAATATTATTTACAAAACTATACCTATGTCTTACCAAACCAGGTTTTCAAGAGGGTATTTCTAGATTCTCTTCTACATTACCGCGTACCAAACGCCCCCTAAGAAACTTATATCACCATTTTATCATACCCAAATTAATAGGGAACTTATTCAAACTAATAGCAAATTCTAGTTGCAGGTACTTATCTTATTCAACCTAATAAGATAAGAAGCTTATATCACCATTTTGAGGTGTAAGTAGTGCAGAACGAACTGAGATGCTAATAAATTGTGGGTACACCAGCCAAACCACTGATTGACGTGCTAATAAACTCTAACTGCTGGATTAAAGTCTATGTATATCACCATTTTATCATACCCAAATTAATAGGGAACTTATTCAAACTAATAGCAAATTCTAGTTGCAGGTACTTATCTTATTCAACCAAATAAGATATGAAGCTTATATCACCATTTTGAGGTGCATGCAGTGCAGAACGAACTGAGATGCTAATAAATTGTGGGTACATCAGCCAAACCACCTACTAACGTGCTAATAAACTCTAAAATCTATGATTACATATTTAGTCTACAAACTGCATAATGAATACATGCAATATGTGTTTGTGAATGAGTTTGTGCTTCTCGTGTGGTGTATATTTTTTTGTCATGTAATAAGCATGAGAATGCATGTATGATAGTATCATAGTGGTAGTATTTCTTATACTGGTGTTACCATGTACAAATTGCACACCCTAAAATAGTTTTGGGAGAATCATAAAATTATATGGAACTCCAAAAATGCTTGAGAGAATTGAGATAAACTTATGAATATCGTCTCTACCGTAATTACTGAATTTTTTATTATCAACCTCATATAAGCAGATGACTTAGAGAATAACTACGAAAGCATAATATTATCTAATTGAATATTACTAAAGCTAAAAAATGCATGCGAAAATATGTCTCAATTTCAACTAATTTATGTTCACATGTATATATTATAACTTTTTTAATATTCTGTAAATAGGTTATACATTATAAATCATGTATTATAGCACTGGTTAGGATAAAGATGATTGACTAAGAAAATCATATAAAATTAATTTTATGAACTGTGTTCACTTTAAGGGATGGGGGTGGGTTTGGAAAGAGACGTGAAATTTGGCAATATTGAGAAAGTGGGAGGGGAAGAGACTTTATTTAGACCTGGCAATCTTGATCCGTGACCCGTGGGTACCCACGGGTGTACCCGTACGGGCCGGGTATGGGTGAGGAAAATTTTGAAAAAAATAAGCGATTACTTTTTTACCCTGCCTGTCAACCCGCAGGTCGGGTCAGTTATACCGATGGGTACCCGTGGGTACCCACGTATTTATATAAATTAAATTGAATTAAATACTCATCAACTTGAGTTGTAATTTATTTGAGTGTGTTTTGAGTTTGATTTTATTTGGTTTCATTGTTTTTAATGTAAATTTCAAGGCTTTAAAAGCTTGTTTGTCACATGGTTTCATTGTTTTGATTTTGCAATTTTATTTTTGATTATGTTTAAATTTTGTTTAGACTCAGTTATTGTTGGAATTAATTTTTGTTGATTTTCCAGGCCGGATTCCGGCAGGCTCCGGCCACCGGCGGCACCGGAAAATGATTGGATTGTGATCCTCTCGTCGAGTACTATTCCGTGGTGTACTCATTTGCCAAAAACAAATTCCGTATGAATGAGAAATGTTGGTCCAAAGTTGGGTACTAGAAATGGACTAACTTAGAAACTTGGAAAAAATGGATAGTCCCATATCGAAAATGGGGAAAGATTTTTCTAGTATATATAGTAAAAAATTGGACTAAAAGGCGGGGCTAGGGGGTTACCACTAACGTGTAGTGGAGAGAGGACTTAGCCAAAATAACAAACACATGCGCGCACGCGCGCCGGGCCCGGCCGCGGCCGCGACCTCGGCTTTGGCTCAGTTTGGTCTGGCCTGGCTCTGGCTTTTTTTTGCCCCAGTCAAAAATTTTCTCCCCCAGTACACTGTTCAGGCTTTTCACATTCAGTATCTGGTACCATTACTCTGTAACAGCAGAGTAATGGCTCATCAGTTATGTATCTGAACCACTACTCTGCTGTTGCAGAGTAATGGACCATTACTCTGTTGTTATAGAGTAATGGGCCTCCTATCAGTTGCTCTATTTTCTCCTATAAGACTAGTAAGTCATGTCTGCTAGAAGACACAGTTTTTGGTAATCCAAATTCCACTTCTTCTTCTTCTTCCTCTATGTCAAACACTGAAAGTACAACACAGCAACAGTTCGTTGAAATCTCTGAAGCAAGGGTGCTGCTCTTCAGGGAAAGGTAATACAGTTGTATCCTGGGAGGCAATTCGCCAACAACCATCACACTACGGGACGAATTTTGCTTTAAGGAGAGAGATTTTAATCTCGACTCTGTATAAAACTTTTGGTTTGTTCTTTTCTTCCTGTAAATTCTGTTCTTCACAAATATGTTTAGCAAATTTCTAATTTATAAAATTCGAGTTCTAACAATTTTAAAGCAAAAATTTTTTCTCTGTTCTAACAGTTTTTGTGAAGATCTTTTACAGGTACTGTTATCATCTCGGAAAAACAACTAATAGTTTTGTTTTCAACTATTTCAGAACATGGAAAATACACATAATGATAATGTCAAAGGACATATCAGTGAACAAACACTGGTGATCCAAAATGTGACTGTACAATCGGTTGCGGCACATTCTGTCATTCTGCCCACACATATAACTGTGGGAGAAAAACCAGAGAAGTTCAATGGAACTAGATTCAAGAAGTGGCAAGGGAAGATGTAGTTCTACCTGACCACCTTGAAGCTGGACGGGTTTCTCAATGAATCTGCCCCGATGCTGGCACCAATGGATGCACACTCCGTTGCTGCGGTTGATGCATGGACTCTGTGTGACTACCTCTGCAGGAACTACATTCTGAATGGCTTGGTAGACCCTCTGTACAACGTCTACTGTGTCTTCAAGACGTCCAAACTCCTGTGGGGGTCTTTGGAGAAGAAGTACAAAACAGAAGACACCGGGTCCAAGAAGTTGGTAATCAGAAAATTTCTGGACTACAAGATGGTTGACTCCAAAACAGTTGTGAGTCAAATCCAGGAACCGCAGGTGATAATGCATAAAATTGCTGCAGAGAACATGACGTTGTGCGAACCATTCCAGGTTGCAGCATTCATCGAGAAGCTTCTACCTCGATGAAAAGACTTCAGTAACTACCTCAAGCACAAGCGAAAGGAGATGTCTCTTGAAGACCTCATTGTCAGGTTGCGGATCGGAGAGGAGAATCGCAAGGCTGACAGGTCCTATGGAAATCAGTCCATAGAAAATGCCAACGTGGTGGAGCACGAATAGAAGGGCAAGAAGAGAAAGTTCTTGCCACAGGCCTCAAACAAAAAATTTTCTACAAAGAGGTTTGCTGGGAAATGCCACAAATGTGGCAAGCTGGGGCACAAAATTTCTGACTGCCGTAGCAAGGACAACAATCGTGCAGGAACTGGACATGCAAAATGGAAAGAAAAATCTCATGCACACATAGCTGAGAACTTATCTACTGGTCTCTCTGACTTGGACCTCTGTGGTGTAGTATCAGAGGTAAATCTTGTGGGGAGCAATCCTCGTGAATGGTGGTACGATACTGGGGCCACCAAGCATATCTACTCGGACAAGGAGATGTTCACTTCATACCAGAAGTGCGACAAGGATGAAAAACTGTTCATGAGTAATTTTTCCACCTCTAAAATTGCAGGGACAGAGAAGATAGTATTGAAGATGACTCCAGGCAAGGAACTAACACTCACAAATGTGTTGCATGTTTGAGGTATTAGAAAGAACTTGGTATCAGGCTCTTTCCTAAGCAAGAATAGATTTAAGGTTGTTCTTGCTTCTGATAATTTTGTATTGTCAAAAAATTGGGTGTACTTGGGTAAAGGATATGTAAAGGATGGACTGTTCAAGTTTAATATAATGACAGTCATCCCTAAACTATTGTTCCTATTGTTCCCAAAGTTAATGAAATAACTCCTATTGCCTATGTTGTTGAGTCTTCTTCTGTTTAGCATGAAAGACTAAGTTATGTTATGGTCAATTCTATGCGTAGATTAATTAATATGAATTTGCTATCAAAATTTAAGGTAGACAACTCCGAAAAATGTGAAGTTTGCACAGAGGCCAAACTCACTAAAACTCCATCACGTTCTGTAGAAAGAAACACAGAAACTCTAAGTCTAATTCACACAGATCTGTGTGATTTAAAATACGTGTAGACCAGAGGTGGCAAAAAGTACTTTGTGACATTCATAGACGATTGCACCAAATTCTGTTATGTATACTTGTTACATAGCAAAAATGAGGCTTTGGATGAATTCAAGGAATATAAACTCGAGGTTGAGAATCAACTTGGCAAATCGATTAAAATCTTTAGGAGTGATAGAGGAGGAGAATATGATGCTTCATTTAATATGTTCTACTCTGAACATGAAATAGTTCATCAAACAACTGCTCCTTACTCACCTGAATCAAACGGTACCGCCGAGCGCAAAAATCGAACTCTAAAAGAGATGATGAATACCTTGTTGTTGAATTCTGGATTACCCTAAAATATATAGGGGGAAGCGTCGCTGACTGTCAACTATATTCTCAATAAAATATCTCGCAAGAAAACTGGCAAGACACCATACGAAATGTGGAAAGAAAATGTAACTTCGTATAAATACCTCAAAGTGTGGAGGTGTCTAGAAAAAGTGGCAGTACCTAATCCAAAACAGGTCACAATTGGACCTAAGACCATTGATTTCATATTCATAGGCTACGCACACAACAGTCGGTTCTTGGTATATAAATCAGATATACCAAATATCCATGTGAATACAATAATGGAATTAAGAAATGCTTCCTTCTTTGAACACGTGTTTCCGTGCAAGGATAATACGTATCCCAAACGTACATGTAAGCAAGGGAACACAAGCACTTTGGTTGATGAACCAAAAAATGATAATGATGAACCAACCTAGACGAAGTAAACGGGCTAGAACATCAAAGTCATTTGGTCCAGACTTTGTAACGGCCTTTCTGTTAGAGAATGAGCCCAGAACATTCAAGGAAGCCATGTCTATGCCTGATGCTCCTATGTGGAAGGACGCAATCAAAAGTGAAATAGACTCCATTATGCAAAATCATACATAGGAGTTGGTCGATTTGCCTTCAGGGTGTAAAGCTCTAGGAAGCAAACGGATTTCAAGCAGAAATTGAAACCAGACGGTTCAATAGAAAAATATAAGGCGAGACTTGTGGGTCAAGGATTTAGGCAAAAAGAAGGCCTAGATATCTTTGATACTTATTCCCCAGTCATAAGAATAACTTCCATAAGAATGCTGATAGCTATTGCAGCTATACGTAGCCTCGAAATACATCAAATGGATGTAAAAACTGGCTTTCTAAATGGAGATTTAGAAGAGGAAATATACATAAAACAACCAGAGGGTTACGTAGTTTCTGGACAGGAAAACAAGGTGTCCATGCTTGTAAAATCATTGTACGGACTGAAACAAGCGCCAAAGCAGTGGCATGCAAAATTTGACAATGTTATGATGTCAAATGGTTTTAAAATAAATGAATGTAATAAGTGTATCTACATCAAAGATACTCCAAATGGATACATTCTGGTGTGTCTGTATGTAGACGATATGCTCATTATTGGGAGCAATAATGACATTATCAAACAAACTAAGAGCATGCTTAGTGGCAAGTTTGATATGAAAGATTTGGGAGTTGCATACGTCATACTAGGAATCAAAGTTTGCAGGACATTTGAGGAAATTTCTTTGTCTCAAGCTTATTATGCTGAAAAGTACTTGAAAGGTTCAAGAATTACTCAAATGGGACTGTCAAAAGTCTTGTGGATCCCAGTCTCGGCTCGGCTCGGCTTGGTTTGGTTTGGTCTGGCCAGGCTTGGCTCTGACTTAAATTTTTTTTGCCCCAGCCAAAAATTTCCTCCCCCAGTACACTGTTCAGGCTTTTCACATTCAGTAACTGGTACCATTACTCTGTAACAGCAGAGTAATGACTCATCAGTTATGTATCTGAACCACTACTCTGCTGTTGCAGAGTAGTGGACCATTACTCTGCTTTTACAGAGTAATAGGCCTCCCATCAGTTGCTCTAATTCTCCTATAAGACAGGTAAGTCATGTCTTCCAGAAGATACAGTTTTTGGTAATCCGAATTCCACTTCTTCTTCTTCTTCTTCTTCCTCTATGTCAAACACTGAGAGTAAAACACAACAACAGTTCGCTAAAATCTTTGAATCAAGGGTGCTGCTCTTCAGGAAAAGGTAATATATATTGATTCTTGATTTTGATGATCACAACACATTGCACATGTATCTATGCTAATTTTACAGGTGCTATACACAAAGGACTAATTACTTTACAGCTGAACAAATGATCAAGCATAAAAGCTCCAGATAAAAGACAATGGCCAAAGCTTCACTCAAGACAAGACTCAAGACTCAAATCAAGACTCAAGACTCAAGGCTTCGAGCTCAAATATGTCAAATTATTGTGTCTTGTAAAACATTGTATTTTTTACTTTTGTTGAGTCTTAGTCTGATTGTAAAGCCTTGTCATACACACACATACACCCACAATTTCATAATGTGTGTTTTTTCAAAAACCCCAAAAGAGTCAAAACAGTTTGAAGTAATTTAACTTTTGAGTACCAGTCGACTGATGCCTCTGCCAGTCGACTGACAGTACAAAACTGTTTAAATTTATTCAAACTTTGACCAGTCGACTGTTCGAGTGCTTTTGACCGTTTTCTGTTTTCAAAATCGAATTTTTCAAAATCAAAAGCTAAAGATCCGTTGGTTGACAGTTGGAATAACTGTCTCCCAACGTCCAGGAGATCAAACTCTATAAATAGAGTTCAGATCTCACTGAAAAGATCTTACAACAATTTTTTGAGATCCGAGCACTCTTTGAGAAAATTCTTTGTGAAAAATTTGAAAAAAAGCTTTCAAGTTCAAACTCTTTGGTTCTCTACACTCAGTCCAGTATAGCAATGATTTCGCTCTGGACTGGGTATAGAAGTCGACCTTGTTTTTAGCCACGTGCAACAACACAATACACCAACAAGGCTATAGGTTGACTGTAAAGTTTTTCTTGTTCATTTTGCTCTCGGTTGGAGAGTGGTTTTTTGACTCTAGGTTGTAGAGTCGGTTTGTTTCACTCTTGGTAGTAGAGTGGGTCTGCTTTCTCTGGTTGAGAGAAAGGACTACGGGTTAGACAAGGTTATTATCTTAACGCCGTAGGGTATTCTTGTAAACTTTTTTCAAGAATAGTGGAAATCTCAAGTGGGTTGCTTGGGGACTGGATGTAGGTCGGGAGGACCGAACCAGGATATATCTTGTGTGCTCTGTGATTGGTTGTCTTGATCTTGCATTTACTTTTGTTTTCATAAGTTCTGTAAAACTTGTCTGGACAGTCGACTCCTTGCACTATCAGTCGACTGATCAGTCTCGTATTAGTTGTACTGTCTTTGTGTCATCAGTCACCTGCCTTATCTATAAGTTGACTGCACCGAGTTATTGTATTTACTTTTATTTGATCATTTCAGTCGACTGGTTCACAACCAAGTCGACTGCACCGAAGAAAATTTTCGCAGTTTTTTATTAACACTATTCACCCCCATCTAGTGTTTGTTGTCTCGCCTACAGGATCCAACACTTGGTATCAGAGCAAGGTTACAGGCTATGGAAACTACTTCAAATACAAATCAGTACCATGAAGGCCAATCTACACAACGGCCACCGCTATTCGATGGAACTAACTACAATTATTGGAAGTGCCGAATGAGAATCTACCTCCAATCTATCAACTATGAGATATGGCAAATGACAGAGACGGAATACACTGCCCCTACCATTCCATATGCACAATGGAATGATGATCAAAGAACCAAACCATGAACAATGCCAAAGCAATGAATGCCTTATTTTGTGCACTTACAAAGGAAGAATTCAACCGTGTATCCAATGCTACAACTGTACATCAAATTTGGCATACACTCGAGGTAACACATGAAGGAACGAATAAAGTTAAAGAGTCTAAAATTTATGTTCTCGTTCACAGGTTTGAGATGTTCAGAATGAAGGACAATGAAACAGTATCCGAGATGATCACCAGATTTACTGATATCACTAACTCTCTTGTGGCACTTGGAAAGATTTACACTCAAGCAGAGATGGTTAGAAAAGTCTTACGTGCACTCACTCCAGAATGGAAAAAGAAGACCACGGCAATAAAAGAAGCAAATGACTTGTCACAACTTTCTCTCGAGAATCTTGTGGGCAATCTCATGGCATACGAGGTCCAACTTGAAGATCGAAAGAAGGATACAGAATCTCATCAAGCAAAGAAGAAATCATTGGCTTTTAAAGCCATGGCAGACTCAGAAGATGAGGAAGAAGATGAAGAGGAGATAGCAATGTTCACTCGAAGATTCAAGAAATTCTTAAAGAAGGGTAAGTTTAATTCTAAAAATAGAGATACTAATGACCCTCCTACATGTTTCAGGTGCAATAAAACAGGACACATGAAGAAGGATTGTCCCCTTGAAAATGCAAAGAACAAGGGAAAACCATCCAACTTCAAAAAGAACAAATATTCAAAGAACAAATTTGCCAAGAACAAGAAGGCCTATCAAGCTACATGGGATGATAGTGATTCGTCTTCCGAAGAAGAAACGGATGAAAACAACGAAGTGGCAAATATGTGTTTCATGGCTGCACAAGAACATGTAAGTAATGACTATGATTCAGAAGATCTTCTTGATGCGAAATATTCCAAGAGTTGAAAAAAGAAAAGATTAGAGTTAAGAATCTAGAGAAAGTTAATCAAACACTTTCTCAAGAAAATCTTAACCTTGATAAGGAAGTGAAATCTTTAAATTCTCGCATTGCAAGTTTAGATACTGATCTTGAAACTCTCAAAAAGAATTATGAAGAGATTTCAAAGAACGTATCTAAGTTTAACAAAGGCAAAGAGAATTTAAATGATGTCCTTCATCATCAAGTAAAATCTAGTCAAAAATATGGACTCGGTTTTAAAAATTCTTCTGTAAAAGAATCTCCTGCTAAAAATACTAGTAGAAATAAATCAGCATCTATTTCTAGTGTTACACACAAGTTGTATAAATTTTTTGAAAAGCCTAAGGTTGTTAATGTAAGTGATAAAAGCAAGACTAATGTTCGGTTAAGTCGACTGAACCAATCTACCAGTCGTCTGTCCAGAGAAATTGAATCTCATTCAACGAGATCAAAACCTCATATAAGTCGACCTAGTGTACCATCAAGTCGACTGACTCAGACTAGCAGTCGACTGAAGGACACTGTTAAGTCGACTGGACAGAACAAGGTTATATGGATTCCAGTCAGCTTAAATAAGAATGATAAAATTGGTTATATTAACTCATATGTTTTAACTGTGTGTAATTCTATTAATTATATTCCTGCTTATGGAGGAAGATCAAACTCTTCATGGGTTTGGTTTCCCCCAAACTAATATGTTTTGGACCCAATAAAAAGGGTACCATATTTACCTTAAATTTTTTATAGGTACCCAAGAAAGAACGCTGGATACTAGACAGCGGGTGTTCAAAACATATGACAGGACATGCCAACCTGCTATCCACTATTCAAAGCATAGATGGAGGAACTGTCACCTTTGGAGATAACAACAAAGGCAAAGTCATAGGAATTGGCATGGTCGGTAAAATTTCTAACCCAACCATAGAAAATGTATTATTAGTTAGTGGTTTAAAGCATAATCTTTTAAGCATTAGTCAATTATGTGATAAAGGGTATAAAATAGTTTTTGAAAAAGATGCATGCTTGATTTATGACTCTACTATGCAAAATGTTATTTTTCAAGGTTTTTGTAAAAATAATATTTATGAATTGTGTTTGAATGCAATAGAATTTTCAAATGATTTTTGTTTAATAGCTTCTAACAATGAATCTTGGCTATGGCATAGAAGATTTGGACACGTGAACATGAAGAATCTCTCAAAATTATCTAAATATAACCTAGTTAAAGGACTGCCAAAACTATCCTTTAAAAAGGATAAGTTATGTGATGCATGTCAACTAGGAAAACAAGTCAAATCCACTTTTAAAACAAAAGAAGTAATTTCTACTAGTAGGCCGCTCGAATTAATTCATATGGATTTATTTGGCCCTACTAGAGTTGTTTCTTTAAATAAAAGTAGATATGTATTTGTTTTAGTAGATGATTTTTCAAGATTCACTTGGACATTCTTTTTAAAACATAAAAATGATGTTTTTGATGAATTTGCACATTTTTGTAAACGTATTCAAAATCAAAGATCTCTAACCATAGTCACTATTAGAAGTGATCATGGTGGAGAATTTGAAAATGAAACATTTACAGAATATTGCAACATGAATGGTATAACACATTCATTTGCATTTCCTAGAGCTTCACCACAAAATGGAGTTGTTGAACGGAAGAATAGGACTTTGCAAGAATGCGCACGTACTATGCTTGTTGAAAGCAATTTACCAAAGCACTTTTGGGCTGAAGCTGTTGCTACAGCTTGTTATGTTTTAAATAGAATTCTTATAAGACCTAAGCTAAAGAAGACTTGTTATGAGTTATTTTTTAATAAAATTCCTAAAGTCTCTTACTTTAAGACATTTGGTTGTAAGTGTTTTATTCTAAACACAAAAGATAATTTAGACAAATTTGATCCTAGATCTAATGAGGGTATCTTTTTAGGATACTCAAATAGGAGTAAAGCATATAGAATTTTCAATAAGTCTACAATGACTATTGAAGAGTCAATGCATGTTACATTCGATGAATCTCTGCCTTCATCAACCTTAAATAAAGATGATGAAACTGAATCATCACCTTTAGATAATGTGATTAAATCTTTAGAACAAACTAATCTAACTGATAAGTCGACTGATAAGGACTTCCAGTCGACTGATGTAAAGCAGTCGACTGAAGAACCTGTCCAGTCGACTGATCCCATTGTGGTATCTTCAACTTTACCAAAGTCATTTGTTGAAGTTAAAGATCATCCTCATGACTTAATAATTGGTGACATCTCCCATGGTATTCAGACACGTTCACATGTTAATATGATTTCTCATACAGCATTCTTATCGGATTTTGAACCGAAAAATATACAAGAAGCTTGTGAGAATGAATATTGGATGAATGCCATGCAAGATGAACTAAACCAATTTATAAGGAATAATGTATGGGATTTAATTCCTCGACCTCCTGATCAGACTATTATTGGTACCAAATGGGTATTTAAAAATAAGTTAGATGAATCAGGACAAGTTGTAAGGAACAAGACTAGATTAGTTGCTCAAGGGTATAATCAAGAAGAAGGTATAGATTTTGATGAAACATATGCTCCTGTTGTTAGACTAGAATCTATTCGTATTTTATTATCTTTTTCTTGTTTCATAAATTTTATACTTTATCAAATGGATGTTAAAAGTGCTTTCCATAATGGGTTTATTAAAGAAAATGTTTATGTTAAACAACCACCAGGTTTTGAACATGAACAATTTCCAGATCATGTTTATAAATTGAAAAAGGCTTTATACGGTCTTAAGCAAGCACCTCGTGCTTGGTATGATCGTTTGAAAACTTTTCTTTTAGAAACATGATTTGAAATAGGTAAAGTAGACACTACATTGTTTATCAAAAGAGTTAAGAATGATATCTTAATCATACAAATATATGTTGATGATATAATTTTTGGTTCTACTAATAATAATCTTTGTCAAGAATTTGCTAATAACATGAAAAACGAATTTGAGATGAGTCACATGGGTGAACTCAATTATTTCCTTGGACTTCAAATTAAACAGTCCTCAAGTGGCATATTTATCAATCAAGGAAAATATGCAAAGGAATTACTCAAACGTTTTAACATGGATAGTACTAGTAGTAAATCCACACCTATGGCTACTACTACTACTCTTGACAAAGATTTATTAGGTAAGAGTGTTGATCAAAAACTCTATCGAGGTATGATTGGTTCACTCTTATATATTACAGCAAGTAGACCAGATATTATGTTCAGCGTATGTTTATGTGCTAGATATCATTCTAGTCCTAAAGAGTCTCATTTAAAAGCAGTGAAACGAATTTTAAGATATATTAAAGGCACATCTGAATATGGTTTATTTTATCCACGCACCGATAATTTTCAACTTCTGTCATATAGCGATACTGATTTTGCTGGAAGCAAAACTGATCGCAAGAGTACTAGTGATACATGTCACTTTTTGGGACATTCCCTAGTCTCTTGGTGCAGTAAAAAGCAAAATTCCGTATCCCTATCAACCACAGAAGCTGAGTATATCGCTGCAAGTTTGGCATGTGCACAAATCTTGTGGATGAAACAAACTTTATTAGATTATGGTATTTCATTTGAAAAACTCTCAATTATGTGTGATAATACCGGTGCAATTAATCTATCTAAAAATCCGATTCAATATTCACGTACGAAACATATTGATATTCGACATCATTTTCTACTTGATCATGTTTTAAAAGGAGATATCTTTAGACTTTATCTCTACTGATAAACAAGTAGCAGACATATTTACCAAACCCCTTAAAGAAGATACTTTCATTAACTTAAGAAGAGAACTTGGAATTTGTGATTTTATTGATATATGTTGAAAATTGTTTCTGTTAAGTCGACTGTATTTTCAATAAGTCGACTGTACTGTACTTTAAAAACATATTTTTTATTTTCTAACCAGTCGCCTGGTCCGGATACCAGTCGACTGATAAGCAGTCGTAATATTTTTAGTCTCTTCTCGACTAAGTCGACTGATATACCCTACCAGTCGACTGTCGCGAGTTCAAATGTCTTCAGCGACTATTCATCGCAGCTTTTGAGATAAATTTCACTTCTCTTTTCACCTGTGATCTCTTATCTCATCCGTCGATTTCTTTCCTCTTTGATCTCAGCCGTCTGCCCTCAGTTAAAACCCCCTTTCACAGCCTCCATCTTTCACTTTTCACTTTTACCCCAAATCTGAAAACCCTAGCCAGAGAAGAAGAAGGAGTCGCCTGCTGCCCTGGTGTTTGATCGACTGTTTCTCTCTCCAATTTCTTTGGTAAAATCCTTCCCTCACCTTTTTCCAATGGCACCCAAGAAATCTAAGAGAACTCATGGTGAAGCTAGTTCTTCATCTCTAGATTATTCTCAATTTCTATTGAGCCCAGATCTTCTTGAAAGATTGTACCTTATGTGTACCATTGTCATCTTCCCTGGAAGATTTGTTAATTTCAATGATCTTGATCGATTTAATCTTGTCCCCTTATTTCAAAATAGTAGTCTTTATGACTATCTCTCTCTATCTAATCAACCCAACTATTATCCCCAACTCATTTATTTGTTTTACACAAATATGAGGGTTGTCCAAAAACACGATGGGGATGTAGTCATCCGTTCATCTGTAAAAAATGTTAAAATGACACTCACACCCATGCGAATCAATCAAATAATGGGTCTTGATGACGAAGGATTAGATCTTAATGATGTTCTTCTTGATGATGCTTCTATTTTATCTAGAATTTTTTTACCCCATCACGGATCTCCAATGACTAGCAAAAATATTACCCGTATTGCTAAGCTTGTAGCTAGAATACTCGCCTATAACATTCTTCCCAAAAGAGGAAGTTATGACCAGTATTCTCTAGAATTACAAAAAGCTGTCTATGCAATATTTGGTAAAATTGCTGTAAATTGGGATCGTGTCATCTTTTCAAAATTTGAACAAAACCACACTCACTTCTTACCTTTTGGTGGGCTTCTCACTCGTGTCTTTGTAGCTTTCGGTATTGATCTCGATTCCGAGACCAATGTCGTTACGCACTATGAGTGTTTCGATCGTGCCAGTTTAGCACGTATGAAGCTCCTTGATACTCCACCTCAACAACCACAACCTTCTCCTAGGTCTCCTCCACTCTCTCAAGCTCCTTTAGGTTCTACTGCTAGACCTTCTAGACCTTCTGCCTCTTCTGATCCATCTCTTCCTCAAGCCAACTATGATGATCCACGTACTCTCTATGATTGTGTCACTTATCTCATGAAACATTCAGAGACTGTGGATACCCAACTTCACACCCTTGATTCCAAACTTGACACCATTGATTCCAAACTTGATCATCTCACTGATCTTTTCCATACTCAATTTCATGCTGCTGATGAAGATTCAGATGAGGACAATTGAAGATTTTTTCGCTATTTATGTAATTTTCTATTTTATTTTGTCTTAATGCACTTATCTATGTATGAGAACATTTCTTAGTTTATTTCTATGCAAAAGACTGTTTATTTTGTGTTTTTGTTGATGACAAAGGGGGAGAGATATCCTCTCTTGTGTTTGAAACATTTCTGTGTTGCAAAAGACTATTTGATTTCTGTTTATTGAAAATTTCTCTGGTCAGTCGACTGACTACAGGTATATCAGTCGACTGCTACATCTGTTGTTCTTATGTGTTTGTGATTTCACTATGTATGTTTTTGTCTGATCAGTCGCCTGATATACTGTTAAGTCGACTGATACATGCTTTTATGATCTGTATGCATGATGTGTTCTTAATAGGGGAAGCATATATTTACTATGCTTGTATATTATCTGTTATTATCAGCTATTGTGTTGTCATCATCAAAAAGGGGGAGAATGTTGATTCTTGATTTTGATGATCACAACACATTGCACATGTATCTATGCTAATTTTACAGGTGCTATACACAAAGGACTAATTACTTTACAGCTGAACAAATGATCAAGCATAAAAGCTCCAGATAAAAGACAATGGACAAAGCTTCACTCAAGACAAGACTCAAGACTCAAATCAAGACTCAAGACTCAAGGCTTCGAGCTCAAATATGTCAAATTATTGTGTCTTGTAAAACATTGTATTTTTTACTTTTGTTGAGTCTTAGTCTGATTGTAAAGCCTTGTCACACACACACATACACCCACAATTTCATAATGTGTGTTTTTTCAAAAACCCCAAAAGAGTCAAAACAGTTTGAAGTAATTTAACTTTTGAGTACCAGTCGACTGATGCCTCTTCCAGTCGACTGGCAGTACAAAACTGTTTAAATTTATTCAAACTCTGACCAGTCGACTCATATGGCAACCCAGTCGACTGTTCGAGTGTTTTTGACCGTTTTCTGTTTTCAAAATCGAATTTTTCAAAATCAAAAGCTAAAGATCTGTTGGTTGATAGTTGGAATAACTGTCTCCCAACGTCCAGGAGATCAAACTCTATAAATAGAGTTCAGATCTCACTGAAAAGATCTCAAAACAATTTTTTGAGATCCGAGCACTCTTTGAGAAAATTCTAAGTGAAAAATTTGAGAAAAAGCTTTCAAGTTCAAACTCTTTGGTTCTCTACACTCAGTCCAGTATAGCAACGATTTCGCTCTGGACTGGGTATAGAAGTCGACCTTGTTTTTAGCCACGTGCAACAACACAATACACCAACAAGGCTATAGGTTGACTGTAAAGTTTTTCTTGTTCATTTTGCTCTCAGTTGGAGAGTGGTTTTTTGACTCTAGGTTTGTAGAGTCGGTTTGTTTCACTCTTGGTAGTAGAGTGGGTCTGCTTTCTCTGGTTGAGAGAAAGGACTACGGGTTAGACAAGGTTGTTGTCTTAACGTCGTAGGGTATTCTTGTAAACTTTTTTCAAGAATAGTGGAAATCTCAAGTGGGTTGCTTGGGGACTGGATGTAGGTCGGGAGGATCGAACCAGGATATATCTTGTGTACTCTGTGATTGGTTGTCTTGATCTTGCATTTACTTTTGTTTTCATAAGTTCTGTAAAACTTGTCTGGACAGTCGACTCCTTGCACTATCAGTCGACTGATCAGTCTCGTATTAGTTGTACTGTCTTTGTGTCATCAGTCACCTGCCTTATCTATAAGTCGACTGCACCGAGTTATTGTATTTACTTTTATTTGATCATTTCAGTCGACTGGTTCACAACCAAGTCGACTGCACCGAAGAAAATTTCCGCAGTTTTTTATTAACACTATTCACCCCCCCTCTAGTGTTTGTTCTCTCGCCTACAGGATCCAACAATATATTTGTATCCTGGGAGGCAATTTGCCAGCAACCGTCACACTACGGGACGAAATTTGCTTTAAGGAGAGAGATCTTAATCTCGACTCTGTATAAAGCTTTTGGTTTGTTCTTTTTTTTTCTGTAAATTCTGTTCTTCACAAATATTGTTAGCAAATTTCTAATTTATAAAATTCGAATTCTAATAGTTATGTCTATATGCTTTGAAAAATAATTGCTCTTTCTTTTTCATGATTGGACAAATTATTGCTCTTTTTTTTTGTTGATGAAATGAATAACTGAAGTGCTAGTTGGATTTTAAATGTTGATACCATATATTTATTTGAATAAGGAGCATAAAAAGACAACAAACAACAAGCTTATTAAATTATCATTCTTGATTACTGGTTACATTTGTTGTTGTTTCAGTTATTCAATTTTTTATTTAGCATTTTTTTAAATGATAGCATGTTGCTTATATTTTAATTAATTATTCAATTAAAATAAAAATTTTATGTTTTTTTAAAAGACCAAAATAAAATCAAAATAAATAATAAAATATTGGCAGGTACCCACGGGCCGGGTCCGGGTTGGAAAGAAACTAAAAAAAATCACGGTTACTTTTCGACTCGGCCCGTTGGACCTGCGGGTCAAGTAACCCGTCCTCATGGATACCCAACCCGACCCGTTTGTTAGGCCTAACTATATTTGAGGGATTGAGATTTTTTTGTTTTGTTTTATTTTTTAACAAAATCGTGTATAGTATATACATAAATAGAAATTTCTAATATTTTTCTTTTTTGTCTAGTTTGAAATATAGAGAGGTGAGAGGCCTTTCTCTCTCCCTACAAAACAAAAGTATAGTTTAATTTAACGTTAATTGAATGATTACAATTTCTATGATGCACACGTGTGACGGATTTGTCAAAGTGCACACAAAAATTCCCCAGTCCCTAGTTAATTCAAAACCTAGACTTGACTTGAGGAGGACGTTGAGCCTTTGCTCTCTTATCATAGTGGTAGTAGATTAATAAAGAAAATGATTTGGAATTTCCTTCTGTTGTATACGACAACAAATTACAAAAATTCCAAGTACTGCTGTTAATGAGCTGTAAGCCCGTAAGCATGTCATCTTGTAAGTCTAGAGCTGGTATCGGGTTCTATGGGTCAGCTCCTCCAATATCCGGATCTAGATTTGGTATCTGACGCGTTTAAAAATTGGAACCGAATCTGGACTTACAAAAATTGGGTTCGGATTCGGGTCCGGGTCCTAGTTAAAAAATCTATCCGTCGAGTGCGGTAGCAGGAAATAAATATTTACAATTAAATATTTTTGCACTTGATACTGTATCGTTCTAACAAATTTTGTACTTAAGTACATGAATAAATATTATATTTATACATCTGTCTTCAACAAGTTACTTTTATGTGTATATCTCTATAACCATATTATTCAAATTCTATATTTATTGGGTATTTTTTAACGGGTCTGAGTCTGGGTCCGGGACGGTTTTATTTTGAGTGGATCCGGATTCGGACGCGAAAGCGTATCGGATCTTATTTTAGAATCTGGACTCGGATCCGTACAGATCAGGTCGGTTTCGGTCCAATACCGGATTCGGGTAGGTCGGTTTCGGTCCAATACCGGATTCGGGTGTTGGGTGAATGTGACAGCTTGTAACCTTGAAAATTGGGAGAAACTATAAACAATTAACTTTGAGGCTATTTCTCCATTCAAGTTTGACTAGAACTGAAGTGGCAGTTGTACATGAGCTGTAATTAAGCATGGATGCAGCCACGAAATATTAGGCTAATTATAAACTCCCTACTTTACAAAAGTCAATTTTATGGTCAAAAAACCTATGCGCAAACCAAATATTGTAATATTCTTTTATAGAAAATGCTAAGTGTAATATTTATTTATTACTACTTGATACTAAAAGACTTATTAAGTGAAACCCACTCGTGCAATATTTATCTGTGAGTACCATCTTTATGAGTGTACTAGTATCAAAATAGTGTAAAACACTAGTGCAATTAGTATTGCACTTCTTTTTATTCTCAGTTGTTGAAAGTAAAGATATTAAGTTGTATGTTATGTATTAAATCATGGAATTATGAATCTGAATTAGATATTTAAAGCAAATTTATACTAACTTTACTTAAAATCAGATATATTGGTTTATCAGTTGCGCTGCATGTATTAACTAATTCTATATATATCTTTAAAGTTGAATCCCCAAAAAGAAAAGGATAAGAATCACATACAATGTACATGTTCCATATATTCCATTTCTAACTCCACAATTGTCTTCTTTTAAAAAAAATTAGCTCCACAAATTGACAACCCAATTTGATTACAAGATAAAATCCACCATTTTTCATTCTGACTTTTCATTCAGAACAGGTTCAACCATAACGAGAAAAACAAATTTCAAAGGATATATATATATAAGAAAGACGTCGACTATTTTCACTTAATTAAGCCTTTTTGTCATTGATCCAATTTACTATTACTAATTATAAGTTTTTTTGTTGATTTTTATGTTGGCCGTTGTAGGAAATGATGCTTCCAGGAAACAGGGCATTTTTATGTTGGAGTTGTAGCACAACGAAGTGTGCTTAGTTTAGTTTACGTGTGTTTTATTGGTGGCTAAAAAGCTTTTTCTTTCATTTCTTAAAATAGACAAAGTTTCAGAGATATATTTTACATGTTAACTAACTAACACCACGGAATTTTAGGATCTGTTTGGTTGGAGAGGAATGGAGGGAAGGGGAGGGAAGGGTTTTTTTATTACTTTTCTTGTTTGGTTCAATTTTTAGGAGGGGAGGGGAGGAAAATGGGAGGGTGCAACACCCCTTCTGAGCCAATTTTGACTCCCCTCCAAAAGTGGGGGGATTTGGAGGGGAGAGAAAATATGGCTAATTTTTTAAAGTGGCATGACTAAATTGCCCTTTAAATTCTAAATCCTAATCTAATAAAAAACCTTTCTTTTTCTCCCTACCAACTGTTTCTCTCCCGCTCTCTCTTTCTCCCTAAATTGTGTTTTAAAGTTTGGAGCCGAACATAGTATGTCTATACAAATAGTTGGTTACTTAATGCAGAAATGGGTTGTATAGTAAATTGTTTATTTTCACGCGAAAGCGTGTCATCGATCAAAAAAATTTCAATGATTGATTGAATAATGTTGGGAACTGGCCTTTTGGTTCTCGACGGAAACCTTTTTTGTGTCTAAATTTGGATTCGAAATGGTTAATACTTAATACTTGCATATTGAGGCTTGTTTTGATGTTGCATGATAAGCGTTTTGAAATTATAGTTTAATCTAATGTGACATACTGACATGGGAGATTGAGTTTTGGAATTCATTATGTGCATATCTGAATCGGGTTAGTAGGAACTAGGAAATCTAGTTGCATTGGCACTTTAGAATTTCTGTGGACATTTTTTTAATGGTTCAAGTATTATATGAATTGGCCTTTAGCAAAAACCATATGCTTGCAGAACAAATCCATCCATCTACAGCGTCGGCAACTTAAAAATGACTAAAAATTATACGGGGCATAACTTGATGTATAGATCAATTAACCACAAACTCGAAGATTAACAACTGTTTGATCTTCATCCACAAGCATTGTTTGAGTAGCAAGTTGCAAATTGACAACTGTTGCTATGTGCTAACCTCACAAGGAAGAATAAGTCCTTTATGTTTGCATAATTTGCTTGTATCTATTCTAAAGATAAAAGATAATGCTTGTATAAAATTTCTCTAATTCGTTGTTGTTTCAATTCTTATTGTACGAAGTGGTTGTATGAATTTCTTATTATATGCAAAAGGGTATAAAAGTAATTTTATTATAAAATCCATTCCCTCCCCTTGTGAACCAAACAAGAAAATTATTATTTTCCCTCCCCTCTCCTTCCCTCCCCTCCATTAAAATCTCTCCCCTCCCCTCCCCTCCCCTCCCCTCCATTAGTGTTGTCTTGCTAATTCTATTTTCTAGGATGTAGATAAAAAATTTCCCATTCATTCCCAGCGTATAAATGAATTTTTTTTCCCTACTCACCCCCTATTTGAAAATATTGACCAAACTGACCAACTTTCGAAAATATTTACCCAACTGACCTACTTTTGGAAACGTCAGCATAAAATATTATTGACAATATCGGCATCTGTTATTTTGATGATATTGTTGTCAATAGCGGTACCTGTAAAAAAAATAAAAAATCGTTACCACTATTGGGAGTAACTACATCAGTATATATCACATTCACTTAGGAGTTCTATGACGGGTTATGAAACACCAAGACAAAGCTCTAAAACTTTCATGTTTTCAGTTTTTAGAGATACTGATTGCATCAAAATTGAAAACGGGTTTGAAGTTGATGCACCTGCACGATATTTGGAGTACAATGTGAATTGTACTAATGCAGCTATTGTCAATAGCGGCATCAGGCTAATTATGCCGTTATTGGGAATATCGACATCAGTTATATGTGATTTTCACTTACAATTTTTTTTTCAAGTCATATAACTTCTAAGTGAATGTTATATATATTGATGCCGTTACTTTCAATAGAGGCAACGGAATTTTTTTTTTACAGGTGTCGTTGTTATTGACAGAAACGGTATCAAAATAACAAATGTCATTATTATCAATAGCGTTGTATTCTGGCGTATCCAAAACTGGATCAATTGGGTAAATATATTTGAAAGTGGATCAGATTGGTCAGTATCTTTAAAAAGTGGGTCAGTACCAAAAAAAATTCCCTATAAATACCGCCCACCTCCCCTTTTTGCTTCCACACTTCATCTCCAATTCTTGTCACAACAATTACACATAATCTCATTTTCCGAGCTCCCCTTACTCTGTTTTTTTTTTTTTGTTTTCAAAATAAAAAAATGAAGTCGGATAACATCTTCTTCATCCCTTCCTACGTCTATCTTTCCGAATCAGAGTTTGAGAAGGTTCTCCTTGTGGCTGTGAAAAACCACAACAAGAATAAAGCGACCGGAAATCCGTTCCCTAAGAGGGGCGAGATCAAGAAGAGGATCATATGTAGCATCATGGACTGGTTCGTCTCAAATTCTTTCTCAGCAGCTGAAAAACTGCCAACACCGGAGTCCAGTGGACGTCAGGCTGCTGCACTCCCACGATGTGGGAAAGGGAACCTGCCTTACGCCAGGAGAGGTGACGTTAAACGCAGGATCTTCAAGGAACTAATCTTTTAGTTATTTCTTAGTACTGTGTGTCAAACATGTTGTTTGTTTGTTTCATTGTACAGATGGAAAAAGTCATGTGATTTGATCAGTCCTTAAATATTAATATATTTAATGATTGTTGGTGTGATGTGGATGATCAGTCCCAAAGTTGGCTTCTATATACGGTACTACCAGTCATCATCTGAACCTAAAAGAGGCATAAAAGCGTGTTCATTAAAAAGCATGTACATATCTTAAAAAGAAATGAACAAATTTGTATGAAAAAGACAAGACAGGAAAGAAAAAAAAGGTACTTGATGCGGTTTGTTTGTGTGTGTCCCAAAGTTGGCTTCTATATACGGTACTACCAGTCGTCATCTGAACCTAAAAGAGGCATAAAAGCGTGTTCATTAAAAAGCATGTACATCTATAACTATTATAATAGGAGAGATGAGGTTGGTAAACAAATAAACCCTAATTTGTTTGTGAGCAAATCAGTGCATCGCACGTACTTTTTTTTGTCCTTTTCATTTCCCTCCACGTGCATCGCACGTGCATGATACTATAACTATTGGTAGGTTTTTTTTGTCTTTTCCCTTCTTCCTCCACGTGCATCGCACGTGCATGATACTAGTATCTTGAAAAGAAATGAACAAATTTGTATGAAAAAGACAAGACAGGAAAGAAAAAAAAGGTACTTGATGCTCTGCGCGTGTGGGTGGGTGGGTGGGTGGGTGGGTGGGGGGGGGGGGGGGGTAGCTGTACCAGGTGTAAGTTCTTCTCAATTTGTATTTTTGCGGAAGCTTCGGTACAGACGGTATGCCCGACCCTCAGTCAGGAGGGACGGCTCGGGAGTAGGCGGGAGTGAGGTGGAGGTCGGATGCTCGGCTCGGATCTGGAGGCTCGGTTCGGATCTGGAAGCTCGGATCAGAAAGTCTCGTGTACCTGCACTCGGCCTAGGAACACCGGAGTTGATCCCGGTGGCAGGCCCTCCGACGGTCTAATCAATCACTGAAGAGTAACAGTAACTAGGATTTTGAGAGGAAAAAGATTGATTATCTGTTGAAGGGGTAGAGGACCTGGTATTTATAGGTAGTGCCAACCAGGTCTGGACCCGGTTGCCCGTGGGCCTGACGTGGCAGAAGCCCAGGCGGTTTAAGGCTGATGTGGCAGAAGCCTAGACGGTTTAAGGCTGATGTGGCAGATCTGATGATCGGGGGTGAACGGTTTTTGAGGGGATCCTGTGGCCCAGGATGGGCCACGTCATCTTACCCATATCAGTACGTAATATGTGGTTCTCGTACAACTTGGGTCATCGATGAGTTCGCTTGTGGGTGAGATGCTTGTGGGTGAGATCTTTGAGTATTAGCTATGAAGTACCGATACGCGTACGATAATACGTATACGGGAACACGGGTACGGAGGATACGACAATTTTTAAAAAAAATGGATACAGGATATGACGGGGATACGGCTGTATATATATATATATATATATATATATATATATATATATATATATATATATATAATCTCTTATTAATAAGGAAATGGTAAATAACTTTCACTAAACATAAATAAGATAATCCATAAAGACTACAATATTGTTCATAAGCATAAACAATAACATAAGCAACAAAGCAAGTTCATAAGTAATATAATTAACATAAACATACAAATCAAATAGTGGGACAAGTTTCAGCTGTATCAAATAGTTGGATAATAAAAAAATACAGGGTATGGGGATGTACAGGATACAGGACACGAGTATCGGATACGTATAGGATACAGAGACGATAGCCTCCGTAAAGTATCCGTGCTTCAGAGAGTATTAGTGAGTGTCAACTGCATAAGTGACATATCTACATCCAATGAGGTATATGCTATAAAAGAGCCAAAATACAGGTTAATTTAATTTATCCAACACTTTAAACTCATTTCAGCAGTTAAACCTTCACCCTATAAATATTACTGATGCGGTTTGTTTTTGGGGAACGTGTGGTTGCACCAGGCGTGAGTTCTTTCTCGATTTGTATTGAAGGAGGAGACTTCTATGCAGACGACCCTCGACTGGACGAACGGTACTGAGGTAGGTGGTATTGAGTTGGAGGCCGATGCTCGGCTCGAATCTTTGGAGCTCGGATCTGAGGGTCTCGTGTACCTGCAGACTGTCTCGGAACACCGGGGTTGGTCCCGGTGGCAGACCCTCCGATGATCTAGTCAGTCACTAAGAGAGAGTAACAGTAATTAGGATTTGAGTGGAGAAGTTTTGATTACCTTAAGAAGGAGTAGGGGTCTGGTATTTATAGAAGATGCCAACTGAGTCTGGACCCGTTTGGGGTCGGGGCTGGACCCGGTTGCCTGTAAAGCTGAAGCGGTGGAAATCCGGGCGATTTAGGGCTGACGTGGTATATGCCCGGGAGGTTTCTGGGCTGACGTGGCAGCGGCCCCGAGCGGTTTTCCGATGCTGACGTGGCAGATCTGGAGGATCAGGAGGAGCGCGCATCCTGAGGGGATCCTGTGGCCTAGGACGGGCCACATCTTTTCTAACCCATATCACAAGCTCCACACTCGTGTAGGGCTGGGTGAACCAGCCATGTAGGAGTGATTCTTCGCCTCTGTAGGAAGAGCAGGGTGGATGTTATGGTAAGAAAGTAGGATCTGCTACTTCCCGAAGAGGCCAGGGAGTAGGAGGAAGGGATCCCTTCTTGGAGTTTGCACAGGAGGCTGTGTAGAAGAGGAGAGTCAGAGCGATGCTCACCGAGGCTTGGAGTCGGCAGACGAGCCCTAGGTGTTGGCGGACAAGCTCCAAGGGTCGGTAGACGATCCCCTCGCTAGTTGGAAGAGCGAGGGGACGTCGAGGCCTCCCTTTGGGGCTCGATTTGTCGAGCGCTAGGGGCCGGCAGACGAGCTTCGGTGATCGGTAGACGATCCCCTCGCTAGTTAGAAGAGGGAGGGGACGTTGAGGTCGATTTTGTTGGAGATCGGCTCACCGAGTACTTGGGGGTCGGCAGACGAGCTCCGGTGATTGGAGGGGGCTCATGGGGCTCGCGGTGTCATCCGAGCTCCGAGCCCCTCTGAATAGTGGGGGGTAGATGGGGCTCGCGGTGTCATCCGAGCTCCAAGCCCTTCTGCATAGCAGAAGGTGGTTGGGGCTCGCGGTGTCATCCGAGATTCGAGCCCCTCTGAATAGTGGTTTGCAGTTGTGGCTCGCGATGCTATCCGAGCGCCGATCCTTCTGTAAAATAGAAGATGAATTATTGGCTCGCGATACCATCCGAGTTCCGAGCTCCCTTGAGCAACAGAGAAAGCAGTGTGGCTTGCGATGCTATCTGAGTGTCGACCCTTCTGTGAGATAGAAGGGGAATTATTGGCTCGCGATACCATCCGAGTTCCGAGCTCCCTTGAGCAACAGAGAAGTCAATGTGGCTTGCGATGCTATCCGAGCGCCGACCCTTCTGCGAGATAGAAGATGAATTATTGGCTCGCGACACCATCCGAGCTCCGAGCTCCCTTGACTTGTCGAAAAAAGTCTGTAGGAGAAAAAGGTCCTGGGGGGTAGTGGGGTAATTTCACGCCCATTGCTGACGTCAGGAGCGCAAGGATCAAAGCATTTCTAGATCTTGGTGGCCGTCAGATCTGGGTAGTTAAGATCCAACGGCCAGATCTTTTTTGCGGAAATCGAGGAGTCGCTTTCTCCTTATAAATCCCCTTCCCTCTCCTCATTTCTTCTTCTCCACTTCTTTACTCACTTTCTAATTTTACAAGAGCAGGATTTTACTTGCTGTCAGCGATACTTTCTGGTGATCGTACACTCTTACGCTTCAGGTTAGTATTTCCATTTTAGTAATATCGCGCACTCAGTCCGGATCCGAGGCTAGCTCGTCAGCCGTTTTGCGGAGGAGTCCGAGTCAGAGACGTCCTCGTCTTGGAGCAAGTATAAGGTGAAGGAGGAGGTCCTGACCGACCCTGGGTCGGATGGTGGTGACGACGTAGTCTTCGTGGTGTCCCCGTTGAGATCCAGAAGGCCGAGAAAGGAACCAATGGATGAGGGCGAAGAGGAGGAGGAAGGGGAAGAGGGGGACGGTGAGGAAGAGGAGCGGCAAGATCAGGAGGATCAAGAGGAGGGGGCGACGAGGAAAAGGAAGAGGAGGAGCAGGGTACCGAGGGTGAAGAGGAAGACGAGGAGGGTCAGGATCTCGAGGCCCAGGATGTTGACGATGAGGAGGATGATGGTGACGAACGGGAGGCTGCTTAAGAAAGCGCTAGCCAGGGTATGGCGGGAAGGTCGGTCGGGGTTGGAGAAGACCTCCCATCACTTCCCCCTTTGTCGATGCCGTCTCCCAAGCGGAAGGCTCGCCTTCGTCGGAAGAAGAAGGTCTTGACCATCCCACACAGCCCTTCCTCACCAGATGAGTATGCACCCAGACCGGGTCTTGAGTTTCCCTCGGCCTCCTTCAAAAATCCGGGATCGATTCGGATGTATCCCGATGATATCAAGGACATCGAACCAATCCCTCCTGTGCCGGGCAAAGACACTCGGGTGAAGATTCGTATGGACACCATCCCTTGTATCTTAAAGGCGGACTACCTCCACATTCTGAGGGCCGCCTACTTCATTCCGAGGGAGTTTGAAGTCTTTATTCTGAGCCCAGGCATTCGGCCCACAACGGTTCTCGCGCCGGACTACTGTATGTTTCCTGAGGACGCCTTCCTCTCGGGCCTGCGGCTGCCACTGCATCCTTTCGTTAAGAGGATTTTGAATTGGGCGAAGCTGTGCCCCATGCAGTACGGGCCGAACTCTTGGAAGCACTTAGTCTGCTTCATCCTAAGGTGCCAAGAGAAGCGGGTGAAGCCGAGGCTGATGTATTTCCGGGCCATCCTAGAAATTAGCTCGCTCGGAGATCAGGAGGGGATTTTTTTATTTCTCGCCGAGGCCGCATAAGAAAATCATGCACAGCCATCCGGATTCCGTCAAGGGGTGGAAAGAGAAGTATTTCGTGGTTCGGAACGAGAGGCCATGGGGGATACCCACCAGGTGGAATTTTTTCAAACCAAACCATAAGCCCCCGAAGAAAAGTGACTTGACAGCCAAGGAATGGAAGAAGGTGGAGAAAATAGTCGGGGGGCACAGTATCGCATGGCCTCGAGTGATCGAGCTACACCTTGCCCGGGCCGGACTGAGCCCTGCCGACCTTAGTATGTTTCTTTCCAAATTTTTGCATCTTTCAGCCTTCGTGTTGACGTTAGCCTTTCCTCTTTTATTTTTGCAGGGATGACTTCTCAACAGGTGGATGAAAGGCGGGTGCTGATTGCCACCGCCGAGAAGGTGAGGTCGGAGAAAAGGAAGAAGGCTAAGCAGGAGAGGCTAGCGGCCGAGAAGGCGAAGATGGCGCCCACCACCGGGGCGTCCTCTAAAGGGCCGGCCCCGGTAGCAGAGGAGCCCTCCCCGGCGAAGAAGGCCAAGAGGCATCACCCCCAAGCGTCGAGGGCAGCTCAAGACACAGGGGGTAGCTCGGGCAAGACCGTTGAAGCCCCAGAAAAAAGACTCCCACCACCGAGGCCTTCCGCCGAGGAGATGGTGGGTCAGCAGGGGCTGCGACCGTATGCCCCTGACTGGTCAATCGTGCAGGGGGATAGTCTGCTCGATGGGCCTGTATCGATTGAATTCGTCACGAAGGCCCCCACCGAACGCGATCGGATGGCGCTGGCAGTGCAGACGGCAGACCAGGCCTTCATGCAGTGGTCCCAAGCGCACATCTCGGTAAGCGAACTTGGAACTTTTCTAACCTCTTTTCCCTCGGACAGACGATGCTTCATGGCCAGCACTTTCAAAAGTGCTTGGAGAAGAAGATTTACATCGAGAGGAGGAACGCGGAGAAGTACCTCCGTGAGCTGAACAAGGCGAATGACGACCTGAAGGAGGCCCATACTATGGTGAAGGTCCACGAGGCGCAGGTGGCCTCCTCCGACATCCACAAGGCGGACGTGGATCATCTCAAGGAGAGGATTGAGGAGGAGGCGGCGAAGGGGCGAAAGGCTCTGAAGAGGATGGAGGCAGCTTCGGCGGAGGCTCTGATGATAGCGCAGGATGAGGCGTATGATCAGGCCAAGTCACATTTCAAGCAGGTCTACCCCGAGCAGAGCGTGGACCACCTCTACTACGGATGGCAAGCAACCTTCTGCCGACCCCTGGTGGTGATGAGACGCGGGGCGTCCAGGGCGAAGAAGAGGTGCCACCCCCCCCCCCCCTCTCAAGAATAAACTAGTTTCCTTTTGTTTTTATTTTGATGTAAATGCCTCTAGCGGACAGGCCACCGCGGCTTTAATATCAACTTTTTGAAAGAAATGAAATATACTTTTTTGGGCTGAGGCTTCAAGACTTTGCGCTTTTTGTGATGTTTGCTCTTGCCTTTTGATAGACGCACGGGACCTGGGTCGCCGCCCCTGTTTCTGCCGGGGTACCCCTGGGTCGAGCGATGGAGGAGGAAATGGAGGCAACTTTGGTTCGCCAGCGAAAATAGGCTTGGGACCGAGCAGCCGCCATTAATTATTTTCTGACCAAGTCTAGGGAGCTCGGTCTGGAGGTGGTGCACCTGAAGAAGGCCATAGCCGATCGGGACTGGTGGGTAATCGAGACGGACTGGTCCCTCTCGGATGCCTCGAGCGGGAGGTCGGCTTCAGAGTTCTTTCTTCGCGAGGCCGTGGTTGAGAAAGAGCTGGAGATTCGCAGGCTAAAACTGGTGTTAGGCGCGGGCCTGATCGAAGAGGCCAACAACTCGACCCCGGGGCGGTCTCCGACATTTCTGTTGGATGAGGCTCAGCCTGATGACACAGGAAGCTCGGTGGCGGGGGTATACTCGCCGGTTGGTCCAGCCGAGCGTCAGAAGAGCCCCGGAGGAGGCACCGAGTTTGAATTTCAAGCCGAGCACGAGTGAGTGAGTTGTTCTTTGTAATTGTACCGACGTTCATTGAGTTGTAAGCAATGAGTAATAATAATAATATTCTTTTTCTTGAACCTTGACTGTCTCAGTCGCCGGAGATGGCTACTGTGTCCGTGGCGAAGGGTCGCCACCTAGGCGACTGCGTCATTAATGGTGACGCTGCGCCTTCCCATGAGCATTAATGGCGACATTTCGCCTTCCGTCGTTTCACATTCCCAGGCATAATAACTGTCCCCCTCAGGGGGTTATATAATCCCCACTTCCCTCAACTAATTGTTAAGGAGTGAAAGTCGCTTGGCTTGGGTGTCTGCTTGAGGCGGGCGCCCAGAAACAAAATATTCTCCGAACGCTTCGGATCGGTGGCACACCAATCACCCTCGGACTATTCGGGGTTCGGGCAAGCAGAGCCGCGAGACCCCGGGTTGTTCATTGGTGAGTGGTGGGCCGGCCGATCGTCTCGGGGGTTCGGGGAGAGCTGAGGCCCGGTGGCTCTCCTGCCATCCTCAAACAATTTGGGGTTTCGGGCTCGCAAGAGCATGAAACCCCGTGTTGTTCGTGGGCGAGAGGAGGGTCGATCGAAAGCAGAGGGTCAGTCCGGGACGGAGAGTGCAGAGGGTCGGCGGCTCCCCTGCCGTCCTCGAACAATTCGAGGTTTTGGCTTGCGAAAGCCATAAACCCCGAGTTGCTCGCGGGCGAGAGGGTGGTCAACCAAACGACTCGGAGCTCGGGGCGTCTGCCGAAGGCGGACGCTCTAAACCTTAATATAAATTTTTGCTGAATCGTGGCACTAGGCCGTAGCCGGGCGAAAGACGGTGCGGGCGTGGCTGGCGGTTGTCACCTCGTGCCTCGGTTGATGGGTTTGAAGAAGCCCAAACCGAGCGAGGGACGGGTGCCGAGCCCCCACACCGGGGAGAAAGCCAGAAGCAGGCGTAGCAGAGGGTCGCCGCCGAGCGTCAAGGCCGTGGAGCTTTGAAGAAAGCCCCTGCCTTGCTCGAGGTCGACGCCGAGCTCCCGCACTTGTTCTCAGGAAAGACCGTGCGGGCGTGGCTGGCGGTTGTCGCCTCGGGCATCAGTTGATGGGCTTGAAGAAGTCCAAACCGAGCGAGGGACGGGTGCCGAGCCCCCACATCGGGGAGAAAGCCAGTAGCAGACGTAGCAGAAGGTCGCTGCCGAGCGTCAAGGCCATGGAGCTTTGAAGAAAGCCCCTGTCTTGCTCGAGGTCGACGCCGAGCTCCCGCACTTGTTCTCAAGAAAGACGGTGCAGGCGTGGCTAGAGGTTGTCGCCTCGGGCATCGGTTGATGGGCTTGAATAAGCCCAAACCGAGCGAGGGACGGGTGCCGAGTCCCCACACCGGGGAGAAAGCCAGTAGCAGGCGTAGCAGGCGTAGCAGAGGGTCGCCGCCGAGCGTCAAGGCCGTGGAGCTTTGAAGAAAGCCCCTACCTTGCTCGAGGTTGATGCCGAGCTCTCGCACTTGTTCTCAGGAAAGACGGTGCAGGCGTGGCTGGCGGTTGTCGCCTTGGGCATCGGTTGATGGGCTTGAAGAAGCCCAAACCGAGCGAGGGACGGGTGCCGAGCCCCCACACCGGGGAGAAAACCAGTAGCAGGCGTAGCAGAGGGTCGCCGCCGAGCATCAAGGCCGTGGAGCTTTGAAGAAAGCCCCTGCCTTGCTCGAGGTCGACGCCGAGCTCCCGCACTTGATCTCAGGAAAGACGGTGCGGGCGTGGCTGGCGGTTGTCGCCTCGGGCATCGGTTGATGGGCTCGAAGAAGCCCAAACCAAGCGAGGGACGGGTGCCGAGCCCCCACACCGGGGAGAAAGGCAGTAGCAGGCGTAGCAGAGGGTCGCCGCCGAGCGTCAAGGCCGTGGAGCTTTGAAGAAAGTCACAGCCTTGCTCGAGGTCGACCTGCCTTTTTAGGCTTGCGCTGTCCTCCGAGCGCCGAGCCCTTATGCTTGTAAGAGAAGCTTTTCAGGCTCGCTCTGTTATCCGAGCACCGAGCCCCTAAGCTTGTAAGAGAAACTTTTCAGGCTCGCGCTGTTATCCTAGTGCTGAGTCCCAAGCTTGTAAGAGAAGCTTTTCAGGCTCGCGCTGTTATCTGAATGCCGAGCCCCAAGCTTGTAAGAGAAGCTTTTCAGGCTCGCGCTGTTATCCTAGTGCCGATCCCTAAGCTTGTAATAGAAGCTTTTCAGGCTTGCGCTATCATCCGAGTGCCGAACCCCAAGCTTATAAGAGAAGCTTTTCAGGCTCGCACTGTTATCCGAGTGCCGAGCCCCAAGCTTGTAAGAGAAGCTTTTCAGGCTCGCGCTGTTATCCGAGTGCCGAGCCCCAAGCTTGTAAGAGAAGCTTTTCAGGCTCGTGCTGTTATCCGAGTGCCGAGCCCCAAGCTTGTAAGAGAAGCTTTTCAGGTTCGTGCTGTTATCCGAGTGCCAAGCCCCAAGCTTGTAAGAGAAGCTTTTCAGGCTCGCGCTGTCATCCGAGCGCCGAGCCCCTAAGCTTGTAAGAGAAGCTTTTCAGGCTCGCTCTGTTATCTGAGCGTCGAACCCCTAAGCTTGTAAGAGAAGCTTTTCAGACTCGCGCTATTATCCGAGCGCCGAGTCCCAAGCTTGTAAGAGAAGCTTTTCAGGCTCACACTGTTATCCGAGTGCCGAGCCCCAAGCTTGTAAGAGAAGCTTTTCAGGCTTGCGCTGTTATCCGAGTGCCGAGCCCCAAGCTTGTAAGAGAAGCTTTTCAGGCTCGCGCTGTTATCCGAGCGCCGAGCCCCTAACCTTGTAAGAGAAGCTTTTCAGGCTCGCGCTGTTATCCGAGTGCTGAGCCCCAAGCTTGTATGAGAAGCTTTTCAGGCTCGTGCTATTATCCGAGTGCCGAGCCCCAAGCTTGTAAGAAAAGCTTTTCAGGCTCGCACTATTATCTGAGTGCCGAGCCCCAGGCTTGTAAGAGAAGCTTTTCAGGCTCGCGCTATTATCCGTGTGCTGAGCCCCAAGCTTGTAAGAGAAGCTTTTCTGGCTCGCGCTATCATCCGAGTGCCGAGCCCCAAGCTTGTAAGAGAAGCTTTTCAGGCTCGCGCTGTCATTCGAGTGCCGAGCCCCAAGCTTGTAAGAGAAGCTTTTTAGGCTCGCGCTGTCATCCGAGTGCCGAGCCCCAAGCTTGTAAGAGAAGCTTTTCAGGCTCGCGCTGTCATCCGAGCGCCGAGCCCCTAAGCTTGTAAGAGAAGCTTTTCAGGTTCGCTCTATTATCCGAGCGCCGAGCCTCTAAGCTTGTAAGAGAAGCTTTTCAGGCTCACGCTGTTATCCGAGCGCCGAGTCCCAAGCTTGTAAGAGAAGCTTTTCAGGCTCGCACTTTTATCCGAGTGCCGAGCCCCAAGCTTGTAAGAGAAGCTTTTCAAGCTCGTGCTGTTATCCGAGTGCCAAGCCCTTAGCTTGTAAGAGAAGCTTTTCAGGCTCGCGCTGTTATCCGAGCGCCGAGCCCCTAAGCTTGTAAAAAAAACTTTTCAGGCTAGCACTGTTATCCGAGTGCCGAGCCCCAAGCTTTTAAGAGAAGCTTTTCAGGCTCGCACTGTTATCCGAGTACCGAGCTCGATAGGTCTTTTATTGAGAACAAAATATGAAGCCATAAACTTGTTTTAAGAAAGTTGGCATATTTACGTTACAAGGGATTTTTACTAAAACATGGCACATAGTGCTGATTACATTCTTCATAATTTACATGGGATGGAGGCTAATCTCCTCCTAGGAACTTGATCAGGTGTTCTGTGTTCCAGGGCCTCTTGATGGCTTTGCCCTCTGAGTTGGTCAGGCGGTATGTCCCTGAGCGCACAACCTCCGATACTTTGTAAGGGCCCTTCCAGTTCGGGGCCAATTTCCTTTTCTGACCGGGATTTGATACCGCCAGTTTTCTGAGAACGAGGTCTCCGAGTTTGATGTCGGTGGAACACACCTTCTTGTTGTAGAACTTCTCAATTCTTTGTTGGTAGATGCTTCTTCTAATGGCAGACTTCTCCCTAACCTCGTCTATGAGGTCCAGGTCGGCTCGCAGCTGTTTGGAGTTGGCAGCCTCGTCGAACGCCATGACTTGGGGTTAAGGGATCCCGATTTCTAAGGGAATGACGGCCTCCGCACCGTATGTCAGATTAAAGGGGGATTCTCCCGTGGGGATCCTCTTTTTTGTTCGGTGGGCCCAGAGAACGCTGGGCAATTCGTCGACCCATAACCCCTTGGAAGAGTATTCCAGTCATTTCTTAAGGCTGTCGAGGATTTGGCAGTTCGCATTCTCGGCCTGGCCGTTAGACTGGGGGTGGCATACTGAGGAGAAGCACTGCTGGTTCCCGAGGACTTCGCAGAACTTGCAGAAATGCTTACCCGTGAATTGAGTCCCATTGTCTGTGATGAGCACCTGCGGAATCCCGAACCGACAGACGATGTGTTTCCAGAAAAACTGCTGGGTCTATCGCTCGGTGATCATTGCTAATGGCTCGGCCTCGATCCACTTAGTGAAATAGTCGATCGCCACAATGAGGAACTTTCGCTGGCCCGTCGCTTTTGGAAATGGGCCCACCAAATCCATCCCCCACATTGCAAAGGGGGTCGAACTGGCCATTGACCGGAGGTTCGCCTGAGGAGCCCTCTTCACGGGGGAGAACCGTTGGCAGGGACCACACTTCTTCACTAGGGCGAGGGCGTCTTGCAGCATAGTAGGCCAGTAGTATCCGTGATTCAATGCCTTCCGCGCTAGTGAACGGCTTCAATTGTGACACTCACTGATCCCCTCGTGCAGCTCCTTGAGGGCGTACTTAGCTTTGTCTGGGGTTAGGCAGCAGAGGTAGGGTCTGCCATCCGTTGTTGTATAGGACCTTTTGAAGAGGGTGGCATTGATGACCATGAATCTTTCAGATCGGACCCTGATCCGCCTTGCTTCAGCTCGGTCTTCGGGGAGTTCTCCTTTGACTAGGAATTTTTTGATATGGGTGGTCCAGTCGTCGGGAGGGACTCCGTCTTCGACGCATAGAACCTCCGGGGAATCTGTACTTGGCTTCCAAAGGACTTCAATCAGGACCGTGCGGTCGAGGCCTTCAAAGGATGAGGAAGCCAACTTTGACAGGGCGTCGGCCTGGGCGTTCAACTCCCGGGGGATCCTCAGGACAGTAGACTCATCGAAGGACGTTAATAGGCGTTGGACCACAGCCAGGTACTTGATCATCCGATCATCACGGGCCTCGTACTCCCCGGTGATCTGGTTGACCACCAGCTGAGAGTCGCTAAAGGCCCCGATCTGTCTGGCACCGGCTTGATGAGCCAGGTTGAGCCCGGCGATCATGGCCTCGTATTCAGCCTCATTGTTAGAGGCTGGAAAGTTGAGGCGGAGATAATACTGAAGGAGGAAACCATCCGGACCCTGAAGAATGATGCCCGCACTACTCCCCGTTTCGCAAGAGAAGCAGTCGACGTAAACTTCCCACGTCTGGTCGGCTACTTTGCTCGCGGGTTGTTCGGAGATGGTGCATTCAGTGATGAATTCGGTGAGGGCCTACCCTTTGATGGCCATTCTTGGTTGATAGCCGATGTCGTACTGGCTAAGTTCGATCGACCATTTGACTAGTCGACCGGAGCTCTCGAATTTGTAGAGCACGGCCTTCAAGGGTTGATCCATGAGTACCTGGATCGAATGCGCCTGAAAGTAAGGGCGGAGCTTCCACCCGGCTATGACCAAGGCGTACGTCACCTTCTCCATCTTGGAATACCGGGTCTCGACATCGAGCAGGACCTTGCTTACATAGTACATGGGTTTCTGAACCCCTTCCTCTTCTCGGACGAGGACGGCACTGAGCACGTTTTCTGAAGCGGAAAGGTAGAGCCAGAGTGGCTCCCCTGGTTCGGGCTTGCTGAGTAGAGGAGGGTTGGCGAGGTACTCCTTCAACTGTGCGAAGGCCTCTTGCTGTTGGGTACCCCACTCGAACCTTCCGGTGCCGCGCAGCGCCTTGAAGAACGGAAGGGACTTCTCTCTAGACTTGGAGAGGAAACACCCGATGGCCACCAGTCTCCCCGTTAGCCTCTGGACTTCTTTGACATTCCTGGGAGGGGCCATGTCTATTATGGCCTGAATTTTTTCGGGGACTGCCTCGATGTCGCGCTGGCTGACGATGAACCCTAAGAACTTCCCCGAGGAGACGCCGAAGGCACACTTCGTCGGGTTGAGCCTCATGTTGTGGGTTCGAAGGACCCCAAAGGCCTTTTCCAGGTCGGCGACGTAGTCCTATCCTTGTTGACTTTTGACGAGCATGTCATCGATGTATACCTCCATGTTATGTCCGATTTGATCTTTGAAGACTCGGTTGACGAGCCTTTGGTAGGTGGCGCTAGCATTCTTCAGCCTGAAAGGTATGACCCGGTAACAGTACAGCCCCTGGTCCGTGACGAAGGACGTCTTGGTGATGTCAGGAGGAAACATCCTGATCTGGTTATAACCCGAGAAGGCATCCTTGAAGGATAAGAGCTCGTGGCCCGAGGTGGCATCTATCAGGGCATCAATACTGGGGAGAGGGAACGGATCCTTGGGGCATGCCTTGTTGAGGTCGGTGAAATCTATGCAGATCCTCCAACTCCCGCTCGCCTTCTTGACCATGAAGACGTTCGCCAGCCACTCCGGGTAGCTGACCTCTTGTACGAAACACGCGGGCAGGAGCTTGTCCACTTTCGCGTTCACTACCTGTTGTCGCTCTGGAGCAAACTTGTGCCGCTTTTGGACAACTGGCTTCGACCCGAGGATCGCGCTAAGTTTGTGCATGATGTGATCCTCGGAGATACCGAGCATGTCAGAGGCCTTCCAGGTAAAGAGGTCGATATTGCGACGAATGCAGGCAATTAGGGCGGACTTGAGGTCGGGCGCGAGGGAGCAACTTACACAGAAGTGCTTCGACACATCCCCTGTCTCGAACGAGACATCTTCTAGCTCGTCCGCCGGCTCTGGTTCGGGCTGGGTCCTCTCGGGCTCTAGCACGACGGCGTCGAGGGGAAATACCCTGCTTCTGATCGCAGTCATGTAGCACGAACGTGCAGCTTCTTGATTCCCTTGGACAACTCTGACACCAGTGTTGGTAGGGAATTTCATTTTCTGACGGTAGGCCGAGGGAACCGCCTGGAGGGAGCAGAGCCCCAGACGGCCGAGGATGGCGTTGTAGGCTGCCTTGACATTCACAACCATGAAATCCATGGACCGGTACTTCTATTCGGGGTCGTGCCTGCCGTGACGTCTAGGGTGACGATCCCCTCTATAGTCACAGGGATGCCGGAGAATCCGTGCAGGGTGTATCCGGCCGGCTTTAGGTTCTCACGGGAAAGCTTCAGGTTCTCGAATGCTTCCAGGAACAGAATGTTGACTGAGCTCCCGTTGTCCACGAGGATTCACCGGACCTTGAAGTTCGCCATGCTGAGGCTGATGACAAGTGCGTCACAATGAGGGAGCCGGACCCTTTCCAGATCCTCTCCTGAGAAGGAGACAGGAAGTTGCTGGACCTGGGGGGGGAGGGCCCTGGATGGTTTTGACATCCCGGATGAAGGCTGATGTTGAATTTTTTGCAAGTGTACAAAATCGCACAAGTAATATAGATAGGTGAGTAGAGTGTCGAACCCACAGGGACTAGATATTTTACTGAGTACCGATATTGCTAGATGAATCACTATTTGGAAGATCGAATTTTATAAATAATAAAACAACTAAATTAACTTAATCTAATTAAATCTAACTAAATTGGTGAAGAGTGAGAGGGCTGTGAAACTATGAAGCTCTTGTACTTTGTTTAATGGTAAAATTAGTTCTAGGGCTCTTGGTTCACCTTGTTTATCACACACACATTATAATTCCTTATAAATTAAAAATATTATCTTTTCAAGTTGTAGACCAAAATCCTAAAGATATTAACCACTCTATCAACGTAGTCTAAAAATTATTCTCAACTAATTCTTCGCATATCCATCAAATTATTAATTGAGAAATTGGATTTCTTAACGGTCACGTCCTCCAATATACGGTGTTAATTTTTATTAATCACAAATAACCTGTTCGGTCTCTTTATGATTTGAAAAATCATACAAATGTCTATCCACCATGTTGTACGCATAAATAATAAAAATTTAAACACAACCACGAAAAATAGAATAAAAATAAGGAATTGAAATTTGTGTTCTACAAAACTTGGCTACATCTTAGCCTCTAGAACAATAAATTCAGTTCATGTTCATTTTGCAATTAATAAAAATATTTTGGATTGCATCAAAAAAATATAGAGAAGAAGAGAAAAAAAGAATACAAAATTTAAAGCAAACCCCTTTTTCTGTCTTTCTGTCTCAAAAATTGAACCCCAACTCGTCTCGAAAACAGCGTGTCACGTTGGTTGTCTGCAGAAGACGCGTCGCGTTAGAGCCAGGTCAGCATCCTTGCAGTCGCTGTCGCCTCATGTCCAGGTCAGCGTCGTCTTGGATTTCGCGCGCCAGGTCAGAGGGAAGACAGTGCCTCGAAATCTGTGCGCGAGTCCAAGCAGCCAGCTGCTGCTGTCGGTTTCGTCCTATAGCGCACGTGCCGCACGCAAAAAGAAAGAAGAAGAAGCCACGTCGGCCTTGAGACTTGCGCGCCTGTCACACCCGCTATCAGCACTTAATGTCGCTCTTCTCTCTCCAGCTTTTGTTTCGATCAGCACTGCAGTAAGAGACAGAGAGAGAGAGTTCTGAGTTCTCCCTCTCTCTTTTACTTTTTCTTCTTTTGTGTTATTGTACAACTGTCACCTTTTACTCTTCTCTCTCTTCTTTGCATCTTCTTATACAGAACGGGAAAGAAAATTAGGGTTGCGCTTTTTGCAGAATAGTCCTTCTTCTTCCTTTATTTCCTTCCTTTTTAATCCAGAATTTTATTTGTTTCTCTTTCTTCTTTTCTTTCCTTTTCTGCTAACCACGTGCTTCTGCATACAAAAATAATACCAAAAATTAGGATTTAAATAAAATAAAATTAATTAGTTTAAAATTAATTAAACTAACTAAAAATCATATTAGTGTATAAAAAATCCTTTTAAACATTATTTGTCGCACTTTTGACTCAACAAAACAATAAAAATTTATAAATCCATTATTTTACTTTGTTTGTTGATTTTTTTCACAAATTTTTACTTTTTGCATCAAAAATATTATTTCTTCAAAAATAATTAATTAAATGAAATCATATAGAAATCAGATGAATTATAGATAATATCAGCGAAAACAAGCCATTTTAATAGGTAAAAGAGTACAAATATTTGTATATAAATTAGATACATCAAATACCCCCAAACTTAAGATTTTTCTTGTCCTCGAGCAAAAAGTAGAATCATGAACCAGGGAATAATAATAGTAGACTCAACCCATCACACCAAGAGATCTCATCATGTAAGCATCAAAATTGCAATTAAAATTATAAACAATTGCAAATAAAGTAAAACTAAGCATACCCACTTTCTCCAGTTCAATTATTTATTCATAATTCCCAACCCAATCGCATTTTTCATGCAATTAATATAATTATAGTATGTAACAACTCAATCTGTGATTAACCCTTCTCACTACTACAAACCGAGTAGCAAACTAGAGTTATTTTTTTAGGTCTATTCTCTAAGTTGTCACTTGCCTTTTGATGCGAATGCAAAATATTTGTGATGAATTCACCCGGTTACTCAACAAGTCACCAACTTAAAGTGCTTTGCATACTCATATTTCAAATTGCCGTTTTACGTAAAAGTAAACATTTGTAATGAATACCCCTAGTTACTAAGCAACTCAAAACATTGGAGTAGATTGACTTTATTCATAATTTTTTTTTTCATTATTACTCTATTTACTTAAACTCTGTTTAGGACTAGATCAAAGGGGATAATCACAAGAAAAAGCATCACATTTGTCTTTAATGTATAATAGCATGACCCACACAATTTTGTAAGGAATTTTGAAACTCAATAATTCTAAAGTAAATAAGTATGCTTACTCGTGCTTTATAAGCAATTGTCTATCCCCAAAAAAATTATTTCAATGCTTATCATAATAAAGAACTCAAAAGGTGTAATGGTGAGCCTAATTGAAATCCTTTTAAAATTTTGTTTTTCTTTTCTAAAATAATAAAAATAAAAATAAATTTGTAAACCTTCCCCTCAAACTTGAATATCACATTGTCCTCAATGGGAAAGAAAAAGAAAAACAAAAAGAATGCAAAAAGTTTAGAATTTCTCCCCTGATTCGTCTTTAAATTTCTGCACGCGCAGCGTTCAGTATTTTGGTGATATCTGGAGCTGTAGATGTCCAAATGGGCTGAATATTTTTTTGCTGGAAAGCTAAGAAGATAGGCTACAACTTCTCTTTGAATCCGTTTTCCAGATTTTGACTCCAAACTGCTCAAGAACAGCCATCAATGAATATGTTCAAAACAGCTCCGCCTGGCGACTTCCAAAGTTTATGCAATCTTACAAGATAAAATCAAAAATTAAAATAAAATAAAATAAACTAAAAGGTAAATTAAAACTAAATGCAATAAAAGAAAACATGGGTTGCCTCCCAAGAAGTGCTAAATTTTAAGTCTTTAGCCAGACATGGGGGTAAAATGGTTAAGTAACGCCAAGGTCCAACAACATTAACACATCCTTTCTAATTTTTCTCTTCAGATGTGGATCAGGTTCAAGCTCCAGTTTGAGGCATTTCCTTTTAGATGATGATGTCTTTGATTCCCCCACCTCTTTGAATTTATGCTGAAAAAATGAATAAATAGAAGGTTCAGCATCCAAGTACATAACATGTTCAAAAATATTTTCTTTTTTAGTTTCAAAAATTTCTGCATTTGTTGGACATACTTCAACTGGTGATTTTTCATTTTCAGCCTTATGTTTATCGCCCACAATTAAATGAGTTTCACTTACTTGAATGGATGATTGTTCTTCAGGAGGAATCTTTATGGAATTAAAAATGTCATACATTACTTGCTCATGCTGAATTTGTTCCTCCACAATTTGTTCAAGCTTACTTTGCTTTTCAACCACATTCTGTTCGCCATTTTCTTCTTGTGGTTGTTCAATTGTCCTCCCGCTTGCAAGTGTTATACCCTCGACATGCTCCTTGGGATTGACAACTGTAATGCGTGGTAATGTTCCTGCAGTTTTTTCATTAAGAATATTTGAAAATTGATTAATTTGTACCTCAAGATTGTGAATGGAAGACGAAGTTGAATTTGCAACATTTTGGATTGCCAAATCTGTCTTTTGTATGTATTGTTCTGCCCTTTGCATGTAGTGCATAAATATGTCTTCAAGTGTCGGCTTCTTTTCTTGCTGTGAAAAATGTTGAGGTTGTATAACTGCACCTTGATTGTTGTTCCATGGATAATTGGGGGTGTTTCTCCATCCTGAATTGTATGTGTTTCCATAATGATTGTTTTGCATTTGAAAGTTTGACACAAAATTTTCATGTTCGACATTTGATGGAGCAAAAAGGTTCCCCACTTGACAATCTGAACTTGAATGATTTCCTGCACAAAGATCACAAATCATATTAGATTAAAAAACATTAAAATTCATATTTTCTACTTGTTTTGATAAAATATCATTTTTTGCATTTAAAGTAGAAAAATGATCAAGTTCAAAAACTCTAGCCACTTTTCTTGGCATTGCTCTCTCTGGAGACCACTGGTAATGATTTGATGCCATCTCCTCTAAAAGATCATAGGCTGCTTGGTAAGTTTTGCTCATCAGTGCACCACCAGCTGCTGCGTCAACCATAGATCTAGTGTAACTCTCAAACCATTATAGAATGTTTGCATTTGCAGCCATTTCGGTAGTTCATGATTAGGAAACTTTCTTAATAACTCTTTGTACCTTTCCCATGCATCATACAAAGACTCAGTCTCAAATTGAGTAAATGTGTAAATATCATTTCTTAGCTTTGCTGTCTTTGCTGGTGGAAAATACTTGGCTAAAAATTTGTGTGCAAGTCCTTCCCAAGTAGTAATACTACCAGGTGGTAAATAATGTAGCCAAGCCTTCGCCTAATCTCGTAGTGAAAAAGGAAAGAGTCTCAATCTAATTGCATCATCTGATACTCCATTGTGCTTGAAAGTGTCACAAATTTCTAGAAAATCTGCAATGTGAGCGTAAGGATCCTCGTGTGGTAGTCCCCAAAATTGAACAGTCTGTTGAATCATTAGAATCATTGCCGATTTAATTTCAAAATCGTTAGCTTCAATAACCGGCTTCTTTATGCTTGACTCATAAATTGAGGGCATGGCATAGTCTCTCAAAGGCCTGTTTTCATCGTTCCCCATGATAATGTACGTGTATGTCCTGCAATATGAGTATCGAAAAAAAAACAAAAGAAAAACTAAAAAAAACTAAAATAAGAAAAATATAAAAAAGTAAAAGTTAGTCAAAAGGAAAATAAAGATGTAAAATAATAATAAAATAAAAATAATTACAAAAAAAAATCCAAACTAGCAATAATCTAGCAATTTTCAATATCAATAAAAGAATAACTATTCCCCGGCAACGGCGCCAAAAACTTGATGTTGAATTTTTTGCAAGTGTACAAAATCGCACAAGTAATATAGATAGGTGAGTAGAGTGTCGAACCCACAGGAACTAGATATTTTACTGAGTACCGATATCGCTAGATGAATCACTATTTGGAAGATCGAATTTTATAAATAATAAAACAACTAAATTAACTTAATCTAATTAAATCTAACTAAATTGGTGAAGAGGGAGAGGGCTGTGAAACTATGAAGCTCTTGTACTTTGTTTAATGGTAAAATTAGTTCTAGAGCTCTTGGTTCACCTCGTTTATCACACACACACATTATAATTCCTTATAAATTAAAAATATTATCTTTCCAAGTTGTAGACCAAAATCCTAAAGATATTAACCACTCTATCAACGTAGTCTAAAAATTATTCTCAACTAATTCTTCGCCTATCCATCAAATTATTAATTGAGAAATTGGATTTCTTAACGGTCACGTCCTCCAATACACGGTGTTAATTTTTATTAATCACAAATAACCTGTTCGGTCTCTTTATGATTTGAAAAGTCATACAAATGTCTATCCACCATGTTGTACGCATAAATAATAAAAATTAAAACACAACCAGGAAAAATAGAATAAAAAATACGGAATTAAAATTTGTGTTCTACAAAACTTGGCTACATCTTAGCCTCTAGAACAATAAATTCAGTTCATGCTCATTTTGCAATTAATAAAAATATTTTGGATTGCATCAAAAAAATATAGAGAAGAAGAGAAAAAAAGAATACAAAATTTAAAGCAAACCCCTTTTTCTGTCTTTCTGTCTCAAAAATTGAACCCCAACTCATCTCGAAAACAGCGTGTCACGTCGGCTGTCTGCAGAAGACGCATCGCGTTAGAGCCAGGTCAGCGTCCTTGCAGTCGCTGTCGCCTCACATTCAGGTCAGCGTCGTCTTGGATTTCGCGCGCCAGGTCAGAGGGAAGAAAGCGCCTCGAAATCTGTGTGCGAGTCCAAGCAGCCAGCTGCTGCTATCGGTTTCGTCCTGTAGCGCATGTGCCGCACACAAAAAGAAAGAAGAAGAAGCCACGTCGGGCTTGAGACTTGTGCGCCTGTCACACCCGCTGTCAGCACTTAATGTCGCTCTTCTCTCTCTCGCTTTTGTTTCGATCAGCACGGTAGTAAGAGACACAGAGAGAGTTCTGAGTTCTCTCTCTCTCTTTTACTTTTTCTTTTTCTTCTTTTGTGTTATTGTACAGCCGTCACCTCTTACTCTTCTCTCTCTTCTTTGCATCTTCTTATAGAGAACGGGAAAGAAAATTAGGGTTGCGCTTTTTGCAGAATAGTCCTTCTTCTTCCTTTATTTCCTTCCTTTTTAATCCAGAATTTTATTTGTTTCTCTTTCTTCTTTTCTTTCCTTTTCTGCTAACCACGTGCTTCTGCATACAAAAATAATACCGAAAATTAGGATTTAAATAAAATAAAAGTAATTAGTTTAAAATTAATTAAACTAACTAAAAATCATATTAGTGTATAAAAAATCCTTTTAAACATTATTTGTCGCACTTTTAACTCAACAAAACAATAAAAATTTATAAATCCATTATTTTACTTTGTTTGTTGATTTTTTTCCACAATTTTTTTCTTTTTGCATCAAAAATATTATTTCTTCAAAAATAATTAATTAAATAAAATCATATAGAAATCAGATGAATTACAGATAATATCAGCGAAAACAAGCCATTTTAATAGGTAAAAGAGTACAAATATTTGTATATAAATTAGACACATCAAAGGCCTTACGGGAAGTGTTGGATTCCCCTCCCATGGGCCCTCCGTGGACGCAATGCAGGATTGCCCGACCCTCAGGCTCCTCGGGCTCCGGATCCCGCTCGGGACGCTGTCAGTGCGCTCGCGGAGGAGGGGAATCCCTCCTGTTTCTGTTGTCCCTCTGTTCCCGGGCGCCTTTTTTTTTGAATTCTCGGAGGTACCCTAGTTGAATGAGGGCCCCAATTTCGTACTTCAGGGCATGGCAGTGATCTGTGTCATGTCCGTTATCCCGGTGGAATCGGCAGTAGAATCGCTGATCCCTCTTCTTGTTGGTGTTATTGGACGGTCGAGGAGGCTACTGGACGAGGTCACTGTCTTCAATCTCTAAGAGGATTGTCGACACGTTCTGCATCAGGGGAGTGTACCTCTCGAAGCGGAGGATCGGCGGGACCTTCTTCGCGGCACCCCCATCTCTTGGAGCTTTCTTTGCCGGCACAACCTCGTCGGCCTTGCGTTTTCCCTTCCCGGAAACTTCCTTCTGGTCCTCTGGATTAAGGGCTTCTTCGGCTCGGATATATTTTTTGACCCGGTTGAGGAGGTTAGGGAAGTCTATCGGCGGCTTCTTCGCCAGGGAGGCCTTCAGCTGCCCATGTCGGACGTTGTGCCTGAAGGCAGCCGAGGCAACCCCGGGGTCGAGGGATGAGACCGACCTCGCCTCGGCGGTGAACCTTCGAACGAACACCCGGAGTGACTCCCCTTCCTTTTGCCGGAGTCCAAGCAGGGACGCACTCGTTCTTTCGGCCTTTCGGCTGGTTACGAAGTGGGCAAGGAAGCTGCCCTCTAGCTGGTCGAAAGAATAGATGGAGCCGGGGATGAGCTTGGAGAACCATTCCCGAGCCGAACCCCGAAGTGTGGCAGGGAAGGCTCGGCACAGGAGGGGATCCGATGCGCTGTGAATCATCATGAGGGTTTTGAAGCTCTCCATGTGATCAACAGGATCGCCCTCGCCGTCATATGTCTCGAACTGAGGCGGACGGAAATTGCAGGGTATCTCCGCCTGTAGGATGAGGGCAGAGAAAGGAGGGCGAACCGGCCTGTACCCCTGAGTTGTCCTTGGGCCGTCATTGCCAAAGTGGTCGAGGCGCTCCTCCATTTCCTGGAGGCGCTTCAAAATGTCACCATCATACTCTGGGGGGATCGTTGAGGGGTGAGACACACTAGCCTCGGCCTCCGACCGTGTGTGGGAACGGCGGGCGTTCTCATTCACGGGGACCCCTCGGATGGCCCCCAAGATTTTTCTCCGAAAGTCCTGGAACTCCTGGTGGGTAACTGGGGCCCGCTTGGCCCGGTTTGGTTGAGCGGGCTGTTGTCGACCGACACGGCTGAGCGCCAGTTTCTGCCCTTGGGACAGAGGTTTTGGGTGGTTTGGAGCCGAGTTGGAAGCGGCTCCTCCCCTGCTGCGACTACCCTGTCGGTTCACGATCACCCCCCGTAGGTCGGGCGGGATCGGACGAAAGGCATTCGGCTGGGGCCCATGGCTGATCCCTCTGTTGTTCGATCCGTGAGCATTGGCAGCGATGCCTTGTGGAGGCACGTCCTGCCGACGTGCGGAGGTAACAGTTTTTGCGGCCTTGGGTGCAATGTGAGCTCGGGTTGACGGGGGTACCGTCGGAGGGAGACCTTGTGTCGGCGTCTACAGGGGTACCGTTGGAGGCAGAGCTCGGGTTGGTGTCAACAATAGATAGTTTCCCACAGACGGTGCCATCCTGATGCGGTTTATTTTTTGGGAACGTGTGGATGCACCAGGCGTGAGTTCTTACTCGATTGTATTGAAGGAGGAGACTCTTATGCAGACGACCCTCGACTGGACGAACGGTACTAGGTAGGTGGTATTGAGGTGGAGGCCGATGCTCGGCTCGGATCTTTGGGGCTCGGATCCGACGGTCTCGTGTACCTGCAGACGGTCTCGGAACACCGGGGTTGGTCCCGGTGGCAGACCCTTCGACGATCTAGTCAGTCACTAAGGGAGAGTAACAGTAACTAGGGCCATGTCTTTTCTAACCCATATCAATTACTGTTCGTCAGTTCTTATGTAGAAACTGGCCTGAATGACAGAGGGCTTTTATTGGTAAAGAAGCCGACAACAAATAAAGCAACTTTTTCCTCAAAGAAACAAACAAACAAACAAACTATATTAACAATCTTTACAAAATTGTAAAATGAAAATGCACCAGAAGGATTTGAACATTTGTAATGCTAATTATATGCAAATATGTACTTATACAAGGCAATAATGGTTTTACACTCTGCTGAAAGAAATATGAGTTTGTACGGAGAACTCCTAATCTTTAGCACAAATTTACAATTATTCTTGATAATTCTGTTACGTTGAAATATAGTAATTGTATATTCTATTTCCTAATATAGGAAACAGATTTCCCAAATCTCTCATCTTCCCAATCTTCTCTCAATCTCTTTTCTTCTTCTCCAAGAATGTAATCCTTATATATAGATGTATACAGTAAAGAATAAAGAACAAGATGAATAAGAATTATTTTCCCCAAAATTATTTTCTACATGGTATTAGAGCCTAATCAGATCTAGGCCAAGTGAAGAAGAAGAAAAGGAGGCTGATCACCTCCATCTTGATCTGATCCCGTTGTTGATCCCGTCACCGATCATTGTCTCCGATCCTGTCTTCCCGCCCAAAACAACACAACCCCATCTCCGGCGTCTTCTCCGATCGACCTGTAACGCCCCTGCCCCTAGCTCAGACAATTTATACAATTTATAAGACAAATTAGATACTATGTAGTACAACTGCCCACCACAGGCTGCCTCTCAAAAGTTGGTTAACCGATTAGGTGACTCTTGATCATTGGCAATTATATTTATATTATTATATTCTACATCAATTACCGATATGGGATTAAATCCCATACCTTTCTCCCGAAATGCACACAGGCCGAACTATGCAAGTATACACCCGGGTGGGACCCATCCATGCCACGTCATCTGTGCCTTGATGAATTCAAAGAAGGCACAAGCACTCAGTGCTGTTCAATAACGTGTGGACCCCTCCATTCCCATAAACCATTCATATATATTACCATATTAATACATCCAGCATGCATGCATTAATACCCATGCATATCAACTTACACAAACAACCAATACTATATACTTATCATATATAATATATATATACTTATATATAAGAGTCCCCTTCGGTTGCACACTACTTTTGGTGAGCACTCCGTAAGCACTCACGAACTAGAGACTCTATGAAAAATCCGAACCGCTCATATTGTTCTATATGCCTAAGATAGCCTAACAATAAAAAATCAAGTAATTTGAAGTTCATTTGCCCATCCATCATGCTATTAGAATTTTCAGCCATACAATTTTGTGATGATGTAAATCATGGGCAAATGAACTTCAAATTACTTGATTTTTTATTGTTAGGCTATCTAAGGCATATAGAACAATATGAGCGGTTCGGATTTTTCATAGGGTCTCTAATTCGTGAGTGCTCACGGAGTGCTCACCAAAGTAGTGTGCAACCGAAGATTTCTCTATATATAATATATATATACTTATATATATATATATCTCTTTGAAAATTTAAGGGGTGTTACACGACCTCCGGCACCCCCGTCACCACCCCTCCGGTGCCTCTCTCCTAGCGCGCGCCGCCTCCACAGAACCCCACCTCGACCCTCCTTCCCTGCTGGTTTCTGCTTCAAAACCCAACTCCCTGAACGCCCTTCATCTCCCGCTCTCAGCCACCGCATCCCTCGCCAGCCTGCCCCTCGACTGTGCGCCGCGACCCTCGACCCCGTCCTCCACTTCGCCTGCATCCAGAACCCCGAGAACCCATCCCGCTCTCTCCTCCGCAGTCGAGCCCCGACCACCGCGACCCCTCAACTGCTCCTTGCCACCCATCATCAGCATCCCCACCCCCTTCCCGCCAATGATCACCCCTTCCATTGCAGCTCCCCTCCGCTGGCCTGCCGACCACCATTGCCGGAGCTCTGCCTTGTCATCAGCACCCTGCCGTTGACGCCCTATGCCACAACTGCAGATCCCAAAGCCTTGTCGATCTCACTGCTCGTTGTTGGAGTCATTATTTGGATCCACTGTGTGCCGTTGAAGATTGTTGGGTGTTGTTGTTCCATCTTGTTGCATTGGCTGATTGAGTAATTTCACTGTTTGTCGTTTGGGATTTGTTGCATCGCTGAGTTGCTGTTTGGGTGTTGGATTGTTGCTGTTTTTGCTATTTGTTGAAGATTTTGAGCTGTTCTTAGCCAAGTTGTGCTGTTTGCTTTTGGCTGCTGAAGATTAGATCTGTTGTTTTCTTGTGCCGCTACCATGAGACAAACTGATGGAGCTAAGAAGAATATTGGACTCGCCTCTACATTAGTTACAGCTGCAGGTAATGATGGTAAGATATTTAATATTTATGCTTCTGTTATGAATAGTGCATGGATAATTGATTCGGGTGCTACCGACCATATGACTTTTAATTCTAGACAAGTTCAAAATTTTCAACCATCCACTAAATCAACTGTGTCCACTGCCAATGGTGATCCTGCCACTATTACTGGCGAGGGTACCATACACCTCACAAACAACATAACCTTAGATATTGTCCTAGTTGTGACACCCTTGAATTTCAACATATTATCTGTTGCTCAAATAACCACTGCATTACATTGTATTGTAGTTTTTTGGCCTTCACGTTGTGTGTTTAAGGATATTCGGACTCGCAAGACGATTGGTTACGGGGTTAGACACGGGAAGCTCTATTACTTGGATTTAGAATCTGAATGTTCGAGCAAGTTGACTCAAGCTTTAAGTGTGGAAGGTTCCGAAGATGAGAAGAAGAAATCAGATATTTGGCTATGACATCGACGTCTAGGACATGCTTCTTTTGGTTATTTGAATAAATTATTTCCAATTTTATTTTTGAAGTTGGATATATCTGCCTTTCGGTGTGATGTGTGTGAACTCGCAAAAGGTCATCGTGTCTCTTTTTCTCCAAGTCCAAGTAGAAGCTCCCTTCCTTTTATGATTATTCATTCTGATGTTTGGGTTCCATCCAAAACCACTATATTTGGAGTAGCCAAATGGTTTGTGACCTTTATTGATGACTGTACCCATATGACCTGGATTTGTTTGATGAAGTCGAAAAGTGAAGTTAGTGGTTTGTTTCAGAAATTTCACAAGCATGTTATGATTTAGTATATATCACAGATTCAAGTTCTTAGGAGTGATAATGGCGGAGAGTACCTGAGTTCAAATCTACAACAATATTTGGTGGAACATGGAATTGTTCATCAGACTACATGCTCGTATACACCTCAACATAATGGGGTTGCAGAAAGAAAAAATAGACACTTGCTCGAAGTGATCCGTGCTTCTCTCATCCATGGAAATATGCCGCTCATTTATTGGGGAGAAGCCCTTACTTCTGCTGCATACTTAATCAACCGAGTTCCCTCTAAAATCCTAAATTTCCTCACACCATTTCAAGCATTAACTGAAGTTGTGAATGCACCAAAAGTCGTCAACTTGCCACCTCGTGTGTTTGGGTATGTTGCATTTGTTCATCTTCATCAACATGAACGCAATAAGTTAACTTCTCGAGCTGTCCGCTGTGTTTTCATGGGATATGCACAGAATAAGAAAGGGTATCGGTGCTATCACCCACCAACTCAAAAAATGTTTGTGACTATGGATGTTGTGTTCCATGAAGATGAGATATATTTTTCCTCTAAGGTTGAACTTCAGGGGGAGTACCAAAGTGAAGTTCAAACTTTTGCCTATGATGAAGTGGTTACTATTCAAACTGAACAATCAGATATAAGGGGAGAAAATTAGGATGTAAGTAATAACAATCACTCGAATGAAGACTTGGTTGAGGAAGAAAATTTCCACGAAGATCTGGAGTCAGTGCTGAACCTCCATGAAGATGAGACATCTCCACCACCAGCACCATCTGAACCATCTCCACCACCAGTACCATCAGATCAATCTCTACTCCCAGCAGAACCCCAAAACCAATCATCATCGTTGTTCGAAGCTCCAAGAAGAGAACTCCCAAACCGTACTACTTGATGTATCCTAAAACCCACTTACGAGCCTAATCCCACTAGTAAAGTCAAGTATCCCATGAGTCATTATGTGTCCACTCACCGATTGTCTGAATCAAATAAGTCATTTGTGAATCAATTATCTGCTGTATCTATTCCTAACAGTGTGCATGAAGCCCTTACTGATCCAAGGTGGAAAGCAGCTATGGATGAGGAGATGAAATCCTTGAAAAAGAACGATACTTAGGAGATAGTCGAACTGCCAGCAGGAAAGAAGCCAGTAGGATGCAGATGGATTTATATAGTGAAGTATAAGTCTGATGGTTCAATAAAGTGATACAAAGCAAGGCTGGTTGCCAAAGGGTACACTCAAACGTATGTAATTGATTATGAAGATACATTCGCACCAGTGGCAAAATTTAGTACTGTTCGAGTCTTACTGACACTTGCTGCCAATCTTGACTGGCCGTTGGAGCAATTTGATGTGAAGAATGCATTTTTGCATGGGGAGTTGACAGAAGAAGTCTATATGGATCCTCCACCAGGGTCGAACAGACCAATCCAACACAGTAACAAAGTATGTCGTCTGAAGAAAGCATTGTATAGACTGAAACAGTCGCCAAGAGCCTGGTTTGGGAGATTTACAAAAGCAATGAGGACATTCAGATACTATCATAGTAATTCTGATCATAATTTATTCCTAAAAAGGAAAGAAGGTAAAATTACTGCTCTGATTATTTATGTTGATGATATGATAGTAACTGGAGATGATCCTGAGAAGATGAAGGCATTAAAGAACTACTTGTCACAAGAGTTCAAAATAAAAGATCTTGGACCTTTGAGATACTTCCTTGGTATTGAAGTTTCTCGCTCAAGAAAGGGGATATTTCTTTCTCAAAGAAAATATGCTCTGGATTTATTGAAGAAAACTGGAATGTCCGCTTGTCAACTGATTAGTACACCAATGGAAGAAGGACTGAAACTATGCAACGAAGCTGATCAAGTGCCTTGTGATAAGGAAAGATATCAGAGATTGGTTGGACGATTAATGTACCTTGCACATACAAGGCCAGATTTGTCATATGCTTTAAGTGTGGTAAGTCAGCTGATGCATGCACCTCGGGAACAACATATGGACACGGTAATGAGAATTATGAGATACATTAAGTCAGCCCCAGGAAAAGGAGTCTTATTTGCGAAACATGGTCACTTGAAGGTTGAGACATATACTGATGCTGATTGGGCAGGATCTACAATCGATAGGTGCTCCACTTCAAGATATTTCACCTTTGTTGGAAAAAATTTAGTTACATGGAGGAGCAAGAAGCAAAATGTTGTTGCAGGCTCTAGTGCAGAGGCTGAGTATCGTGGAATAGCTTTAAGTATAACAGAAGCTTTATGGCTAAAACTCCTGTTGCAGGACTTAGGCTATGGTCCAAAGGAACCTATGAAGGTATATTGTGACAGTCAAGCGGCGTGTGATATTGCGGCTAATCCAGTTCAGCATGACAGGACGAAACATGTAGAGGTGGACAGATTCTTCATCAAAGAAAAATTAGATGAGAAAGTTATTGAGATATTCAAAGTGAAGTCAGAAGATCAACTTGCAGTTATCCTAACCAAGGTCGTTTCGACTCGACTCTTCTTGAAATTTGTTGACAAGTTAGGCATGCTCGATATCTATGCACCAACTTGAGGGGGAGTGTTGAAATATAGTAATTGTATATTCTATTTCCTAATATAGGAAACAGATTCCCCAAATCTATCATCTTCCCAATCTTCTCTCAATCTCTTTTCTTCTTCTCCAAGAATGTAATCCTTATATATAGATGTATATAGTAAAGAATAAAGAACAAGATGAATAAGAATTATTTTCCCCAAAATTATTTTCTACATGTTAGGAATTATGAGGATCTTGTTGAGTCTTTGATACAATCAACACAAACTACCAAGCAAGACTAGATCAAACCAATCACACAAAGCACACAAGAATTGTCCCGGTTGGGGCTTTCGCCTTAATTCAGGGGAGGAAGAACCAAGATATTATTCAAAGTGAGAAAATACAAGAATATTACAATTCTCACCACGACCCTCTCTCAAGCTTATTGGAACTTGATGATGCTTACAGTGGAGAACTCTCTCACCCTTCTTTATGAAGTATTCTCTTCTTCTATTCGGCACTCAATAGAATCATATGAATCTATGAGCCATTACAATTGTTTATATATAGATCTAGAGACAAACCCTAAGTTTATATCTTGTTACAATAGCCATTGGATAGTACATAAGAGATAACCCTACGATAGGAGCCACACGATCTAACTTGAAGAGCAAGTTGGGCTTTTCACGAATCAGCAACACTCAATGTAGTGCACATGGTAGTTATCAAGTGATCATAAGAAGTTGGCAGTGAATAAATCAAGTTGAAAGCTTTATCCTATTCGCTAAGATCATCAGCGTTAATTTCCTTCAGTTCAGATTTTACCTTATTGAACTCCACGATATGATCTTGAAGATGGGTACCTTCCTTCATTGAGAACCTAAACATCTTCCTTTTACATCCGATCTAGCAACGACGAACCCGAGTGGTCAGATTTGAGTCTTGCCCATAGACTCGCCACACTTTTCTGTTCAAGAATATTACACTTGACTTCGTCCGCCAATTGCAATCGGATTAAACTCAAGGCCTTCAAACAAATCTCATCCCACTTCTCCTGCTTCACGTCGGTTGGCTTCTTCTCTTCTAGGGCAAGGTGCAAGTCCTTCTGAACCAAAACATCATACATGTCCACCATCCATAGATTGAAGTTGATCTTACCGTCAAACCGCTTGATCTTCGTCTTTTGATCTACCATCTCCAAGAAACTCGAATAAACCCATGAACCTGATTGCTCTGATACCACTTGATATGAATTATGAGGATCTTGTTGAGTCTTTGACACAATCAACACAAACCACCAAGCAAGACTAGATCACACCAATCATACAAAGCACACAAGAATTTTTCCGGTTGGGGCTTTCTCCTTAATCCGGGGGAGAAAGAGGCGGGATATTATTCAACTAGAGAAGATACAAGAATATTACAATTCTCACTACGACCCTCTCTCAAGCCTATTGGAACTTGATGCTGCTTACAATGGAGAACTCTCTTTCCCTTCTCTATGAAGTACTCCCTTCTTCTATTCGGCACTCAATAGAATTATATGAATCTATGAGTCGTTACAATAGTTTATATATAGATCTAGAGACAAACCCTAAGTTGATATCTTGTTACAATAGCCATTAGATAGTACATAAGAGATAACCCTACGATAGGAGCCACACGATCTACTTGAAGAGCAAGTTGGGCTTTTCACGAATCAGCCAGACTCAAGCTTGAAATCCATCAGCGCCGTGAACGGTCGACCGCACCAACAAGCAGGTCAACAGTCCCCCTCTCTGGAAGACTTCATGCAGGGGACAGTCGACCGCACATGAGGGACGGTCGATCGCAACTTCTGCTGTTGCTGCTGCTAACTATTTCTTGCCTCCACTCCGTTTTCAATCGTCTCGATTCCTCCATCGTCTTATCGTCTTCTGATCCAACATCGTATACAAGACATAAACCCAACAAATTACCCTCTCCTCCTCTCCTGTTGCTTGAATATACTTAAAAGGAAAAAAAGATTATCAACCACCTTCTCAGAATAAGGCAATAGAAAGACGAGCCTAGTTATCTAGAAAAGGAATTTGTTCTTAAGATGAAATGCATACACAACGTACATAATGCGTTCATGATAGAGTTCCATTTGACCGGAACAAATTTTATCCACACTTGGACATAAGATTTCAACCAAAAATAATGAACAAACTTTAGATATCCTCAAACGAAGTTTGCTATGAAATCGGTCTAGTTGTCAAGAAAATCGTGTACAACACTGTTTTAAAGTAAATCTAAAGGTGCTTCCATCCATTTTATCATAAAATTTTTATGCTCAGCTGGGCGTAGATTATCGTTCTACACTTGACCATGTCTAAATCGCCCAACTGAATCTCTCATTTCAACATAATCACTCATCCGACTCTTTGATTTTTCATCCTGAAAGAAAATAAACTAATTTAAGGATTTTGCCCTTGTACATTGAGTTTGGGCATTCGAAGTTATTTTCCAAGAAAGAGGCAGCTTCTAAGTTCAAGATAGTGTCAACAGTACAAAGTGGACTTTTTGTGTTTGTTTTAGTTGTTCCAAAAGTCCACTAACAACATTGTGTTCGTGGGTATATTTCTGGGTGATTACGACATAATCAAGATGAAATCCAATGAAATACTTACTAACCCCATACGTAAATTTGGGGATCGACATGATTAATAAGCTTTTTTTTAATGCTTTCTCTTTCTTTCTCTTCAAGCATTTGACGGTAAACATCACAGTTGTAGATTAGATCAAGTTAGCAAAGAAAAATGAACAATTTTGGTTTTTCTTCTCTTTTCAAATAAAAAGACCCATGAACTTTCTCAAACATTAGAGTTTGGTATTTCCCAACCATAATCATTGCCTTAAGACAGCCAACTAATAGAATCACCGCCTAATTGAAGATAACTAATCAAGCAAAAAAAATTCACCGCATACCATGCATGCAATCAAATAGGTGCCCAACACCAAATTTTTGAACAAGTCCGTACCTGAAAAATAACCCAAAACTCAAAATACACCAAACATAATTGAGTTTTGATCTCCAACAAACACACAAACGATTATCATGCTAATCCAAATGCTCCCAGAGACAACTTTCTCAATTAGCTTTGAAGCGGAGAAGCAAACCATCACATTTGCAATGAAAAAGCCCCCATAAAGGATCCACTCCAACCCAAACAACAACCATATCCATAAAAACAGAAGGATCTTTCACCTATGTCTCAAAAAAGTCAACCTATGGCGTTAATTGAGTTAAAAGTACGGGCAACTCTCTTCTCAGTTGTGAGCAGAATACTTCTTTCATTTTCAACCCAACACAAGTTGAACTGAATGAAACCCAGAACAAAGTATAGAATCCATTTGAGATTTATCTCAAATTATGAACCAAAGAATCAAAGTGTAATGAAAAATACTAAACCTTCTTTCTTCAAAGATAAACTCTACCTTGATAGTTAGGAACCAAAACAAACTAATAAAACCAACCCCATATAGTGGAAGGTTCACTCTCGCAAAACGCCACAAGGCAAATACCAAATGAATGATCGCAAGCATCTTGGATTCCCCCTTCCACAAACAGAACCGCCGACTGTAATTGGTTGTCCATCTTTAAACTCTCATCCATTCTAAATGATGTGTCTAATTTTTATACAAATATTTGTACTCATTTACCTATTAAAATTGCTTTTATTCGCCTATCTTGTTTATAATTCATCTTATTTCCATAAGATTTCAAGTAATTAATTATTTTTGAAGAAATAAGATTTTTGATGCAAAGGGTAAATATTTTTGGTAAAAATCAACAAACAAAACAAGTAGATCAATTGATTAATTTTTATTGTTTTATTGGATATTCATTTTACAATGTGGCAATATGAAAAGCTCAGTACAATTTTAATTGTCAGTAGAGTGTAAAAAGAATAAACAAAATTTAAATTGGTTTTGATAAAGCTAATGTGAAAATTAGTTAGTTTAATTTGAACTAATTAATTTAAATTTAAATTTTTATTTTAAATTCTAATTCCTGATTTTATTTGTATTTGCAGCATGTGTTTCAAATAAATAAAGAGAGGGATTCTTTCTGCAAAAGTAAACCCTAATTCTGCGTCTTCTACTCCTATAAATACAACAACAGATTGAACAAAGAAAGGCAGCGCTTAACGAGGACATCTGACGTGACGGCTAGGGCTGCAAATGATCCGAGCTACTCGTGAGCTACTCAGCTCGAGCTCGGTCAAAGCTCGGTCAAAGCTCGACTCGATATGAGCTCGAGCTATCGACAGCTTAACGAGCCAAGCTTGAGCTTGGGCGTTTTGTAATTATTAGGCTAAGCTCGCGAGTACTCGGCTCGAACTCGGTCAATGCTCGGTCAAAGCTCGGCTCGAAATGAGCTCGAGCCGAGCTCGAGCTCGAAACCAAGCTCGATTGCATAACGAGCCGAGCTCGAGCCTCAAGAAACTCGGCTCGATTGCAGCCCTAGTGACGGCCACTAAAAAAAATGAAAAACGAAAGAAAGAAAGAACAGACGCATTTTGAGAGGAAGACTGATGTTCTGGTGCTTGTGACGTGGCATCTCGGGGTTCGGGCTGACAACGACAGCACAGAGCAGCAGGGGTGCCATGGCATAGACAAAACCGAAACATCTGACGTGGTGCGGGACTCTGAGTGCAGAGCTCCTGACAGCGACAACTTCTGACGACTGGCGCACGCGGCTCGAGGACGACGTCAACGTGCTGATGTCAGCGGTCACACGGCTTGAAATTCAGAAACACGGATAGAGAGAAGATTTAATTTATTTGCTAACTCAGCTTTTCGAGGCTGTTCGGTTTGCAATTTCTTTTAAAAAATAGTTCCTTTTTGTATTTCTTTTCTCTCTCTAATTTTTATTATGCAATCCAAGACAATATTTGTTAAGTGTAATTTTATTATGAACTAAATTTATTTTTCTAGGGCTTCGATGTAGCCTAGTTATGAGAACACAATTTTTAATTCCATATTATTCTATTTTTTCATGGTTGTGTGTTTGATTTTTGATCTTAATGCTTAGAATTGGTGGATAGATATTTGTATGATTTATTGGATCATGGAGAGACCGAGAGGTAATTTGTGATTTAGAACTATAAAAATTAAACACCATTGATTGAGCGAAATTAGAGATGATTTACCGCGATTGATGTGACTATTAAGAAATCCACAGAACTTAATGAGTCTTCGATTAATTAAATTTGCATAGAGATATGACAAACTTTTAGTTGGAGATATTTTTGGTGTTGTTTGAGGAAAATCATTAAATAATTTGGGGATTTTGGTCTACAACTTGGAAAAATAAATTCTTTATTCATATGGAGTTATAAATTGTGTGGGATAAACTAGGTGAAATCAAAAGCCCTAGAATTAAGTTTGCCATTAACAAATTACAAAATTTCAGATTCCGCTCCCTCTTAATTAATTTGGTTAGTTATTTAGATTAGTTTAATTTAGTTGCTTTATTTATTTAATTTCGATTTTCCAAATAGTGATTCATCTAGTAAATTCGGTACTCAATAAAATAATTATCTTTGTGGGTTCGACACTCTTTTCACTAAAACTATACTACTTGTTGCGATTTTGTACACTTGCAAATATTCACATCAAGTTTTTGCCGCCGTTGCCGGGGACTAGTTATTCTTTTATTGATATTGAAAATTGCTAGATTATTACTAGTTTGGATCATATATATATATTTTTTGTTTTATTATTATTTTACCTTTTATTTTCTTTTGACTTACTTTTATTTTTATTTGTTTTTTTAAGTTTTCTATTTTCTTTTAATACTTATATTTCAGGATATACAAGTACATTATCATGGCGAATAACGATGAAAACAGAGATTTGAGAGATTATGCTATGCCCTCAATTCATGGAACAATATCAAGCATAATGAGGCCGGTTATTGAAGCTAACGATTTTGAGATTAAACCGGCGATTATTCAAATGATTCAACAGACTGTTCAATTTTGGGAACTACCGCACGAGGATCCTTATGCTCATATTGCAAACTTTCTAGAAATTTGTGACACTTTCAAGTACAACGGAGTATCAGATGATGCAATCAGATTGAGACTCTTTCCTTTTTCACTACGAGATAAGGCGAAAGCTTTGATACATTATCTACCACCCGGTAGTATTACTACTTAGGTGGGACTTGCACAAAATTTTTTGGCTAAGTATTTTCCGCCGGGAAAGACAGCGAAGCTAAGGAATGATATTGCCACATTCATTCAATTTGAGACTGAGTCTTTGTATGATGCATGGAAAAGGTATAAAGAGTTATTGAGAAAGTGTCATCATCATGAACTACCGAAATGACTGCAAATTCAAATATTCTATAATGGTTTAAGAGTTACACATCGATCTATGGTTGACGCAGCAGCTGGAGGTGCACTAATGAGCAAAACTCATGAAGTAGCCTATGAACTTTTAGACGAGATGACATCAAATAATTACCAGTGGTCTTCAAAAAGAACAATGCCAAGAAAAGTGGCTGGAGTTTTTGAACTTGATCCTATTACTACTTTAACTGCAAAAATTGATACTTTATCTAAACAATTAGGTAATATGAATGTTAATTCTATTCAAACTAATATGATTTGTGATTTTTGTGCAGAAAATCATTCAAGTGCAAATTGCCAAGTGGGGAACCCTTTTTCTCAATCAAATTTCAATCAAGTAAATTACGTGTCCAATTTTCAACATCAAAACAATCCTTATTCGAACACGTATCATCAAGAATGGAGAAACACCCCCAATTTTTCTTGGAACAACAATCAAGGAGCATTTAGACCACCTTAAAATCTTCCAAAACAATAAAAGAAGCCGACACTCGAAGATATGTTTATGCACTACATGCAAAAGACAGAACAATACATGCAGAAGATAGATTTGGCAATACAAAATAATACGGCTTCAATTCACAATCTTGAGGCACAAATTGGTCAGCTTTCAAATATTCTTACAGAGAGAACAGCAGAAAACTTACCAAGCAACACAATGGTTAATCCCGATAAGCATGTCAAAGCAATAACACATAGAAACGGGAGAACAACTGAGCAGCCATAAGAAGAAATTGCCGAAGAAAATGTGGTTGCAAATGAAGAAGAGTACGAACAAATTGTGGAGGAACAAAGGCAGCATGAGCAATTAACTTTTGATGGTTTTAAATCCATGGAGTTTCCTACCGAAGAATAGTCATCTTTTTAAGTAAGTAAAACTGATTTAATTGTAGGCGAGAAACATAGTGCTGAAATTGAAAAGCTACCAATCGAAGTATGTCCAATAAATTCAGCAAGTCTTGAATCTGAAAAAGAAAAAATTTCAGCATGTGTTATGTATTTGGATGTTGCACCCTCTATTCATTCATTTTTTAAGAAAAAAATTCAAAGAGGTGAGGGAATTAAAGACAACATCATCATGGAAGAAACGACTCAAACTAGAGCTTGAACCTGATCCACATCTAAAGAGAAGAATTAGAAAAGATGTTTTAATGTTATTGGATCTTGGCGTTACATAACCATCTCACCTCCGTGTCTAGCTAAAGACTTAAAACTTAACGCTTCTTGGGAGGCAACCCATGTTTTCTTTTACTGAATTTATATTTTCTTTTCATTTTTAGTTTACTTTAATTTTATTTTTTGATTTTATTTTGTAGGATTGCATAAGTTATGAAGTCGCCGGGCGGAGCTATTTTATACACCTACATTGATGGCTGTTTTTGATCAGCATAGAGTCAGAATCTAGAAAAGTACTTCAAAGAGAAATTGTAGACAATTTTCTTAGCTTTCGAATAAAAAAAAAGTCAGCCCATTTGGACATCTACAACTCCAGATATCGCAAAAATACTAAACGCTGCACGTGCAGAATTTTTAAGACGAATCAGGGGAGAAATTATGAACTTTTTACATTCTTTTTGTTTTTCTTTATTCCTTTCCAATTGAGGACAATGTGATATTCAAGTTTGGGGGAAGGGTTACAAATTTATTTTTTTATATATATTTTTGAAAAGAAAAAAACAAAACAAATGAGATTTCAGTTGGGCTTACCATTACACTTTTGAGTCCTTTATTGTGCTAAGCATTGAAAGATTTTTTTTAGGATAGACAATTGCTTATAAAACAAGATTAAGCATACTTATTTACTTTAGGATTATTGAATTTCAAAATTCCATACACAATTGTGAGAGTCATGCCATTATACACAAAAGAAAAAAATTGTGATGTTTTTTCGTGTGATTATCCCCTTTGATCTAATCCTAAACAGAGTTTAAGTAAATAGAGTGACAATGAATAAACAAATTAAATGAATAAAGTCTATCTACTCCAATGTTTTGAGTTGCTTAGTAACTAGGGGTATTCATCACAATTGTTTACTTTTATGTCAAACGACAACTTGAAATATGAGTATGCAAAGCACTCAAAGTTTGAGGCTTGTTCAGTAACCGGGTGAATTCATCACAAATGTTTTACATTCGCATAAAAAGGCAATTGACAACTTAGAGGAAAAAAAAAACCCTCTAGTTTGCTACTCGGGTTGTAGTAGTGAGAAGGGGTAATCACAGATAGAGTTGTTACATACAATAATTACATTAATTGCATGACAAATGCGATTAGGTTGAGAATTATGAAGAAATAATTGCACTGGAGAAAGTGGGTATACTTGATTTTAATTTATTTGCTATTGTTTATATATTTAATTGAAATTTTGATGCTTGCATGATAAGATCTCTTAGTGTGGTGAGTTGAGCCTACTTATGATTTTTATTCATTGATTTATGAGTTTACTTTTTGCTCGAGGACAAGCAAAATCTTGTCTAAATAAAAAAAATATTAAAGTTCTCATCTCTATCCCAAATTCCCACAAATCCCAAACTCTTAACCCACTCCATGCAAAGAATCAAGAATTAAGTTCAAAACAAATAACGCAAATCAACAATCAACTCATATCACCCCTTTGGCCTTGGCAAAATAAAGCATATGAATACCGATGAATTTACTCGTATATATGACACATGTGCATCTGATCCCAAATTCACTTTCTCCTCATACCCATCCACCAATGCCTCTGGCAACTTCCTTGCAGTAGATGACTCCTTCGCCAAATCCAAATCCAGTGATCTCCCCTCACCCAAAAAAACAAAGTTTCTTTTCGTGCCCAAATTCACTAATGATTTGAGAGAGGCGGTGCTGTTAGGAATGTGCCCTACAATCAATCGCATGAGAAGTAATTGAGATTTCTCTAATAAACATTATTCATGATTAATATAGTTGTTTGAAGTATTTTATTCATCATAACTCGCTTATTCTTATTTATGGAATTTATATACTATTATGATGAAGTCCATGGATTAATAAAATGTGTTTTGTGCTATGATGAGATCATGCCAGTGAGACATAAACTTAATATAATCAATCTAAAATGTTCCTAGTCGTAGGATTACCGAGATTGGACATTGGTAATTATGGTAAGACTAGTACTGCTCAAAAGTAGAGGATAATTGATCTCACAATTATTTATGTAGAGACATTAATATAAGAGTGTAGGTGCTAAACGGTTTAGTTCACTGAACTGACTCACTAAAACGAATATCTAATGGAGAGTCTAAATTATTGTCAATAGATAATTCAATGAGTGATACTGGGTACAAGGAATCCTAAGACATGAGATTGTCATAGCATTTTGTGTCTGTCAATCTATGTTTTGGTTAATTTCTTAGCATGATTTTCTGAGATATGTGTAGGATTTTTTGGGTATAGTGAGGCTTGAATGGAAGTGAGTGAGCAATCAATAAGGAAGCGATCACTTCTATTAGAATAAGAGAATGATTTATGTGATTCAATAAAGTGTTGACTCGGGAACTCTACGGTCGTATCAAAATGAATTTTAGAAATGAGAATCTAAGTATTCATTTGAGTCAATCACTAACGTATCAGACACATATGATTAAGTGGTTAGAGTTTGACGTCAATCCGTACCCTAAGCTTCTTCGGGATATTGTATGATGGGAGGATTCAATTGTACGAGAACTAATTACTAAATGGAACAATTAATTTTAGTAATCAAACCCAGATTATCTGGGTAGTTACGACACTTTTTCAGACATCACTGATGATTTGTGGAGAAATAAATAAATTTAGCATCTTCACAGCCGGCTTAATGTGAGGCCCAATGGGTCACACTCAATACAAGATTTTTTCTCAAAAAATTCAATTTTGATTTTTATTTGATAAAATTCTCAGTTGAATAATTTGATATATGAAGATAAATTAAATATGACAAATAGTTCTGCTAGCATGGAATGTCATATGGTTATCAATTTGTTTATATGACAAATAAATTTTGTTCATCATGATTAAATGATGAACATTCTCCTTCAAGAATATTCCAATAGTCAGAATATTTGAATTCATAACTAATAAAAATTTGAGATGATATAATACCTTAAATAGGAGATACGAAGATATCTTATTGATGTGAATATCTGCAAGTGTACAAAATCGCAACAAGTAGTATAGATAAGTGAAAAGAGTGTCGAACCCACAAGGACTAATTATTTTATCGAGTATCGAAATTACTAGATTAACTGCTATTTGGAAAACCGAAATTCAATAAAGAAAGCAACTAATTTAAATTAATCTAAAGATCTAACTAAATTAATTAAAATGGAGCGGAATCTGAAGTTTTGTTGTTTGTTATAGCAAAATTAATTTTAGGGCTTTTGATTTGACCTAGTTAATCTCACACGATTTATAACTCCATATGAATAAAAAGATTATTTTACTAAGTTGTAGACCAAAATCCCAAATTTATTCAATATTCTCTCTCAAGCCACATCAAATATATTCTCAACTAATTATTTGTCATAGTTCATGCACAAATTACTAATTGAAAATTTATTAAGACCTATGGATTTCTTTACAGTCACATTAACAGCGGTTCGTTCTTGTAACAGTGTTTAATTTTATAAATTTAAAATCACAAATTACCAGTTCGGTCTTTCCATGATTTAATAGATCATAGAAAAGTTGGTCAACCAATTATAGATCAAAAATCAAACACACAACCATGAAAAAATAGAAAAATAATACAGAATTAAAATTGTGTTCTCAAAACTAGACTACATCGAAACCCTAGAAAAATAAAATTTAGTTCATAATAAAATTGCAAGTAACAAATTTTGTCTTGGATTGCATAATTTTTTTTTAGAAAGAGAAGCAATACAAAAAGAATTGTTTTAGTAAAAGAAATTGCAAACCGAACGTTTCGAAATCAGCACTTCACTTTCTCTCTCTTTACTCTGTCCCGTGTTTGTCTCGAGCAGCGCGCCGCCACGTTAGCGCTATGTCAGCACTCTGTCTTCTGTTTCGTCGCCTGGGACTCAAGCCGCCACGCCAACAGATACCCAGTCTCTTTGTCTCTTTGTGTTCATCTTGTCGTCTGTGCATGCAAAAGCACATGCCCCATACGCTCTTGTCTTTTTCTGCTTGCCTCGAACCGCGAGCCACAGAAGCACCCACGTCAACACACAGCGCTGACCTGTTCTCTATCCTTAGCTATTTCTTCCTTGGCCTTGATTCCCGAGCCGCCTTCGTCTTTAATTAATATAATTTTTTTTTATGAAGGTAGCCGTCGCTCTACCTTCTTTTGGTTTTCGTCCTCTTCTCTTGTTTGCTATTGTATTTATATGGATCCAAAACGTGGAATTAGGGTTTATTTTTGTAGAAAACCCCACATCTTTCTTATCTTTTTCCTTATTTGATTTTGCTCTTTATTTCTTGCTTCTTTTTCTTCTCTTTCTTTTTTTTCCTGAAATACGTGCTGCATACACAAAACAAAATAATAATCAGAATTTAGGATTTAAAAGTAAAAATAAAATTAATTAGTTTAAAATAATTAATCTAACTGATAATCATATTAGTTCAATTAAACCCTTTTAAATTTGTTTATTGCACTTTCACCTCTATTGGCAATTAAAAATTTATGTTTGCTTTTCACATGGCCAAATTGTACAATTTAAAATTCAACAAAACAATAAAAATTAATATATCATTTTACTTGTTTTTTCGTTGATTTTTACCAAAAATGTTCACCTTTTGCATCAAAAATCTTATTCCTTCAAAAATAATTAATTAATTGAAATCTATGGAAATAAGATAATTTATAAACAAGATAGACGAATACAAGCGATTTTTATGGGTAAATGAGCACAAATTTTTATATGAAAATTATACACAAAAAATACCCCCAAACTTAAGATTTTGGTTGTCCTCGAGTAAAAAGTAAAATCATGAATAGAGGAATGATAATCAATAATAGCTCAATACATCACACTAAGAGATCTCATCATGTAAGTATCAAAATTTTAATTAAAAATATAAACAACAGCAAATAAAGTAAAACCAAGCATACCCACACTCTCCAGTACAATTATTCATTCACAATTCTCAACTCAGTCATATTTGTCATGCCATTAATGTAATTATAATATGTAACAAGTTCCTCTATGATTTTTCCTTCTCACTAATGCAAACCGAGTAGCAAACTAGAGTGATTATTATTATTATTATTATTATTATTATTATTATTTAAATCTTAGTTGTCACTTGTCTCTTTACGCGAATGCAAATATTTGTGATGAATTCACTCGGTTACTCAACAAGTCACAAACTTAGAGTGCTTTGCATACTCATATTTCAAGTTGCCGTTTGACGTAAAAGTAAACATCGGTGATGAATACCCCTAGTTACTATGATGTTTTTCAAGAGACTTTTGAAAACCAAGTCCAAATCTCTTATTAGTTTAAACTTGATTTTGGAGAACTTCATTTAAATTCTCCTTTCCTTTATTAAATTTAGATACATTCTTGGATATCTCTTCATAATTTTTCTTAAGAGATACAAGATCTACATCCAAATTAGAAAGTCAAGAATTTAAAGACTTGACTTCAACATTTAAGTCAAGATTCTCTTGAGAAAGGGTATGATTAACTTTCTCTAAGTTTTTTACTTTAATTTTTTCCTTCTTAAGTTCTTGAAAAATCTCATTGAAAGCATCTAATAAGTCATTTGAATCAAAGTTATCACTTACCTCGTTTTGTGTATCCATGAAGCATACATTCACAACTTCATTTGTCTCTTTATTTTCTTCTTCCGATAAAGAGTCGCTATCGTCCCAAGTTGCTTGATACGCCTTTTTGTTCTTCATGTACTTGTTCTTTGTATACTTATCCTTCTTGAAGTTGGAAGCTTTTCCTCTAGATTTTGCCTGTTCTAGTGGGCAATCCTTCTTCATATGACCTGTTTTGTTACACTTGAAACAAGTGGGAAGTTCATTAGTATTTTTAAATTTGGAATTAAATTTACTTTTCTTTAGAAACTTTTTGAACTTTCTCGTGAACATGGTTATCTCTTCTTCATCTTCTTCTTCATCTTCGTAGTCCGACATGGCCTTGAAAGCGAGTGTCTTTTTCTTTGATTGTTGAGGTTCTAGATCCTTCTTGCATTCTTCAAGTTGTACTTCATATGCCATAAGATTTTCCACAAGATTCTTAAGAGAAAGTTGTGTTAAATCGTTCGCCTCTTCTATGGCGGTGGTCTTCTTCTCCCATTCAGGGGTTAAGGCACGAAGAACTTTCCTCACCATTTTGGCTTGAGTGTACGTCTTTCCAAGAGCCACAAGAGAGTTTGTAATATCCGTGAATCATATGATCATGTCTGACACATTCTCGTTCTCCTTCATGCGGAACATCTCGAACCTGTGAACAAGAACAGATATCTTAGATTCTTTTACTTTATTAGTACCTTCGTGAGTTACCTCGAGTGTGTGCCAAATTTGATACGCCGTTGTTGCATTGGACACACGTTGAACTTCTCCTTGGTAAGAGCACAGAATAGAGTATTCTTCGCCTTTATATTGTTCATTGTGTTGCTCTTCATTTCATCGTTCCATTGTGCATAAGGAATTGTAGGAGTGGTGTACTTTGTCTTCGTCATGTTCCATATCTCATAGTTGATGGACTGAAGGTAGATCTTCATTCTATACTTCCAATGGTTGTAATTGGTTCCATCGAATAGGGGTGGCCTTTGTGTGGATTGGCCTTCATGGTATTGGTTCGCATTTGAAGTAGATGGCATTGTACTCAACCAGACTCTGATACCAAGTGTTAGATACTGTAGGCAAGGCAAATGACACTGGGGGGGAATAGTGTTGTATAAAAAATAATTAAAAAATTGAACTTTTCGTTATGTCCAGTCGACTTAAAAAGAGAATACAGTTGACTGAGGCGTCAGATAAGAAGAGTATTTTATACAAGTCTGATCAGTCGACTTATAATGGAAACTCAGTCGACTTACCAGACAAGTGTTCGAAGAGTATTTTATACAAGTCTAATCAATCGACTTATAAAGAAGACTTAGTCGACTTTCCAGACAAATTATTGCATAAAACACAGCAAAATTGAAATGCAAGTGAAGAAAATACAACCACAAAGAGAGTCAACCACAGAGTACACAGCAATGTATCCTGGTTCGGTCCTCCTGACCTACATCCAGTTTCCAAGCAACCCACTTGAGATTTTTCACTATTCTTGAAAAAAATACAAGAATACTCTAGGCGTTTGACAACAACCTTGCCAAACCCGCAGACCTCTCTCACCACTAGGGAGAGCACACCTACTCTACAACCTAGAGTGAAAAATCCGACTCTACAACCTAGAGCCCTATTCTCTAACCGAGAGGATCACTCTCACAACCCGAGAGTGATAAACAACAAAAGAGTTACGGTTTGTGATTTGTGATTTTTGTATGGTGGCTAATGTAATACCCTAAACTTTCATTTTAATAAAAATATTGATTTTCACGTGTTGTGCACGTGCAAATTTAATGTGTATATTTAATTATTTATTTTTATACATAAAATTTTATTTTTATAGTATGAACAATAATTTTCTTCCTTTATTTTTCTAAAAGCCTATTTTGTAAAGCCTAAAACACTATTTTCTTACTTTGAGCCCACTTTAATAATTTATTATTTTGGCCCACAACTCTAAGCCCACTATTTGTGAAGCCCATAAATTTAATTAATTATTTAAATGGTCACACTTGTCATGTAGACACAAAATGTGAACAATTTATTAATTAAAAATTGTACAAACTTCAAATAGGGGGTACTAGGGGGCATGTGCATGCACGTAGTGTGCAATGCACACCATTTTGGGAGGCCGGGTATGCATGGGAGTGATGGGGAGTGGGTGTGTGTGTGCATGGATAGTTTATTTGAGTGTGGGTGGTTGCTACAACTTCCCCTCATATCCTAGCCCTCCAATCCATCCTAGAATTAGTATAAATACCCCCTACCTATTTGTATTCTACACTAAGAAACTATTGAAAGAAGGAAAACTATATAGGAGAAATATATTAGAGAGTGAGTTGTGTGTGTGTTCCCCCATTGGAGGCCGGCCCATTCTTTCCCCAAGGAGCTCTCGGTTTGGCAAGGAAGTAAGGAAAAGGAGATCTTTTGCATCGCAATCTAGGAGGAGAAGGCACTCTCTCGCATTCTAGGGGACTCTAGGAGATTCTAATTGGCTTTTTCTTTAAAGAGGTGGGTGTTTCTCATGACTTCTAAAGTAGAAATCATGTTAGGAATGAATTGAATTGTTATTATAAAGCAACTAGTTGAAATGAAATGCATGTTTGCCTAATTAGTGGAGAATTGATAAACTATTAGATGTGTGTTAATTTGGTTGCTAGATTTGTTAATTATGAGTAAAAGTGAATGTTCTCATTGCTTCTAATGATAGTATGCATGCTAAGTATGTTTAAATGCAATTGTGTGAATTAACTAGTAAAAGATTAGAACCATGTTTGTTAATGAAAGTATTAAAGTAGAATGGCATATTAGAAATGAATTGATGGAATGAATTACTAAGAAATAATTGTAAATTGTTGTAGTAGAATTCTCCATTTTGTATGCTATATGAATGTTAGATTATATGAAAGAGAAAGTATTTTGCAAACAAATGATTAAATGCATCATGTGTAAATTAGTGGATAAAAATATAAGTTTTATTCATTAAGAAAGATGATTTTTGTGTTCTAAAAACATCATAGTTGTCAATAAATAAGAGGACATTAATGTAGTGAATTTTTGTGGAAAACTATCTTTAATTATGAAGTAGTATGCTTTAGTTTTCAAATGTCCAAATTGTGATTATGAAATACAAACTAAGGCTAAAATATGTGTTTTAAAGAGTTAAAAACACCTTTAAAAATACTAGTTACTGTAGAATTAAATGTATTTTTATTCTGGAAATTTTTGTTTTCAAAAGAGGAGAAAAAGAGACAATTTTTGTTTAAGATTTCATGAATTAAAGTTATGAACAAAGAGTAGAATTAAAACCTAAATTATTTTCTATCAAAACGAATTGGCCACTTAGACCAACTGGTCGGAAGAGTTTGGTTCGCTACAGTAGTTGGAGGTCTCGGGTTTGATACTGTGTCTTGTTTTTACTTTTTTTTTGGTTAAAAATCCAAACAACCGAGAGTCAACACTTAGAGAATATAACCCTTAGTTATATTGTTCGGCGGCTTTGGCGCATTGGTCTTGTGCGCTGTCTGTTTCACCGCTGGTTGTGGGTTCGAATCCGGCTGGGGATTTGAGTTTAAAAAATGTTTTTTTGTGGATTATTTTTTATCAATTGAATTTTAAAAATAAATAAAAATTGGAAAAATTATGGATTAATTACTGGAAAATTATTAGGACTTTATAAGAAAATTTTATATGACTTTTGATAAAGTGTGAATAAGAAATTGGGGTTTTTGCAAGAAATGACTTCTTTTTGAAATAAAATTGTCTTTTTAAATAAAGGAAAAATAAAATGAGAAAAATTAGTAATGAGGACTTTTTGAAAGTATGATTGGTGTATTTAATTGGACTTCTAATTTGTGCTTGTAGTAAGATTTTTGAAATAAGAATAATAGATTTGTGGGATACATGATTTATTGATTACTACTAGTTGGAATCTGTTCTTACACATAAATTGCACGTGAAATTGAATTATTGATTGTGATGAGTTATGAAAGATGCGAATACATGGATGCTATGCTTGTGAAATATGAATTGTGATTAATCATGAAAAGACCTTATGAGCATGAAAAGCTCGATGTTGAAATTATGAGTTGAAATTGAGAATTAGGGTATAGCCAAGCCTTATACCGGCAATAAAAGAGATGTGAAAATGATATTTGAAATGAGAAGACCAAGGTTTGGGTCATGTGAATTAAATGAATAAGACTGGTATAGTGGGAGTGCTACACTCTAAGGGTTGATTTTGTTCATGATTCAATTAAACTAAGGATTATATACATAGTGAAGATGTGATGAAAGTAAGAGAAAAATATTGAGTATGAAGGCCATTGGATTGGCGGTGTCAGAGTATTCACAGGATGTCCCATGATGCGTCATGATAGGGCGTGGATACTGCTCCAGAGTACCGTCCCGGTGGCGACGCTCGTGGGTTGTTTGACAACTGCGGGTGGTGTCATGTCTTTGGTAGGAGCTGAATTACCACAAGATGCCTGCATGATGAGTCATATGACAGTGTGCTGGGATTCCCTCCAGGGCGCCTAGACATGAGTTCGTAGGTCAGAAAATATCTAGGATACTTACCATAGTTACAATAGTAGATTAAGTCATGGCGAGGGATTGAAACCTACAAGATGAAGAACGGTTAAGGGCTTGCCGCCCTCGGACCTATGTAGTATGGGCTGCATAGACTCTGAACAAGTGCTCATTAGTATCATATAATACAAATAATTGCATTAAGGACTAAGTGTACATTCACAACACGATATCAATACGATAGTCCCTTTAGCTTTGTTTGTGACAAGTTTGTGGTCTGTTAAGTATTGAGAATCGTTATACTGTTTCCGGTATAGAGAGGATGGCTGTGTATAATATTTCATCAATTGAATGAACTGACGCGCCCACAGTTTTATATGAAGGGTAAAGATGTTTGACACAATTGAAGTATACATGCTGCGCAAGATTGTTTTAAATATTGTTTCATGTAAATTATTGTAAAATTGCTTCCGCCGTGACAATGTAAAAGTGTAATATAACTCTGATATAAAAAATATTTTTATATTCCTTGTAAAATTGTACGAAAGAAGTGTAAAGATCCTGTGGAACTTCGAATTCGGTTGTATTTTGAAATTCAGGGTGTTACAGCTAATAGGTCAACTTCTGAAATCAGTCTAAAATGAATTCAATGTTATACTAGACTGATTTTCAGAGAACCAAAGACTTAGAGCACTTGAATGCTTTGAAACTCTTGTTTCTCATTTTGAAAAAATAAGGACTTGAAAGCTTATTGAAAGAGTGTAACCTTTACCAAGTGATTTCTACACTATTTATAGAGTTAGAATCACTGGACATTGAGAAATAGTTGTACCAACTGTCAACCAACGGAAATAGAGGTTTTGAATTTTGACAAACAAGTTTTAAAATCAGAAAACTGTCGAAACATCTTGAACAGTCGACTGGGTTTCCATAATGAGTCGACTGGTCAGAGTTTGAATGAATTCAGACAGTTTCGTACTAGGACAGTCGACTGGTGCCAAATAACGGTCGACTGGTACTTAACAGCTGAATTTATTCAAGCTTGTTTCGATCTTTTTAAGTTTGTAAAACATTCAATTATTAAAAGATATGTGTGAGTGTGTGTGACAAAGCTATTACAACATTCTAAGACTCAAAGAAATAAAAATTACAATTTGTTACAAGACACTTAATACAACATATTTGAAGCACTTGAGTCGTGTCTTGAACTTGAGTCTTTGACTAAAGCTTGAGCCAATGTCTTTATACCTTGAAGCTTGCTTGATCAATGTGGCTTGAACTAAGTTCTTTGTGGCTTGATCAATTCTATTTGAAAGCTTCATTGAATCAACTTTGCCTTTGTGTATTACAAAATGGTATTGATCTTGATACATCCTGCAATATATAAGTCATAGCACAACTTTGAATTGTGTTTTAGTCATCAAAACCAAGAATCAACAAAAATGAATTTCTATTTTATATAAAAAATAGATTGGAATACATAAAATAAATAATTTAAACACAGAAATATCACACGTAGCGGTGGAAAATACGTAATCGGTATGTGCATTGATATCACATAAGCACGTAAAAATACAGTGATTGAAATTTTACATTGAGTTGACTCAAATATAATAAAATTAATACGGGAAATGCATAAATAGTCGGAATCCGAAATACGTAGTGAAAATACGTTACAAATATTACCAGTAACGGTACAAAATACACGTGCATAACACACGAAGACAAAATTGTCATTTCCAATTTTGCGGACTATTACACCTCCGACAGATTGAAGGCTTCCAGAAGCAACCAGAAAGGATCCAACCCAAACACAAGAAGAGCAAAAGAAAAGAATCAATACGAGCTATGATTGCGACACAGGTGGCAGAAGCAGTAAAGACAGCTGTCTCAAAAGAAAAGGAGACAATGATAGAAAGTGAAAAGGAGATTCCTAAAGATAATCCGCTTCTATCCCAAATAGATAACCGTCAGACACTGGGGATAGTGGCGACAACAATCCCATGAGCCCAATGTCCTTCGATTTGGTGGCCCTACATAATTTGGACACCTAGACTCCACTCAAACTAACTCCACCCCAGATAACTCCACTCAGAATATTCCTGCACAGATTGACACCTACCTAGATTCCTCCACTCAGAAAGGTGTGGCCTCCAGAAAGCCATGTGTAAAGAGACTTCCACACGTACATCCACTCAGAAAGGCATGGACTCCAGATAGTAACGTGTAAAGAAACGTCCACTTATAAAAGAACCCACTGGAGAAGTGCAGATTCTCCTTCAAGTGCTTGTTACAGACTTCTTCTCCTCTCCAGAAAAACCTCCATAAATGCCACCCCTCTCCTCTTCCACAATATATCGAATCCCTTACCCTGCTTCAAAAACTCCTCTTGTACTCCAATGTTCTCCCTCACCACCGCTTTGTAAAATAGTGCATGTACTGTCAGGAATAAGCTCCTCAAGCTTGAACTCATTGTAAGTTTTTTAAGTCGTTAAGGGGAATTTTTGAAAGGGAAACCTCTTTACTATGTATCCACTATGTTCCCCAAGCAAATAAACTTCTGTATTATATGCCTAGTTTGTAACTTCATTTTGCACATAAACTCCTCTTAGTTATGATCCACTTTATCCTAAGTATATCATAATAGCATAGTTAGGCCTTTTTAACCAGGAGTAACCCTGTAGGCAAAGAAAGCCGACTGCTGAGAAAAGGCTATGAGCATGCCATAAGGGGAATTTGGTTAAGTTTGGCTGCGAAGTTAAACAGGACCTAGCTCACCTTGTTATATCTTAGTTATATATATATATATATATATATATATATATATATATATATATATATATATATATAAACAGGACCCAGTTCACCTTGTTATATCTTAGTTATATCTATATAATAAAACACAAAGAAAGCTATCAAGTGGCTCTTCTTCAATCCACCCAAAAATTAAAGGCCCAGATCTAACCTCACAAAACACATTTTCCATCCCAAAAGTTTCTCCCTAAAACTCAAATTCAAAACCCTCCCAAAACAACTGCTTTATTTATTTAATTATCTATCTCTCTCATATATATATATATATATGGAAACATGGACTTTTATACCCCAATTCATAATTATTTTTCAACAAATGGACTTTTATATCCTAATTCATAATTATTTTTCAACATATACTAATGAAAATATGGACTTTTATTTACAACTAATTATTGTCATACTATTCAAACTTGAGCTATATAATTGTTCATTTACTGTTTACAAGGTTTTTTATATGCTCTATCGTTCTGAGGACGTGCCTACTCGACGGCAAATCTAGTATATATATATATATATATATATATATATATATATATATATATATATAACTGTAGCTACAGTAAAATGGGGACATAGGAATACGAAATTTAAAGAGAAAGTACCAGGTAGGGATAACTTTAAAAATAACAACTCGATAAACTCGCATTTTCTTCATAGCAGTGTTAAGAATATGATAACTTCACCTTTTTTAACTTCACCCACACCCTCTATCATTTTGTATCAATATGTTTTTTTTTGTCTCTTCTCTAAGTTGTCACTTGTCTTTTGATGAGAATGCAAACATTTGTGATGAATTCACCCAGTTACTCAACAAGTCACACTTATAGTGCTTTTGCATACTTATATTTCAAGTTGTCGTTTGACGTAAAAGTAAACATTGGTAATGAATACCCCTAGTTACTAAGCAACTCAAAACATTGGAGTAGATAGAACTTTATTCATTCAATTTTTTTTTTATTATCACTCTATTTACTTGAACTATGTTTAGGACTAAATCAAAGGGGATAATCACAAGAAAAAGCATCGCATTGTTCTTTTATATATAATCACATGACTCTCACAATTTTGTAAGAAATTTTGAAATTCAATAATCCTAAAGTAAATAAGTATGCTTAATCTTGCTTTATAAGATATTGTCTATCCTAAAAAAATTATTTCAATGCTTAGCGTAACAAAGAAGTCAAAAGTGTAATGGCACTACAAAAGAAACTCGATTTCCCGGCGTTTTTTTACGTATTTACCGGCGTTTTTTTACGCCGGTGAAACTTTCACCGGCGTTTATAATAGCGCCGGTCCAAATGCCGCCGAAGCGAGCGTCGCGGAAAGGAAGGGGTCTACACCGGCGGTTTTAGTGGACGTCGGTAAATGTGATACCTACACCGGCGGCCAGAAAACGCCGGTGTATGGGGGCCACTGAGTGCCGTTCTTTTGCCCCAATATACATTCACCGGCGGCTATAAACCGCCGGTGTTCATCAATTCACCGACGTTTATAGAAACGCCGGTGTATATTGAACGTATACTGGCGGTCTGTGACGGCCGGTGTATGTGCGTTTATGAGTGTCCGCTTTTCCCTACTTACAAGCACCGGCGTGATCAAAAATGCCGGTGAACCCAACTACACCGGCGTTTTATAAAACGCCGGTGTTTCTTTTTACCGTTACAGCTGACGGCATACACCGGCGTCTAGCCGCATACACCAGCGTTTGTGTGGACGCCGGTATATCGCACACTGCAACTAATTCAATAGATAGACCGACGTTTTATAAAACGCCGGTCTAGCTATGCCCGCTTGTATTCCTTTCTCCGGTTTTCCGTTCGATTTCAATTCACAGTTTCTTTTACAAAACCTGTAAACTAATTCACAACTGACTCAACCAATTTCGTTGCATATTAGTGCACAAATCACAACCAAACACAAGAATAATAAAGTTTAACACGTGTCATATCCCAAATATCTCAACAAACTAATTAACAGTGTCATAATCACAACCAAATTCACCGCAAAATTAACAGTCATAATTAACAAATTAATATACCGACGAACATCCCAAATATCTTAGGTCTGACAAATATCCCAAATTAACAGTCTGACATAACTCTCATCCAAAAAAAACAGTCTGACATAACAGCAAGGAGGACATAAGAACAATCATACAGCAAGGACACAAGAACATCAAGGAGGACCACGGATTCATACCCTCGAGGAGCTTCAGTTCTGATCATCAGAATTTTCTTCATCTGGGCGACCGCTCTGTGAAAAAAAAAACAATAGTTTAATTCAACAGTAGACCACAATACAGAATATACATATTTTTTGAACTTGCAAAAAAATCTAACTGTATCTTAAATTATAAGATCAAAGTGCCAATTGCAAATGGAATTGTTGATGATATATAGAGAGGTAAAATAATTACATTGCAATGCTAAAAATCCGGTACTTAATTTTGTTTTTTAAATATATCTAAAATAACAAAACAAATGAAAATTCAGTATCTAACTTGAAAACTCTATACTCTCCTTTGATTGGGAATATCCACTACCTAAAACAGTAAAACAAATAAAAATTCAGTATCTAAGCATGTCTTTCATGGATTGTTCAGACAATCCATGAAACTATCATCGTGGACGGAAACCAAATATAAGAAAAATAAGAAAAATAAGATAGGGCTCATATCAAGTGTATTTTTAGGGAACTGTCATCGTGGAAGGAAACCAAATATAGAAGCCAGAAATGGAAATAGAAAGAAGAATGGTAGAGACTTTGGATACACCAGGCTAACATAGCGGCATTTTCCTCATCTCTCTCATCCCTTGTTTCTCTTCAGCACACGAACACAAAGAGACATCAGCAACAACAGCAAGAGCGACAAGAACAACAATAATAATAAATCATTATGAACAAGATGTCTCTATATGGGTTTCCAGATCTCCACTCGAGCCCTCTCGTTCTAATCACAGCCCAACTAAGAACATAGACAATAGCCACTGAACAATCCAATCACAGCCCAATCAAAATTTGCCATCCTGGATCTTAATGAAATAAGCTTCAGTAGCAGTAAAAGAAGATGGGGATGCTAGCAGCAAACTCAGTTTGGAAGTGAACCCATTTTTGGTTAAAAAATCATGCCAAAGATGGCAAACAGGTTACTTTAACAGTATCTTGAAATGAAAATTTCCAAAGATGCCTCAGTTCACAGTAAACCCATTTAATATCAAAAAAACATGCCAAGAAGACAATCAGATGCATGAAATGAGCTTCATTAACAGTGAAAGAAGATGGGGATGCTAGCAGCATACTCAGTTTGGAAGTGATCCCATTTTTGGTTGAAAAATCATGCCAAAGATGGCAATCTGCAGGTTACTTTAACAGTACCTTAAAATGAAAATTTCCATTAACTGAGCTTAATTATATGTTGCTCCACTAATTCTTGTGCCCAACTAAATCTAAAACTCAATTGTTGTGCATATCCGGACCATTTTGGCGTACGTAGCTATAGCATCCTCAGTTCACAGTAAACCCATTTAATATCAAAAAAACATGCCAAGAAGACAATCAGATGCATGAAATGAGCTTCATTAACAGTGAAAGAAGATGGGGATGCTAGCAGCATACTCAGTTTGGTAGTGATCCCATTTCTGGTTAAAAAATCATGCCAAAGAGGGCAATCTGCAGGTTACTTTAACAGTACCTTAAAATGAAAATTTCCATTAACTGAGCTTAATTATATGTTGCTCCATCAATTCTTTAGCCCAACTAAATCTAAAACCCAATTGTTGTGCATATCCGGACCATTTTGGCGTACGTAGCTATAGCATCCTCAGTTCACAGTGAACCCATGTAATATCAAAAACACATGCCAAGAAGACAATCAGATGCATGAAATCAGCTTCATTAACAGTGAAAGAAGATGAGGCCTATGCTAGCAGCATACTCAGTTTGGTAGTGAACCCATTTCTGGTTAAAAAATCATGCCAAAGAGGGCAATCTGCAGGTTACTTTAACAGTACCTTAAAATGAAAATTTCCATTAACTGAGCTTAATTATATGTTGCTCTATCAATTCTTTAGCCCAACTAAATCTAAAACCCAATTGTTGTGCATATCCGGACCATTTTGGCGTACGTAGCTATAGCATCCTCAGTTCACAGTGAACCCATTTAATATAAAAAAAAACATGCCAATGGACAATCAGATGCATGAAATGAGCTTCATTAACAGTGAAAAAAGATGGGGATGCTAGCAGCATACTCAGTTTGGAAGTGATCCCATTTCTGGTTAAAAAATCATGCCAAAGATGGCAATCAGGTAACTTTAACAGTACCTTAAAATGAAAATTTCCATTATCTGAGCTTATATGTTGCTCTATCAATTCTTTAGCCCAACTAAACCTAAAACCCAATTGTTGTGCATATCCGGAGGATTTTGGCATACAGCTATAGCATCCTCAGTTCACAGTGAACCCATTTAATATCAAAAAACCATGCCAAGATGACAATCAGATGCATGGAATAAGCTTCTTTAACAGTAAAAGAAGATGAAAATTCTAGCAGCATACTTACTTTGGAAGTGAACCCATTTTTGATTAAAGAATCATGCCAAAGAGGGCAATCTGCAGGTTACTTTAACAGTATCTTGGAATAAAAATTTCCATTATCTGAGCATATATGTTGCTCTACTAATTCTTCAGCCCAACTAAATCTAAAACCCAATTGTTGTGCATATCCAGAGGATTTTGCCATACAGCTATACCATCCTCAGTTCACAGTGAACCCATTTAATATCAAAAAAACATGCCAAGGAGACAATCAGATGCATGAAATCAGCTTCATTAACAGTAAAAGACCATGAAAATTTCCAGTATCTAAGCATATATTTTTCTATTAATTCTTCATCCCAACTAAACCATTCATGTTAAGGAAATCAAGATGCATCTATCTGAAAAAACATGCTAAGTTTGGAAAATAAGGGAAATCAAGAGATGATACCGAAGAGAGCGAGAGAGAGAGAGCGGAGGAGGGAAATCGAAAATGACGAATAGGGCTCATAGCAAGTGTAGTTTTATGGAATTGTCATCGTGGAAGGAAACCAAATATAGAAGCCAGAAAGAGGAATGGTAGAGAATGAGGATACACCAGGCTAACATAGCGGCATTTTCCTCATCTCTCTCTCATCCCTTCTTTCCCTTCAACACACGGACACATAGAGACATCAGCAACAACAGCAAGATCGACAAGAACAACAATAATAATAAATTATTATGAACAAGATGTCTCTATATGGGTTTCCAGATCTCCACTCCAACTCGTCTCTTTCTAATCACAGCCCAATTAAGAACAATTGGTCACAGTCACAGTTAAAGAAACGTATATGCTCAGATAATGAAAATTTTCATTTTAAGATACTTTTAAAGTAACCTGATTGCCATCTTTGGCATGATTGCCATCCTCATCTTCTTTTACTGTTAATGAAGCTTATCTCATGCATCTGATTGTCATCTTGGCATATTTTTTTTAACAAAATGGGTTCATTGTGAACTGAGGATGCTATAGGTACGTATGCCAAAATCCTCCGGATATGCACAACAATTGGGTATTAGATTTAGTGCAGCTATGGACAGGGCTCATATCAAGTGTAGTATTACGGACTTTCATCGTGGAAGGAAACCAATTTAATATATAAGCCATATATGGAGCCAGAAAGAGGGATGGTAGAGAATGAGGATACACCAGGCTAACATAGCGGCATTTTCCTCATCTCTCTCTCATCCCTTCTTTCCCTTCAACACACGGACACATAGAGACATCAGCAACAACAGCAAGAGGGGATTGGTCCAACAATAAGTATATATTATAATAAACGAGATGTCTCTATTTGGGTTTCCAGATCTCCACTCCAGCCCTTTCTTTCTAATCACAGCCCACTTAAGAAACATAGATGAAATACTTATAGACGACAGCCACAATGCAGACTCACAAACACTAGCACGTGTCATGCATTCAAGACCATAATCTCTTTAAAAATACCAATTTAAATACTTACCGAGGGTGGGACGTGGGATTGCTGCCCTATTAAACTGGTCATTTGTTCTTGGAGGAGTGCAACTTGCGCCTTTAAGGAAGTCATCTCCTCGTCCCGATTGGCACTTGAACTAGACTCACTCTGTCCGAATAGCCGCGAGGGGGTTGGTCCTAGGCCCATACCACGGACACGTCCATGCCTCTCCTTTCCCCTAACATCGGTCAAGGCAACTCTCTGCCGGGTACGCCAATCTGGGCGTGCCGCCGTAGGGTTAGAATCTGAGGCAGAGGAGATTTCATCATACCTTTTCCGAGCGTTAGTCTGTAAAAGGACATAACAATCAGAGTTAAAGGCAGATGAGATTTCGACTACTCATTAGATATTAGTTCACAAATTACCAGAATCCATGCCGCCTCAGGGCTCGCATACGTCCCATCCTTCGATTTGTGGGTGGCATCGAAAAAGTCAATGTCACCAAACTCCGTAGGACCCCCCAAATCTTCTGCCTATATATTAGTAAGATGAAATGGTTATAAACAAATAACTGTAAGTAAAAAATGTTCAATACTATTGCGCCTACCAATTCTTCCCGAACCAGAGCGAAGCTCTGTGTACCAGCGGTGTGCAACACTAGCTGCTTTGACCGACTGGCAACTCCCACCTCCGCCCTTTTCTGTACATGCCACAATGAAGTTAGCAGAAAAAATCATTACTGTAGCCATACAACCACATACTCATTAGATTTTTGTGTGTTTAATGTAAATACCTGACCGATCGCCGAACACCAGTAGTGCACAAGAAATTGCCAATCTGAAGGCTCTACATTTTCTGGCACATTCATTGCATTCTCCTCCTCTGAAAGCTCTTTGTCATAAAATTTCGCCTTCAAGTCACTCTTATGGTCCCTCCACTTCTTGGAGAGTGACTTTTCAACCCAAGGCGTAAGGAAGTCGGCGAACGAGAAGTATTGCTGCAAAATTTATTACCCATCACTAAAAATACATATTTCAATAATATATTTGCGCCGACCAATTATGTAATTTAGATGAGAAATACCTTGATTGTCATAATAGCAGTGGCCTTTGTCGTAGTTGGCACCTTCGGCCAACTCTCGTATGACAAAGGAAGTATCCGGGGGTTCCTTGCTATAACCCCAATGAAGGAAGAAAATTTGCTGGCGTTATTGCCAACCGGTTGCCCGACACCGTTCGCCTCCACCTCGATCCTTTCGTCATTCTGAAGCCTCCATACATTCGTCATCTTAGTCCACCCACGATGTTTTTTGACAGTGGGCGGCGTGCTCCCTCACCCTCATCTGTTTGACTGCCACTATTATGTAGTGGCTGCTCATCCCCATGGCTCTCGTTGCCATCATTTATATTTATCCTCTTTCCACGCCTCGGCATGTTGTACCTGTCAAGGATTCAATAACTTCTTTAGAGATCCAAATTTAATTAATAACATGTTTATAATAACTATCATAAAATTTGTACTTTAGTAGGATTAACAAACCAACATAATTATAAAAAAATTTAAAAAATGAGATTTGTAACAAATTAAATTACAATGATAGTTTGGTTCAAATGACACTAAGCATAGTTTAATGTAAATAACACCAACCAGTAGAAAATTGAAAGATAATTAAACCGGTGTATTAAATTGTTGTGCATATCCGGAGGATTTTGGCATACGTAGCTATAGCATCCTCAGTTCACAGTGAACCCATTTTGGTTAAAAAAACATGCCAAGATGACAATCAGATGCATGAAATAAGCTTCATTAACAGTAAAAGAACATGAATATTCTAGCAGCATACTCAGTTTGGAAGTGAACCCATTTTTGGTTAAAAAATCATGCCAAAGATGGCAATCTGCAGGTTACTTTAACAGTACCTTAAAATGAAAATTTCCATTATCTTAGCTTATATGTTACTCTACCAATTCTTTAGCCCAACTAAATCTAAAACCCAATTGTTGTGCATATCCGGAGGATTTTGGCATACGTACCTATAGCATCCTCAGTTCACAGTGAACCCATTTAATATCAAAAACACATGCCAAGAAGACAATCAGATGCATGAAATCAGCTTCATTAACAGTGAAAGAAGATGAGGCCTATGCTAGAAGCATACTTAGTTTGGAAGTGAACCCATTTTTGGTTAAAAAATCATGCCAAAGAGGGCAATCAGGTTACTTTAACAGTATCTTAAAATGAAAATTTCCATTGTCTGAGCTTATATGTTGCTCTACTAATTCTTGAGCCCAACTAAATCTAAAACCCAATTGTGGTGCATATCCGGAGGATTTTGGCATACAGCTATAGCATCCTCAGTTCACAGTGAACCCATTTAATATCAAAAAAACATTCCAAGAAGGCAATCAGATGCATGAAATAAGCTTCATTAACAGTAAAAGAAGATGAAAATTCTAGCAGCATACTTAGTTTGGAAGTGAACCCATTTTTTGTTAAAAAATCATGCCGAAGATGGCAAACAGGTTACTTTAACAGTATCTTGAAATGAAAATTTCCGTTATCTGAGCATATATGTTGCTCTACTAATTCTTTAGCCCAACTAAATCTAAAACCCAATTGTTCAGCATATCCGGAGGATTTTGGCATACGTAGCTATAGCATCCTCAGTTTACAGTGAACCCATTTTGGTTAAAAAAATATGCCAAGATGACAATCAGATGCATGGAATAAGCTTCTTTAACAGTAAAAGAAGATGAAAATTCTAGCAGCATTTACAGTTTGGAAGTGAACCCATTTTTTGGTTTAAAAATCATGCTAAAGAGGGCAATCAGGTTACTTTAACAGTACCTTAAAACCCAATTTCCATTATCTGAGCTTATATGTTGCTTCACTAATTCTTGTGCCCAACTAAATCTAAAACCCAATTGTTGTGCATATTCGGACCATTTTGGCATACATAGCTATAGCATCCTCAGTTCACAGTGAACCCATTTAATATCAAAAAACCATGCCAAGAAGACAATCAGATGCATGAAATAAGCTTCATTAACAGTAAAAGAAGATGAAAATTCTAGCAGCATACTTAGTTTGGAAGTGAACCCATTTTTGGTTAAAAAATCATGCTAAAGAGGGCAATCTGCAGGTTACTTTAACAGTATCTTGAAATGAAAATTTCCATTATCTGAGCATATATGTTGCTCTACTAATTCTTCAGCCCAACTAAATCTAAAACCCAATTGTTGTCCATATCCGGACCATTTTGGCATACGTAGCTATAGCATCCTCAGTTCACAGTGAACCCATTTTATATCAAAAAAACATGCCAAGAAGACAATCAGATGCATGAAATCAGCTTCATTAACAGTAAAAGAACATGAAAATTTCCAGTTGCTAAGCATATATTTTTCTATTAATTCTTCATCCCAACTAAACCATTCATGTTAAGGAAATCAAGATGCATCTATCAGAAAAAACATGCTAAGTTTCAAAAATAAGGGAAATCAAGAGATAATACCGAAGAGAGAGAGAGAGAGCGGGGCGACGAGCGCGGGGGGGAAGGAGATAGAGAGAGAGCGGGGTGACACGGTCGTTTCCGATCGCCGATTCACCTCCAAATCGGGATAGGGAGGAGGGAAATCGAAAATGGCGAAGGGAAGAAGGGACGATGACGAAAGGTCGAAGGCTGTCGAAGAGGACGAAGCGGCGGAGGCAAACGCGCGGGAAGTAGAGCGAGGAAGGAGGGAAAACGAAGCGCCCTCTTTTTCTTTACTTTTTTGGGGTTTGGGAAAATGGCCAGCGAAAGGTTAGGGTAGATGGGATTTATCGCAGCTTTTCACCGGCGTTTTAATTAGACACGCCGGTGAATAATACACTTCACCGGCGTTTTTAAATAAAACGCCGGTGAATACGCGGATTCACCGGCATTTTAATTCGACCGCCGGTGTATAACCATCCCATCTGGCGCCCCATTCCTATTCGCTACCTACCCCGGCGCTACTAGTAAAACGCCGGGGAATATTCGCCGCTAAATCGAGGTTCTTTTGTAGTGTGGTGAGCCCAATTGCAGCACTTTGTTTTATTTTTCTTGTCAAATATACAAGAAAAATATATACCCTCACCCCCAAACTTGAAATATCACATTGTCCTCGATGGTAAAGGAAAAAGAAAAATAAAAAGAATGCGAAAAGTTCAGATTCTCTTCCCTGCTTTGTGTTAAAATTCTGCACGCACGACATTCATTATTTCAATGTTATCTAGAGCTGTATGTGTCTAAATGGCCTGATTCTTTCTGTTATGGAAATCTAAGACAATTTTCTATAATCGCTCTTTGAAACACTTTTCTAGATTCTGACTCCATCCTGCTAAAAAACAGTCATCAATTCATGTGTAGAAAATAGCTCCGCCCCGGCGACTTTCAAACTCATGCAGTCCTACAAAATAAAATCAAAAATTAAAATTATAATAAACTAAAAGAAATAAAAAATCTAAATGCAGTAAAAGAAAACATGGGTTGCCTCCCAAGAAGTGCTAAGTTTTAAGTCTTCAGCCAGACATGATAGCTGCGATGTATGTGTCGCCAACATATAACAACATAAGAGCCTCTTTTGTAATGATTCCCTTCATGCGTGGATTATGTTTTCTCTGTGCATCCCTCAAGCTAGATGACAGTGATCTAAACTCGTGTTTAAGGCGTTTCTTTCTTGAAGATGGAGTCTTTGATATCCCCGCCTCTTTGGATTTTAGCTGAGAAAATGGATGAATAGATGGTGCAGCATCCAAATACATAACACATTTTGAAATCTTTTCTTTCTAAGTTTCAAGAGCTGCTGAATTTGTTAGACATACTTTTATAGGTAACTTTTCAATTTCAGCACTATGTTTCTCGCCCTCAATTAAATCAGTTTTACTTACTTGAAAATACGACTGTTCTTTAGTAGGAAACTTTATGGATTTAAAAACATCAAACGCTACTTGCTCATCCTCAACCCTCAAAATCAGTTTTCCTTGTTGGACATCAATCAAAGCTCTTTCTGTAGCTAGAAAAGGTCTTCCCAAAATCAAAGGAATTTACTCATCTTCCTCCATGTCAAGCACAATAAAATCAACGGAAAACATGAACTTGTCTACTTTCACCAAAACATCCCCAATAATTCCTCTTGGGTACTTAATAGATCTGTCCGCCAATTACAATGAGATTGTGGTAGGTTTTTCTTCTCCAATACCTAATTTTCTGAAAACAGAATAAGGCATAAGTTTAATACTTGCTCCTAAATCACATAATGCTTTATCAAAAGAAAAATTTCCAATAGTGCAAGAAATTGTAAAACTCCCTGAATCTTTAAGTTTAGGAGGCAGCTTCTTTTGTAAAATTGCACTACTCCCTTCAATTAGCATCACCGTCTCATGTTCCTCCAACTTCCTCTTGTTTGATAAAATATACTTAAAAAATTAGCATATTTAGGTATTTGTTCCAAAGCTTCAATAAGAGGAATATTAATATGCAATTTCTTAAAAATATTTAAAATTTTAGAAAATTGATTTTCAAGATTATTCTTTTTAAATCTTTGCGGAAAAGGAATAGGTGGATCATAAGGTAAATTAGGATAAGTTTCAGAATTAAACTCCTTGAAATCCGTGGTATTTGAAGCTCCTTTGCTTTTATTGGAATTCTCAATTTGTTGCTTGGCCACCTCCTGCGTTTGTTCCTCCAAAATTGGTTGTAACTCATCTTGCTTTTCAACCACATTTTGTTCGGCATTTTTTTCTTGTAGCTGCTCAATTGTTCTTCCACTTCTCATTGTTATTACTTTGGCATGCTCCTTTGGATTTGTCACTGTGTTACTGGATAAGGTTCTTATTATTCTCTCTGTAATAATATTTGAAATTTGACCAATTTGAGCCTCAAAATTGTGAATTGAAGCCATATTATTTTGTATCGCCAAATCTGTCTTCTGAATGTATTGCTCTGTCTTCTGCATGTATTGTATAAACATATCTTCAAGTGTCAGCTTCTTTTCTTGTTGTCAAAAATTTTGAGGTGATCTAATTGCTCCTTGATTGTTGTTCCAAGAAAAATTGGGGTGGTTTCTCCATCCTTGATGATACGTGTTCAAATAAGGATGGTTTTGATGTTGGAAATTTGACACAAAATTTGTTTGATTGAAATTTGATTGAGCAAAATGATTTCCCATTTGGCAATCAATACTTGGGTGATTTCTCAAAAACTCCAACCAGTTTTCCTGGCATTGCTTTTTCTGAAGACCATTGGTAATTGTTGGATGCCATCGTGATACACTTCTATGTCCTGAAATATAGCTATTAAATAAAAGAATAAATAAATAAATAAATAAATAAATAAATAAAATAGAAAAAATCCAAATTAGTAACAATCTAGCAATTATCAATATCAATAAAAAAATAATTAGTCCCCGACAACGGCGCCAAAAACTTGATGTGAATATTTGCAAGTGTATAAAATCGCAACAAGTAGTATAGTTAAATGAAAAGAGTGTCGAACCCACAAGGACTAATTATTTTATCGAGTACCGAAATTACTAGATCAACTACTATTTGGTAAATCGAAAAGATGATAAAAAAATAGCAACTAAATTAAATTAATCTAAATGAAAGAAATAAACTAACTAAATTAATTAAAAGGAGCGGAATCTGAAATTTTGTTGTTTATTAATTGCAAAACTAATTCTAGGGCTTTTGATTTCACCTAGTTTATCCCACACAATTTATAACTCCATGTTAATAAAAATATTATTTTTTCAAGTTGTAGACCAAAATCTCCAAATTATTCAATATTCTCTCTCAAGCAATATCAAAAATATTCTCAACTAATTATTTGTCATAGTTCATGCACAAAATCCTAATTGAAAATTTATTAAGATCTATGGATTTCATAATGGTCTCATTAAAGCGATTCGCTCTTATAACGGTGTTTAATTTTATAAATTCGAAATCACAAAATACCTGTTCGGTCTCTCCATGATTTAATAAGTCATATAGAATTTAATAAACAATTGTGAGCATTAATAAAAAAATCAAACACACAACCATGGAAAAATAGAAAAATAATATGGAATTAAAATTGTGTTTTCAAAACTAGGCTACATCAATGCCCTAAAAAAAATAAAATTAGTTCATAATAATTTTGCAACTAACAAATAGATTCTTGGATTGCATAATAAAAATTAGAGAAGAAAAGAAAGAACTCAATTTTGTAGAAAATCCATGTATCGAAATCCGCACCGTCTCCTTCTTTCTTTCTTTCTCTCTCTGTTTCTTCCGCCTGCTGATGTCACCGCACACCCATTTTCTCTATCCTCTCTCTTCTTTCCTATGATTTTGTGCCTTCACCCAGATCCGTAACCCACTTCCCTTGGATTTCCGTGCCACCACACCAACCCTTAATTAATTTTTTTTATTTTTCTTTTCTCCAATTCCAGACGCCCCACCTACCCTCCTTTGTCTTTCTCTTCTTCTGCCGCTCTCTGACTTCGATTATTTTTTTAATTATTATTTATTGATTAAGAGATCAGCCGTCGCTCTCCCTCTCTCGTTAAGCGTGTCTCCTTCTCTTTGAGGCTGATGTATTTATAGGAATCCGAACATGAAAATTAGGGTTTATTTTTGCAGAAAAACTCACACCTTCATTTATTTGTTTCCTTATTTTGATTTGCTCTTTATTTCTTCCTTATTTTTCTTCTCTTTCTTTTCTTGAAGCACGTGATGCACACACACAAAATAAAATCAGAATTTAGTATTTAAAATAAAATTAAAATTAATTAGTTTAAATTAAACTAACTAATAATCACATTAGCTAAATTAAACCCTCTTAAATTTGTTTATTTCATTTTGACCTTTTATTGACAATTAAAATTATTATTTTGCTTTTCATATTGCCAAATTGTGAAATTCAAGTTTCAATAAATCAATAAAAATTAATAAATCATTCTGCTTGTTTTGTTTGTTAATTTTTACTGAAAATCTTCACCTTTTGCATCAAAATATCTTATTCCTTCAAAAATAATTAATTAACTGAAATCTGTGGAAATAAGATGTATTATTAACATGATAGATGAAAACAAGCAATTTTTATGGGTAAATGAGTACAAATATTGATATAAAAATTAGACACATCACTTGTACCCACTATCACCGAAAGTATTATCAATTGACATTCATTTAAACTATCCATTATATATTCCTTTTAGTGAGTCAGTTTAGTGAACTAAACCGTTTAGCACATATACTCTTATATTAATGTCTCTACAAAAATAATTGTGAGATCAATTATCCTCTACTTTAGAGCATATAACGAGTGTACTAATCTCACCAGAATTACCGATGTCCAATCAAGGTAATCCTACGACTAGGACATTTTAGATTAATTATATTAAGTTTATGTCTCACTTGCATCATCTCATCGTGGCCCTAAACACATTTAATTAATCCATGAAATCCAACATAATAGTAAATAAATTATATAAATAAGAATAAGTAGTATATGTTGAATAAAATGCCTCAAAGAACTTTACTTACCATGAATAATGCCTCAAACAACTTCTCATAAGCGGCAATCTTTTCTCTTATTGCATCAAGTCCTATTGGTGCTTCAAGAGCCAGAGAATCAAGTATGTAGGAGATCTTCTACTGTTATAAAACAATTATCAAGTTTGGTCTAGTTAGTTTGTTGGCATCAAGTATGTCGCGCAGTAGACATGATATATCTATAAAATAAACATCAATAAATGAGGAAAAATACACAAATCAATAATTATCCATGATAATTACACATAAACATGTGAAGTCTTGTTATTAAAAATAGTTTATATCCCTACTAAATTTATCATGTTCCACAGCCCTCTAAGTGAAAATGGGAAACCTCATTGGATGGTTTCCTAGTGAGAATATAGAATCATATTTATCCTATTAAGGCCCCATATGTGCAGGACCAACCTTAACGGGTCCATAGGTAGGTAATCTTACCAATCACATCTCATGTAATTTCTATTTATTTTAGCCACTAAGATAACTATAGCCTAGTGTGTGCACAACAAACTATAATATCTTGGTTAAGTTAACCAATCATCCGATGTATTCCATGAAAAAGAAATAACCCTTATGTGTGCACAATAAAGTGGTAACGTTTAGGTGATTATACATCTGTATATCACATACACTTTACAATATGAAAATATCATACTAATTTTCATGACAGACCCCGTGTGTGCAGAGCAAACCCATCACAATCACTGGCGTACTCTGTTTCTTACCACTATTGAAGGTATGACCTACATTCTCAATGTATTGGTAATCCCAACTTAATATTTCATCTGAGGGTATTTTAATTTGTTCATTAATCTCATTAATGTCATGCGATATTTCAGATGAACAATGAATAAATGGTCTATACTACTATAATAATGTCACAATCATCCTTAGGATTTAATCTGTCAAATGTATATAAATAATCATTCATCTTATGAATTACTATAATTATTACATATTATGAATGAAATGATAAATTAAACAAGAACTTGCTATTTCCATTCATGTTATTTATATTTAAAGGATTAAAAAATTAACTAAATCTCTTATTCATTACATGATGAAATAATTTAATCGATATGTTTACAAATTAAACAACTAGTATTTTACATAGTAATCACATGAACAATAAAAATAAACTTTAAAATGCATTCTATTCAAATTGCAACAACAACATATTAATGAAAATAATCCCTATTATTTATCTAACCTTAAATTTCTATTAAATCTCTTTTGTGTAAGAAAGAAAATAAAAGAAATAAATTAATTTAAAAAACAAAAATAGAAAAATAAGTAAATAAAAAAACAAGTTCTGGTCGGGTCACATCCAGACCTGCACCCAAACCTGTCCAGAACCCTCTCTTTCCACCGCACGTGCAGTACACGTGCTGGAGTGGTGGACCGGATCAAATCCAATCCATTTTGCACGAAACCCGACCCGACCCGCTCCCTCCCTTTCAGCATATGCACGTGCTTGGGTGAAAGAGGATTTGGATTTCTAAATTCCAAATCCATAGCCTATCCATCATGACCCGACCATCACCCGCCATGCCTACGTGCACAACATGTGTGCACCTACCCTTCAAATGGGTACATGCTAAGCATGTGCTTGTTTTTTTATCCAAATCCCAAATCAACCTGACCTGACCTGCATGAACACATAGGGTTAGGGTTTTTAAATCGTTGACCACGCATCGACGGCAGCAGACGGCGGCAGTCGGCGGGCGGGATCCAGAGAATAAATTTTATTTTGATTTTGTAGCTGCTATTTTCTGTGTGAGAGAAAATAGATGTTGTGAATTCTTTTTAGAAACAATAAAGAAATTGAACTTTTATTTTTCACCAATATTGTTACCTAAAGCTGCTATCAGGTCCTACCGGGTTGGGTCCTCCACTACCCGGATCTGGACCCAGTACCTCACGGGTCAAAAAATTGGACCCGAACCCAGACTTGCAAGAACCGGGTCCGGTTCATAGTTAAAAAAGTTATCTGTCGGGTCCGGTAGTAAAGAATAAATACTTGCACTCAAGTATTTTTGCACCCGATACCCTACGATTCTGATAATTTTTGCACTTAAGTACATGAATTAATATTTTATTTACATATCTATCTTCAACAATAACTTTTATATGTATATTCCTATAACCCTATTATTGAAATTTTATATGTGTGGGGGTATTTTTTAATGGTTCCGGGTCCGGGTCCGGGTCAGTTCTATTTTGAGCAGACTCAGACCCGGACTCGAAAGTGCATCGGATCTTATTTTAGGACCCGGACCGGTATAGATCGGGTCGGTTCCTGTCCAATGCCGAGTCCGGGTCGGGTCCGGGTATCAGGTAAATGTGACAGTGCTATTGTTACCGCAAACTGATCTCAATTCCTAAATTTGACTTGTTTGAACAGTAGGATCTGAACTGAATGGTGACGATTGCTGCGATTGACTTGCAAAAGTCTGAAACACCGGGGTTTGTTCTGGAGATAGAACCTCTGACGCTCAAGTTAGAACTCAAAAATATACGAGATCTTTCAGTGGCAAAATACTGATTACCTAATTTCTGTGGTAGTCATGGGATATTTATAGTCGCCTTTAGAGATCAGTTTCAAGATATTAATTTATCTCTACTTCGTGGTGTTTTGATAGAGTTGTTTATTCTCATCTCATGAAGAGATAGAGTTGATTACCCTTCTCTTGATAAAGAGATAAGGTTAGTTGTCTCTCTTCTTCATGGAAAGATAGAAGTGGTTATGGAGATACAGTTAAGACTCTTCTCTAGTAAACAGTTATGATTTTTGAACCATCTCTTATGGATAACTATGAATTTAAAATGATATTTTAGATAATCATGAACTCCTTATCTGGCTGTTATGATAACACAGTTTGACAAGTATGTTTTGGGTTGTTGGGCTTGAAAGAGGCCTAACTCCCATTGACGGGCCCATTTCTAGTGAAATTAACGGTTTACCCTTGAAAGCTTTAAGATTTGTGCTCAATTTGAACGGTCCCAATTTTTTATATTTTTACTGATACCGGGTTTGTTATGTTTTTAAATAATCAATCATCTCAAGAATATTATTATATAAAATTAGCAAATATCATTTTTGTAAAAATAAAAGAATTTTGTTTATTATTAAAATTAATCTAAACCACTTAGATCTAATATTTTTAGATTTATCAATTAATATGATATGAATGCTTCAATTATCACAACAATAGCATGCAGATCTTAAACGTTGATTCAAAGTATGCTCTGAAATCACTTGAAGTGAAAAACTAGGGTTTATTTAGGTGCCTAACGAATGCGGAAGTGATCTAATCGTGCAAACAACATAACAATACAAATTTTTTCCAATATCCAGATTCACTATGAATGAAAAGAAATTAGATAATTAAAAAAAAGGTTTTTGGATTACCTGTCACTGATGCCAAGAACTCTATAGTTGTTGTTTCAGTAATGAGACGCCAAAGTGTTCGACCTCCAACGGTGGTCCTCGCCAAACCTTTCTTGGAATAATGTCGTCATCTCTCTAACTCTCTTTTGGTTAGTATGAAATTGAGTCCCAATCTTCACTTTTTAGAGGAAGAAATCTTTTTCCCTATTTATAGAGGATTGGAGACTTTATATTGTATGTAATCATTTTTCATATCAAAAGATATTCACAAAATATTTGTCCATATAATTATTGACCATAATAAGTGATGTATATAATTTTCATATAAATATTTGTACTCATTTACCTATAAAAATTGCTTATATTCGTCTATCTTGTTTATAAATTATCTTATTTCCATAGATTTCAATTAATTAATTATTTTTGAAGGACTAATATTTTTTATGCAAAAGGTGAACATTTTTGGTAAAAATCAACGAACAAAACAAGTTAAATGATTCATTAATTTTTATTGTTTTGCTGAATTTTAAATTGTACAATTTGGCCGCGTGAAAAGCAGATATAAATTTTTAATTACCAATAGAGGTGAAAGTGCAATAAACAAATTTAAAAGGGATTAATTGAACTTATATGATTATCAGTTAGATTAATTATTTTAAACTAATTAATTTTATTTTTATTTTTAAATCCTAAATTCTGATTTTGTGTGTGTGTGTGTATGCAGCACGTATTTCAGGAAAAAAAAAGAAAGAGAAGAAAAAGAAGCAAGAAATAAAGAGCAAAATCATATAAGGAAAAAGATAAGAAAGATGTGGGGTTTTCTACAAAAATAAACCCTAATTCCACGTTTTGAATCCATATAAATATAATAGAAAGCAAGAGAAGATGACGAAAACCAAGAGAAGGCAGAGCGACGGCTACCTTCATAAAAAAAATTATATTAATAAAAGACGAAGGCGGCTCGGGAATCAAGGTCAAGGAAGAAATAGCTAAGGAGAGAGAACGGGTCAGCGCTGTGTGTAGACGTGGGCACTTCTGTGGCTTGCGGTTCGAGGCAAGTAGAAAACGACAAGAGTGTGAGGGGCGTGTGCTCTTGTGTGCATAGACGACAAGACGAACGCAAAGAGACAGAGGGATAGAGGAGAGAGACTTCGTATCTGTTGACGTGGCTGGTCGAGTCCCAAGAGACGAAACAGAAGACAAAGCGCTGACTTCAGCACTGACGTGGCAGCGCGCTGCTCGTGACAGAGACGGGACAGAGTAAAAAGAGAAGGAGAAGTGCTGATTTTGAGGCGTTCAGTTTGCAATTTCTTTTACAAAAACAGTTCTTTTTGTATCTCTTCCTGTAACGCCCCGAATCCCAAAAACACTGAATTCGAGATGTTCTACAGGATCTTTTCACTTTCTTCAGTACAATTTTACAAGGAATTTAAAATTTTCACTTTACATCAGAGTTTACATCATATTACACTTTTCATTTTGCACAGCGGAAGTAAGAATATACAACATTTACATAAATGTACAACAACATGGTAAATCTTTATGCATCCATTCCTCTTTAACATGTAATTTATCCTGCATACAAAACTGTGGGTACGTTAGTTTATTCAACCGACGATAATTATACATGGCCATCCTCTCTATGCCAGAAGCAGTATAACGATTCTCATTTCTTAACAGATCACAAACTTGTTCACATAACAATTAAAGTAAAGGGGAAAAATCTTAATGATGTCGTGTCGTGATCGTGCACTTAATCCTTAATGCAATTACTTAATTTACATGACACTAATGCGCACTTGTTCGGATTCTATGCATCCCATACTACATAGGTCCGAGGGCAAGCCTCTTAACCGTTCTTCATTTTTGTAGGGTTCAATCCCTCGCCATGACTTAATCTACTTCTGTAATTACAGTGAGTATCCTAGATGATCTATGAGTACAAGCATGTGTCCTGGACCCTGGAGGGGAACCCCATGCCATGTCTTGACTCATCAAGCATGCATTCTGCGGTAATTCAGCCTCCTCCCTGAACACGATCCTCTTGCAGTCACCAAACATCCCACAAGCGTGACTAAAGTCCGATCATTCTGAGTTGTGCCCGCGCCATGTCTTGACTCATCAAGCATGCATTCTGCGGCTCACACACCCGCACCGTAAACTCTAGTTCTCATACTTATGTTTTTCTCTCACTTTCATCACCTCTTCACTATGTACTAAATATTAGAATCATGAATACAAATCAAAGCTCTAGAGTTAGCCTCTCCACCAAACCGGACTTATTCATTTCATTTACACATGACCAACCCTGGTCTTCTTTTCAATTTCATTTCATTTCCATTGTCGGGGGAGACTTAGCTACTCTTGGTTTCAATTTACAATTCACAACTTCCAATTGAGCACTTTCAGCTCATAATTCAATTTAGAGTCTCACATACTTTCTTATCATGATCTTAGCCTTTTCATGTTCATTTAGTTCTCAACTCATATCTATGATTCTTTTCATGTATATTCATATAACCATAAAAGAGTTCATTGACATCAATCATAAAGTTCACAACTTTCAGCAATAAGCAAAACTAGAATCTCTGACATATCAAAATCCACTCTGTACAGTTGACTTGGAAGTATACCAGTCGACTCGTACAGTCAATACAAGTTCATCATAAACACTCGGGAGAGCCGACTGCTGCACACGGCCCGTCGGCTGTCCCGCAACTTTTCATGTTCAAAAATGTTATCCACGTGACAGTCGACTGTTCATCCATCAGTCGTCTGTCCTGGGATTTTTAATAGTACATTTCTATGTTCAGCTCAGTCGACTTGCTACACGCACTAAGTCGACTGGACAGTTTCAGAATTCAAAAATCAGGAATTATCTTTCCAACCGTTCACATATGCACTTTCATCACAGTATACATACATTCATGTTTCATAAACACCACACTTCTTACTTGTTCAGTAACATCGCAGCATGGAATTTCAAATTACTAATATTGCCTTTTCTTTAAGGAAAATACTTTAAACATGCATTCACACTTATTCATAACTTTCTTACGAAGATGAAGATATAAATCTCAAGTCATTATACTAGGTCAACATAATGAAATATCTCATTTCATGGAGTTGCCGAATAATCATAATTAAATCGATGCACCAGTCGGCTGAACACATCGTCAGTCGACTGCACTGATCGTTCTTAGTTTTGTTAATCATCGCTAGTTCTTTTTATCCATTCACCTTCCCTCCATCATATGTGTCATAGGGAAATATGAACTTAGTAATCGCACTATTACGTCTGTTTTGCATACATGTTTATTACCACATCATGAAAATAATTGTCTCGTACCAGTCGACTGGTTCATGCGACAGTCGACTATACCGACCCTTTTGTTCTTATTATCATCAGTATGCTCAGGCAATTTCTAATACATTGAATTTACTTTTCATAACATGGTAGCAATTATAATAATCATGGTATAATTCCTACATTAGAAGTCCTGAGAAACACCCACCCTATTTGAAGAAATAATCGAAATCCAGCAAAAGTTCCTTAATGTAGTGAACGACTCCTCGCTCCTTGCTCCTTTGCTCCACACCGAACTCTTCAGAATATTACTCGGCCTCCACAGAAAAGTACCCACACACAACTCACAAAAATACCTCTCTTACAATAATAATCTTAGTGTAAAAGAGATAGGGAATGAGAGGGGGTATTTATACTAGAAAATAAGTGGAATGGAGGGCTAGGATTTAGTAGATGGTTATAGGATCAAGGGTTAGGATGCACTAGGGGGTTGAAATAACTACCCACACCTCTACACAACTACCCATGATTCCAATCCATTACTCCACCCAAAAACCGGCAAGGAAAGAGTGCTCAATGCACGTGTATGCGAAATGCACGTGCATGCACAAACCACACTAATAAAACTTGTACACTCGTGACAAGTCTTATAAAAAAAAAGTTACACAAAACAAGTTGTAAAAATAAAAGGATTAAACCATGGGCTTAAATTAATTTGGGCCAAAATAATTATTTCAAAAGAAAATAAGCAAACTAATCATTGGGCTTTTTAAGAAAATGCTTTATAGAAAACAATACTCTTTAATCATCATGTTGAGAAATAATAGTCAACATGCTACACATGCATACCATATGTGAAAATAAATAATCTTTCATATATTTGAAAATCAGGGTATTACATCACTCCCTCCTTAGAATAGTTCTGTCCCCGGAACTACAATTAAGAGCGAGAAAAACAGAAATTACAACACAACAACAAAACAAAAGATACAAAGATACAATCAAGCAAAAAGCTCAGGATAGTCCTTCAACATCCTCTCCTCAGATTCCCAAGTAGCCTCTTCAACCAAGTGATTTCTCCAGACTACCTTGACCATCGGTATCATCTTATTCCTCAAGACTTTCTCCCTACGGTCAACAATCTCGACAGGAGACTCGATGTAATTCAGGTCTAACTGCAAACCTTCCGGTACTTCAGGCAAATGATGACTCGGATCTGGAATATAACCTCTCAGCATAGACACATGGAAGACATTGTGCACCTGAGACAACTCTTCTGGTAATTCAAGTCGGTAAGCAGTTTTCCCGATCCTTTTCAATATCTTATACAGGCCTATAAACCTCGGGGCTAACTTCCCGCCTTTTCCAAATCGAACCACACCTTTACTGGGTGATACCTTTAGAAAGACGAAGTCACCAACCTCAAACTCAAGGTCCCTTCTCCGGTTGTCTGCATAGCTTTTCTGCCTGCTCTGAGCTTCCACCAACCTTTTCCTGATCAGAACAATCTTCTCAGAAGTCTGCTGTACAAGCTCAGGACCAAACAACTGTCGCTCCCCAACTTCATACCAACAAATAGGTGTTCTGCACTTCCTGCCATACAAAGCTTCGTACGGCGCCATTCCGATGCTAGCCTGAAAACTGTTGTTGTAGGCAAACTCCACCAAAGGTAAATGCCTTTCCCAACTACCTCCAAAGTCTAGTATACAACACCGAAGCATATCCTCAAGAATACGATTGACTCTTTCGGTCTGCCCATCGGTTTGCGGATGAAAAGCAGTGCTGAAATCTGTCTTGGTACCCAAAGCTGTCTGAAGACTCCTCCAGAAATGCGAAGTAAACCACGCATCTCGATCAGACACAATAGTTGAGGGAACACCATGAAGTCGGACAATCTCACCAACATACAACTCAGCCAACTTGTCCATCGAAGCAGTGAGTTTCATTGCCAAAAAGTGAGCGGACTTGGTTAGTCGATCGACTATAACCCAAATTGCATCATTGCCTTTAGGACTCTTAGGCAATCCCGTGATGAAATCCATACTGATGTTATCCCACTTCCATTCCGGAATAGGTAACGGCTGTAATAGACCTCCGGATCTCTGATTTTCGGCTTTGACTTGCTGACAAACCTCACACTTCGCAACAAATTCAGCCACATCCCGCTTCAAACCTGACCACCAGAAATGCTGTTTGATGTCTTTGTACATCTTAGTACTCCCAGGATGTACCGAAAAAAGAGTAGCATGCGCCTCCTGAAGAATACTCTCTTTCAGGTCCGCCTGATTTGGAACACACAGCCTATCTCCGAACCATAGCACTTCATCCCTGATTTGAAATTCGGGCAACCTGCCAACACTAACCTGCTCCTTCATCTCCAAAATATCAGCATCAACCTCCTTACTTGCAATGATCTTTGCATTCAAAGTAGGCTGAAGCCTCAACTATGCCAGAGATGCTCCCAATCCTTGCAAGACAACTTCAATACCTGCTCGATCCAACTCCTCAATCAAATGCCTCTGAGTTGTAATCAGACTGGCCAAACTGCTCTTGCGACTAAGTACATCGGCAACAACATTAGCCTTTCCAGGATGATACTTGATCTCAGGTCGCATATCCTCGAGCACTTCCAACCATCTCCGCTGCCTCAGATTGAGATCCCTCTGCTGATATATATACTTCAAGCTCTTGTGGTCCGTGTACATATTCAACTTCTCACCGTACACATAGTGCCTCTATTGCTTTAGGGCAAAGATAATCACAGCCAACTCTAGATCATGAGTCGGGTAATTCTTCTCATGTGGTCGTAGTTGCCTAGACCCATAAGCGATTACTCTACCTTCTTGCATTAAGACACAACCAAGCCCACGATGTGAAGCATCGCTATAAACATCATACTCAACACCTGCTCTAGGCAAAGCCAAAATAGGTGCAGTAGTCAGTTTCTCTTTCAACTCCTGAAAGCTCGCCTCACATTGCTCAGTCCACTTGAAGCTCACATTCTTCTTGGTCAGTCCAGTAAGCGGTACAGCTATCTGAGCATAACCTTGAATGAATCTCCTGTAGTATCCATCATCCCAAGGAAACTTCTGACTTCCTTCACTGTAGTAGGCCTAGCCCAATCTCTCACTGCCTCTATCTTCTGAGGGTCTGTTGCCACTCCCTCCTTAGAAAGGATGTGACCTAGGAATGCCACTTTAGATTTCCAGAAATCACACTTGGATAACTTGGCATACAACTTCTGCTCTTCCAGCTTCTTCAACACTGCTGTAAGATGCTCAGTGTGCTCCTCTTCTGACTTGGAGTGCACGAGAATATCGTCGATGAACACCACGATGAAAGAATCAATAAACGGCCTCAGAACTCTGTTCATTAAATCCATGAAGATTGCGGGTGCATTCGTCACTCCGAATGGCATAACTAAGAATTCGTAATGCCCATGACGAGTTCTAAATGCAGTTTTGTGCACATCTTCAGCTTTCACTCGCACTTGGTGATACCCTGATCGAAGATCTATTTTGGAGAATACAGCTGCTCCTTGTAGACGATCGAACAAATCATCAATTCGAGGAATCGGATACTTATTCTGAACAGTGACCTTATTCAGCTCTCGGTAATCGATACACATTCTCATCGATCGATCCTTCTTCTTTACCAAAAGCACTGGTGCTCCCCAAGGTGATGCACTAGGTTGAATAAAGCCCTTCCCCAATAGTTCCTCAATCTACCGTTTCACCTCATCCTGTTCCACTGGAGCCATCCTATATGGTGCCTTAGAAATTGGTACACTTCCCGGCTGAACAGTGATGCTGAACTCTACATCACGATGCGGAGGTAACCCAGAAAAATCTTCCAAGAACACAGTCGGATGGTCCCGAACCACAGGAATCCCTTGCAATTCCACAGGAGTCTCTTCCTTGCGGATAGTTGCCACCAGCTTAGCACACTTCTGCTTCCCTTGGAAAGTGACTTCAGGTCCACCTGGAGCCTTCACTGTTACCGTCTTGGTCTTGCATTCGATGCTTGCACTGTACACCGACATCCAATCAATGCCAATGATAACATCGACTCCCAAGATAGTCAGCTCGATCAGATCGATGCCAAAGATTCGATCTCCATTCACGATCTTGCAATCAGCGTAATACCGATCAGTGGTCAAAGTTTCCCCTGATGGAGTAGCTACTGCTAAGATCTTGCCTGGAAAAGTCTTCGGTTCCACTCCCAACACTTTAGCAAACTTAGGAGACACAAAAGTATGAGAGGATCCAGTATCGAACAATACAATAGCTTTCATTCCATTAAGATAGAGTTCTCCTGTTATATAATACACACCATTACATAACAGTTTCACAATATGAACGGGAAGAAGAAATGACAAAAACCACTAAACATCAGCCCCCGTACCAGAGATGACCTGATCTGCTTCCTCAGCATCAGCTTCCGTCAAGGCAAATACTCGCCATGGTTGGTACGGCCTCTTCCCAGTCTGCTGAATTGGCACATTGTGATTGCCAGCCCGTGGTTTGAGACATCGAGATTGGTAATGTCCCACTTCACCACAGTTGTAGCAAGTGACTGCAGAAGGTCTCACCACATTGTTTCCAGGTCCTCCAGCCACACCAATAGCGTTCGCCCCTGTCGGTTTGAACCTCTGTGCAGATGGTTGCCCCTTGAAACTCCCAGAATTGGCGGGCCTCTTCCCGGACTGCCAGTTGTTCCTCTGGTGCTGAGCAACATGGAACTGCTCCATATCTGCCTCCGTTGCTGCCGCCCTCTTGACCAACTTGTCAAATCGCCTGATACCAAGAGGTATCATCCGGGATCTCAAGCTTGGTCTCAGTCCATGCTCGAACTTGCGAGCCTTCTTAGCCTCATCCATCACCAGTTCTGGAGCATACCTAGAGAGCTGAGTGAACTTAGTCTCATACCCCCTCACTGACATGCTGCCTTGCTGAAGTGACAGAAGCTCCATTGCCTTCTTCTCCTGAACATCGGAGGGAAAATAGTGACTGCGGAATTCCTCTAGAAATTCCTCCTAGCCAAGCACTATACCTCCCATGGTCCTCTTCATCGACTGCCACCAAACAGCCGCATCCTTCTCGAATTGCAAAGTCGCCAACTTGACCTTGTTGCCCTCCGGTGTCTCCAACACCTCGAAGATCGTCTCCACTTGCCGAATCCAGTTGTCAGCCGCATCTGGGTCTGACTTTCCCTCGAACACTGGTGGTTTCATTCTCTTGAACGATTCCACCAGCTTAATCGCCTCGGGCACTGGATTCACAGGCCCCCTTCATTCAGCGTCTGGTAGACCCTTGCAAACTCGGTCTCCAGATCCAAACCTTCACCATTCCTAGCCCCTCTTCTCGACATATTCTGATGCAAAAGATCCATTAAATTCGAAGTATAAGACAAGAATTTAAACCAACTTGCATTTTATTGAATTCCAAAGTTTATACATTCGAATTAAAAATATTTCTTAACATCAGAATAGAAGATAGTAAAAACTAAGACAATCTAATACCTACGGGTCCTTTTCGCTGCTCGAAGTTCATCCCGTAGTTCATCGACTTCATCCCTCAGCACATCTGTCAGGTTCTTTCTCTTCTCAAGTTCCCAAACTCGGTGACTGAGAACAGAAAAATCGTCCTTTCGCTTCGCCAGTTCAGCTTCCAATACTCCAACTCTCTCTCGCAGGGTTTCCACCTGCCTCAGAAGAGAAGCCACAGTGCTACTCAGAGCTGGTCCCTCTTCTTCATCGGAAGAAGAATCGTCAGACGAATCCGGAGGTGGGGTAATCTCTCGAGATTCAGGCCACTCCTCCTCATCGGAATCTGCTTGCCCAGGGTGATACTCATCCTCAGAATCAGCCTGTCCAGGATGGTACTCTTCCTCAATGATATGCCAGTCGTCGCCTCCAGCAGGGTCGAAGTGATCAGCCATCTTAGAATAGAGGGGAAGAAGCATAAGTCATAGAGCAACACAAATGTAAGTCACTTACATTTAAATCTCCAAACTCAGACACACACTCTAATGTCCACATGTAGGGTGTTGTTCCTTATAAATTTGTACCAATAGGAAAGCGTAGAAAGCGTGGCTCTGATACCACTCAGTAACGCCCCGAATCCCAAAAACACTGAATTCGAGATGTTCTCCAGGATCTTTTCACTTTCTTCAGTACAATTTTACAAGGAATTTAAAATTTTCACTTTACATCAGAGTTTACATCATATTACACTTTTCATTTTGCACAGCGGAAGTAAGAATATACAACATTTACATAAATGTACAACATGGTAAATCTTTATGCATCCATTCCTCTTTAACATGTAATTTATCCTGCATACAAAACTGTGGGTACGTCAGTTTATTCAACCGACGATAATTATACATGGCCATCCTCTCTTTGCCAGAAGCAGTATAACGATTCTCATTTCTTAACAGATCACAAACTTGTTCACATAACAATTAAAGTAAAGGGGGAAAATCTTAATGATGTCGTGTCGTGATCATGCACTTAATCCTTAATGCAATTACTTAATTTACATGACACTAATGCGCACTTGTTCGGATTCTATGCATCCCATACTACATAGGTCTGAGGGCAAGCCTCTTAACCGTTCTTCATTTTTGTAGGGTTCAATCCCTCGCCATGACTTAATCTACTTCTGTAATTACAGTGAGTATCCTAGATGATCTATGAGTACAAGCACGTGTCCTGGACCCTGGAGGGGAACCCCACGCCATGTCTTGACTCATCAAGCATGCATTCTGCGGCAATTCAGCCTCCTCCCTGAACACGATCCTCTTGCAGTCACCAAACATCCCACAAGCGTGACTAAAGTCCGATCATTCTGAGTTGTGCCCGCGCCATGTCTTGACTCATCAAGCATGCATTCTGCGGCTCACACACCCGCACCGTAAACTCTAGTTCTCATACTTATGTTTTTCTCTCACTTTCATCACCTCTTCACTATGTACTAAATATTAGAATCATGAATACAAATCAAAGCTCTAGAGTTAGCCTCTCCACCAAACCGGACTTATTCATTTCATTTACACATGACCAACCCTGGTCTTCTTTTCAATTTCATTTCATTTCCATTGCCGGGGGAGACTTAGCTACTCTTGGTTTCAATTTACAATTCACAACTTCCAATTGAGCACTTTCTGCTCATAATTCAATTTAGAGTCTCACAGACTTTCTTATCATGATCTTAGCCTTTTCATGTTCATTTAGTTCTCAACTCATATCTATGATTCTTTTCATGTATATTCATATAACCATAAAAGAGTTCATTGACATCAATCATAAAGTTCACAACTTTCAGCAATAAGCAAAACTAGAATCTCTGACATATCAAAATCCACTCTGTACAGTCGACTTGGAAGTATACCAGTCGACTCGTATAGTCAATACAAGTTCATCATAAACACTCGGGAGAGCCGACTGCTGCACACGGCCCGTCGGCTGTCCCGCAACTTTTCATGTTCAAAAATGTTATCCACGTGACAGTCGACTGTTCATCCATCAGTCGTCTGTCCTGGGATTTTTAATAGTACATTTCTATGTTCAGCTCAGTCGACTTGCTACATGCACTAAGTCGACTGGACAGTTTCAGAATTCAAAAATCAGGAATTATCTTTCCAACCGTTCACATATGCACTTTCATCACAGTATACATACATTCATGTTTCATAAACACCACACTTCTTACTTGTTCAGTAACATCGCAGCATGGAATTTCAAATTACTAATATTGCCTTTTCTTTAAGGAAAATACTTTAAACATGCATTCACACTTATTCATAACTTTCTTACGAAGATGAAGATATAAATCTCAAGTCATTATACTAGGTCAACATAATGGAATATCTCATTTCATGGAGTTGCCGAATAATCATAATTAAATCGATGCACCAGTCGGCTGAACACATCGTCAGTCGACTGCACTGATCGTTCTTAGTTTTGTTAATCATCGCTAGTTCTTTTTATCCATTCACCTTCCCTCCATCATATGTGTCATAGGGGAATATGAACTTAGTAATCGCACTATTACGTCTGTTTTGCATACATGTTTATTACCACATCATGAAAATAATTGTCTCGTACCAGTCGACTGGTTCATGCGACAGTCGACTGTACCGACCCTTTTGTTCTTATTATCATCAGCATGCTCAGGCAATTTCTAATACATTGAATTTACTTTTCATAACATGGAAGCAATTATAATAATCATGGTATAATTCCTACATTAGAAGTCCTGAGAAACACCCACCTTATTTGAAGAAATAATCGAAATCCAGCAAAAGTTCCTTAATGTAGTGAACGACTCCTCGCTCCTTGCTCCTTTGCTCCACACCGAACTCTTCAGAATACTACTCGGCCTCCACAGAAAAGTACCCACACACAACTCACAAAAATACCTCTCTTACAATAATAATCTTAGTGTAAAAGAGATAGGGAATGAGAGGGGGTATTTATACTAGAAAATAAGTGGAATGGAGGGCTAGGATTTAGTAGATGGTTATAGGATCAAGGGTTAGGATGCACTAGGGGGTTGAAATAACTACCCACACCTCTACACAACTACCCATGATTCCAATCCATTACTCCACCCAAAAACCGGCAAGGAAAGAGTGCTCAATGCACGTGTATGCGAAATGCACGTGCATGCACAAACCACACTAATAAAACTTGTACACTCGTGACAAGTCTTATAAAAAAAAACGTTACACAAAACAAGTTGTAAAAATAAAAGGATTAAACCATGGGCTTAAATTAATTTGGGCCAAAATAATTATTTCAAAAGAAAATAAGCTAACTAATCATTGGGCTTTTTAAGAAAATGCTTTATAGAAAACAATACTCTTTAATCATCATGTTGAGAAATAATAGTCAACATGCTACACATGCATACCATATGTGAAAATAAATAATCTTTCATATATTTGAAAATCAGGGTATTACACTTCCTTTCTATAAAAATTTTATGCAATCCAAGACAAAATTTGTTAGTTGCAATTTTATTATGAACTAAAATTTATTTTTCTAGGGTTCCGATGTAGCATAGTTTTGATAACACAATTTTAATTCCTTATTATTTTTCTATTTTTCCATGGTTGTATGTTTGATTTTTGATCTTAATGCTTACAATTGGTTGACCAACTTTTGTATGATCTATTAAATCATGGAGAGAACAAACTGGTAATTTTTGATTTTGAATTTATAAAATTAAACATCGTTACAAAAGCGAACCGCTATTAATGTGACCGTTAAGAAATCCATAGGTCTTAATGAATTTTCAATTAGTAATTTGTCCCTGAACTATGACAAATAATTAGTTGAGAATATATTTGATGTTTCTTGAGAGAGAATATTGAATAAATTTGGAATTTTGGTCCACAACTTAGAAAAATAATCTTTTTATTCATATGGAGTTATAAATTGTATAGGATTAACAAGGTGAAATTAATAGCCCTAGAATTAATTTTGCTATTAACAAACAACAAAATTTCAGATTCCGCTCCTTTTTAATTAATTTAGTTAGTTCTTTAGATTAATTTAAATTAGTTGCTTTCTTTATTGAGTTTCGGTTTTCCAAATAGTAGTTAATATAGTAATTTCGGTACTCGATAAAATAATTAGTCCTTGTGGGTTCGACACTCTTTTCACTTATCTATACTACTTGTTGCAATTTTGTACACTTGCAGATATTCACATCAAGTTTTTTGGCGCCATTGCCGGGGACTAGTTATTCTTTTATTGATTTTGAAAATTGCTAGCTGTTACTAGTTTGGATTTTTATTTTTATTTTTAAATGTTATTTTACCTCTTTATTCTCTTTTGACTTTTTTTTTAGTTTTTCAGGACTTAGGAGTGTATGCCCAGATCTAACCCATTGGAGCCTACACTTTTTGACCCAGAGATTGAGAGAACTTTACGTCAGATTAGAAAGAAGAAGAAAGAAAACACCACATCCTGTTTATCCATGGCGAACAAAGAGGTGAACAAAGCTTTGAGGAATTATGCAATCCCTTCAGTCAATGGAATAATATCAAGCATCAAAAGGCCTGCAATTGAAGCAAACAATTTTGAAATTAAACCAGCAATTATTCAAATGATTCAACAGACAGTTCAATTTGGAGGACTAGCACATGATGATCCCAATATTCACATTGCAAACTTTCTCGAAATATGTGATACCTTCAAACACAATGGAGTTTCTAATGATGCTATCCGACTCAGACTTTTTTCCTTTTTCACTCAGAGATAAGGCAAAAGCTTGGTTGAATTCTTTACCGCAAGGAGTCATTAAAACTTGGGAGGGCTTAGCACAAAAATTTATGGCAAAGTATTTTCCCCCAGCAAAAACAGCAAAGCTAAGAAATGACATCACCACATTCACTCAATTCGAGACCGAGTCATTATATGATGCATGGGAGAGATACAAAGAACTATTGAGAAAGTGTCCTCAGCATGAACTTCCAAAGTGGCTACAAGTGCAAACATTCTATAACGGTTTGGGAGCTACAAATTGATCCATGGTAGATGCAGCGGCTAGAGGTGCACTTATGAGCAAAACTCATGAAGTAGCCTATGAGCTTTTAGAGGAAAAGACATCTAATAATTATCAGTGGTCTTCAGGAAGAACAATGCCAAGAAAAGTGGCGAGAGTTTTTGAACTTGATCCTATTTCTACTTTAACTGCAAAAATTAATATTTTATCTAAGCAAATAGGTAATATGAATGTTAATGCTATTCAATCTAATATGATTTGTGATCTTTGTACAAGAAATCATTCAAGTTTAGATTGCTAAGTGTGGTACCCTTTTGCTCCATCAAATGCCGAACAAGCAAATTTTGTGTCAAATTTTCAAAGGCAAAACAACCCTTATGCAAACACATACAATCCAGGATGGAGAAATCACCCCAATTTTTCTTGGAACAATAATCAAGGAGGAGCTAGACCACAATAAAATTTTCAATAACAAGAAAAGAAGCTGACACTAGAATAGATGTTCATGCAACACATGAAGAAGACAGAGCAATACATGAAAAAGACAGATTTGGCAATCCAAAATGTTGCAACTTCAACTTCAGCTTCAATTCACAATCTTGAGACTCAAATTGGTCAAATTTCAAATATTCTTAATGAAAGAACAGCAGGAACATTACCTAGTAACACAGTGGTCAATCCCAAGGAGCAGGTTAAAGCAATAACACTCAGAAGTGGGACAACAAATGAGCAGCCACAAATCAAAAATGCCGAACAAAATGTGGTTGAAAAGCAAAGTGAGAATGAGCAAAGTGTGGAGTAACAAACGCAGCACAAAGGAGGTTCAAGCCAAACAATTTCAGGGAAAGTTTAATTCTAACACTTATCCAAATTCTCCTTATGATCCACCTATTCCTTTTTCACAAAGACTTAAAAAGAATAAGCTTGATAATCAGTTTTCAAAATTTTTAAATATTTTCAAGCAATTGCATATTAATATTCCTCTTATTGAAACTTTAGAACAAATACCTAAATATGCTAAAATTTTGAAGGATATTTTATCAAACAAGAGGAAGCTAGAAGAGCATGAGATGGTGATGTTAACCGAAGAAATTAGTGCAATTTTACAAAAGAAGCTGCCACCTAAACATAAAGATCTAGGGAGTTTTATAATTCCTTGCACTATCAGAAATTCTTCGTTTCATAAAGCACTATGTGATTTAGGAGCAAGTGTTAATCTTATGCCATATTCCGTTTTCAGGAAATTAGGTATTGGAGAAGCAAAGCCTACCACGATCTTCTTGCAATTGGCGGACAGATCTATCAAATCCCCAAGAGGGATCATTGAAGACGTTTTGGTGAAAGGAGTCAAGTTCATATTTCGAGCAAATTTTATTGTGCTTGACATGGAGGAAGATGAACAAATTCTTTTAATATTGGAGAGATCTTTTCTTGCCACAGGGAGAACATTGATTGATGTGCAATAAGGAAAACTTATTCTATGGGTTGACAACGAGCAAGTAACTTTTGATGTATTTAAATCCATGGAGCTTCCCTCAGAAGTTCATTCATGCTTTCAAGTAAGCGAAGCCATGGAAGAGACACATTGGGATGAAATTGCTAAATTATCGTTAGAAGAATACTTAACAACTCCAGAAACACTTGAATTAGGAAATGAAGAGATTTTGGAATGTGACCAAAATTTGGAAGATAAACCACTCATTTCCCCTTCACCACAACAAATCGAGCTTAAACAACTCCCATCTAGTTTGAGGTATGCATTTTTAGGTCAAGACTCAACTTTTCCTATTATTATTAATGATTCTTTGAATAATTTTGAAGAAGAGAAGTTGTTGAGAGTTTTGAGAGAACATAAAACAGCCTTGGGATGGAATATTTCTGATATAAAAGGGATTAGTCCTTCAATATACATGCATAAAATTCTAATGGAGGATGATTTTATGCCTATAGTGCAGCCACACCGAAGATTAAATCCATCAATGTAGGAAGTGGTGCATAAGGAGGTCTTGAAGCTTTTCGATGCAAGTAATATTTATCCAATTTCAGTTAGTGCATGGGTAAGTCCTATACATGTTGTGCCAAAGAAAGGAGAAATAATTGTAGTAAAGAATGACAATAATGAGCTAATATCAACAAGAACAGTTACGGGATGACGAGTGTGCATAGATTATCGAAGACTAAACAATGCAACTAGAAATGATCATTTTTCACTACCCTTCATTGATCAAATGCTAGAAAGACATGCAGACCATTCCTATTATTGTTTTCTTGATGGGTATTCGGGATATAATCAAATCGCCATAGCACCTGAAGATCAAGAGAAGACAACCTTCACTTGCCTATATGGAACTTTTTCATATAGAAGGATGCCTTTTGGTCTTTGTAATGCCCCCACCACATTTCAATGCTGCATGATGTCAATTTTTTCGGATATGGTTGAGAAGTTTATTGAAATTTTTATGGATGATTTTTTAGTTTTTGGTTAATCATTTGATAATTGTTTATCTAACTTAGCTTTAGTTTTGCAGCGTTGCAAGGAAACAAATCTTGTTTTGAATTGGGAGAAATGTCACTTTATGGTGGGAGAAGGGATTGTGCTAGGCCACAAAGTTTCTTTTAAAGGAATTGAAGTGGATCGTGCTAAAATAGATGACATTGAAAAACTACCTCCACCAACTAATGTCAAAGAAGTGAGAAGTTTCTTGGGTTAAGCAAGATTTTATCGACGATTTATAAAAAAAAATTCTTTAATCACTAAACCTCTTTGCAATCTTTTGAATAAAGATACACCTTTTGATTTTTCCCATGACTTCTTGCATGCTAATGAAACATTGAAAAAGAAATTGATTTCAGCACCTATAATTATTGCACCAGATTGGAATTTGACTTTTGAATTAATGTGCGATGCTAGTGATGTGGCGATAGCTGCCGTTTTAGGTTAAAGAAAAAAATAAAACTTTTCACACTATTTATTATGCAAGTAGAACTTTGACAGAATCACGGCTTAAATATGCTACTACTGAAAAAGAATTATTAACTGTTGTATTTGCTTTTAACAAATTTCGGTCTTATTTAATAGGTTTGAAGGTGGTTTTGTACACGGATCATTCAGCTCTCAAATACTTGCATGCAAAGAAGGAAACCAAACCAAGATTGCTTCACTGGATTTTACTTTTATAAGAGTTCGATGTGGAAATTAAGGACAAAAAGGGTGTGGAAAATGTGGTGGCCGATTATTTATCTCGCATTGAGCCAAAAGATGAAAAAAAATTGCAGGTTACACCAATTAATGTAGAATTTTCAGATGAGTATTTAATGATGATACAAACTCCTCCATGGTATGCCAATATAGTTAACTATGTAGTATCAAAAATTCTACCTTCTGAAATTACATATCAACAAAAGAAGAAATTTTTCTCAGACTTGAAATATTATTTTTGGGAGGAACCTTTTTTATTTCGCCATTGTGCAGATCAAGTAATAAGGAGATGTGTACCTGAAAAGGAAAGGGAAAGCATACTCAAACATTGACACACATTGGAAGTTTGAGGCCATTTTAGTGGAGCAAAAACAACAGCAAAAACTTTACAACTAGGATTTTATTGGCACTCAATTTTTAAGGATGCTTTTAATTTTGTTAAATTATGTGATCATTGTCAAAGGGTGGGAAATAATTCTAGGAAACATCAGATGCCTCTAAATAATATCTTAGTGATTGAATTATTTGATGTTTGGGGGATAGATTTTATGGGTCCTTTTCATCTTCATTTTCTAATAAATATATTTTGGTTGCTGGAGATGATGTCTCCAAGTGGGTGGAAGTTGCTGCCTTACCAACCAATGATGCAAGAGTGGTGGTCAACTTCATTAGGAAAAATATCTTTTTGCAATTTGGAACTCCAAGGAAAATTATTAGCAATGGAGGAAAATATTTTTGCAACCGTCAATTTGATGCTTTACTTGCTAAGTATGGAGTTACTCATCATGTGGCAACACCATATCACCCTCAAACAAGTGCTCAAGTGGAGGTTTCAAATCGAAAGTTGAAGCGTATACTTGAGAAGACGGTGAATATGTCACGAACGGATTGGGCAAGAAAATTAGATGATGCATTATGGGCATATAGGACGGCATTTAAAACACCAATTGGAATGCCCCTATATAGATTGGTGTATGATAAAGCATGTCACTTACCGGTGAAACTTGAGCATCATGCTTATTGGACAATAAAGACACTTAATTTTGACATAAAAAATACAGGTGAAAAGTGAATGTTGCAACTAAATGAGATGGACGAGTTTCGCAATGATGCTTATGAAAATGCCAAGATCTATAAAGAAAAGACTAAATGGTGGCACGATAAGCATATTTTGAGAAGATAATTCAAGGAAGGGGAGAAGGTGTTTCTATTCAATTCAAAACTTATACTTTTTCCAGGAAAACTGCGATTTAGGTGGACGGAACCATATGTTGTCACACGAGTTTTTCCATATGGAGCTATAGAAATTCATCATGAGAGAAAAGGGACATTCAAGGTCAATGGACAGCGGTTGAAACCTTACATGGATGGGGAAGTTGGCAAGGAAATCTTGTACATCGATAAGGCCAATAAAAGTGATAAATTGGAGAAAGTATGGCTGAAGACTTTAAACTTAGTGCTTCTTGGGAGGCAAACCCTGTTTTCTTTTTACTGCATTTAGATTTAATTTTTCTTTTAGTTTATTATAATTTTAATATTTTAATCTTATTTTTATAGGATTGCATGAGTTTGGAAGCCGTCGGGCGGAGCTGTTTTCTACAACTGAATTGATGGCCGCTTTTGAGAAGGATGAAGTCAGATCCTGGAATAGTGTTTCAAAGAGAGATCATAGGCAATTGTCTTACATTTCCAGAACAAAATAAATCAGGTCATTTGGACACCTATAGCTCCAAATATCACTGAAATATTGAACGTCGCGCGTGCAGAATTTTAATACGAATCAGGGGAGAAATTCTGAACTTTTTGCATTTTTTTGTTCTCCTTTTCCTTTCCCGTTGAGGACAATGTGATATTCAAGTTTGGGGGAAGGGGTACAAATTTATTTTTTACTTTATATATATTTGAAAAGAAAAACAAAAAAAAGAGATTTCAATTAGGCTTACCAGTAAACTTTTGAGTTCTTTATTGTGCTAAAGCATTGAAATAAATTTTTTTTAGTGTAGACAATATCTTATAAAGAAAGAGTAAGCATACTTTTTTACTTTAGGATTATTAAATTTCAAATTTTCTTACAAAATTTTGACAGTCATGTGATTATACATAAAAGAAAAATGTGACGCTTTTTCTTGTGATTATCCTCTTTGATCTAGTCCTAAACAGAGTTTAAGTAAATTGAGTGATAATAAAAAAATAAAAAATCAAATCAAATCAAATAATATGAATAAAGTTCTATCTACTCCAATGTTTTGAGTTGCTTAAATGTGTGAAATTTTATTTCCAAATTGAGTGATATTATTGAAATGGATAAAAGTTGGATGAGTAAGTCATGGTTATCCAAGGAGTATCGAGATGGTGTCAAAGATCTCATTATTTTCACCAAGCAACATTCACGTGATTCCAACTTCATCTTGTGTCCATGTCGCCGGTGTGTAAACTGTGAGTTACTTCCATTCAACGAAGTACAAACACATTTGGTGATTAATGGTTTCCTACAAGGGTACACAAATTGGTTGTGCCATGGAGAGCGTGTTCCATCCATTCCGGTTGATCTGGCTATTTTAGAAGATGAAGACGAATCCTTAGAAGTTGACGATGATAGTGTTGCCGATGAGATGCAAAATTTAGTGTGGGATGCTTTTGGAATTCATAACAATCCAATGCACACAAATATTCCAACAACCCAAGTCCATGATGAACCGACTGAAACATTGCACACTGCTGGTGGAGTGCAGGGTGGAAGGAAAGATCCTGAAGTTAACAAAGAATTTGAAATATTTACTAAGTTGTTGGAAGATGCTAGTACACCCTTGTATCGTGAATGCAAAAAAATTTCAAAGTTCTCATTCATCGTAAGGTTATTTCAGATCAAATGTTTGAACAGTTGGTCTACCAAGTTCTTTACCATGCTACTTAAATTGTTGAATGAAGCTTTTCCTCAAATTTGTCTCCCAAATTCAGCCTATGGAATAAAACAGTTTCTTAAATTTTTCGATCTGGGGTATGAGAAGATAGTAGCATGTCGATATGATTGTATGTTATTTAGGGGAGATAAGGAGAGTCTTGAGAACTGTGAAATCTGCGGTACTTCAAAATGGAAAGGAAAACCAAATGAAGATCAAGATATAAGTGGGTCAGTTAAATCAAGGCTGAAAAAGAAGCCGGCAAAACAAATGCGCTACTTTCCTTTGATTCCGAGGCTGCAAAGATTGTTTATGTCGATCAAGACTTCTTCTGATATGAGATGGCATGCTGAATGTCGAAAGAATGATGGGATTCTCAGACATCCTGCGGATTCAGTTTCATGGAAAAAGTTTGATGAAAGATGCCCTGATTTTGCGGAGGATCCTCACAACGTGCGACTTGGATTGGCAAGTGATGGTTTTAATCCATTTAGGCAAACGAGCAGTACATACATCATATGGCCCGTAGTATTGATCCCGTATAATCTACCCCCTTAGAAGTGCATGAAGCCGTCATCATTTATTTTATCCACAATAATTAGGTTTACCGATACCATCAGGTATGTCATATGTGCATCATGGTTTTTGTTGGATTCCTAAAATTATCTGACTGACTTTTTCATTTATAATTATGTGTCAATTTAGATCCATCCCAACTGTATAGCTTGCTTTGCTATCTAAAGCATCATTGTCCTTGTCCATTCATTCATATTCCCCATGTTAAACATGCTTATATGTAATATGTCTTCAGTTCAAATTTACTTATTTAGATTTTATTTTTTTTGAAAGATATTTATCTGCGAACCATTTGGCCAAATCGAACTATCAAAGACAATTTATGGGGGCAAGAGTTTAGATATCCATGGTGAAAGAAAATTCAAACTCTAAGTTTTGTTTAATTGATGTGTGGGATTGACAAAATAGTGAGTTGAACTTTGTAAGGGAGTTTAAAGAAATTGTTAAACAGGGATTAGTCTAATTAGTGGGTTGGGTTGTAGGAGAGGAAATTAAAATTTTGTTTATTTAATTTTAATTAACCTTTTTAATTTTGTTTATGATAATTAAAATTTTTGTAGAAAAGGGCCGCAAGAGGTCGTGCGATTCGACAGGTACAGGATGTGTTACACACATTCGGAGGTATGAGCTTCGCAAGGCATCGTGCGATAATGGTAAGCATCATTTTTTAAAATAATTTGTCATAAAATACTTTATTGATGTTTGGATATTTCTCTGTGTTCTCTGATATACAGGATGTAGAGCATGGAGGTGGGGATCAATACGGGGATTTGGATTTTTTCGACGCCACCCACATGAACTCACAAGGCATGTTTGCATCAGCAAAGACAGCATCTATATCAGTAATTGTGTCCTATCTTAATTGGGCTTATTTGGTTTGTAATTTGACTATAAAAAGAAAGACATCTTACTTGTTCTTACAATCTGTTTTTTACAGAGCACTGCTAGAACCAGATATGCCAAACTCTCATCCGCAGCTATCGTCAACTCCCCCACAGCATCTGTTGATATTATGGAACTTCAGCATCAAGCGTTGGTCCAAGAATGGGGCCAAGAACGCCATGGACGTGTGCGTGGGAAGGGGTTAGGGCCCACACCCTCTCGATCTCATGCTGCTTTGTCTACGCAGCCCAATCCCAGAGATGAAAAGATACGTTCTCTCGAGACGCAACTCTCAAAACTTCAAGAAAAAGTTTCACATTTATTTAAGGAAACGAATGTCACCGAACCTGATCACATACCAAGACAGGTTATAGTTTATATTTAGTTGCCTATCGTAAATATTTTTGATAATTTGTTTGTCTTATTGCTGGTTGTGTATGTGTGTGCATAACTTGATTTTTTTAAGTGAAGTTTTTTTTTCCAGATTTGGAAACATAATGTGTATTTTTTTGCCTTATACAACAAAGCGATAGAGTCATTACAGGAGCCAGTCAGATGAATGAAGAAGGAGCCGGCAAACGTGATTCCATCGATGACGACTCCGTTAGACGTTCATGGTAGACGGGATTGTCTCTTCTTGTAAGTGTTAAAATCTTATTTACTTCAATTCTTTTAATGATCTTGCATTTTTTGCTGTAATTATTCTTCAGGAATCTTTGCCGCAATTTTTAAGCTTCAACTTATACTAATTAAATATAAGTTGTTAATTTATTTATTGTGATACAAATATTATAACATATACATCTCTGCACACTCATTATTAATTCAGGATAAGTCGTATGAATAGTAATTATTCCGAACACCATTCGGAGATTACGAACTTGGAGATTTCACAATTCACATCTCAAGGTTTTGACGACAACTGTAAGGAAATCCAGTGTATGGATATCATTAACCAAAATTCGACCTATAATGACGAAAAAAAGCTAAAACAGTGAAAGAAATGATCCATGAATTAGTACCATTGTCTTCAACAAGAGATTTGAGTAGTTTTAAACGTCTGACATTTCTTAGAAATAGTAGTTGCATGGAGACTTTAACGAGTGGTGCAACTTCTCCATGGTTTGACGAGGTGGAAGAAAATGAAAATAGAATTCCTAACAGCATAAAAAGTTTCAATGGATGCCCAAGAGGATCTAAGAGAATCGCTGCGATCAATTATGATGCTGAAAGGGAGAGCCATTTGAGAGATGGATCAGAGAATTATGAACTGAGATCTTTTGATGGGGATGTATATACTTGCATGAATTCCTGAACAATTCTATCATCCCCGACGGTTTGTAGAAGATTACTAGTATTAATAATTTATAGTTGCATGTTTCTTTAGTCTTCTTCCTTTATATATATATATACACACAGTGTGTAGATTAGAATCTTTGGATTAGAGTTGGATTGGAGATGCATATAATGGACTTATTGAGAGCTCCATTAATACTGTGTCTTTCTTTGAGCTTGTTTGTCAGCATTATTGAGGCAATCAATAGAACTGACACTACAAACAATTCTATTATATACTTGCATGAATTCCTGAACAATTCTATTAGTATATATAATAGACTTATGTATACATTAACCAAGTATATATATACTTGCATGAATTCCTGAACAATTCTATTAGTATTCTTTTGTTTAATTTCTTATTAATTCACAGATTGTTTAAAGTTTTGCAATTGATAAAAGAAAGTAATTAAAAAATAAAAATCATCAGTGAACTAACTAATATAGTCTGCTATTAGCTAGCTTGGTTAATGTATTCCTGAACTAATATAAGTTTGATACTTTGTTTAGAATACTTCTATTAGCTAGCTTGGTTAATGTGTACATCAAAATTGAATATGACTTTGACACTCTCATCTTTATTGAGACTTTGTAGATGAGTGATGCCTACATACGGAGAATTATTCTTTGTTGCATTGTTGTTAAATAAAAACATGTGGCTAGCTAATTACAAGCTGGTCCTGTAAACTGCAATTTGCACAACAAGATTAGCATGTCCCTTTCTATTTAGTATCTAAACTAACTGTAATTTGACAAATTTGATATCAAATTTGATATTAACCTGGTTAGTAGAAATTAAGTATGTTGACATAATTTGATATATGCTTTTCATGAGCCGAGTTAAACTATACATGCAACATAGTTTTTATGACTATTTATTTCTTTTAATTTCAGTATCTTTTAATTTCAGAGAATGATGGTCTTAGATAGCGAACTACTGCTGCAATCTGAGAATGATGGTCTTAGAGAGCGAGCTACCAGCAAACTGATCACTTTTGGATAGTTTTTTTTCATGTTATGTTTTCCATACAAGGTTGGTCTTATAGAAAGCAAGCTACCAGCAAACTGATCACTTTTGGATAGTTTTTTTTTTCCTGTTATATTTTCCATACTAGGCCTTTGTCGAAGATTGTCATGTGTAATTACCTTCAAATGTGACTGCATAACATTTTCAATGAATTATAAAGGTTAATTAAAATTTGTTTGGCCTTTCATTATTTTGAGCAAGTAAATTGTTTATGAAATATATATGCTGTAAATTATTATAAATTGATATCAAATTGGGATATATCTACATGTCTAATTGTTTATAGTAATTTTTTTTGGCTCGTAAATATTAACATTTCCTGATTTTAAATCGCCCCCCTCCACAAAAAAAAAAAAAAAAAAAAAAAAAAAAAAAAAAACAGAGATACCCTGGCATTTGCCAAAAGCCGGGGTTTATTTAAAATTTTTAAAATAAAAAAAAGTAAAATGCCGGGGTAATCCACATTACCGCCGGGCTTTGTAATATCAAGGGCGGCGTTTTTGGAAACGCCGAGGTTTCACTAGATATACCCCGGCGGCGGAATAAACAGCGTTTGCGATGGCATTTTGCCGTCAGCCTGGTCGGTTTACCCCGACATTTATAAACGCCGGGAAATGTAAACAAAAAGCACCCGGAAAGGTGTTCTTGTTTGTAGTGTGCTTATCAGAGTTTTTTTAATATAGGGTAAAAATTAGTAAAACCCTTGAATGTTTCGCTGGATATTAATTTATACCCTAACATTATTTTTGTTGAGTTTTACCCCACATACGTTGTTAGCTCCTTGAACTTTTCTGTTAGAAAATGTACGTGGAAAGATCGAATTCCCCTTGCCCAACAACCAACCTCCCCCAATCTCCAAATCTCAAAAAAGATGTGCACTCCCTCCCCCTCACCGGCCCCAGCAACGAACACCGGCTCTCCTTCCCCCCTCCCCCCTTCCAAGTAATCAATTTTGGGCAGTTGTATCCCAATTAAATTGCCGTGTCAAGTTGACTGCGCCTTTTTCTCCTCAGAATTTGTCCCCTAAATTCTAGGGTTCAGTTTTGAGATCACCATCTAAAAATGCCTAATTTCACTACAAACCGCCAAGGCTCTAATGACGTTTTTACGTGGCTGGCGTGTATTAGCGGCGCTATAGCTCGTAGCGGCGCTATTGAAAACGTTGCCAAAAGCGTTGTTGTAGCGAGCGTCGGGACAGATCTATATGGGCTATCCAGGCGCTTTTCGGAGCCACTACTATATGCTATGGACCTATCCCAGCGTTTGATATTTGCCGACATAGGAGAATTTTAGTTTGGGTTTTTAAAAAATAATGAGCTATCCCGACATTTTGGAAATGCCGGGATAGGTTAAGTAAAATTTTGTAAATTTTTTAATAGCTTTTTTGAATTTAAATAATGCCCTATAGCGGTGCTTCTGAACTGTCGCGATAGGTTAAAATAATTTTTTAGCATTTTTTGTACTTAAATAAATACCCTATAGTGGCAACTGAGAAACGCCGCGATATGTTCAATTAATTTTTTAAATTATTTTGTGGCAATTTATGAAGGATATCAATGCCGGAGTTTCCATTAAAATGCCAAGAAAGACTTCTTTTGTTTTTTTATTTTATTTCAAAATTTCAATTTAAAAAACGTGTAATTAATCGTATATTATAGATATCCGTAGCCACATCAAATTTAAATGCTTAAATCTTAAAATCAATAATAACAACATAATAAACAAACAAAATTCACAGATCACAATAAATAACAACTCAATGACATCTAACACATCTAAACTGTCATACAAAGAGTTACAAATGTATAAGTTATACAAAACATAAATATAATTCCGAAAAACATTAAAAAAAGTCCAAATCCAACAAACTAGGGCGGGGGAGTCTCCTGGTGTGGCCCGGTATTGCTTCCAATTCCATCGGTATTTCTCCCCAGTGTATGTACGTGACTAGAAACCGATGGAATTTGCTGGCCCTGTAGAAAAAGATAGATGTCTCATATCAATAAATCATAGTTATAGGTGAATTTAGCAATAAATGACCAAACTAGTAGTTATCGATTGGATAAATAGAAGATATGATACAAAGACGAACTTACATTCATTCTAATTAAGTTCCATAAATTTCTGAAACATACATATACTCCTTTTAAGAATATTTCAAAAGATAATATTGATTTGAAATCTTAAATCACTATAGAACAAACATGAGCATTTAAATGAATTTGAATTAACTTGATTACTTTATAGCTTTCTTCATTTTCTATATGAACAATCTCTGCTTAATCACCAGGTTTCTAGTAGCCTTTTCATTTAATCCATCAGATCTTGAAGTAGTGCTTATTAATCAATCCCCTCAACTCTCAGGTAAAGGAAAATAAAGTGGACCTAAAATCAAAGCTTAAGGAACTGCTTTGGGAGTAGTCTGATCTTCTTAATTCTGACGATCAAGAAGAAGACAAGGTTTGTATCATAAGGTTTGTATCATAATCACCTACCGCTTGTTCTAGACGCAGTCATCATATTCAGTTCACAAAATCTCAAAGCCTAAGGGTTTATCTTAAAAAATGAAAGAATTAGATGTGTAAACAATAGAAGAATCAAGGTTTTGAAAGCATACTTGGACTTTGCGTAGAAGACTTCAATTAGAGTACAATTCTCTATATGTTCCTGTTTTCCAGTAAATATGTATTCACTCCATCACTCCTGGATTGGACAGACATAATCTGCAGACACGGAAGTAAATGGGAAGTAGTAAATAAATACTGAATTCATAGTTTAGAGATATACCTTCTCAAGAAGTTGCTACATATTTAGCTTCCATTCCGACAATGTTATTTTTCATCCTAACAGATTACACAAATCATCGTTATTATCTGGGCCTATTCTCATAAAAAAAATAGGTTTGGCTATAGAGGAACATGTTACAGTAAAGATTTGAAAGAATTTTATGGCCGGGTTGCGATCTGATGCCGACTCTTTACAACGATGTCAAAATCCAGGCCAAAGAATCTAATCAAACAATGCACAAAAGAATATACAACAAATCCTAGAAGGCCACTTGGTGCAGTGTACAAAATAACCTATTAATCTTAAACAACAAATAAGCTCTACTTCCCAATTTTTCCCAGACTGACAGAGAATTTAAATTAGGAGAATGCAAAAATTTCAATGGACAATTATGTCCAATTTTAAGCCATATTGCATTCAATTATAAGGCATAAACAGAGGCAAATAGAAAACATTTATAGGAAATAGTCATCTAGAGCCTCACTTTTCTCAGTCCAAAAGAATGGCAAAACATACCTCCTAAAGTGTTGAATTTTAAAATCATACTGATAGATCAGATGTTTGCATAAGCAATTTTCATAAGTGGTGAGGACTACATGGAAAGTCCAAAACATAATTTTCAAACTTCACAGCAGTTCTGACCCATACTGGGGCATCTCAACAACCAAGCAAAAAAGGGAGAAACAACGAATTTAATGCTAATCAATATACCTTTTTATAGTATCAGTAGCACTAATAAACTTGTTGTAATTTTCATAAACTAACATCTGTAAGTCTGTATCAAGTTTTTTAATCTCAGTAGCCATTAGCACTGGTAACGGGTCGGGTCGGGTACTTCAATACCCGGACCCGAACCCGTTCAATGACGGGTCCAACTTCTGGACTTGGACCCAGACACGTGAAATTCGGGTCCGGGTCTAGTTCCGGTTCCTCAAAAAAATTGTTACCCGTTCCCATTCGGGTTCGGGTCCCGTTCGGGTCCTATTTCATTTCACGGGTCCGGTTCGGTTCCGGATCTTTCAAGCATAACACAAACATAAATTTACAGAAGTTAGATCAATAATATTTATTGTTGCAAATATTCATTTACAAGTAATAACAAGTTACAAATAATGGCATGCAAGTATACAACTTAATAATCAGTATTTACACATCCCAACAAAGTTACAATTTGCAACTGATCAGTAACAAAGTAGTAACATTCATCTGCATCAATTTGCAACTGATCAGTAACAAAGTAGCAACATTTACACATCCGCAGCAATTTGCAACTGATCAGTAACAAAGTAGCAACATTTACACATCCTAACAAAGTAGCAACATTCATCTACAGTAGTATATTGTTTCTAGAGGCAACACTTTCATATTACACCAAAAGATGTCCTCAAGCAAAAGCAGTACACTGATACAACTACACTGATACAACTACTCATTATAGATGAATTATAACTTTGAGGCAACTATTTATCAATCATCTACATTATATTACTCAAGTATCACAAATAGAAAGAGACATGAAATAGAAGTACAGAAAATTTTCTTCTTCCCCTACGCAGCAGCAGTAGCAGCAGCAGCGAGACAACAACAATACAATACAAATCTCATCTTTCTTTGGCATACTACTGATTTGTACAGCATAACAGTAGTACAGCGAGATGACAGCTACAGCAAAATCTTATAAACCAAATAGAAATCCGAGTCAGATACTACAAGGAATGATTATCTTCAAAGAGTGTCAATTACTAGTCACTCCTATAAATCTCAGATAGAATTTAATCCTCACTAGTCACTCCTATAAATCATTTAATCAATGAATCATAGTGTGCAACTTCAAAATCATAATCCATTTCATCATCACTTGTATATACGGAAGTTAGATTAATAATATATATTGTTGCAAATATTCATTTACGAGTAATAACAAGTTGCAAATAATGGCATGCAAGTATACAACTTATAAACACTAGTATTTACACATCCTAACAAAGTTGCAATTTGCAACTGATCAGTAACAAAGTAGCAACATTCAATCTCCTTCACTTTACTATTCGGATTTTAAAGGATGAAGCATGGCCAGGGAAAGGAAAACAAGAACATATCGACCAATTACTCTTTCACTTGTTCTTTACTAGTTATCATACAACTCGGGCATTTCATCAAACAGGTGGTGTGCACTTCTGAAGCCATTTAACTACTAGTAAGCATTTCCAGTATCAACTTCTATTACCATCAAACAACTTAAAATGTGCAACTAATTTTGATAAAAACAAGAGTTGATTAATCAAAATTATTGAGTTTGAAGTTAGATTAATAATATGTATTGTTGCAAATATTCATTACAAGTAATAACAAGTTACAAATAATGGCATGCAAGTATACAACTTATAAACAGAATAGTATTTAGACATCCTAACCAAGTTGCAATTTGCAACTGATCAGTAACAAAGTATCAACATTTACACATCTGTAGCAATTTGCAACTGATCAGTAACAAAGTAGCAACATTTACACATCCTCACAAAGTAGCAACATTCATCTGCAGTAGTATATTGTTTCCAAAGGCAACACTTCATATTACATTCATCTGCAGTAGTAAATTCAAGATCTCAAGAATGTTGCTACTTTGTTATCTCTCAGCAATTCAAGATCTCAAGAAGGCTCAATAAGAACAAGAAGAAGATGGCCCATCTGGAGGAGGAGGTGAAGTTTAATCAAAAGGAAAGTGAGGCCATCATCACTCATTTGGAGGAGAAAGAGACACTGAAATAATCCTATAAAGCTCAGATTATCTTCAAAGAATGATTATCTTCAAAGGGTGTCAATTGCTAGTCACTCCTATAAAGCTCAGATTGAATTTAATCTTCACTGAAATAATCCTATAAAGCTTAGATTATCTTCAAAGAATGATTATCTTCAAAGAGTGTCAATTGCTAGTCACTCCTATAAAGCTCAGATAGGATTTAATCTTCACTAGTCACTCCTATAAATCACTTAATCAATGAATCATAGTGTGCAACTTCACAATCATAATCCATCTCATCATCACTTGTATACAACGTAAACCAAACATCAAAACTAAACTCACAGTTAACTAGCAAACTGAGCAGGTGAGCTAGCAAAACTAGCAAACTGAGATGGATTACTCAGCAAAATAGTTAACTAGAAAATACAAAGTACACTAGCAAAACTAGCAAACTGAGCAGGTGAACAGGTGAGCTAGCAAAACTAGTAAACTAAGATGGATTACTCAGCAAAACAGTTAAAATTCCTCATTTCAATCCCAATCTTTACAAAATCGTGAACCCTATTCGTTGCATTTATATCGTGAACCCTATACAAAATTGTGAACCCTATTCATTTCAATCCCAATCTTTGCAGATTGGAAATCCCTAAAAGTATCAGTATTTCCAAAGCAACTATCGATGCATTTATAACCTCCTAATCAGTCAAACAAAACAATAATCTATAAGAATTGATCAAAATACCATAAACCCTAAATACCATAAACTATACGAATCGATGCATTTATTAAAGCTTATATGACTCCTAAGTACCATAAACCCTATAAATAATTTCCAGAATCGATCAAAATTCAAGCTTTTTGATGATGAACGTATGGAAATTTAGGGGTTTTGAAAGTATTTATACCTTGAGTATGGACATTTAGGGGTTTTGACATTATCTTATAGATTATGGTTTTGAGAAAAGGGGATAAAACCCTTGATTTGAGAAAAGGGGATAAAAATCATACCTTTAAATGGAGTTATGGATGCTGGAGTAGTGGAGTGGATGAACGGAGGAGTATTTTGGCTATGGCGGCAGCGAGTTAGCGTTGGCAAAGTGGGAGGGTTGGCGATTCAGCAAAGTCAAAAAGGGACGAAAGATCGAATGGATGCTGGAGTAGTGAAGTCGAAAAGGGACGAATTGGAGAATGGAGAAAGAGAGAGGCGCCCGAAGTGTGGATTTTTAGGGTTAGTGTGCTGAATCGTTGATAGCAATGATAGGGATTAGGGAAAAGCAGAAGAGGGATAGCGGTGGATAGAGTTTGGGCATTGGGGGTGCTGAGTGTGTCTGTGTGAATAGGGTGTGTGTATAAGTATATTTATATTACGAGTAACGGGTCGGGTCCACTTAATTTATTGCTTATTTCTCTATTGCGGGTCCGGGTCAGGTCCAATTTTAGTGGACCCAGACCCGACCCAAAATTTCAACAGGTACTTATTTTCGACCCATACTCTACCCAAATTAGATCGGGTCGGTTCCGGTCCAACGCCGGGTCCGGGTCGGGTCCGGGTCGAGTCCGGGTTTCGGGTTTTAATACCAATGCTAGAAGCCATCTCAACTTGCTTATGAAGCAGCCCCTCCAGATTTGACTTCTGAACCTACAAAAAGACAAAAGGAACTTCAAAAAGACAAAAATGAGCTTTATAACCTTTTCACAAATAGATGCCTGCTCGCCGCTATATAAAAACACTACAAAAAATATCAAAATTGTTATTTATAATAATTGTGTCATGCTCTTTGTAGTTTGCATTAGCAGACTTCATTTTCGAATGTATGCAATCGCAAGAACCAATATGCTCAATTCAGATTTTAGTACTCCTTATGAATTCAGTTTGGAACAATGCTTCTATGTAGGAGTACAACTCTCATGTTTGTATCTACAAATCATACCTAACTCACAAACAACAACAAAATCAAACTGCATGTAGGTCATTATGATTTAAGTTAACAATAGTTAGCCAAAGTTTGATTAGATAGGAGATACCTGATTAAAAAATTAAATGAATATTGTAAGTTTATAAATCTTTATAATTTTAGGTTTTTCATATATGAGTAACATTCACACAAATAAATAAAATTTTCTGTCTAAATGTACATGCTCCCAAGATTACACAATATTATTAAGCTTGTGAAACACTCAATTGTCCCAATTAACAATGAACCTTACATTAGAAAGGGGAAAAAGATAGAAATTGAGATTCTACGACAATTAAGGTATTCGAATTGAGGAAGATAGAAAACATAGACTCACCTCTCGGAGTTTTTTACTTTTCTTTGTAATCAATACAACTTATAAATATCATTTCCCAAAGAAAAGTTTGTACAAGTACAGATATAAACCTAAAACTGAATGTTTATTAATAGTAATCAAACAACTCAAAACCATCAGCATGTTATCTGGGTGATGAAAATAAACAATATAATGCTTGCTTGTACATTTGTGCAGGATATTTACGAATATGATTTTTCTCAAGCTGCACTCAGCTATTTCAAGAAGGGTTTCTTTTGCTTGAGAAATTTTTAGGAGTAACTAAATAAGGGTTCTTTCTAGACATATAAAACTCTTTCCTACAAAAAATTATATATTGAAAGACCTTTTTGAGGGGGCTATATGTTTTGACGCAGCTGCATCCTCTTAAAAGGTTCAGTTCCATAAGTCTATTCTCATGAAGAATCTATTTCCTCAATTTCTAGACACCAGATTCACTTTAGAGAAAAACTATGCATTATGCCGCTGCTGCTATTCGTGAAACTGGAATTGGCACTAAATCGCCAAAATCCTGTGGGTCTAATAAATTTATCGAGTACATGGGTTTCGTCACCAAATTACTCATTTTTTATGTAAGCAACTTAAGGTATAGCTACATAACCAGGTGAATGCAACACTTACTTTCTATCATATATATGATCTAAATATATATATGATAAAAAGTTTCAATATTTGCAGCAATATCATATATATTTGTTCGGTTATGCTGTCTTTTATCCATTTTTGTTTCGGTAAGGTGTCATAAATAATTTGAGATAGTTCTGATCCACATAAACAGGTGAATGCAATACCAACTGCTAATTGGTAGATGATAAATGCAATGCCAAACTGTACCAGTCAAACCTTTTATCATATAATGAAAAGTGGCTTTGCTTCCTCTATTCCTTGTGCAGACAAACCCAAATGTTATAACTTTGACAAATCCAAAGATATAATTAAAGTTTGAGTTCATGACTTATGTTAAAATGTTAAAAAGTAATTGCATTTGGACAAAGTTATAACTTCAGTAGCTTGTCAAATTTTTCATGCCTTCTCTTCTGAGTACTCTTCTTCTCCACCTCCTTTCCAACTCTAATGGGTACTTTTTCATCTTTCTCATCGACATATCATCGAACATCTGATATGCATCTCATCTACAAATTTCTAGTCACCAAATTTCTAGTCATTTCCCACTCAAATTTTACAACATACATCAAGTTTATTTTCTTCTTCCAGACTCCAAACTACAATCTCAAAGTTATTTTCTTCATCCAAACTCCAAACTCCAAAGTAATATTATAAACAAGATTGATAAATTACCAAAATTTGCAGATTAGGGAAAAGAGCGCTTGCTCAGGGAGAGAGCACCGGAGGAAAAGATCGGCGGCAAAGGGAGAGAAAGCGCCCACGGCCAGGGACGGGCTGCCAGTGAGGGGGGTCGGCGGCAATGGATGAGAGGAGGCGAAGGAGGGGCAGCGACAGGTTAGCAAAAACGAGGGAAGAGTGTCGGCGAGTGGTGAGGGAGAGAGTCATCGGGGTGGAGATGAAAAAGGGGGGAAATGAATTTGGGGGAAATGAACGGGGTGTAATGAATTTGGTAGTGGGTGGGTGGGGGAAGGGGAGGGGAGGGAAGTGGTTTTTTAATACTTTTCTTGTTTGGTTCAATTTTTAGGAGGGGAGGGGAGGGAAATGGAGGGTGCAACACCCCTCCTGAGCTAATTTTGGCTCCCCTCCAAAAGTGGGGGGATTTGGAGGGAAGAGAAAATAGGGCTAATTTTTTAAAGTGGCTAGACTAAATTGCCCTTTAAAATCTAAATCCTAATATAATAAAAAACCTCTCTCTTTCTCCCTACCGACTGTTTCTCTCCCGCTCTCTCTTTCTCCCTATCCTGGTCGCCGTTGACTCCGCCGTCCTCCGAGTTTGAATCAACATCTTTGGGTGTATTTTCCTCGTTGACATGCACTCTGAAGTGGTAGATACAAGTTAGATACGGGTTACCATGATAGTGTTGGCTGCCTCCACATCAAATGTCTGTGCATTGCTTCTCTCAAGATCATAGATAAACCTTGTTAAGACTTGAGAATGTGTAGGTTCGCCAGACCCTTCATGCCATGCAGAGACGACGCAGTCTTTAGGAGCACTTGACCTGTCATATGCCACACTCTGCCACTCAAAATAAATTTAGATAGTCAATTTTGACAAGGGGAATGGCAAACATATGGATCCAATGTTCAATCAGTTATTGCATTTATCATGAGAAGACAAGCAATTATATATAAGAGTAACTATATATGTCCTGTATATACCTTATATGAACCAAAATATGCATTACGTTGCATTACCAGACATGTACGAGTATCAAGTTGTGTTGCAGATGCAATGCTACTATATAACCAATCTGATGTCACTTCTTGAAGGTGAAGGGCATGATTATGAACAAAGGATATAACATAGGGCAAATGTACAAAACTTTAAAATGAAGAGCCTAATGAAGAAATATGCATTTCATTTCCACCATGCTGCTTTGAGTTGTATAACGGCATCCTTTTCCATCTCACATTCACGATCAAACAGTAAATCAGAGAAATACAAGTGAACACTATTAACACAAGCAATCTTCTTCTTCTCATAAGAATGAAAAACTTAATAGGCATTATGACTATTAAAATTGTCATTGATATGGAAGTCTCTGTTCAGCAATATCAGAAGCATGTTCTTAACGAACTACTAAACATAGTCATGGACATTACATTCGTTGTTGTTTCAATTCTTATTGTATGGAGTGGTTGTATGAATTTCTTATTATATGCAAAAGGGTATAAAAGTAATTTTATTATAAAATCCATTCCCCCCCCCCCCTTGTGAACCAAACAAGAAAATTATTATTTTCCCTCCCCTCCCCTCCTTTGAACCAAATAGAGTTTTCATTAAATTCTTCCCCTCCCTTTCCCTCCCCTCCCCTCCCCTCCTCTCCATTAAAATCCCTCCCCTCCCTTCCCCTCCTTTGAACCAAAACTTTCCGTTAACCCTATCGCAACGTTTCTGTCACAACCCGCTGAGATATGTGGCACCTATAACAGCGTTTTTATGAAAACGTCGGAATAGATGTATATAAAAGTTGAGTTCTCTTCTGTCGGATCTATTCATTAATAAATCTAATTTTATAATCGAACAAACCACAATATTCATGAAAAATCTATAGAATTCTATAATTTTTAATTATTTTTCTTAATAGCACAAATTCCCAAATTCAAAATTTAACTTATTCTCAGTTTCATTTTTACATAGAGTTTGATAGACACAAGAAGATTATCACCATCGTGACAACACAGGAACGGTGTTAACTGTGTCAAACAGCAACGTGGGTGAATGATGGTTGATCTTCGAGCATGGGTTATTCAGAAAGAGAGAGACGTGGAACTAGGATGGTCGTTTGTATGCTTTTCACTCGTTTCACTCTTTTTTAGTTATAAAATAAAAATTTAACGTCTTGCAGGTGATACACAATTGTATCTTGCAAGCCGTAAGTCGAAACTCTCTTTTACAAGTTGAATTATGTTGTGTGTGGTGAATCCTAGCATAGCACAAAGTTTCGTAATTTTTTGATGTCAAGTGTGCGCTTTTCAATTGTGTCGCACTCTTTTAGTTATAACATTCAAAATATCGAGTTGCATGTGATACATGACCGTATCTTGTAAACCGCGAGTTCAAAACTCCTTCTACAAGGTGTGTTAGGTTATATATGGTGAATTCTATCCGATTGCAATATATATCAAGGTTATTCTTTATTTGGTGTGTAATACTAATATGATGGCTACTACGCACTATAACTAATTGTAAACAAGTACAATTACATAATGAGATATGATAAACGTACTTATGATACATTTTATATTAGTAATGAGATATAATATAAAATATTTAATCAAAAGGGAAGAATAGATACTTGATAAATTATATCTTATAGAGTAACTAGATTTGCCCGTGGGCACGTCTTCGGAACGTCTTCGGAACGATAAAAAACACAAAAAGCCCTGTAAACAATAAAACAACAATTATGTAGCACAAGTTTAAATTGATGAGAACAATAGTTTCAAGTATTCAATAAACAAGTTCGAGATTCTCCTCCTTTTTGAGTTTCCTCCTCCAGATCTGATTGCTCCAATCTCCTCCACCCCCCTCTCCTCCCATTAAAGTTTTAGATCTCTCGTGGATCTACAAACCCATCTCCTTTTCTCCTCTTACGGTGATTCCCTCCATCTCCCTCCTTATATTTCGTCCTCTTCTTCTGGCTCGGCGGTAGGGGTCTTGGTCTTCTGATGCTTCCATCGTCCTTATCTGGAGATTCGTTTCTGTGCGCATTCAGTGCTATGCCTTAGGGAGTGGGCTTCTTCTAACGGGGCGGTTTTCTAGGGGGCTCGACTGCTTCTCAGCATAAACTTCTTCTGTTTCTCCACATCACTGTAAGTACTTTCCCTCTGGCTATTTTTCGTTTTGCCCTAGTTTTTGGTTTTGACTTGCCTCATTTGTTAGTAGCATTTTTTCGGTAGAGCTGTTGTGAGGTCTTCTTGTTGTCGTTGGTGTTTTTTGAGGTTATTTCTTTCTTTGCTAAGTGGGTTCAGTTTTTTTGGTGTGTTTTTTCCTTTTCTTCGTCGTTCTTGTATGATTTTTTTATTCCACTTGATTGTGGCAGTTTCTTAGCCACTTACCTTAAGAACGTGATTTCTCCTTTGCTTGATTAACTCTTGTGTGTTGTGCTCATCCTTCCGTTCCCGTTTCCTTTTTCTTCGGTTTTTTGGTTTGTGGGGAGCGGTTTTGTCCCCGGGTTTCGATTGCTATAGTATCTGTTTCTCTCTCTATTGCTTTATTTTGGGCCATTAGATGGGCTCCACATGGGTCGAAGTGGTTAAAAAAAATTAAAAAAAAAAAAAAATTGGACGACTAATTCGTCCTTGGGCCTCCCTAGGAGGCAGCCTGCTTCTCAGAACCTTCAAGGTTCCTCTCTTTCCCATCCCCGTTCACTTCGTACATTTGCCTCTACATCTTCTCAACTCTCTCCCTCTCCCACCTCCATTGTTCTTCGTTGCTTTCAGTGTCTTCAACCGGGTCACTTCAAAGCTTATTGCTCCTTCAATATGAAGTACTTGTTTTGTCTCAAGTTTGGTCACTGTAGAAATCGGTGTTTCACCGTTCAACAACTTTTGGGTCTTTCAATGGGTGTACCTATCTCCAACCAAGTTATTGCGGCACTTGACCTTCCCTCTCTCCAGGCTAGGATCTCGGATGTTCATAAATCGAAGAAAGCCAAACTCTCGGCCACTTCCCCTCTTCTCCCTACCCCCCTTAGTGTCTCAACGCATTGCAGCAGTGGTTCCCCCTCCCCCTTCGGCTCCTTCTAGCATTATTGCTCCCATCCCCCCAACTCCAGCTACATCTTCTATTGCTCAGTCTTCTACCTCGGCTATGCCTATTCAGTCTCAGGTGACTCTTGTGTATGTGCCCTCGCTGGATATTTTTGCCAAGATTAGCAAATTTGACTGTTATGGGGCAGTTTCGTTCAATGGAGGGTCTATCTCCAACTTCGCACTGGACTCGTTCCTTTGCAACACTTGCAACGTCCCTGAGTGGACTTGGGCAGTGAATTCGTGCTCTAATGGAGACGTTGTGATCATGTTCCCTTCTTCTAAAGTCCTTGATGAGCTAGTGGCCATCAACTCCTTCTCCATTGGCTATGTCAACCTTTCTATTCGTAAGTGGATTCACCGAAAATTCTCACCTCTGACTCTACATTCTACTCCCACCAAGGTGACTCTTCTTGGTCTGCTGCCATTCTACAATGTCTTCTTTGTATGGAAAGAGCTGATCTAATAAGAATTTGATTATTTTATCACTGGAGATTGGGGAATAAATATCTATAGATTGGGCAGATATGGCCAGATGCGTCAGAGACCTGACCCGTACTTCTTCAACTTCTCTGCTAGCCTCTGGCTGTCTCCTTTTCGAGGCTGAATTCCTCTGCCCCCCGGTGATTGAGAGAGTATCAGCTTATAATCTGCGCATTAGCCAGTCTTTCTTCCCCATCACTATCAGTTACCATGACCTGCCCTCTAGTTCTGCGAGCCAAACCCACTCTCTGGCTAGAGCTCCTTTGGCTCCTGTTTCTGTTGAAGCTCCCTCTCTTACCTTTGATTCAGGCGTATCCTCTCTGCAGCCGTCCTCTTCGACCAAGCCCAAAGGCAGCCAGAAGTCGTTTTCTAAAAAAAAAATTCTTTTCAGAGCAAGAGTGCTGCTTTCTCCCCCTCCTCCAAAATATCGCCTTCCAAGGTCCCAAATTTAGTTTGGATCAACCCCGACCTCTCTTCCACCTCTACTGCGAAGCACCAGGCTACTGCTGTGGGGAGTTCTGCTGCTCAGCTTCCCTCTATCCCTCCTACTCCGACTACTAAAGCGATCCTCCCTGCTGTTCACTCAGCTCATGTTCGGCACCTCACTTCCCATTCTGAGGATCAAGTGAATGTCTCTTATTCGAAATGGCCTGAATGGGCTGTTAATACCAAGTTTTCATCGGATTGGGATTATTTCATTAAAGGATTTCATGGTTCTTCTTCTGTGACACAAAGTTCTAAGCTTGTTCCTCTTAAATCTGCTCCCCCTTCTTTGACTAAGGCTGATGCTTGGATCGATCAGGACGATCTTCTCTCCAAAGAGGCGGCGGAGCTTGCTAAGTCTTCTCCCCATCTCAAGGTAACTCTTTACAATTCTCCTTTTGTTTTGTCAGTCTGTTATTGGTCTAATTCTTCTGCTCTCTGCTTTTGCGATTGTAGTTTTAGTAATTTTTTTGCTGTCCCTGTTAAATTTGCTCTTAATTTTTGTCTTGCTACTTTTATCTTCGATAACTTCAGCTGACGTTTACCTGATTTCCTTCCTTTTATTCGCAATCCTCATTCTCTTGTATAGGAGGAGCACAATTCTACCTCCTCTATTAATTCTACTCCCTCTCTCATTTTTAAATCTTCAATCCCCGCTTCCTCTTCTCTTCTTCATGCAGCGTCTGTTTCAAAGGAACAAACTCCTGCTTCGACTTGCCAATCTCCCCTTATTCTCGTTTCTAATGCATCTCTCTTTAATAGCCTGTTTGCTTAAGCTGGTCATGCTCAGGCTGCTATCACCCCTAGCCTGTTGTGAGTCTAACAGTCATCCTCCCTCTCCGAAACTCAAATTGACTCCTCTTATCATACGTTCTTGCGCTCGCTTAAGGGCAAAAATAATAATCACTTATCTTCCGAGTCGAAAGCTTCCCTTACTCCTCATATCCGTAACCTGGAAATCCCACCCCCTGTCTCTTATGGTTCGAAGTTGTCATCGCTTGGCTCCGTCTACCAAGTTCACTTCGACTCTTTGTCAAATCCTGACATGATTGATCTTGCGACTAGTATGGGGTTTGCGGTGGACTCTAGCCACATTGTGGATTTTGAGACCATACACAGACGTGAAATTTTGAGAACTTCTGAGTTCAATCGTGCTCATGATTAGTCACTCTTGGAACATTCGGGGCCTTCGTTGCCCGTTCAAGCAACAAGCTCTTCTTCACCTTATCTCTTCTTCCCATTGAGATATGATCTCCATTCAGGAATCTAAGCTGGACTCTACTTCCCCCGCTCTCCTTCAAGCCATTAGTGGATCTCTGATCACCAATTGGATTCCTCTTAATGCAACTGATACGCATGGGGGTATCCTTTTTGGTTTCAAGGAATCCTGATTTTCCGTGATATCGGTTCATCGTCTAATGTTTTTTCTTGTAGTTTGTCTCCATTGGCATGAATTCAACTGTGGACTCACAGTTGTCTCCGTGTACGGTCCATCTTCTGCCGACAGGCGCAACCTTTTCTGGAACAACTTTAATTCCTTCCATAATAGCATTCACGGTTTTGGCTCTTCTGTGGAGATTTTAATGTTACCAGACTCTCCTATGAAAGATCTGGGAGTGCCACGTATAGCTTGGACTCCTCCTATTTTAATGAGTGCATTCGTTCTCTCAACTTTTCTGACATCCCTCTTAATGGTAGATCCTTCACTTGGTCGAATATGTGCTTATCTCCGACATTGGCCAAACTCAATTGCTTCCTTATCTCTAATGAGTGGATATCCTTTTTCCGCAACTCCTTCTCTTCTGCTATGCCTAATCCGTCTTCAGACCACGTTCCCATTTCTCTTCACACTAACTATAACTTCTCTAAGCCGTTCAATTTCTGCTTTGAAAAATTCTGGTTGCAAGATCAGGTCTTTGTGAATCTTATTTCAGAATGTCTTTCCTCTGTTACGGGGTTTCACGGATTAGGTCGTATACTGCTTAAGCTGCACGCTATTAAATATGGTTGCAAGATCTGGCACAAAGAAAGATTTACCTATGCTAATGATCTTAAACTCTTTTTCCTCTCCACTGTTGAAGCCATTGATAAGCTTGAAGAGCTTGGTCTGATTTCTGATTCGCTTCGTAATGAAAGGAGCTCCTGCAAAAGGGAATTCGCTTATATTCTTCATAATGATCATATCAAATGGGCGCAGTGGGCCAAAGTCTGCTGGCTCAAAGATGGTGACAGGGACACCGCCTTCTTCCATAATTTGCTTTGCACCGCCAACGGTGCAATCGTATCTCTACCATCATTATTGATGGTGTTGAGCTGCACTCTGATTCTGACCTACACGCGACCTTTCTTCAGTTCTATAAAAACCTTCTTGGCTCTTCTCAATCCCGTTCCATTCATCTTGATTGGACACAGCTTTACGGTCAGGAATCTCACATTTGACTAGCTTGGAGGCTCCCTTTTCTCTGGAGGAGATTAAATCTGCTGTTTTCTCATTAAAAAGTGATTCTGCTCCAGGCCGAGATGGCTTTCCTTCCTTCTTTTTTCAAAAATTCTGGGATTATCTTAAAGATGATCTCTTAGATATGTTCGCTGATCTCCACCAGGGATCCTTTTCCTGCATTAATTATGCTCACATTGTCCTCATTCCCAAAATTATCGGTGCGAATTCTGTTTCTAATTTTCGACCAATTAGTCTCCTAAATACTACGTTCAAGATCATTATGAAAGTTGTTTCTAAATGCCCGAGCCTAGTCATTTTCCCTCTTATTGATCATGCCCAATTGGGTTTTATTAAAGATCGTTTTATTCTTGATTCTGTGGCTTTAGCCAAGAAATTATCTCTCAATGCCATAAATCCAACTCTGAGGGGATAATGTTAAAATTAGATTTTGAAAAGGCTTACGATAAAGTGAGCTGAGACTTTCTTTTTGATATTCTTCTCCATAGGGGTTTCGGTCCAAAGTGGATAGCTTGGATTAAGTCCAGCCTCTTTGCTGGGACTTCGTCCATTCTTATTAACGGATCGGAAGGCAACAAATTCAAGTGTAAGTGCAGCCTTCGTCAGGGCGACCCTATCTCCTCTAATCTATTCACTCTTGTGGCGGATGTCTTCAGTAAATTGCTGAAGAGCGCCTGGGACGCTAATGGCATTGAAGGACTAAGCAGTTCCCACAGCTTCCGAGGAGTCCTCAACTAACAATATGCTGATGACACTATTATCTTTGCCAAACTCAACCGGTGCACCCTTCGTAACCTTAAACTCCTTTATATCTTTGAAAGTGCGTCAGGTTTATCAATTAATTTCCACAAATCTTCGGTTATTTGGCTTGGAGGTTTAACAATCGTCAATTAGTGATTGCCTAATTCTTCAATTGTAATGCCTCTTCGTTCCCGATTAAGTATCTTGGGATTCCTTTGAGATGGGGCAAGCTACACAAATCGGACTGGCTTCCGATGATTGATAAAGTTGAGTCCAGACTTAACATGTGGACGGAAAAAATCTTTCTAGAGGAGGCAGATTGATTCTGGTGAATGCGGTCCTCACTTCTATTCCCTTATATATGATGTCCTTTTTCTACGTTCCTTCTTGGGTTATAAATAGGATTGACCAAATCAGAAGAAATTTCTTCTGGTCTGGCTCTGACATATATAGAGCTGGAACTCATCTCTGTAACTGGAAGTTGGTCTGCTCATCTCTTTTCTAATCTTAGAAATCAAAACTTAGCATTATTGGCTAAATGGTTATGGAGAATGCTTAAGGAAGAGCAACTTCCCTGGGCCCGTCTGATTTCTAATTTATGCTTCCGACGTTAGAGGGTTTGGGAGTTTCTCCCCTCTTTCGTCTAGAGCATCGTCATTTTAGATAGGGGTGTGGAAAGTTATTAACCCCTTTCATTGTAGTATTTATCATGTTTATGTTGATGGTTCTAAGACCAAGTTCTGGACTAAACTTTGGATAGGCAATCTGAAGCTGGCTTCAACTTTTTCGGCTCTCTTCCGTGTCGCTCTCAACCCTGCTGCAAAAGTGTCAGACTATCTTACGATCCATAAAAACAACAGATAGTGGTTTATTCCGATCTCAAGTGATCTCCCCCCTCTCTTGAGCCAGACTTCTTACACCTCATTTCGCTCTTAAACAGCTAAGCTTGGCAACCCAAAGAATATATTATTTGGCACTGGACTAATTCTGGTTCCTTTTCGGTTAAATTGTTTTATAACTTTCTCAACCACGGAGGTGTGTACTCTCCTTTCGCTAAAAGGATTTGGAGTTGCTTTGCTCCGCTTAAGGCTAAAATCCTGTCTTGGCTCGCTATTAACAATAGACTCCTTACTGTGATGTCCTCAATAAGAGGAATCTAGCTACAGGTCAGTTATGTTCTTTGTGTTTTCATAGTCACGACGACATTGACCATCTTTTTTTTTGATAACATTGACCATTTGTTTTTACAATGCAATTTTACCAGACCTTTATTGCGGATCTGCCTTATGGCATGGCAGATTCCCTCTCTTCCGACATCCTTCCTAGCTATCTGGAACTGTCAGTTAGTGTGTAAAATTTTTTGCAAGTCCTGGATTCTCTCTACTATGGCAATTATTTGGGTTATTTGGAAAGAAAGAAATAATCGCATTTTTAATAATTCTGTTAAGCCTATTGATACGATTGTTGATGAGTTTATTTTTTTTCTCTAAGCATTGGCCTTCCGCTCTTCCCTTCACAAAGTCTAGCGGTTAAGCCTTCATCGGCTTGATGAGGCTACTAATTATTTATGTTCTGTCTTCACCATTGCTACACCATTGCTACTCTTTTGAATATTGATATTCCCTAATTTCGTCGCCTTTTGCTTATCTTGCAGGGGTGAGGCTGTCGGCTTTAGTCTCGATGTTCAGTTTCATTATTTCGGCGGTTTTTTGGGTGGCTTTCTGGCTTGCTACTTGAAGGATGGGCATGGGGAGGCCTGCTCTGATGGCTCTCTGTTTTTGGGTCGCTATTTTTTGTTGCTTGGGCTATGTTTGTCTACTGCTCATCTTTTTCTTTTGTCTCTTTTCTGTGCTTTTGGTAGTTGACCACTGCTTGGGCTGTGTGTTTACTACTCCTCTTTTATCTTGGTTTATACCTTTATGTTACAGGATCTTTGCCCTGTTTTGGTCTTTTTATTGTTGTGACAGGTGTGGTTATTTCTCCCTGCCGTTTGTTATTAGTGGTCCTGAGCTTCTCAGCTGTCCTCTATTTAGCGGTTTGCTTTGTGACTGCGATGCAGTGTGGTGGCTGCAGTTTTTTTATTTCTAATCTGGTTGTTTCTTTTCGTTTTCTGAGTTAGGGGTTAGGCCCTTCGCCGCTCTGGCTTTTTTGTTGCGTGTTGGATTCGTTCTTCTATGTTTGTTGTAGTGAACGTAGCTTGTCTTCTTGTGGGTGATGTTGACTTCGGTTGTGGTTTTGTTGCTGGGTTCGCCTCAGTTTTTTGGTGTGCGCCTATCGGTGATGGAGTTGGGCCTCCTGCGACTGCCTTTCCTACTTCAGGTCGGCTGTGATCAGAGGGTGTTCTCATCATTCTGTTTGTCGCTTGGCTGGTTGTTTCAGCTGTGTTCTAATTGTGCTTGCATTTATTCTCTATTGTATAGCTGCTATTTTTTGTTGTTCCCTAGTTTTACACCTTATAAAATTGGTCGTTGTATGATTCTGTTTTTTATTGCAATTTATTTTTGGCTGGAGCTGTAAGGCTCTATCCGTGTTATTAAAAAAAAATGTAGCACAAGTTTGAATAGTATGACAATAATTAGTTGTAAATAAAAGTCCATGTTTCCATTAGTATATGTTGAAAAATAATTATAAATGGGGGTGTAAAATCTAACTTCTTAGAACTTTAAGTGTGGAAAATGATGAAATTTAACTGTTGAAGAGATATTTGCTATTTTCAATATAACATGTGCAATAAAAAAAATATAAAAATTCTGAAAATTTACAAAACTGAAATCTTAAAATCTAAATTTCTAAGTAAATAAAGAAAAAATGGGAGAGAGAGAACAAGAGAAATATGAAAAAGTGAAAAGAGAAGAGAGAGATAGTAATAAAGTAATGAGTTATTTTAGTTTTGGGGGAAAATTTTTGGTTTTAGGGTTTGAAATTTCAGTTTTGGGGTTTGAATTTTTTTTGGGGGGGGGGGGGGGGGGGTGGCAAAATGTGTTTTGTGAGGTTAGATCTATGCCTTTGATTTTTGGGGGGATTGAAAGTGAGCTACTTGATAGCTTTCTTTGTGTTTTATTATATAAATATTGTATAGTACTCATAATCCTATTCTTTAATGTTAATTAGTTCATATATAAAATCAAAATAGTTTTCAATCCTCTTAATAATATTCGATAACCAAATTTCGTGCAATCAATATATAAAATATTATTAAAAAATATTAAAATATTAAAATATTTATAGAAAATATAAAAAAATTACAAACCCTATCTCGGCGTTTCCACTCGAAATGCCAGGATAGACATTAATTTTTTTAAAAAATTAAAATAGCTAGCCGGTAATTTAGAAGTGCTATGCCGGTGTGTTAAATGAAACGCCATTATAGGGGAAACCTGCCGTGGCGTTGCCATCAAATAACGCCGCGATAGATAATGAATTTATTTGTAAAAAAAATCAAAATCACTATCTCGCGATATGGAAGGTCTATGCTGGCATTTCTATTTAAACTGCCGCTATAGAGGTCACTAGTACCGGCATTTCCTGCAAACGCCGCTATAAATTGTTGACTTATAAAAAAATAAAATGCCCCCTCGACTATTCAGGCGTTTCTACCGAACGCCGGGGTAGAAACGCCGGGATAGCCATCGTGGTTTGTGATGTTTATATCATTCAAAACTATATATCGCATACTCATGGTCATGTTCTAACTTCAATTTCACTATAAGCACAATGATAATGACATTAAGAAACAACTTTTATTCATATTTGTCATTCAAATTGACTCATATATTGTTTTATAAGTGTTTGATGTTGTCTCCAGCATTTTATAATGTTGCTGATGTTTTAATTCATGCTTTTTTGGTTATTCTTTGGATGTTATGGCTGTGATGATCAAGCACTTAGATGCTTCATACTACACTTAAAATCTGTTGCAGCACGTATTATCTGAATTTGAGCTATAATGGATCAGATTTATTCTATATTGTTGTTATTGCTTCTTTCGGCGTGGGAGTAACCAGGTGATGTGGATTCTTCGGTGGAACAATCAAGAAACCGACTTGTTGACTTCTGATGGTATTGACTGTAGTGATTGCTTCCGCTTGACCTACAAAAAGTCTGAAATACCGGGATGGATCCCGGCGACGAACCCTCCGATGCTCAAGTCAGTAATCTCAAAGATTGTGAAAGAGCTTATATAGAAAAAATATGGATTACCTTTTTAAGGTAGGGATAGAGGGGTATTTACAGTTGCCTTCAGAGAAAATTAAGAGATAATCATTTATCTCTATGTGCTAGTGTTTTTGGATAAGAAAGAGAGCTTGAATCGTTTCATGATAAGAGATTTGGTTTAAACTTCCTCTTAGAGATAATCATGAATTCGGCTTACTCTTTAAATGACATGGACTGGTTTGTAGTGGGCCCTAACCCAGTAGAACAGACCCGTTTTCGGGTTATTGGGCTTGGGAAAGACCCAGTTCGCATTTCCGGACCAGTTTATAGGTGAAATTACCATTTTACCCCTGAGAGCTTTAAGAACCGTACCCGATTTGAACGATCCTGATTTAATTCCATTTTTACCCATATCACAAATTTTCTACTCCCGAAGACTGAGTTTCACAGCCTTTGAGGAGTAGTTCGCTCGTTTTTAATGGTTCATAGAATTTATCAGAGTTCTCGGTAATGTTTGGTTCTTGCTCGAGGTGTAATGGTGTTATTCTGAGCTTTTAAAATACCCAAAATTATTTTTAGAATTTTGGGGTTTTTTGTGAATTTTCCAGATTTTTTTCCAATTTTTAATCATTTTTTGAATTTTCTACTCAATTTCCGAATTTTAATAATTAACTTTTTGAATTTTTAATTAATTATTCTAATTTAATAATTAATTTTTCAGATTTTAAAAAATAATTTCCTGAATTAATAATTATTTTTATAGTTTTTAATTAATAATTCCAAATTTTTAATTATTCTTTCGGAATTTTTAAATAATTAATTTAATTTAATAATTAAAGTAAAGGAATTAAATAAAAGAAATTACCTTGGTTTAATCACGTCCGTTGATCACGAGATGGCTCGTGCGTTGATGCGGTTGGACGGCTGTGATGAGGGGAACATGCGGAGAAGCGACGTGGCGTGATCTGAGCCACCGATCATGATTGAGCGCACATCGGGAGGCGAGGCTGTTTTGCCATTTTTCGTTCAAGGACACGTCTGCTCGAATTTTGGCTCCGAACGACATGGCGAGATCTGAGACGTTGAACATGATCAAGCTCGCATCGGGAAACAGATCTGTTCACATTTTGGATCCGAACGGCGTGGCGAGATCTAAGACGTTGATCATGATGAAGCTCACATAGGGAGGCAGATCTGTTCGGATTTTGGATCCGAACGACATGGCAAGATCTGAGCTGTTGATCATGATCAAGCTCAGTTTTGTTCGAATTTTGGATCCGAACGATGTGATGAGATCTGAGTCATTGATCAAGTTTTTATCGGGAGGCAGATCTGTTTTCCCATTTTTTGATCGGGGACGGGTCTGCTCGAATTTTGGATCCGAATGACATGGCAAGATCTAAGATGTCGATCATGATCAAGCTCGCATCAGGAGTCAGGTCTGTTAGGATTTTGGCTCCAAATGACGTGGCAAGATCTGAGACGTTGGTCATGGTCAAGCTCGCATCGGGAGGCAAATCTGTCCAGATTTTGGATCCGAACGATGTGGCGAGATCTGAGCCGTTGATCATGATCAAGCTTGCTTCTAGGGAATCCGAATGACGGGGCGAGATCTGAGACATTACTCATGATCAAGCTCACATCGGGAGGCAGATCTGTTTTCCCATTTTTTGATCGGGGACGGGTCTGCTCAGATTTTGGCTTCAAATGACGTGGCAAGATCTGAGTCATCGATCATGATCAAGCTCGCATCGGGAGGCAGGTCTATTCGGATTTCGGCTCCGAACGACGTGGCGAGATCTGAGATGTTGATCATGATCAAGCTCGTATCAGGAGGCAGATCTATTCGGATTTTGGATCCGAACGACATGGCGAGATCTGAGCCATTGATCATGAACAAGCTCGCGTCAGGAGGCAGGTTTGTTCGGATTTTGGCTCCGAATGAAGTGGCAAGATCTGAGTCATTGATCATGATCAAGCTCGCATCGGGAAGCAGATCTGTTTGGATTTTGGATCCGAACGACGTGGCGAGATCTGAGCTATTGATCATGATCAAGCTTGCATCGGGAGGCAGATATGTTTTCCCATTTTTCGATCGGGGATAGGTCTGCTCGAATTTTGGCTCCGAATGAGTGGCCAGATCTAAGACATCGATCATGATCAAGCTCGCATCGGGAGGCAAATTTGTTTTCCCATTTTTCGAGCAGGGATAGGTCTACTCGGCGCGTGACACCGAACGTTGTAGATGGTTCGGCTGTGCGACATGTGTCACATGTTTAACTGTTGACCATTGACCAGTCAACGATTTTTGGTGATTTCTTGATCGGGGACACATTTGTTCGGCACGTAACACAGAACGTTGTAAGTGGTACGGCTGCGTGACACGTGTCATATGTTGACCGTTAACCATTGTCAACAATTTTTTGTGATTTCCTCTATCGTTTGGGCTCCCTCTTTCTTGGGTTTTATGAGTTCCTGGGCTTTTTAGACCCTTTTAAAGGCCCACGAAGCCGAAAGGTCGCCTTTCTCTGTAAATCTCCCCCCCCCTCCTCATTTCTCATTTATTACTTCTCAAAATTTTCTTTCTATCAACCGGAGTTGTCAGAGCTTTCCGGTAATCTTTCCCTTTCCGACGAGTTTTTCCGACCGTAGCTATCACATCCAAGGTAATATATATATATATATATATATATATATATATATATATATATATATATATATATATATATATATTATCAAAGATGTCTAGGGTGTCTTCCGGAAACGACACCTCCCCCCTTAGGCCGAGGCGAAGATAGGTCACTCGTCATCCCGTGTAGAGCAGGTCGAGGGAAGGAGGTGGTGGGATCAGTTATAGTCGAAGAGATTGTAGAGATTCGACGAGATGTAGGGGAGCTGGGCAGGTTGCCGAGCACTTTATCGAGCCTCGGCCGAGTTAGAGAGTACTCTGCTGATCTCCTTCCTCGAGTAAAGCATGGAATGGCACATTTGTACAAGGAGAACGAGCCTCACGAACATTCGGAGGTAGATGACATCCCCATAATTCTCTCGGAGAATAGTTTGCGTATAATCTGGAGCTGCTTCGTGATTCTGAGGGAGTACGAACTTATATTACCGGGCCCAGGTATTAGAGCTTGCACGCCAACCTCCCCTGACACTTGTTTCTTCTCCTTCGATGCCTTCCACGTTGGGCTTCATCTCCCCTTCCCCCTTTTACTACCATCGTCCTTCAATGGATTGACTTAAGCCCCATCCAATACATGTCGAACATGTGGAGACATGTGAACGGCTTTGTTCTACACTGTTAGGTGGCAGGGATCGAGCCTCGGCTGGATGTCTTGAGGAAGCTGTACAAGATCCACTAGAAGAATAGGTCGGAGTACAGATTCTATCTTGCTCCTTTTCGAGGTGTAAAGTTGATCGAGAACCCTGGCTCGATCAAATTTTGGAAGGATAAGTTTTTCCTCGTTCGTAGTAGTCAACCGTGGGGGATCCCCATGAAGTGGAAGGATGGAGTGGCGAAGAGGGCAAAGTCTGAACCTTTCTTGAGCCCTGAGGAGGACGGGATGGTCAGAACGCTTTTGGATCAGCCTTCCTTAGATTGGAGATAAGTGACAGAAGAACATTTTTTCCAAGGGGGTCTTAGTCCGATCAACCCTAGTAAGCGTCTTTAATTTTGCTTCAATACTCATTCTTGTCTTCGCCGCTATATCTTGTGTTTTAACTAATTTGTGCCATTTTCTACAGAGGATCCTGACATGGTCTTCGATTCGATGGTCTCAGATCGTACGGGGTTGAGCGGCGAAGCCCCTGAAGAGGAAAAGAGTGTCTGCGAAGCTCTCCACTTCGAAAGCTACCAGGGGTCAGACGAGCGAGTCCCCTGTGGTGGACGTCGGGTCGCCGCCATCTGCTTCGGCTGTTCCTTCGACCGGGGCTTTTACTCTAGGGGCTGCTCTCGCTCATGAGGCACCCCCCTTACTGCCACCGCCGAGGCTATTCTGACGGAGGAGCATAAGAGGCTCTTGGTCCTGGACTGGCTTGTGATGAAGCACGATGGCTTTCTTGGGGACTCGGCCACTTACATGCAAGCGTTCAATCATCCGGTGACCCCGAAGGATCGAGCTGCCAGGGACGTGGGGTCTATTAGCAACGATGTCTTGGAGATTGCCAGGGCCAATATGTCGGTGAGTCTTCGCCTTTCCATTTTTTGTGGATCAATTCTTTGATGTTTACTTATTGACATGCTTGAATATGAACAATTTTTCCTTGTAGATCACTTGCAACTTTGACCATTTGATGAAACAGATGGCAGAGAAAGAGAAAGTGCTGCAGGCGGCGAGTGATAGGGTATAGGGCGGAGCATGCCAAGTCTAACAGGCAGTTGGAGGTGGTGACCCATGTGTCTGAGACACAAATGACGCAAATTGCAATGTTGGACTCTTCGCTAGCTAAGGCGAAGTACGAGATAGCTCGAGGAGAGCAGCTGTTGGCCCGATAAAGGGAGAAGGCAGTTACAGAGAAGGAGGAAATGGTGAGGGCTACTTAAAACGAAGCGAAGGGCTTCCTTAGGGGAAACATGAAGAAGGCGTATGCTAAAGCCCTTCTTCACGGGAAGGTGCGGATTCCCGGGTTCAAAACCTCGGGGTATTCTCTTTATAACTCTGTCCTTAAAGGCATCGAAGAGGATGAAGAAGAAGAAGAAGAAGAAGAAGAAGAAGAAGAAGAAGAAGACGAAGGGGAAGAGGAACCAGAGGTCGTGTTGGACCCCCTGTCTGCCTTAGTGGCGACCCTGGATGCAGCTAAAGGGGATGGTCATGAGCTCGATGCGCCCGGGGCTCAGTCGACTGAGGTCGATCCTTGACCCCCTTTCTTTCTCGTAGTCATCGTTAACCCATTTTTGTTTTGTATTTGTAAGGATACCTTATGGCGGACTGACCACTGCTTGTTGTATCTTTACATTGTAATGAAATTAGTTTCCGACTCATAAGACTTGTTATTTTTCTACAATTTCCCTTTGCATGCCTTCTGAGTTTGTTATCTTTGATAGAGTAATCTATCAGTTTGCTTTGTAAACAGGTTGTTGAGCATGGGGTCGATGAAGTAGCTCGTCTTCGCTCCCAGCTTCAAGTGACAGAGCTAGGGCTCTCTTGCTCACGAGAGAGACTTTCTAAAGCAGCGATAGAGCTTGGTCACTTGGAAAGAGTCTTGGTTCGCCGAGATGTCGAGATGCGGCGTAATGACGAGATTCTTCAAGAGGTGCCCCCTGCGGGTGAGGATGTATGTGCTTCAATGTTAGTTAGCAAAGCTTTAGGACTTAAATTCCTTTGCCGCTCCTTATTCGCGGTAACGCCAAAATGGACGAGCTGAAGAACGTAGTGCTTGAGAAAAGTTTAGAAGCGTCTCATCTCAGGAGGAATACCTTTGAGCTCTCGCAGGGGGGTAGTACGAGCAGGGTGCCTCGTTTGAAGTTTAGGGTGATGGATGACTCCCTCAAGAAGCGGCTTGTCGAGTTGGAGGCAGAGAATCTTCGTTTAAAGCGGCTCTCCGAGGGAGGCAATGTTAGGAGCACCTCGTGTTCTCGTGAAGAGCGCACTCAGGGTAAGTCCTTCTACGAGCTGGCTCTGCGCTTGTCGGAGGTACCGAGGAATCCTGGTGAATCTCAGAGTGGTGTGGCCGGCTTTTCTAGTGGGGCGTCGATAGGTGGAGTGGAGCGAATTGCATGCCCTGACAGCGTGACTCGCTCTGTGGATCTGGATGTCACTTCAGATGGCTCGAGAGGGAGGTTTAGCACTGACACCCCCGTTGGAGGTCGTAAAGCGCGTGTGTCCTTAAATAGGAACATCCTTCTGCCACGGAAGAGCTGTAGTGGCAAATACGTTATATTTTGTAGCCTCGTAGCGACTGTCTGTTCAACAATACTTGTAATCTTTTCTGCTGTGAAATAAGATAATGTTAGAGAGTTGTGTTCTTGTAGCGACTTTGGTTGTTCAATAACACTTATAATCTATTCTCTTGTGAAATAAGACTTTTGATGTGGAATAAGATATTGGGCCAAGTGTTAGTCGTTTTCTCGTAGTAGAGACGAGTTTTGGTAGCATTCGAATGGCGAGCTGCTCTTCACCTACTTGCTTGGAAGCAATATGGCAAAAGCAGCTGTTCTGAACCATGAATGGGCCCAACACTTGTCCATGTGTCGGCACTTGTACAGGGAGATACACCCCACACACTTGTTCGGAAGCAAGCATGCCCTTGCGATCTTTGAGTCCTGGGTGGACTCCGCAATTGTCCGTTGAAGTGCTCTGGTTCAGGGGTATTCGAATGGCAAAACGAGTCCCGCATTCTTGCTTGGAGGCAAGCAGCTAGGGTGGTCCTGTGGGCCATGAATGGATCTCGAATAATGATGATGACGAGTTTTGGGAGCATTCGAATGGCAGGCTGCTCCTTGCCTACTTGCTCGAAAGTAGTGAGGCTAGTGCGACTCTGAACCATGAATGGACTCCTCACTTGTCCAGTTTGTTTCAGGAGCATTCGAACGGCGAACCGAACCATGCAATCTTTCTTAGGAGCAAGTTGCTGAGGTGGTCCCGTGGGCCGCGAATGGACTCCGAACAGCGATGACGACAAGTTTTGGGAGCATTCGAATGGCGAGTTACTCTTGCTTACTTGCTAGGAAGCAGTGTGGCTTAGAGCGACTCTCTGAACCATGAATGGACTCCTTACTTGTCTAGTTTATTTCAGGAGCATTCGAGCGGCGAACCAAACCAGGCAATCTTGCTTAGGACCAAGTAGCTAAGGTGGTCCCGTGGGCCGCGAATGGACTCCAAATAGCGATGACGACGAGTTTTGGGAGCATTCGAATGGCGAGGTGCTCATTTCCTACTTGATCGGAAGTAGTGTGGCTTAGAGTGACTCTCTAAACCATGAATGGACTCCTCACTTGTCCAGTTTGTTTCAAGGGCATTCGAGCGACGAACCGAACCACACAATCTTGCTTAGGAGCAAGTAGCTAAGGTGGTCATGTGGGCCGCGAATGGACTCCGAACAGTGATGATGGCGAGTTTTGGGAGCATTCGAATGGCGAGTTGCTCGTTGCCTACTTGCTCGGAAGCAGTGTGGCTTAGAGCGACTCTCTGAACCATGAACGGTGTAACTCTTGTATCCCATTTTCTGTATTCTTGTACTGTATTCTTTTTCCACTGTATTCTATCCATTTTTACTCTTCTTTTCCTGAACCGTGTATTTGTTCTTCTATCCAGTATTTATATATTCATCTATTTGTTTGATTCTTCTGTGATTCTTTTGTCTGCCAATTATTTTTTTCTCTGGATGATATATTGTTTCTCATTTATTGCATTCCATGGCTAAATTCCCGATTTATCTGAACTCTGTCTGTTGGATCTGGTTTTCTACCTAATATACCCTATTGAACCCTCATACCCACCCTATTGGATCATAACCCGCAACCCAGTACCCACTTCTTTGACCCAGTCTTCCCCATATTTTTTTCACGTTCCCTAACAAGCAGATTATATCTTCTTCCCATATTCTCTTGACTCTCCAAATCACAACTTGCCAAAATTTCTCATTAGAGCACCTGCAGTCATTTTGTTAAAAAATGGGTATATGGAAAATATAGAAATAGCAATTAGGACGTAGCGCTGTAGTCGTCAATACTCAAAAAATGGCTTTTTTGGGATGAAACGGAAGATCATCTACCGTTTGAAGATTTGTGTTTTTTTAAAACTTTTGTGAAGGACGACAGATGATCTTCCGTCCCGTAATTAAAAAAAAAAAGTAAAAAAGTGAAGGACGGCACATCATGTGCCGTCCAACACTTTTGGTCACTTCCACCTTTTCTCTCTTCAAGAGACGGGAGATCATTTTCGGATTTAAAAAAAAAAAATTTTAATTCAAATGGCAGATCATATGCCGTTTCTATATTTCGCAATTAAAAAATTCCTCTCAGATGGTATATCATATGCCGTCCGACACACAGACGGTAAATCATCTTCCGATTTCTATAATATGCATATTGCCAAATCTGCGGCCAAATATAGACGGCTACTGTAGATCGAAAACCCAAAAAATGGGTATTTAGCAAATGACTACAGATGCTTTTTTCATTTTTTGCATATATAGAAAACGACTGCAGATTCTCTTATAATCCCCAACAAATTTTGTTATTGTCATCTACAATTCCTATCTCCAAACCCTAACCCTAATTCTCTCTCTTCAACTCATCTCTTTCTCTTCCATTTTACCTCTGCTCCCGATCCCCGACCTCCGGCCTACCGCCGCCTGCTGCTCCCCCGCGACCTCCCATCGCCGTTGCGCCGCCTACAGCCCCAACGCCAGCCCACCACCACAGCTTTAGCACCTGTTTCTCCTTCTCTCCCAAATTCGACAGCAGCAACCACGACAGCAGCACTCACTGCTGTGCCACCCTCCGACCGTCGTGACCCCTTCGGCGACTCCCTGTGCGGCATTGCACCCACGATGCCAGCCTACAGTGCCAACCCCCTCCTCCTTCCCTTCTCCTCCCAAAGCCAGTCAGCAGCATCAGCAGCCCAACGGCCAGTGCCCCCTCTCGACTCTTCCTTTCTGTAGCTCACGCTGCCATCCCGTCGTCCTGCCGCCCCTGCCACTGTCGTCCTCTTCATCACAATGCACCCCGACTATCCCCCCTAATTATTGTGCTTGTGATTGATTCCGCAAGTGTTTGGATTCTCTTTGGGCTCATGTTATTGTGTTCGTGGTGATCGTGATCATCTTGCGCATCTCGTTCGTGTTCCGTTTGTGCTATTGTGTTCGTGCCCGGGATTCTATTCCCGTTATTCTCTCTTTCTGTCAGACCCGTTGTCAATTACAAGGCAAGTAACTTGTATTAATTTTTATTGTATATACAAGTACTAAATACCGCATGTAGTGTCACTTTTGATTCTTGATTCATCCCCATGAAAATTCTTGTTAGATCCTGTCTCTATTTGTTGATCCATCCATAGTCGTCCTTGTTACACACACGACATGAATATAATTTAGAAATAATCTAGATACTTGATGCATGTATGTATGTTGTTCGTGATTCATTATGTGTTGTACCCTTGTTGCATGCTAGATGTGTTAGTTGTAATCTTTTGTGGTAAATTTGTGAAACACCCATACCATGTTGTCTTGGACATCTATTATATCATGTTATTTATTTTGTTATAATTGGATTTGTTGCACATGAACTATTTGATTTAATGCATGAGAAAGATTTCTATTTTTACTGTTGGCCCATTTTGTTTCAATATTATAGACCCTGTTGAGGTCTGTAAATCAATTTAGTTTGTGAATCTAAATCGTAGATCTCACTGCCTATTTACTAAAATTTCTGACAGATCTCAGTTTCGATTTGTGAGTTGCGAGTTATAGCTGTTTTGCTACAGATGTGTTAGAAATTCTAAATTCTGTTTTATGCGATTTCTGTGTAATTAATTATTTTAATACTAATGCTAAAGATAAGATTTGGATCTAATATTTTTCTAGATATGACTAGACTTAACTGGTATTAACTCCAAATTTTTGTAGATTTATTTGATGACATTTATAAACTATTCTATGCTTGAGAACAAAGTACTATATCTCCAGTTTTGCATGTTGTTCAGTAAATAACCATGTTTTCGACCTGATTCTAGTTGCAGTTGGTAAAAACTTTGTAAACATAAAATGTAACCTACTATATCTGTTTTATCACCCTTTTGACGGATTTGAATTTCGAGCTATACTTTGTAACCTATCGCTATTTTAGTACTACTGTGTCAAGCATTTCCGATTCAAAAATTGTTGTATCTTTCTGTTTCCCGAATTACTTTGACAATGCTAGCCCGCTGGTACTAGACATACTGGAAAATACTCCAAATTTTTCTTAGATTTAATCAGTAAGTTTTTATGCCATTTTCATGCTTGTGAATACAACCTTGTGATTTTTATTGCTGAACATAATTTATGTATATAATTCTGTTTTGAGCTCTATTTCTGTGATTATTATGTGACTTATATATATGTGCTGAATTCGGACAAGAGTCTATTTTCTAGATTTTCTGATGGATCCAGATTTGATTGTTTGTGGCAACTGGAAACTCAGATTTGGTGCAGTACTGCCTTGCTGTCCAGAACTAGAAGTTTCGTTGTCCTAGCCCTTGATGAGTCGTTTGTCATCCGTTCTTGTCCTTCTTTCAACTTGTACTTTTCCCTTGTTTTCATACCATGTTTATTGACTTTTTTTTGCACTTCCATGCTTGCTTTAAGTAATAATAACAAGAAACCAAGCCGGAGTTAAAGGGAAAGATCTAATAGTGGAAAATACAGAAACGTGTACTCGGAAGAGGATCTATAGATCCTATATGATACTTGATACTTGGAGCTTGATACTTGATACATGGAGCTTGATACACGATACTTGACACGTGATTACTTGACATTTGCACACTTGACACCTGACACTTGGAGCTTGATACTTGATACTTGGAGCTTGATACTTGTCCCTGAGTCTACACTGCCCTCTAAGATCCAGTATGAAATCTAAAATGTAACTTGCATGAATGTAGTAACCATGTGGTAAAAATCTGGGACACATGCAGTGCTACCTAGATAAGACTAGTTACAAGACTTGAAAACAACATGATCACTTGACACTTGCTACTTGTTACTTGTACATGATACATGATTACTTGACAATTGTTACTCGTTACTCATTTACATGATACTTGACACTTGTTACATGCTACTTGCACCCATTATCTTTGTAACGTCCCGATTTTCATACACTGGAAAATCGTGACATAAGTCAGAATTTTTTCTTTCAATTAGCCACAATACATAGAAAAACAGGAAAATTTAAAACTTTTTATTCAATACAAATGTATTACAAGTCCGAATGTTATAAAACTGTAATAAATTACATCAGTGTTACAATAATGTCATACAAGCCCAAGTATTACAAACTTTCAATGAAAATTACATTAGATTACATTGAATAATATACAACACTTGGTACTTTCACTTGGATGCTTCTCAATATAAATAAATTACAACAATGTTACAATGGTAACCAACATATATTACAATTGAAATCAACACTTTGCTTCTCTTGCCTTGAGTCCTCCAGAATTCTGTACCTGTAGTTTTGCAATTCAGTATCTATTGAAGTGGGGACGTCAGTACATATACTGACGTTTTAAGGCTGATGACTAACAGCGATTCTCAACATTAAACAAACAGACTGATAGAAAGAGAAACGTGTATATATATATTTGATGTGTCAGTGTATGCTATGACTTAGAATCTAATGCAGGATTAACTAATGCAATGATGCTCTTATTCTAATGCAAGCAAGTCTCTGGAACAGTATGCTGCCCATATCAACATGCACCCATAACAAGCCGTTCCTTTATATATAGAAATTTAAACCCGCGCTATGAATTCTACTTTTATACTCAACATGTTTCTGAAGATACAGCATGACTGATGAAGTTACCCTGATACGGTCTAATCTCGCCATTCGTAGTCATATAGTGGTGTTCCTGTTTGCCACTATTGCTCGGTGTACCTGACCTCACTCATAAATCTGACGAACGCAGGGTAGGTATCCACAACACAGGTTAGTTCGAAGCATCCCCTGTGGCCCCCTTAGCAGATAGACCGTAGTCTATGGCTTGTTCACCTTCCTTGATATAGAGCATGACCGAGTTTCGGGGGTCCATCCCCTAGCTCCGACAAGAATCTCTCCCGCCCTTATCTTGGCAGTTCAGAAATTAGCAGACGATATGCGGATTCTGTGCTCCCAACTCGTGAGAAGGCACAGACCGTATCCCTTTGACAGGAAGGGTATAACCAATAAAGCCACCTAGTGTTGGCCTATAGAACAGGTCGGATCATAAGGTATCACCCTTAATTCCAACTCTTTTCCATCGGCGAAAATGATAATAAATAAGGGTTAAGTAGTAATAGCCATAAGTTACTACCTAAAGATGTCACTAACCCTAAACAATCTGAATGATGACAACAGTACTAACACAACATGCTAGGTCTTAAGTTAGACTTCTTAAGATAACTCTACTAGGTGCTCAACCTAGACTTACCGGAATCCCTAAGGATCTTGTTCATAGCCTATCGATCCAAAATCCCGGCAATACGAATGTATTCGCATGCTACTGCCCTGAACATGGATTCCGTCTACACTTCCGGCATGCGATCAACCTACACCAGTTAAAATCTGACGGTGCACGAGGGGTGACTCGTCCAAAGTCCAACGAGGAGTAAAATAAATACACGTCTTGATGGTCGATGGCTCCTAGGACAATGATATCACCCTAAACGAGCGCAATAACTGCGTACTAGCTAATAAGCTACATACGAGTAAAACAACTTACATACGAGCCGACTAGCCACGTATGAGCCAAACAATTTACATACGAGCCAACTTGCTATGTATGAGACAATGAATCATATAGAAGCAACCTTAAAGTCTTCTAACAACCTAGAAGAAAAATAACATGCTAGTAGCAAAACATGATCTTTTATACATAAAAGCAACATACAAAGCATTCTAACAACCTAAAAGCAGTTAAACATGCTACTCTTATCGAAAATGAACAAAATTAGACTTTTTGGAAAGGTGAGAACATCTACTAAAACTCTGTAGTTGAAAACTTTCTCAGATTAAGTCAATAAGAGGTACAAAAACCTCGAACAATCTAAACAGCGAAGCTTCAGCCAAATGGCTAGCTGTTGTGACTTGTAAAGATCATAACTCCTACTCCGCTTATCGAAATCTAACCAAATAGGACATTTTGGAAAGTTGATAACTCTACTACAGCTCTCTAGTTGATGAACTTCTCAGATTCAGTCATTCAAAGGTACAAAAATTTTGAACAATCCAAACAGCGAGCTTCAGCAAAAAGGCTAGCTGCTGTCAATCTTGTAAAAGTCATAACTCCTACTCTGCTTATCAGAATCTAACCAAATTGGACATTTTGGAAAGGTGAGAAACTCTACTACAACTCTCTAGTTGATGAACTTCTTAGATTCAGTCATTAAAAGGTACAAAAACTTCGAACAATCCAAACAGCGAGCTTCAGCCAAAAGGCTAGCTACTGTCAATCGTGTAGAAGTCATAACTCATACTCCGCTTATCGGAATCTAACCAAATAGGACATTTTAGAAATGTGAGAAACTCTACTACAACTCTATAGTTGATGAACTTCTCAGATTCAGTCATTAAAAGGTACAAAAACTTCGAACAATCCAAACAGCGAGCTTCGGCCAAAAGGCTAGCTGCTGTCAATCTTGTAAAAGTCATAACTCCTACTGCGCTTATCAGAATCAAACCAAATAGAACATTTTGGAAAGGTGAGAAACTCTACTACAAATCTCTAGTTGATGAACTTCTCAGATTCATTAATTAAACGGTACAAAAACTTCAAACAATCCAAATAGCAAGCTTTAGCCAAAAGACTAGCTGCTGTCAATCTTGTAAAAGTCATAACTCCTACTCCGCTTATCGGAATCTAACCAAATAGGAATTTTTGGAAAGTTAAGAAACTCTACTAAAACTCCCTAGTTGATGAACTTCTCAGATTCAGTCATTAAAAGGTACAAAAACTTCGAACAATCCAAACAACGAGCTTCAGTCAAAAGGCTAGCTGCTATCAATCTTGTAAAAGTCATAACTCCTACTCCGCTTATAGGAATCTAAAAAAATAGGACATTTTGAAAAGGGGAGAACATATACTACAATTTTCTAGTTGACAACTTTCTCAGATTCTGAATGGAACTCAAATTCCAAATCTTTAAACATAATACAAAGACAACAAAAACACAGCCAAAAGCTGACACTTCGAAAGCTCGTAACTTTTGCTATACTTGTCGGAATATAACAAAATTATACTTTCTAGAAAGGTCGGAACATATACTACAACTCTCTAGTTGATTACTTTTTCAGATTCCTTATGAAATTCAATTTCCCATTCTTTGAACACAACACAAAGACAACAAAAGCACAGCCAAAACCTGAAACTTCTAAAACTTGTAACTTTTGCTATACTTGTTGGAATCTAACAAAATTATACTTTCTAGAAAGGTGGGAACATATACTACAACTCTCTAGTTGATTACTTTTTCAGATTCCTTATGGAATTCTATTTCCCGTTCTTTGAACACAACACAAAGATAACAAAAGCACAGCCAAAAGCTGAAACTTCTAAAGCTCGTAACTTTTGTTATACTTATTAGAATCTAGCAAAATTGGCCATTTTGGAAAGGGAGAATATCTGCTAAAACTTTCTAGTTGACCACTTTTTCTGATTCCGTAAGGAACTCAAAATCATGTTCATTGAACACAAATCAAAAACAACAAATGCACAGCAAAAGCTGAAACTTGTAAAGCTTATAACTTTTGCTATACTTATCGGAATCTAGCAAAATTAGCCATTTTTGAAAGGGGAGAACATCTACTACAAGTTTCTAGATTACCACTTTTTCTCATTTCGTAAGGAACTCAAAATCCAGTCCCTTGAATACAAGTCGAATCAACCAAAACAGCGATTTCTTTTTTATGCTCGCTGTTTTAGGGAAACGATTTGTTTCACCCATAAAATTAACTCAGAAAATTTTATAAAAATTAGAGCATAATAATAACACATATGAGAACTTCTAAAATTAATTTGGGGTCAAAATTCCAACTTTAGCACAAGTAATTAATTCTAACCGTATAAACTACAAGATTGAATCTTTAGTGTGTGTCTTCTTCCACTTCAATATTTATATGCAAGTTTATTCTAGTCCATGATGATCATATGCACATAAAATTAGTCCAAGTTCTTCACATAATAAGCAAATAAAATAACAAAGCACTAACAAATGAGTTGAGAACCCCCCACCCCACAATTTGTAGGAAGGACTAGCTAGCTCTTCTCCTCCTTGCTCATTGTTCTTGCTCCTCTTCAAGAACAACCCTTAAATGAACCCGTGAAATTTGATTGATTTGATCTCTCTTTTCTTTGCTTTTCTTCTCAATTTTTTTCTAAACTTTAAAACAAAACAAGAAGAAGAAGAATGAGATGAGAGTGAGGGAAACAAGAAAATGAAATGGGGTTTTGCCCCATAGGTTTGGCCGGCCACTTAAGTAGAGGGAGAGAGAGAGAGAGCTTATGATAGAGAGAGATCCACTTGTCTCTCTCTCTTTGTGGCTCAAAACATTTTGAGTTTTCATTTGCAAATTTAAATTGCAATCTACATCCAATCCAATCAATTTGTAAATTTAAATTTCAATCAAACCCTAATCCAATCCTAACATTCTATTTGATCATGATTCGTCAATAATAAGAGGTATTTTTCCAAAATCACATACTACATGATTTCTTACAAACGTACAAAATTGATACGGTACTTATACGTACATATATCTATCTATATATACAGATAATCTTTATTCGTTAAAACGAATAATCTCTACCAAAGATATGTTAATTTAGAAATAGTAATAAAAATAATTTTATTACCGGCTCGAAAGATTTTAGTACCAATTTGATACATTACAAATGTATACAGACTGGGGTATATATATATAGATAATGTTTATTAACAAAACCGAGTAATATCTATCAAAACATTTCAAGTCTGAAAAATAAAATAAAATAATAATAAAATAATTTTTTTAAAAATAATATCAGAGTCGGATATTTCAGACATTTTCTTAAAAACGCATTTTACAGGATTTTGTACAAGTGCACAAAACCGATACAATACATATATATACTTACTAGTATATATATATAGATAAATTTTTATTAGTAAAACCAATAAATTTCCATAAAAGTATTTTAATTTTAAAAATAATAATAATACAAATATAATATCCGACCGGGATATTACAATCTTGCCATGCTACTTGTTCTGTTCTTGACTTAGAGTTAGTTGCTCCATTTTTGTTACATGTTTCCATGCTATATTTGCTTCTGCTGTTACTCTATTCTTGTCTATTTATTTTCATGTACTTGTTTCCTGCAATACAAGCGGCCCGTAACTTGCATTGACGGGCATTTATTTTCTTTTTCCGTTTCTTGCAAACTTTTCTCCTGCAAACTTTGGTAACCAGCTGCCCGATAGAGTAGGTGATCAAAGATTCTAGTTCACTGGATTCTTGCTACATTTATTAATTCTTGTTTCTCATTCTTGAATAATTTGTAACTTGTTACATGGATTATATTTGTATTGGGCATTTTGTCCTAGACTTGTGTTTTGTTCCAGACTTGATTATTTGAAATTTAGTATTCTTGTTTCTTGTTTCAAGTAATCCTGTTGACTATATTAATTCAGTTATGCATGTGTGGTTGACTATTCCTCTTGTATATCTCTTGTTGTATTCCTGTATATGTTGTAAAGATCCTAACAGCTTATGAATGGAGAAAACCATTCGCTAGACTTGTGTTGCGTACTCGTATTCCGTATTCCTTTTTGGGAAGCGGGGCATGACAAATGGACCCCTCACTTGTCCAGTTTGTTTCAGGAGCATTCGAGTGGCGAACCAAACCATGCAATCTTGCTTAGGAGCAAGTAGCTAAGGTGGACCCGTGGGCCGCGAATGGACTCCGAACAGCATTGGCGACGAGTTTTGGGAGCATTCGAATGGCGAGTTGCTCCTTGCCTACTTGCTCGGAAGCAGTGTGGCTTAGAGAGACTCTCTGAACCATGAATTGACTCCTCACTTGTCCATATGGTGGCACTTTTACGACGAGATGCATCGCACACACTTGCCCAGTAGCAAGTATGATATTGCGATCTTTGAGTCCTGGATGGACTCCACAATCGTCTGTTAAAGTGTTGTAGTGGGTTGATGATGTTGTACTGGGGATGCCCCGTGTAGGCTTATACACACAGTTATTTCAAAATTATGCAAAAAAATAAAAGACTATTTTTATTGAATAAACTAGATGGCTTGCTTTACTGCGAGCCTTTATTATATGCTGTGACCGTTATTAATTGTCGGTCTTTATTACATGTTTACTAATATTTACAAGGCGAGGGCGTTTGAGTGCTCTCGCGGTACTTTACGAGGTGTGCTTTCCTGGTACCTCATGAGGTGCTCAGCGTTCCAGGTTCTGGGTATTCTCTTTCCCCCCAAGTCTTCAAGTCTGTAAGCACCTGGGCGGACTACTTGTGAGACTTTGTACAGTTCGTCCCAGTTCGGGGCAGGCTTGACCTTCTTTTGTGGCTTTAAAATCTCTAGCTTCCGGAGGACCAAGTCTCCTTCTTGGATGTTGGTTGGGAGAACTCTTTTATTGTAGAATTTCTCCACCCTCTGTTGATATATGTTTCTCCGAACGAAGGATTTTTCCAGGATTTCTTCAAGTAGATCAAGGTTGGCTCAGATTCCATTCGAATTTTGTTCTTCATCGAACGAGAGGAGGCGAAAAGTAGGTATTCCCACTTCAAGGGGGATAAGTTCTTCGGTTCCGAACGTCAAATTGAACGGGGATTCTCCCGTGGGGATTCTCTTTGTGGTCCTATAGGACCAAAGTACACTTGGGAGTTCTCCAACCCATAGTCCCTTTGGGACTTCATTAATCCTTTTTTGAGGCCATCCAAAATTTGCCTATTGGCGTTCTCAAGGTCATTTGGTTTGGGGATGGGATATCGAGGAGAATCGCTGCTCAATACTCATATTGGAGCAAAACTTGCGGAATTCCTTACCAGCAAATTGCGTTCCATTATCGGTGACTAGGATGTGGGGAATCCCGAACCGACAGACCACATTCTTTGAGAAGCACTGTTAGACTTTATGCTTGGTGATTGTCGCTAGTGGTTCAGCCTCTATCCACTTTGTGAAGTTGTCGATAGCGACAACCAGGAAAGTTCGTTGTCCGGTTGTAGGTGGAAAAGGTCTGAGGAGATCCATTCCCCACATCGCGAAAGGTATGGGGCTTGGCAGGGAACTAAGGTTGGATTGGGGGATCCACTTGATGGTGGAATTTTTTTGACAGGGAATACATTGGCAGACATATGCTTGAGCGTCACTTATAAGAGTGGGCCAATAGTAATCATGATTGAGTACCTTCTGTGCCAGGGACCTTGCTTTGAGGTGGCTGCATTTCCTTCAAGGCGTAGTCGGCCTCTTCGAGAGAAAGGCACCGAAGGTAAGGTCGACCGTCACTTTGGGTATAGGACAGCTTATAAAGGACCCCCTCTACAAGAACATATGTTTTGGCTCTCACCTAGATCCTTCTTAACTCTTTGATATCTACTGGGAGGATTCCTTTGTCGAGGAAATCGATGAGGGGCTTTATCCAGAAATCTTTGGGTACCTGAGGGGCTATATGCATGAGCTCTAACGTATATTCTTCAATGCTTGGTTTCAATAGAACTTCAAATAGTACAGTACGTTCGAGTCCGTCAAGTGATGAGGATGCGAGTTTGGAAAGGGCGTATGCTTGCCCATTTTCTTCTCGTGGAATGCGAGTAACTTCGACCTCTTTGAAGGTGTCCATGATCTCCTTTACATATGCCAAGTACCTGTCCATGCGGTCATCTCGCGCCTCATATTCTCCTTGGATCTGGTTCACCACTAATTGAGAGTCTCTGAAAACTCCAAATCTTTGTGCTCCCGCCCTCTTCACCAGAAGGAGACCAGCGATTAGGGCTTCATACTCGGCCTTGGAGGCGGGAAACCTGAAGGGCAGCAAGTATTGCAGAATGAATTCGTCGGGACCGGTTAATATTATCCTAGCCTCGCTCCGTTCAAGATAAGAGGACCCGTCCATGTATACTACCCATAGCGGGGGGTTGTCCCCTTCCTGAGGAGGATCGAAGATTATGCTCTACACGATGAATTCGGCTAGGGCTTGACCGTTAATCGCGGTCCGGGGGCAATAGGTAATGTCATGTTGACTTAACTCGATCGACCATTAGTCTTCCTGAGTTCTTAGGTTTTTGAAGGACTTGCTTGAGCAACTGATCGGTGAGGACCCATATGAAATGTGCTTGAAAGTAGGGTCTGAGTTTTCGGGTAGCGGTTACTAGGGCATAGGCCATTTTCTCCATCTTCAAGTACAAAAGTTCGGCATCATGAAGTACCCTGCTTATGTAGTAAATCGGTTTCTGTACTCGATCCTCTTCTCTTACTAAGACAGCACTTAGGGTATGCTCAGAGCCGGCCAGTTAGACGTAGAGGGTTTCCCTAGGTATAGGCTTGCTTAAGATGGGAGGATGGGTGAGTGTTCCTTGAGGCTTTCAAACACTGCTTACTTCTCATCTCCCCATTGGAAACTCTTTGCTCCTCGGAGGGCTTTAAAGAAAGGGAAGCATTTGCCCACTGACTTGGATAGGAAACGCCCAATAGTGGCGAGACGGCCTGTAAGTTTCTGGACTTCTTTTATAGTAGTTGGAGGGGTCATGTCGAGGATGGCTTTGATCTTCTGAGGATTGGCCTCAATTCCCCTCTGACTCACCATGAAGCCAAGGAACTTTCTTGAGGATACCCCAAATGAACATTTCGATGGGTAGCCTCATATTATTCATCCAGAGTTCACTAAACACTTCTTGAAGGTTGGCGATATGGTCTTCTTTTCTTAAGCTTTTCACGAGCATATCATCCCATGTATACTTCCATGTTTTGGCCGATCTGTCTTCAGAATAATTTTTTCACTAAGCGTTGATATGTAGCCCCTGCATTTTTCAGCCCAAAAGGCATGACTCGGTAGCAATACAGCCCCTGATCGGTAATGAAGGACGTCTTCAGGATATCTGGTGGTAACATTCAGATCTGATTATATCATGAAAAAGCTCCATAAAGCTCAGCAGCTCATGGCCTGAAGTGGCGTTTATCAGGGTGTCTATGCTCAGAAGAGGAAAAGGGTCTTTAGGACATGCTTTGTTGAGGTCGGTGAAGTCTATACATATTCTCCACTTGCCATTGTCCTTCTTGACCATTACAATGTTAGCTATCCACTCGGAGTAACTAACTTCTTGAATGAATCGGGTAGTTAGGAGCTTTTCTACCTCTTCTTTGATGGTCTGTTGTCTATCGGGCGCAAACTTACGGTGCTTCTGCTGAACATGCTTGACTCCCGGATCCACACTTAAGCGATGCATGATCAAATCTTCGGCAATGTCAAGCATATCCTCGGCGTTCCAAGCGAACAAGTCCCGATTATCCTTGATGCAAGTGATAAGTTACTATTTCAGGTGGTGGGGGAGTGCTTTGCTTACCCGGAAGCACTTGTATTTATCCTCTTCGAAGAAAGGAATTTCCTCCTGTTCGGGTTCGGAGCTAGCTTGTCCTAGATCGAGGCGAAGTTCAAATGCATCGAGGGGTAAAACCGAGCCCCCCATAGTGGGTGTGTAACACGCCCAAGCAACTTCCTGACTCCCTTTGGCTTCGCCTACTCTTGCAGCTATGGGGAACTTCATCTTGAGGTGGTAGGCTAAAGCGACTACTTAGAGGGCCATCGCCAGCCCTGAACGACCAAAAATAGCATTATAGGCGGACTTCATATCAACCACCATGAAGTCTAATGCCTCTGTGTGAGTGGCTAGAGTTTTCCCAATGGTAACATCGAGGGTTACAATTTCCTCAATCATTACGTGGGTCCCAGAAAATTCATGGAGGGTGTACCCGACTGGCTTGAGGCAATCCTGTTTGAGTTTGAGGACCTCAAACACATTCAAGAAAATGATGTTGACTGAACTACCATTATCAACCAGAACCCGATGCACCTCATGATTTGCCATGCACATGCTGATCACGAGTACATCCCAGTGAGGGGTTCGGACGCCTTCCATGTCTCTATCTGAGAAGGTGATGCTTACTCCCAAACCCTTCGGAGGAGGGATGTTGTGCACGGAATATACTTCTTGAGCAAAGGCCATTCTAGATGAGCTGGAGGCTCCCCCCATAGTTCCTCCATGGACTGCATGAAATATCTCCATTCGTCCTGACCCTTGGGACTCAGTTGGCCTCTCTGCTCGTTTGTTGGGTCCCCTTGGAGGAGGAGGCTCTGTTTCGTTAGTCTGGACGAATTTAGCGAGATAGCCTCGTCAGATCAAAGCTTCCACTTCTTCTTTAAGGGCTCAGCACTCGTTCGTAAGGTGACCATGGGCCTTGTGGAAAGCACACCACATTGTTTTATTCCATCTCTTGCTTAGGGCATTCATTTTAGGGGGAGGCCGAAGGATCCCATCCTTGTCGACTTCCATGAGGATGGCGGAGATGTTTGCGTTCAACGGGGTGTACTTTTCAAAGAAAGGCATGGGAGATGGGCGACGCTGGCCCGAGTTATCCTTCTGAGATTTTCTGGATTCATCTTCATTGGTGCCTTTCCATTTGTTCCCGGATGGAGGCATCTTTTGCTCTTGGGGGCGAATTGCCTCTTCAAATTGAATGTACTTCTCCACCCTTTGGAGGTCGAAGAAGTTCCTAAAGGAGGACTTTTGACAATGGAGGCTTTAAGGTCATCATGTTTTAACATTATATCTGAATGCAGTTGTAGCCACCGCGGAGTTGAGCACGGAAATAGACCTGGATTCGGCTGTGAAGCATTGGACATAGCTCTAAAGGGACTCTCTGTCCTTTTGCCAGAGGTCTAACAAGGATGCACTAGTTTTCTCCAACTTTCGACTAGTGACAAAGTGTGTAACGAAAAGCTCCTCCAGTTGGACGAAGGAAAATATGGAGTCCGGGGATAGGCGTGAAAACCACTCTCACGCCGAGCCTTTCAAGGTTGCCGGGAAGGTTTTGCACAGGAGGGAGTCGGACTCTTGGTGGATCATCATTATAGTTTTAAAACTCTCGATGTGATCAACCGAATCGGTCTCTCCATTGTACGGCTCAAACGTCGGTACCTTGAAGTTGGCGGGGACAGGAAAGTCAATGATTTTCCTGGAGAACTGTATCCCCTGTTTTCTGGTTGTTCGGATTTTTGATGTATTTTGTATTGTTCCTTTCTATTTTTATGTATTTTGGATCATGGGCTTGTTGTGAGACTTTTGTTGCAATTTATTATTCTTGCAATATTATTAATCCTTATTTTGTTAGCCCAATTAATTATCTAACTTTTTTTCCAAGCTCAGCTCTTTTGGATCCAACCCAAATCCACTAACCCAACCCCTTCATATCTCCACTAATGAGTCCAATCCCCTCAATCTCCACGTTTCTCTCCGTATATCTAACATAATCACTCTCAAATCTTAACCCCCATTATCTCATCCGGCAACCCCCAAATTTAAATCCCTATTATTTAGCCATTCAATCATTTCCCATTATTATAATCATTATAATACTATTAGTATATTAACACACCTCCCTCTCTTCTCCATCTTCTCTCCCCGATTGTTCAAACCCAACCCTGCACCCCGCATTACCATGCAACCCTTGACCTGCCCTCCTCCTTCCTCCCGTATGCTCACCCCCAACCTTGAACCCCCATCGCTGCTCCTCGACCACCGTCACCCCTAGCTTCCCTTCTGATCCTCGTCGCCATCCACTGCGCGCCGAAACCTAAGCACAGAAACCCTCCATCTTCTTCCTCTGATCGCCATTGCCAAAACCCATCCCCTGCCGCTGAAACCCATCGACCACCTCCACCACTCCGGAGCCCACCTCGACCTGTCATCACCGCTCGACTCAAACCCCACCCATCTTCATCCACCATCGACTACACCGTCGCTAGAACCCATCCACCGTCGAGCCGCCACCACGCACCCCCTGCGACCACGCCAGCGACCACCCGCCCCTGTGCACTACCGTCAATCACTGTCGAAGCCATAGCCAATGTCCCCACCGTTGCTGTTCTTGCTGTCTGCTGTTTTAGGATTTGATCTCGCTGATTGTTGTTGTGTGTGCCGCCTGTTGCTTGCACATGTTGTTGTTGTGCACATAGTTTGCACGTGTATTGTCACCGTCGGGATCCTAATCCCGTTATTCTATTAACTACCAGATAATCATCTAAAGGCAAGTCACTTTTCACTCTCGAATCATTATTGTATCTCATTCAAGCTTTTCATTGAAACTCCAGCAGATCCTGATTATTTATCTTCCATTGAGTATATTGAGGGTTTACACGAGCTAACCCAAGATATTCTTGACTTCGTGCCATTATTGACTCTAAAATATTGTATCTTTTATGCATTCACGTAGTATTGATAATAAACGTTATTCATGTATGACACCGCACCATTAAACTATTGTAGAATTGATTATTAGGTTGTTGTGCTTGGATGATTGATTGATGCCTTGTTTGATGTTAAACTAGTGTATGGATGTATTCTTCATTGTGTTTACCATGCTGACTCTATGATTTGTTAAATATTGAGTTGAAGTTCATCATGTTTAGATCACTTTTATTTCATGAGATATGTCGAACCCTGATTTTTACTGTCTGTATGAAACTTGTGAGATCTTTTTGACCCATTTTTTGACATAAAAAATTATATCTTTCTAAACGAAAATTGTGGCACTGTGTTTCTAGTTTCCAGAACATCAACAATATTTAAATTCCGAGTTTTATTTCAAGAGTTATGGTGTTTTTACTACTGCTGCCTTTTTACTTCCAGAATTCCCGATTCATGTATTTTTTTCATGTTTAAATTATTAAAAAGCTAAGTTAATGTTAGAATATTGCCCTAATAAATTTCATATTATTAGTTAACAAGATTAGGAACTTAATGGATATTTTTATGATTTAAAATTTGGACTTTTACTGGTTTTACTAATGTAACAACTAAATGTCGATTTTTCAGTCAAAACTTATAATCAGTAAAGAATGATATAATTCACTTATCTACTGTTATCGGAGTCTGTATTGTGAGTGTGCGTTGGAATCGTTAGGAAGTCTAGTTTCTAGAACTTCTGACGGATCTAGTTTTGGATTTCTGTAACAGCGGGAAACTTGATTTTGGTACAGTAGTCTACTGCTGTCCAGAATTATGTTTCTCATGTTTACTTAATATGATTGTGTATACATCATTATAATTTCTGAATTAGATTGTAATGAATGCATCACATGATCTATTGCACTTTTCATATTCTCTTGTTGCATTGCTCCTATTGTTCGTACTCTTGACTTCTATTGATACCATCGTTCATCAAATTTCGCCTGATTACATAATATAATTGATTGCATCGATAAAATGTTTAACAAGCCAGGATTTAAGGATGACTTAAGTAGTGGACAATGTAGAGACTATACTCAGAGGAGGGGCCCTTGTTTTCCTAAATATTGTTTTTGGCTATTGTTTTATCTATTGATTGTGGCTTACGACGGTAACCTAATCTATCTTGTATTGTATCGTTGCCGAATTATCGTATCGTGCATTGAATATAAAATCGTGATTATTGAATATTGATTATCGTTGCCGAGTATGTGATTTATAGAGTACACCACTTAGGTCTAAACGATATTGACTGTATGTACGGAACTTGTGGTATGCGACGCAGTAGTACGTGCATTAGTTAGGCTAAAGGCTAATATACTTAGGAATTGACATAGTATTGATACTGCATGTTAAACATCGTCATTGCTATTGATATTGAACATTGTTATTGATATTACATCCACCATTGAGCATTAACATCGAATATTGAAATATCTTTTATTTTTATACCCATCACATTATTACCATTGATATTGATTATTGCTATCGTCCATTGTTATTGATTCCTATTGTTTTATTGAATTCATTATTTTCTCTACTTGCTGTTCATGACTTTCTCTAAGGATAATTTTCTCCTCTTTTTAGATGAGGTATTCACATGTGATCAAGGAGAGTTACCTGCAGGACTTGGAGAACAGTCTTTCTGAGGTTTTATTGCTTTCTAGATTGGTCGTTATTTTGTTGGACTTCTTGTATCGAGTTTTATTAACATTGTATTATGGGCTTTTGACCCGGAGATTGTTATCTTGTTTCCAGACATTGGATTATCGTATTTAGTTATTTCATGTTTTATTCCAAGTATTGTAATTCATGTGGTTGTTCTTATTGCATGCGTGGTTGTATCAATCTTGTTATATTGTTGAGTTGAACAATAACAGCTTATGGATGATGTAGGTCGTTCGCTGGGCCAATGTGACGTGCTTGTGTTCCGTATTTTTGGGAAGCGGCGCGTGACAAGAACGAAAGCCTGATGGGATGGTACCTCCCTTCTTGCTTTGCTTCATCCCTCTTCAGTGAGACCAGGCGGTCTTCCATCTTTCGGAAACGCCGAAGGACAACATCTTTGTGCTGATCAGGTCTAACGGATCCGTGAGACTCTTCGTGTCGCGGTGGAGAAGGACGGTGAGGGTTCGGTTGCTAGTTCCGAGGTGGAACTATGCTGGGGGCTTAGAGGATCTTGTTCTTAAATTCTCAAAACTCGGCCCTAGTGACTGGACCTCCTTCATTCATTCCCGCCCCAGGGGCTGTCTTTCTAGCTGAAGTTGGGGGCTCCTCTATCAGGGAGGAGTTCTTCTACAATTTCTTGGGGAGTGGCAACCCCTACACTCCCTGGGAGAGGAGATCTCCTTCGCCTTTATGGAGATGGACTTCTTCTCCATTCCCTGGGAGAGGGGGTCCTCCTGGATCTGGATCTCCTAAGAGAAGGGCTCCCCCTACTCCCTCTATGTTCCGGATGGGGGGCTTCCTCCCGAGTTCTCCTCTGATTAAGATGGGCCCGGAGGTTAGACCCCTATTGGTGATTGATAATGACTTGCCGGAGGTCTCCTACAATTGGATGATTGTGTGAGAAGTGAGGGAGTGGCTTAAGGGGTTGTGGACCGAGACGTGGTCATGTTGTTCTGGATGGCTCTGACAGGAGCCCCCCAGCACGGCCCCCTGTCACGCCCCGCTCCCCAGAATACGGAAACACGACACGCAACTAAGGCCCAGCGAATGATATATTCACATCATTCATAAGCTGTTATAATCAACTCAACAATGTAAAATAAAAATAACCCTGCAAACAAATTTTATAATCACATAAAACATGGATAACATAAAATAAATCATGTAATAGTCCATGCATAACCAACATCCAGAAATAAATACTGCGGGATAACATGCCCGGAATACAGAGTTGCAATAAACAAATATAACTAAAAGTAAAAACATAAAGCAGTAAAGCAGAGTGGAATCCATCTGCATCTTCAGAACACTTGGTCACTAACTCCTTTTGGTAGTTCTTCTTCCACTCTTTTATATTCATAAGTTCGAGTTTGGGAAAGAGAACACCCGTTAGAGCAAGTAACAGGACACTAGTAGTACAAACAAGGGACAAGGATAGGAGTATAATAAGAGAATCAAGTATAATGAAATGAATCATGTAACAGGAAGATACAACATGTAAATGAGGATAATGCAATTTCAAATTATAAACAGGAATCATGAAAACTGGTACTGAGCATATAACATGTAAACAGGAATCATGAATTTGTAAACATGAATCATGTACTTGTGACGGGACATATAACAGGAATATGCAAGTGCTCAGTGTCAATTGAAGTCTATTTATTTAATCCTAGCTAATGCACGCAATCCTATGTCCCATACCACAGGTCAGGTGCATACAAGCATGTTACGTTTAGACTCTAGTGGTGTATTATACAGGGTCAAGTACTCGGGTATTGCAGGAAATATGAGCATGTAGTCAAATCATGGGCACTAGAGGTAACCCCCGTAGGCACTAGAGGTAACCCCTGACGTGGCACTTAGTTCCATATAACTACAAACACATATCATGTAGATGGAAATTCATGTAATCATGTGATGGGCACTAAAGGAAACCCCCAAGGTACTAGTGGTAACCCCCGTCAACCTCTGACGTGGTACTTAGTTCTACGTGGCACTTAGTTCCATATAACTCGTAATCATGTATTATCACCTTGGGAAACATTGGCCCCCTTCCGAGTACAATGTTCTATATACCCCACTACTAGGTCTTTCCCTTATTACCCCGGCTTGAGATTCTTTTACAATAATTACCAAAATAGACATGAACATGCAATACCAGGGACATGTAACCATGACAGGGACAGAAACTAGGTTCAGACTGAGAAGAAAACATGTTCGGGTGCCATAAACAAACTTATAAATATTGAAACAACTAGAACTCCAATATGGACAGCAGGAAGTTGCTTCACCAAAACTAGAATTCCCGCTGCTACAGAAAAGAAAATCTTGATCTGTCATAAGTTCTAGAAACTAGACTTTCTGCCGGTTCTGACGCATATACACACGATATATAAAAGTCACAGAAACTAGATTCAAATTCTTATTTTTTACAGATTACATATTCAGGCAGCATGTAAGAGTTAAATGCTTATAAACAAAAGTAACTTGTAAAATCATTTAAAAAATTCATAAAAATCATATTTAAACTTCTAACAGTGTTAAATATCAGTGCAATTAATCTAATATTTTAATACTTAAATTAATCTACTGTTTTAGCTAATTAAGCAGGGTGATGTATATTTTAGGCTACATTCTGGAATTTAGATGTCACTATATGAAAATCTAAATATATTGCAATTCGTAAATCTAATTGCAAAACTGTCAGATGACCTGGATTCCAGACACACAGAGCTAAGATTCACATTCAATAAGTTTTAACCAATGACAAAAGGAATCAGGTCAAAAATGAAATTCTTTACTGAAATAGCATGCAGGCAGCAATTCTAAATACATGTTTGCATAAATATATTAAGTCAGAAAAATTATCAAATAATTCTACAAAAATCTAGGGTGACTCCTAATCATGTCTAGTCATTTCCAGATTAACATCAAGTCTAAATTTTACTGTTAGCATCTATTTTAATCAATAATTCATGCCAATATTCTTAAAATCAGAAATCTGGACATTTACTACCCAACAGTATTAAAAGTGTGATATCTTACAAATTACAGATCGGATTCCAGATCCTTCAAAAGTTTTAGAAAGTAGAATTATGGGGCTACAGAATCTATTCACAAGGTTTTATCAAATTCACACAGAAAGTTGTTCAAAACTTCAATGCAATATCAAATAGGTAGCAGGCCAGCAAGCAATTTCGTATTAATTGTCGACTATTAAAATATACAAGCATATAATTCTATGGCAATTAATTTACAAAAATTGTACTTCATTATTGGGATGAAATTTCTACAATTACGAGGCATTTCATGGTAGTTAGTTCCCAAAAAATCATATGCAATTAGAAGCATTCAATTCATCACATTATTCGATCATCTATTTATAAACATTCGAATATATATATATCCAATTCTTATGTTTGTGTAGTGAATATGATGTCAAGGAGTATTCATGATCGAATTACAAGTTATGAGATCAACAACAATCTAGGGGATAATAAATATGAATGGGTAACCAACAAGTGCAAGGGGTGAAAAACGAGATTATCTCACGATGGATCAATAAAATGTCTGCTTACAGGATTCAAAACGAAGCTTATATGGGAACAAAAAGATGTACAAGATAACACTTGCCTTAATAAGATGATGAAACAAATTAAAAGATTAACAGGATTAAGATCCCGGGCAACGAAGCACGTGCAAGGTACGTGCACAGAGACACGTGCACAAAGAGACAGCAACACAGCAACAATAGCAAGCGGCACGGGAGAGACAGCAGGGCTTGGTGGTTGGGGTTGCGACTGCGACGGGAAGGAGAGGCTGTCGACGATGGCAATGGTGGTGAGGTGGTTGTTGACGGCTACGGAGGCCGACGGGGAAAGGGTCACGCAGTGGTCGCAATCGACGGCGTCGACGAGGGCAGAGGGAGGAGTGCGACTCGACGGGGAAGATAAAGAGGCAGTCGAGGATCAGGGTCGACGAGTGCTGGACTTGAGGAGGATGGTGGTCAAGCTCGAAGGTGTAGAGGACGAGGAAAGAGGTGGTGGCGGTCGACGAAGGTGGACATCGGGATGGGTTTCGAAGGTAAGGGGAGTCGGTAATGGGTGGGGCGAAGCCTAGGGCAAGGAAGAGGACGGTCGAGGGGGACGGCGGTGGACTGCGAGGTGGTCGGGGGACGAGGAAGGTGGAAGGTTAGGGCTTTGGAGGGTTGAACAGTGGAGGATGGGGTTGAATAGTAGGGAGGATGAAGGGTATTGGGGTTTGTATAGGGAAGAAGTTGAAGAGGTTGGAGTTTTACTGTTGGGACAAGAATAGGGAGAGAGATTCTGGGGATTAATGGGGGTGGTTAGAATTAGTGGGGGATTTAGAGAGAGATTTGAGGGAGAACATGAGGGATTTGTTGATCTGGTCAACATGCAGATAGGAGGAAAATTTTGGGTTTGGGTTAATGGGTTTAATTAGGTATCCAAAGAAGATCCAATAGTAGTTTGGCTTCAATAACTAGGCTCCAGATTAAATAAAATGAAAATACTAATGTTGGGCTGGGTTGGGCTTAGGATTGGGTTCAAAGGAAATAAAAAAATAAGAGAGATACAAGTGTAACGCCCCGATTTCCATACACTGGATAACCGTGACATAAGCCAGAATCTTTTCTTCAATTAGCCACAATACACAGAAAAACAGAAAAATTTAAAACTTTTTAATTAACACAAATGTATTACAAGTTCGAATGTTACAAAATTGCAATACAATATAACAGTGTTACAATAATACCTTTGCAATCCCAAGTATTACAACTTTCAACAAATTACATCAGAGTACAATATATAAAGAACAACACTTGGTATTTCACTTGGATGCTTTTCCAACAATAAACAAATTACAACAATGAATAGATTACAATAATTGTTACAAATGAAATTACAACATATATTACAGCGGAAACTTATATAAAGTTGACTCCTTGCTTCTCTAGCCTCGAGTCCCCCTGAATCATGTACCTGTACTTCTGCATTTCAGTACCTGTACTTCTGCAATCCAATACCTATGAAGTGGGGATGCCAGTACATATACTGACGCTTTAAGGCTAAAAACTAGCTGCGAATCTCAACTAGAGCAAACAGATTGATGAAAACAGGAACGTGTATATATATTTGATGTGTCAGTGTATGTTATGATTTAGACTTCAATGCAAGATTACCAATGCAATGATGCTCTTATTCTAATGCAAGCGAGTCTCTGGAATAGTATGCAGCCTATACTACATACGCCCCATATCAAGCCGTTTCTTCATATATAGGATTTGAACCCTCGTCATGAATTCTACTTTTCTACCCATCCTGTTCCTGACACATACTACATGACTGATGAGGTTGCAGGTACGGTCTAGTTCCGCTATTGCAGTACAATAGTGGTGTCCCCTTTTTTCACTATTGCCTGGTGAACCGGGCCTCGCTCAAAGCCAACACGAACTACAAGATACTTGTCAACCTTCTTTCGTGCCCTCAACTTGTCATGAAAAGGCATAGAACCTGATGGAATCGTAGGGTCTATTTTCCTAGGGAAACCTCCTGTTCTTATCATGGCAGTTCAGGAATTAACAATCAAGATAAGGATCCCGTGCTCCCAACTCATCATGAAAAAGCACCGCCCGTATCCCTTTGACAGGGGAATACATCCCAATAATACCACCTAGTATCAGCCTATAGGAGAGGTTGGATTATCGGGTATCACCCCTAACACCAACTCTCACCCTTCGGCAATTTATAGATAAAAATGGTTAAGTAACTGTTACTACCCTAACAATGTCACTAACCCTAACCAAATAAGCGAGACATGCCACTGTGCTTCCAACTCATCACGAAAAAGCACCGTACGTGTCCCTCTTCTAGAGAGTGTAACAATTTTTCGACACAATTAACCAAGTCTTAAACTGGACTTCACAAGATCTCCTCGGATCCACTCATAGCCTACTTATTTAAGACAATACCTACATACGAGCTCAATGAGCTTCGTATGAGACAACAATATACATACGAGCCAAATAAGCTACGTATGGGACCAACAGCTACATACGGGCCAGGCGAGCCATGTATGAGACAACAACCTACATATGAAAACAACCATACAGGTAATCAACCTAGAAGCAACGGAACGTGCTTACTAGCAACTCTTGATCTTAGAGCAACAGAAGAGTCTACTAACAGTCTAAAATAGGCATTCTACCAATAAGAAACCCAAAAGCGACATAAACACCTTCTGATAGCCTAGAAGCAACCAGTGCTACACATATCGGAATTTAATAGAAATTTACTTTTTAGAAAAGTAAGAATATCTACCACAACTCTCTAGTGGAACACTATTTCAAATTCAGTAAGGAATCCAAAATCCGGTTCATCGAACACACGCAAACAGTTTACCCAAACTGCAGATTTTCAACAAAAAGCTGAAACTTTGCAAGCTGGTAACTTTTGCTCTACTCGTCAGAATCTAACAAAACTGGGCGGTTTGAAAAGGTGGTAACATCTACTACAACTCCCCAGTTGACCACTTTCTCAGATTCCAAAAAGAATTCCAAATTCCTGACCTCGATCATATGCAAACAATTACCAAACTACAGATTTTCAAAAAAAGATGAAACTTCTGTAACTTGTAACTTTTGCTCTAATCGTCGAAATCTAACTAAACAGGACAATTTGAAAAGGTGGGAACACCTACTAAAACTCCCTAGTTGACCATTTTCTCAGATTCCATAAAGAATTCCAAATTCGTGACCCTCGAACATATGCAAACAATTACCAAACGACTGATTTTCAACAAAAAGCTGAAACTTCCGTAGCTTGTAACTTTTGCTCTACTAGTCGAAATCTAATGAAAATGGACAATTTGAAAAGGTGGGAACATCTACTACAACTCCCTAGTTGACCACTTTCTCAGATTCCATAAGGAATTCCAAATTCCTGACCCTCGAACATATGCAAACAGTTACCAAACTACCGATTTTCAAAAAAAAAGCTGAAACTTCCGTAGCTTGTCACTTTTGCTCTACTTGTCGGAATCTAACGAAACTGGGCAATTTGAAAAGGTGGGAACATCCACTAAAACTTCCTAGTTGACCACTTTCTCAGATTCCAGAAGGAATTCCAAATTCCTAACCCTCGAACATACGCAAACACTTACCAAACTACAGATTTTCAATAAAAAGATGAAACTTCTGTAGCTTGTAATTTTTGCTCTACTTATCGGAATCTAACGAAACTGGACAATTTGAAAAGGTGGGAACATCTACTAAAACATCCCAGTTGACCAATTTCTCAGATTTCGTAAGGAACTCCAAGTTCCTACCCATCGAACACATGCAAATGGTAATAAAATAGCAGATTTGACAAAGGAAAACTGAAACTTTGAAAGCCTATAACATTTGTTCCACTCATCAGAATCTAACCCAAGAGGGCAATTCAGAAAGGTGAGAACGTCTATTACAACTCTCTAGTTGGTCGGCTCCTCAGATTAAGCGAGTAAGACACTCAAAAACTACAAGGAATCAACACAGATACAATTCCAACCCACCAAATACACAGCCAAGCTGAAAACTTTCAAAACCCATAACTTCTACTCTGCTTGTCGGAATTTAACCCGAGAGGTCAATTCGGAAAGGAGAAAGTCTTTACTACAACTACCTAGTTGGTCCGACCCTCAGATTCAACTATTAAGACACTCTTAAACATCAAAGAAGCAAAACAGCAAGTTTCCAGTGCAATCAGGCTGCTGTGTTTTGTAAAAAGCATAACTCCTACCCCGCTTATCAGAATTTAACCCAAGAGGTCAATTCGGAAAGGGGATAGTCTCTAATACAACTCCCTAGTTGGCCCGAATCTCAGATTCATCACTAAAAAATGACAAAGAATCAAAACAGCTAGCACACTCATCTCAAAGCTGGCTGCTGCATCTTCCAAATACCATAATGCCAACTCCGCATATTAGAATTTAGCCTGAGAGGCCAATTCGGAAAGGGGAGAGTCTCTACTAAAATTCCCTAGTTGGTCCGAACCTCAGATTCAACCATTAAGTCACTCCAAATCAAAGAGTCAAAACCGCAAGCACACTCAGCTCAAAGCTGGCTGCTGCATATTCCAAATACCATAACTCCTACTCCGCTTATCGGAATCTTGCCCGAGAAGCCAATTCAGAAAGGTGAGGTTCCCTACTACAACTTTCTAGTTGGCCCGAACCTCATATTCAACCAGTAAAACACTCAAAAGTATCAAGCAACCAAAACATCAACGTTCAGCCAAACAGCTAGTTGCTGTTTTTGTAGCGGTCATAACTTTTGCGTCTCTTATCGGAATTCAACCCGAGAGGTCAATTCGGAAAGGGGAGAACGTCTACTACAACTTCCTAGTTGGTCCGAACCTCAAATTCCACAACGAAACCCAAGTTCTAGCCCCTCGAAGCTACTGCGACGCTAACCCGAAAATAGTGAGCTCACTGTTTTGACTTGAGACTCGCTGTTTTGGGGAAAACGCTCGTTTCACCCATCAAAATAACTCCGAAAAATCTATGAAAATTTTAGCATGCTACTAACACCTTGGAGAACCTCCGACATAAATTTCGGGTCAAAATTCCACCTTTAACCAAGTTAAATAAAAGCAACCCTACAACAACCAAAACCGAATCTTTATGGTTTTAATTTGTGTTCTACCACTTCAAACTTTGCATACACTTTATTCTAACCCATATACACATGAAATTAGTTTAATACTACAATATACAACCATAATAGTCCTAAAATAACTAAAAATACATGAGATGAGAAACCCCCACCTAATATCGTGTAGGAAGAACTAGCCACGCCTTCTCCTCCTTGCTCCTTGTTCTTGCTCCTCTCAAGAACACTCTTTGAAAAGAGGACCCATGAAAACCTAACTCTCTTTTCTTTTTCTTTTGATCCTCTCTTTCTTTTCTTTCTCAATCTTTTTACTAAATGAAAACAAGTAAAATAAGAAGTAGAAATTTGTAGAAGGAAGAGGTGTAGAATGAGATGAAATGAGATGGAAACACTTCAAAAATGGATGGGTTTCTTTCCCTAATGGAGGGAGGCCGGCCAAGGGTAATGGGGGTGTTTTATAATGCAAGGGATGAATTTGTGTGGGTGGGAATGAAGCCACATGTCAATGGTTCTCATCGTTAATCAATTGGGGATTTATTTGCAAATAATTATTGCAATCACCCCCCTAATCTAATCCTTACCCTCCATCTCATCATTTGGATCAAAACAAAATATAATTTCCCAAATCACATACTACACGATTTGTACGAACGTACAAAATCGTTACAGTTCAAACACGTACATAAATCTGAATATACAGATAATTTTTATTAGTAAAAACGAATAAATCTGTACAAAAAATAATTTAATTCCGAGAAATAAAAATAAAATAATTTTATTACCGGCTCGGAAGATTCCAGTAACAATTTGATACAAAACAGATATATACAGACTAGTATCTGTATATATAATGTTTATTAACAAAACCGGGTGATGTCTACCAAAAAAATATTTCGATTCTGAAAATAAAAAATAATAATAATAAAATAATAATTTTTTAATATCTGCCTGGGATTTTCTGGACATTTTCTCAAAAATGCGTTTTTCAAGATTTTGTACAGGTGCACAAAACTGATACAATACGTATATATACTTACTAGTATATATATCTAGATAACTTTTTATTTGAAAAACCAAGTAACTTTCATTAAAAAATATTTTGAATTTAAAAATAATAATTATCTAAATATAATATCCGTCCGGGATATTACAACAAGTCAGATTCAAGAGAGGGAATAAAATTACATATAAAAAAATATAATTTACATGAATACAACAAAAGAAAGAATACAGTCCAGTACAATAAAAATGGGAGTTACACCCCCTTAACATGGGAGGTGGCTGTTGAAGTTGAGGTTGTTGAACTTGTAGGTCAATTTGAGGAAGAACAATTTGAAATGGAGGTGGAGGAGGGTTGGCTCGCTGGCTTGAGGTCGCCGCCTTTCCTTTACCCTTAGGAGGCATGTTGAAAACTGTTCTTATCGATGAAGTTTCGGTCAGGTTTTCTTCGAAGTTCCCACAGACGGTGCCAACCTGTTACTGCTTTTTTCGGCGTGGAGTAACCAGGTGATGTGGATTCTTTGGTGGAACAATCAAGAAACCGACCTGTTGACTTCTGATGGTGTTGACTGCAGTGATTGCTTTCGCTTGACCTGCAAAAGGTTCGAAACACCGGGATGGATTCCGGTGACGAACCCTCCGACGCTCAAGTCAGTAATCTCAAATATTATGAAAGAGTGTTTAAGGAAAAAATATTAATTACCTTTTTAAGGTGGAGGTACAGGGATATTTATAGTCGCCTTTAGAGACAGTTAAGAGATAATCATTTATCTCTATATCCAGGTGTTTTTGGATAAGAAATAGAGCTTGAATCGTTTCATGATAAGAGATTTGGTTTAAATCGCCTCTTAGAGATAACCATGAATTCAGATTACTCTTTAAATGACCTGGACTGGTTTGTAGTGGGCCGTTACCCTAACCCGGTCGGACGGACCCATTTTCGGGTTATTAGGCTTGGGAAAGACCCAGTTCCCATTTTCGGACCCGTTTATAGATGAAATTACCATTTTACCCCTGAGAGCTTTAAGATCCTTGTCCGATTTGAACGGTCCTGATTTAATTCCATTTTTACCCATATCAATTGCTTTGAGTTATCAACAAACAAATACCATACATTAATCTGGAAGAGTTTATGAATGGTGAGATAGCTTTTTGGCTGCTCATGCTTTGAGCACTTATCTGGTATTCCTTTTTTAAGAAATGATTGTGATGATATTACACTTACTTGCTTCATGTAACACCCCGAATTCCAAAACATACTGAATTCGAAGTTCTACAGGATCTTTACACTTCTTTCGTACAATTTTACAAGGAAATAAAACTTTTTGTTACATCAGAGTTTACACTTACATTACATATTTACAGCAGAAGCAATGTACAATGAATTACATGAATTGAAAATGTACAACACTTGAATCAATCTTTAATCTGCATGCATTCTTTAGTCTTGTTAATCACTTTACCCTGCATAAAAACTGTGGGCGCGTCAGTTGCTTACAACCGACGAAATATTATACACGACTATCCTCTCTATGCCGAACAGTATAACGATTCTCAAATACTTAAACAAACCACAAGCTTGATCACAACTAGAATTACAGGGGACTATCCTATAGATTTCGTGTCGTGCGGTGCACTTAGTCCTTAATGCAGTTATGTATATTATATGACACTAATGCGTACTTGTTCAGATTCTAAGCATCCCATACTACATAGGTCTGAGGCCAAGCCCTTAACCGTTCTTCATCTTGTAGGGTTCAATCCCTCGTCATGTCTTAAACTACTACTGTAACTACGATAAGTATCCTAGATGTTCTATGAGTTGCGAGCTCATATCCAGACAGCCTGGAGGGGAATCCCATGTCATGTCACGATGCATCGTGAAGAATCTATGGACAATTCAGCCTCAGTCATGGGACATGACACCACCCGCAGTCACCAAACACCCCACAAGTGTCGCCTGCGGTACGGACTCCTGAAGACATATCCACGTCATGTCACGACGCATCGTGAAGACAGCCTGTGAATACTCTCACATCGTAGCTCCGAGGCCCTCATACTCGTGTTTTTCTCTTATTTTCATCACATCTTCACTATGTATCTAGTCCTTAGTTATTTAAATTATGAACAAAATCATTTCTCTAGAGTTGGCCCTTCCACTATACCGGTCTTAACCATTTATTCAACATGATCCAAATCTTGGTCTTTTCATTTCAAATTTCATTTCAACATATTTCTTTTTCACTGCCGGTATGAGGCTTAACTACACTCTAGTTCTCAATTCCAATTCATAATCACAAACTTGAGTCTTTATACTCATAAACTCTTTTCCACAATAATCATGATTTCTATTTAATTCTATGAATCAAAACTCACATATGAAGTTCAATCTTAAGTTCTTGTATTTCATGCTCAAAATTTCTTTCCAATAATACCTTAGATTCCCATACTATAATTTCTTTCCTTTACTCAATTCAATAGTCATAAGGTCGTATTTTTCACTCATATACAATATTCAAATTAGGCAATAACATCCATAGATAACACACTTAAATTTTCTTTCATTCAAATTCCTAAATCACTTATCATATTTACAAAAATATCAACTTCATGCAATTCTACTTAATTCTTTGCTTCTAAACCACCTTTACTTTAGTTAAAATCATGCCCAACTATTTTTCTTTAGGTCCACATAATTTTAGAATAATTATAGTATTTTTCCCAAATTTTTAGTCACAAATCAATTTTAAAAACCAAAAAAATCAAAAAAAGTTAATTTCCTGTCGAGGCCAGGAAACGAACTCACGACCACAGGGTAACCAACCGCCACCGAAAGCCAGAGAAGCCAAGGCATCACAGCGATAAGGAAAGGGAAATAATTAAGGTAAAGTGTGCCACGGTTTCGGAGATTTTGAAAAAGACAAAAAAAAAATTGCTCATGCCAGGTTTCGAACCCAAGACCACCAAACCTAGACCCACGGCTACAGTAACCGAAACTCATTGCACCGACTAACTAGTATGGCCAAGGTGCTAAACTGATATGGTTTAGATTACTGGGGTTATAAGCTAGGTCTCTGTTCTTTTCGATTTTTTACAAAAAAGAATGTTTTTGAGTTCTTTCCTTCTCCAAATTTATTCAAAAACTTGAGATTTTATTTTTCATCTCAGTACAGCATTTTAGTAAATTAAAAATTGATTTTTAATACAAACCACGTAATTTGCTTCTTACTTCATTTGGTTCTTAAATTTTCGAATTTAGGAAAAACAAGCATATCCTCCCTATAATTTACACTTAAAATTTTCCTATGTCACAAATAATATTTTATTAATAAAGTACAATTATCTCAGCAATAAACTTCATTTTTCATGCCAATTAACAACTCAATAATCAAAGCTACATATTTCCATAGTTCTTTCTCTAATTATTCAACATATAAGCATGTAATCTAAATTTAGCACAAACAAATAGAGCATGGTAGCATGTTAAACATCTACATTAACAAATCATAGTTTTGCAATCAATTTAAATCTCTTTTAACACACATTCAACTAATACAATTTGTCTCATTTTCATAATACATGGCTAGATTAATTAAAGTTTCTCCTTAATTTATCAATCACATCCTAACATGATGTCTAATTAGAGGTTTAAGAGAACCACCCACCTTAAATGGAGAGAAAAATCAAAAGAACTCCTAGAGAATCTCCTACAACGAATGAGCAAAGCCACCTAGATCAAGCCACCTTCTCCTTAATCAAGCCTCCTAGATCAAGCCACAAAAGTCACCTTCTCCTTAACCAAGCTAGAACTCGAGCCTCTCCCTTCTTGGTCCTTGAAATGCCGGCCTCCTCCTTGGATTGAAGAACACACACAACACTCACTCTTTTCAACTCACAAAACTCCTCAATCTTTTGCCTTACTACTTGTATTTTTTTCCTCTCTTTCTATTCTTTCTTTTCAAAATTTTCAAGTGTGAGAATGAAGAGTGTGGGAGGGGGTATTTATACAATTTTTTAGGGTGAATGGAGGGCTAGGATTAGATCAAATGGTTAGAGATTAAGGGACAAGATGCACTAGGGAGTTATAGAAACTACCCATGATGAACAACTACCTCTCCACCACTTCCATCTCTCCCACTCTCTCCTATCCTATCCGGCCTAGGTGAAAAAGGGTGTGCAAAGCACACTCCATTGCATGCACATGCCACCTGGTGTCCCCCATTTACAAATTTGTTCATGTGACAAATTTAATTGTCCATGAAATGAGTCTACACTACAAGTTAGACCATTTCAAAAGAGAATTAAAGTAAATAGGCTCACTAATGGGCCAATCTAACCATAGGCATTAAATAATTAAATTAATTAATTAATAGAGTGGGCTTAAAAGAGACAGTTAGGCTTTTAAAGAGAATATTTTTTGGAAAATAAAGAGAAAAAATGCTATATAAAAATATTTTATTCGAAAAATTATACAAATGAAATTATACATGCAAAACACGTAAAATCAAAAAATCTACATAAATTAAAATTAGGGTGTTACACTTCACACCCTAAAAACAATTCAAGCACATAATTTCCAAATAAGGGCTGCGACGAAGCAGGTTTGATTTGAATTGCTTTGAATTATAGATACATACAGATAGTAAACATTGCTCTTAATTGATTTATGGAGACATGAGATGAAATTATGGCTGCTCATGGTTTCTACTTTGTTTCTAGTACAAATTTATTTTTTGCTGAATTCTTGATATAAACATATATTACACATTGATCTTGATGGATTCTGTATACTAAGATGCATTTTCACTGCTCATGGTTTGAAGTTTGTTTCTAGTATCAATTTTCACTTCACTAAATTCATGATATATATAGATATTACACATTAATCTTGATGGATTTTTGGACACTAAGATGTCTCTTTTGGCTACTTATGGTTTCAACTTTGTTTATGGGGACAATTTCTATTGTCTTGAATCCTTGATAATTACATACACTACACAGTCCTCTACATTGGAAATTGAGGGAGCAATTCATAAACAAAGAGTTAGTGAAGAAAAATTGAGGGAGCATTGCACTAAATTACAAAACTTCTTGGAACATGACCAACAATGTGATATTTATGGAAAAGAGTTATTTAAAGATCTTAGAGAGTTGAAAAAATTATTGCCAAAGGTGATAAGCAAATCAATTGACATCCTTAACTTTATAAGATCTTATTGGGATGAAGGTGGTTTCCAAAGTGCATGTTTTGCTTATCGAATTTTGTTGACTATACCGGTACGGTTGCCTTGGCCAAGAGGAGTTTTTCTAAGTTAAAGTTGATAAAAACTTACATTCGAACTGTCATGTCACAAGAAAGATTGAGTGGATTGGCTATGATATCAATCGAGAATGAGTTTTTGGAGAAGCTTAAGTATGATGACTTAATTGAAGAATTTGCTTCAAAAAATGCAAGGTGGAGCATATTTCTTTGAACCAAATTGTAATTCAAATCTAATTTTGATTTTGCAAGGAGAAGCTTAAGTATGATGACTTAATTGAAAATTTTGCTTCAAGAAATGCAAGGAGAAGCATATTTCTTGGAACCAAATTGTAATTCAAATGTAATTTTGATTTTGCAAATATAATCATATTTTGTTTAACTTTATGGTGTAGTTCAAGATAAAAAACAATGTAATTATGCTTTTATCAAAGATAGGTCGTTACAACATAATGATTTCCACAAATCTTGTGCTTCAACTTCAACTTAATTCTTTGAATTGTCATGTGAAGGGATCTGGGCCTCCACAAGTTGGTGTTCATGGATAGTATTTTACCTGAGGGAACCAAAGTAGGTATTATGTTCGAAGCCAGGTATTCATTAATCAATTAGTGTTTTTATTGCTTAAGTTTACCATTAAATGCTTCATCTTTTTCACTAACAAGTTCCTTTTATTGACATAAATTACTTGATGAGTATATAAAAGAATCTGAAATATATCGTCATTGCTGCAACAATGTGGTAATTAGATTTAGTTTTCGGATTCCATGATTGCATCAAATTATGCTTCTGGGTATTATCATTTCCAACTGTAATGTGCAGGTCAGTCCTTCACAATTTGAAGCTCACGTTGGTCGTGCTTCAAGGTGGAAGCCGTGAGTATTGAAAACTTGAATGCCTTGATTAAACCCTCTCAATTTTGACAATCCTATTCAGTTCCTCTTTTCATTTTCTTTTTAGATTTAATAATATTTACACTTCTAATGGTGTGTCACTTCATGAGCTATTCATTTCCCTGTGAAAAGATCAAAAATTGTCAGTCAATGAAAATGATGATCTTTGTAGCATCTGTGCGGATGGTGGATACCTTATTCTTTGTGATCTCTGCCCAAGGTCTTTCCACATAGGTAAATCTTAGTTTGTTAAATGTTATATAGCTTTGTTGGAGCTTACAAATTTTTTAGTTCCTAGACTGATTTTTATTTTAAATTATGAAATATTTTTGCATAAATTGCTTTCTATGCCTTACTGTACTTTTGGTGTTTTCCATGGCTTTGTGTAAATTTATTTTATTTGCTTTTACTTTTACTTTTTGTTATTATTATTAAAAAAAATACTATGGGGCAACAAAACATGAGCTTGGCTAGGGCAACCCGAATCTCCGGGCCGACCCTGAATGGAAGTAGCATCAAACATAATTTCTCCGCTTTATATGCAAGGGCATGGACTTGGGTGTGAAGATTAAACTTGAGGAGACTAACAGAGGAGGTTCAAAGAGATGAGAAGAACAGTTTGTTGCAGTCACTTATATCCATTCCCCTTGTTGATGGAAGAGATACAAGCACTTGGAAGCTTACAACTTCTGGTTCCTTCACGATCAAGTCCGCCTACAACTTCTTCATCAATGGAGGTCTTTCTTCTCCCTTCTGCAAGGCCACCTAGAAGAATATTATGTCTCTCAAACGCAAGTGTTTCATATGGATGTTGAGTTGGAATATACTTAATACCAAAGACTTTCTTACAAGGAAGGACTGGGAATGAGACTCTACTTGCAACTTTTGTGCCTCTACTCCTAAAACAATATATCATATCTTCTTTGAATACCCATTAGCCTTAGAAGTGTGGTCACACTTCCTGAACATATTTCACATTCCCACCCTACCACCTACACTGCATGAGTGTTTCAACTAATAGTGTTTTGCACCGACTCACCTACACGTAGCTTAAGTATGGTGTTTGTGCACTACTGTTTTGTGTTGGAGCCTTTGGTTGGAGAGAAATGCTAGAACTTTCAATGCTAAAATTATTGTTGCTTCTTCAGTTATAAGAGATGTAATATTCTGGTTTTCTCTTTGGTTCACTACAACTCATCCTAGCAGGAAGAATGCCAAGATGGAGCAGAGGCTTGAAAGGGTTGGATCTAGGACTAAGATGGTGCAAGGAATGAAGAGGTTGACAGCAACCGATCCGATTGTTCTCAATATTAGCCACTATGGAGACTACATTTTCGGTTAATTTAACTATGTTTTCAATTTCAGTACTTGTTTTATAACTAGTTATAATCCAAGACTATGGTGATAGACTTGTTTTCTTTTTGGTTGAAAGGGGGTAAGTTAGTCTTGTTGTGCTTGAAAGCTTGTTTTGACAGTATAGATGTGCAAGGACTTGTCGTTAGGACTAGTAGAGGTGTACGACAGTAACCCTCTACCCTCTCTACGCTCTAAAGGGGAGTTCATCTATTCTACCCTGTTATGATTTTCTCGCTCGACTGACCTATCCCCAATCAACTAGCTTATCTGTAATAACATCTCTCTCTCTCTCTCTCTCTCTCTCTCTCTCTCTCTCTCTTTCTCTCTTTCTATATATATATATATATATATATATATATATATATATATATATATATATAGTAATGTTCTGTTGTGCACTAGGCCTCCATGTGCACTCGTGTGCACTCGGTCTTCCCGCCTTCGTATCGACGATCCGAATCGTTCGCATTGATCTACACATCTAAATTAGTCTAAATATGTAAAATCAATTCATTTGAAATTCAGTTGCCCATCCATGGATGTGTTACAAAATTGTATGGCTGAAAAATGTTATTTTATAGTCACATGATGGATGGGTAAATAAATTTCAAATAATTTAATTTTACATATTTGAACTAATTTAAACGTGTAGATCAATGTGAATGGTTCGGATCGTCGATACGAATGCAGGAAGGCTGAGTGCACACGGAGGCCTAGTGCACAACGGAACATTACTATATATATATATATATATATATATATATATATATATATATATATATATATATATATATATTAATTTGGTAGGGTTTCCCTACAAATTCTTGATTAAGAAAAAAAACCCAATGTTCTAGAGTAAATTATTTTTAGACCAAATCTCCTTTTTAATTAATTATTTTACTAAATTAAATATTTTTTTCTTTGCATTTTCTATCTTGCCCTTCTAAAAAGGAAAGAAGTTTTTCTTCACATAATAATTCAATAAAAAGAAACAATTAAAATTAGAAAATTTCCTTGTGTTATGCAAGAATTTCCATACAGTCAAATAAAATAATCAATAATACTCAAGAACATTTATATGCAAGGCGGAGTTGAGGTATAATTAAGGTTCATGTGCTCCATCAAACATGATGATTTATCATCCTAAAAGAAGAAAAATAGAAAAGGGAAAGAGAATGAGATTATTTTGAGGATGATACATGAGGTTTGATGTACCTCCATTACCACCATCCACTGTTTCCTTACCTCGGTATTGCATTTCTATTTAATTGAGGATTTCTTATTGGGATTTCATGCATTTTTGGTATGCTCCTGCTTTGAACTTTAAATCGGGAATCATACTTTACTGCACAATGGTTTCTTGATAAATACAAATAGTACACATTGGCAATTTATTCTTCATATGGTTCTGCGCCCAGATAATAAAGAAATACCGTGTTTTGCTAAGCCAAATCTTATGTTAACACATAAAGAAGTACAATATTTTGTTGTTGATGATTTTGTTTAATCAATATATAAGCTCCTTCTTCACACACACATATATATATTGTCTGGAGGGATAGAATAAAGGGGAACAATTAAACTTTTTTCCACAGCAAGAACATAATTCTTAGATTTGGATAAAAGTTAGCAGCAGTAGAAATGTAGAGAGACTGAAGCTTTGTATTGAACAATCATCTTTGTAATCAACCTAGTACGAATTAAAAATGAATAATCAAATGTACATATTACATGTATTTTTATTTTTGTATTTTAGAGAAATTTGGAGCAACAAGTGTTCTTACTTTTTGGTAAATAACAATCTTTCTAATTCAACAAAAATGAAAATTTCCAGTCTAATAATACGTTGTTCAATCAACTTATCTTTTCCATTAAGTGATAATTACATTTCCTCCATAGCTATTACAGCTGCTTCATGCACTTAGCACAAACTGTTAAAATATATTTTGTATGAGCTGTATATTCTGTTTCCCAATTTATAGGAAACAAATTTTCTCAAATCTCTCTCTTCCTTAATCTTCTCAATCGATTGTACCCCATCTCCAAGAAACAATGTGTATATATATATATATATATATATATATATATATATATATATATATATATATATATATATATATATATATATATAGGTAGACAGTAGAAGAATAAAATATGAATAAGAAAAAAAATTTATTTTTCCCCAAATATGATTTCAATATGGTATCAGAGCCTAACATATTCTAGGCTACGTGAAAAAGATGAAGAAGAAGAAGAGGTGTTGTCTTCCCACCGATCCTCGAAGTCGCCTGACTCCGAAAATACCCAACCCCGATCAATCCAACCCCGTCGATGACCCCGATCACCGTTGAAGTTGCTGTCATCGCCGTCCGAAAGTTCCAAATCCCTCTAATCTCGTCGATGACCCCAGTCACCGTCGAAGCTGCTGCCGTCGCCATCGAAAGCTCACCCCGATCCTGCCAAATCCCTCCAATCCCGTCGACGAACCCTGTCGTCCTCGTCAACGACCTCGATCACCGTCGAAGCTGCTGCCGCAGTCATCGAAAGCTCACCTCGATCTGCCAAATCCCCCTGATCCCGTCAACATTCCCTAGCACCCAGATCTGATATTTGATTGGGTCTTCTTGCTATTTGTTGTTGCTATGTGTTTGCTGAGTTGCTAATTGGTCAAATCATGAATGTATGTTACTGTTTACTGAGTGAGTTGCAGTTTGCTGAGTTGCTGATTGATCAAATCAGATATGAGGAAGAAGAAGAAGATCTTGATCCTGATTCTCCCTATCGTCCTCCTGATTCTGTCGAAAGAGCACTGATGGCCACTCATCCAGCTTCCTATCCCTGATTGGTGTTTGCTGGTGTTGCTGTTTGCCGGTGTGTTTGGTGTGGTGTTGTGCTGCTTGCTGTGTTACTTTTAGTACTGCTTGTTGTGTTTCTATTTGCTATTCTTCACCATGGGACCAAAACAACCGTATGAGTCAAGGTAGTGTACTCATTGTGGCAAGATCGGCCACATGAAAGCTCGTTGTTATAAGATTAACGGCTATCCGGAGAATTGTGATTATAGCGGAGATACTCGGAAGAAAAACTGCAACTAATCCACTAGCATTGTGTCCTCTACATTAGTTACTGCTGAAGGTAATGATGGTAAGGCTTTTAATATTTCTACCTCTGTTATGAATAATGCATGGATAATTGATTCAGGTACTATCGATCATATGACTTTTGATTCTAGAATAGTCCAAACCTTACAACCATCCACCAAATCCAAAGTGTCAACTGCCAATGGAGATCCTGCAACCGTTACTGGCGAGGGTTCCATATCTCTCATAAAAAACCTAACCTTAGATAATGTGTTAGTTGTGCTCCTTGAATTTCAACCTATTATATGTTCCTCAAATAACTATTGCCTTATATTGTATTGTGATTTCTTAGCCCTCCCATTGTGAATTCAAGGATATTCAGACTCGCAAGACGATTGGTTATGGAGTTATACACGGGATGCTCTATTACCTGGATTTGGAATCGAAAAGTTCAAGCACGTTGACTCAAGCTATTTCTGTGGAAGGATCTGAGGGGGAAAAGAAGAAATCAGAGATTTGGTTATGGCATCGACGTCAAGGACATGCTTCTTTTGGTTATTTTTGAATAAATTATTTCCAAGCTTATTTTTGAAGTTGAATTTTTCTACCTTTCGGTGTGATGTGTGTGAACTCACAAAAAGTTACGTGTCTCTTTTCCTCCAAACCTAAGTAAGAGCTCTCTCCCATTTATGATTATTCATTCTAATATTTGGGGACTATCCAAAAACACTACTTTTGGAGGAGCAAAATGGTTTGTGACATTTATTGACAATTGTACTCGTATGACTTGGATTTGCTTGATGGTCTAAAAGTGAAGTTAGTGGCTTATTTCAGAAATTTCACAAATGGGTTATGACTCAGTATAAAGCACATATTCAAGTTCTTAGGAGCGAAATTGGCGGTGAGTACCTGAGTTCGAATTTGCAATAATAATTGGTGGAACATGGGATTGTTCACCAGACTATATGCTCATATACACCACAACAAAATGGGGTTGCAGAAAGGAAAAAAATGACACTTGCCCGAGGTGGGCTGTGTCACTATTATTCATGGAAATATGTCATTCATGTATTGGGGGGAGCCCTGGCATCAGCTGCATACCTAATCAACCGACTTCACTCTAGTATCCTAAACTTCATCACGCCATTTCAAGCATTAACTGAAGCTGTGAATGCACCAACTGTTGTCAATTTGCCACCTCGTGTGTTTGGGTGTGCCGCATTTGTTCATCTTCATCAACATGAACGGAATAAGTTATCTCCTTAAGCTATTCGCTATGTTTTCGTGGGATATGCAACAGATAAAAAAGGATATCGTTGTTACCACCTACCGACTCAAAGGATGTTTGTGACTATGGATGTTATGTTTCATGAAGATGAGATATATTTTTGCTCTGAGGTTGAACTTCAAGGGGAGTGCCGAAGTGAAGTTCAAACTCTTGCCTATAACAAAGTGGTTACCATTCAGATTAAACAATCGGATGCAAGGGAAAAAATCTGGATGAAAGTAGTGACGATCACTCGAATGAAGAAGATATTCACGAGTTATTACAATCAGTGCCAAATACAAGGAGTGAAACTCTGGATGTAAGTAGTGACGATCACTCGAATGAAGATTTGCTTGAGGAAGGAGATTTCCACAAAGAACTGCAATCAGTGCTGAACCTCCATGAAGATGAGTCATTTCTACCACCATCACTGTCAGAACCATCTCCACCACCAGTACCAACAGAATCATCTCTACCGCTAGCAGAACCCCAAAACCAATCGTCATCGCTGTCCAAAGCTCAAAAAAGAGAACTCCTAAATCGTACTACTAGAGGTATCCCAAAACCCACTTATGAGTCTGATCCACTAGTAATGTCAAGTATCTCATAAGTCATTATGTTTCCACTCACCGATTGTCTGAATCAAATAAGTCATTTATGAATTAATTATCTATTGTATCTATTCCTAACAGTGTGCAGGAAGCCTTAGCCGATCCAAGGTGGAAAGAAACTATAGATGAGGAGATGAAGTCCTTGAAGAAGGATGAGACTTGGGAGATAGTCGAATTGCCAGCAGGAAAGAAGCCGGTAGGATGCAGATGGATTTATACCGTGAAGTATAAGTCTGATGGTTCAATAGAGCGATAAAAAGCAAGGCTGGTTGCCAAAGGGTACACTCAAACTTATGGAATTGATTATGATGAAACATTTGCACATGCGGCAAAGTTCAACACTATTCGAGTTTTACTGTCACTTGCTGCAAACCATAACCGGTCGTTGGAGCAATTTGATGTGAAGAATGCTTTTTTACATGGGGAATTGAAAGAAGAGGTTTATACGGATCTACCACCAGGATCAAATAGACCAGTCCAATACAGTAATAAAGTGTGTCGGTTGAAGAAAGCACTGTATGGTCTCAAGCCGTCGCTAAAAGCTTTGTTTGGGAGATTTACAAAATCAATGAGGACATTTGGATATTGTCAGAGTAACTCAGATCATACTCTGTTCCTGAAAAGGAAAGAAGGTAAGATTACTGCTTCATTATATATGTGGATGATATGATAGTAATTGGAAATGATCTTGAGGAGAGAAAGGCATTAAGGAACTACTTGTCACAAGAGTTCGAAATGAAGGATCTTGACCCTTTGAGATATTTTCTTGGTATCAAAGTTTCTCGCTTTAGAAAGGGTATATTTCTGCATCAAAGAAAGTATGCGCTTGATTTGTTGAAGGAAACTGGAATATCTGCTTGTTAGCTTATTGATACACCGTTAGAAGAATGATTGAAAATGTGGAATGACCCTGATCATGTGTCGTGTGAAGGGGAGAGATATCAGAGATTGGTAGGACGATTAATGTATCTTGCACATACGCGGCCAGATTTGTCATATGCCTTAAGTCCGGTGAGTCAATTTATGCATGCCCCTCGTGAACAACATATGAATACAGTGATGAGAATCCTGAGATATATAAAGTCTGCTCCAGGAAAAGGCGTCTTATTCGCAAAACATTCTCACTTGAAGGTTGAGGCATATACTGATACTGATTGGGCAGGATCTGTTGATAATAGGCATTCCACTTCAGGATACTTTATGTTTGTAGGAGAAAATCTGGTTACATGGAGAATCAAAAAGCAAAATGTTGTTGCACGCTTGAGTGTAGAGGTTGGGTATCGAGGAGTAGCACTGAGTATAACTGAAGTTTTATGGCTTAAACTTTTGTTACAAGATTTGTGTTGTGGTCCAAATAAGCTTATAAAGGTGTATTGTGACAGTCAAGCGGCGTGTGATATTGCAGGCAGTCCAGTCCAGCATGATAGGACGAAGCATGTAGAGGTGGATAGGTTCTTCATCAAGGAGAAATTAGATGACAAAGTTATTGAGATATCTAAGGTGAAATCAGAAGACCAGCTCGCAGATATTCTCACCAAGGCAGTTTCGAATCAGTTCTTCTTGAAATTTGTGGACAAGTTGGGCATGTTCAATATCTATGCACCAACTTGAAGGGGAGTGTTAAAATATATTTTGTATGAGCTATATATTCTGTTTCCCAATTTATAGGAAACAGATTTCCCAAAATCTCTCTCTTCCTTAATCTTCTCAATCGATTGTACCCTTTCTCCAAGAAACAATGTGTATATATATATATATATATATATATATATATATATATATATATGTATATATAAAGGTAGACAGTAGAAGAATAAAATATGAATAAGAAAAAATATTATTTTTCTCCATATCTGATTTTGATATTTCAATACAAACTGCACACAATCAACAAACATAAAAAACAAGGAATTTCTTTTTTTTATTCTAGTTATATCTGTAGCCATGTTCAAATTCATTTCCTTCATGTCTGTTACTGCTCTCCCATTATTCTCCAATTTATAGTTAATTCCGTAGATTTGAAGTTGATGAAGAGACTGAAAATTAGGAAATTCGCAGTTGACATTAGGAATGTTTTGAAAATTTAATAGCTAGAAATTTCATAATTTAGAAAATTGGGAATTTAGGGTTTTATTGATAACGGAGATTTGAGGTGAAGGAAAGGAGATCCAAACCCAAGACTTAATTGGAGGGGGAGGAGGAAATAAGGAGGAGGGGTGGTGAAGAGGATGAGAGGAAAGATGGACAGGTCTTATCAAGTCTCAAATAGGTTTAAGATGAGTTCACAAGTGGACAAGAGTGAGGAAGAGAATGAAATGAAATAGGGGTAAATGAAATATATTTATCCTATCATTTATATAAAAGCAAAATAGTAACTTCACATTTCAAAACTGACGGCACGGGTAAAACTTTTTTAAAAAAACGTTAAGAGGTAAATTAATTCAGTGAAATGTTTTTTTTTTTACCGGTAAAAGGTAGGATTAACCTAGCTCACAAAAATAAATATATAGATGAGTAAAGAGTAATAAGAGTTATAACCTAGATGGAGTAGATTGGCGACAACCGAGCTCTGTGTGTGCTTCTAATCTTGAGATAACATACCATTGAGTCGTACAGAGGGCATTGGACATCTGTCATACTCCTTAACTAGCCCAAGGGTATGATCTCATCCCCCAGGCACACACCGCAACAAGTCCAAATACAAAAAGCCAATCCTCCAAAAGATAACAGAGCATAATAAAGTTTAGAAATTACAAGATTTAGGACAGACAATGTCCCAAAAAAATAATTAACAGATCCTTAAGCTGAGTTGCTAAGCCATGGATCATCCCTAGAAATTCCCTGCACTGCGTTGTGAGTAGGTGCCTCCTGGTCTCATCAGGTCGCTATCCCCGGTAACTAGAAGCTCTTGAATAATCCTTGCCTTCTTCTTTGACTTGCCGCTAGCATCTAACTAATGAGAGAACAAAAATTTGGTGTTAGAGATAAGCTTTTCCACGGCAATAGATTTCTTGTTAAAAGTATTATCATTACGAGTATGCCAAATGCTCCAACATGCAGCAAGTGTAACCAAATACCATGAGTGTGTGAACTTGTGCTTATGATAGTCAAAACACCAGTGTGTGAAACAGTCAGCAATGGATGAGGGTAGATGAAGAATGTTGAAGCGGTGTGTGAAATATTTCCATGTTTGAATAGCCACAGGGCATTGGAAGAAGATGTGGAAGGTGGTTTCCATTGGACATGCAAAAGTTGTGCATGTTTAGATCACCATCCCATCCCTTGGAGTGAAGTCTCTCTTTGGAGTTGAGTATCTCCTAACTCAACATCCATATAAAAATCTTGCATTTGAGGGGTGCTAGGTTCTCCTAACAAGCACGGTAGAATGGAGATAAAAGTCCTGAAATGCTATAGAACTCATATGCTGATTTCACAGTGAAGCTCCCTGTGCTAGAATGTCTCCAATGTGAAATGTCAGGAACAGTAGAAGGTTGTACATTGGAGAGAAGCTGCAGAAGTTGGCCTTTTTCAAGGCTAATTGTGGTGGAAGTGGAAGTGTGAAGGCTTGGTCTCCAAGTCCATCTGCCATGATCCATGATACCTTGAGAGTTTAAAGAGGCATCTTTGTTCCAAGCTGCTTCAAAAAGAGCAGGGAACAAAGTGGGAATGTTGCTATCTTCAATCCATTTAAAGGTCCAGAACTTAAGCAGTTGCCCATCTCCTAGTTGCCAGGAGATTCCTTGTTCGAATTGCTCTTTGAGCTTGTAGAAATTCTTCCAAAAGTCAGAGGCTTAGGATTTGCAGATGAAGGAATTGGTTGCTCTGCTGAAGTAGAGGAATTTGAGAACTTGAGTGCAAAGGGATTCTTCAGATAGAATTTTCCACCACCATTTCATAAGTAGGGCATTGTTAAATTGGCTAAGGTTTAAGATCCTTAGGCCTCCTTGCTTTTTGGGCTGACAAATGCACTTCCAGTTTGTACAAGTGGTACCTGAAGCTTTAGTGTCTCCTCCTACCCAAAAGAATCTGCTCTGAATCTGATCAATTCGAGCAATTACCCATTGTGGTAGTTTGAAGAAGGAAGTAAAGTAGGTTGGCAGTGCACTGAGAACTAAGTTGATGAGAATCAGTCTCTCCCCCCCCCCCCCAGATAACAGACGCCCCTTCCAGGTGGAAAGTCTCCTCTCAATTTTTAGAATAAGAGGTTGTCAATCCCTCTTCTTAAGTTTACCTTTGGAAAGGGGCATTCCCAGATACTTGGTGGGAAGGGAATCCTGTTTGCATCCCAAGATTTGAGCGAAAGCTTGAAGCTTAGCTTTTAAATGTCCAAAATAGAGAATGGAGGATTTGGAGAGATTGATATGGAGGCCAGAGACATTTGCAAATATGTGTAAGAGCAATTTTAAATGGAGTACATCTTGTTCATCACCTTTGCAGAAGATGAGTGTGTCATCGTCAAATTGCAGTATGGATAGCTCAGATAGGGAGCCCCAACTGAGAAAAAGTGCCATTATCTCTACCCGTTCTCAACATTTGGACGAGAACATCAACCCCCAAGATGAATAGCATCGGAGATAAAGGGTCACCTTGCTTCAGTCCTCTTTTGGATAAAATGGTCTTACCGGCAACAACATTAACAAGAACAGAGGATTTGGTCGAGTGGAGAATTTCGTTGATCCAACTGCACCAGTGTGGGCCAAAACCCCGTGCTACAAGAATCTGCTCAATGAAAGTCCAGCTAAGGGTATCAAAGGCCTTCCTGAAGTCTATCTTAAGCATAAGTGTGTTAGAATTTTTAGAGCAGCAAAGGTTGATTGCTTCGTGGGCAACAAGAAAACAGTCGACCATGGACTTTCCTTTGAGAAAAGCACTTTGTGAAGAAGAAACAAGAGTATGCAGTTCTGGACTTAATCTGTTAGCTAAGATTTTGGTGAAGATCTTCATAGAACAATTGAGAAGGCTAATGGGGCGGAAGTCAGAGATGGTGTTAGCACCTTCACACTTAGGAATGAGGACGATATTGGAGTAGTTCAGTGTGTTAATGTCTGCCTTTCCATTCTGAATGTCAAGAAGCATGCAGCAGAGATCGTCTTGGACTATCTCCCAGTGTTGTGGTAGAAGTGCATAGAGAAGCCATCGGGGCCAGAAGCCTTGTCCCCATTCATGCTGAAAACTGCCTTATGGATCTCTTCTTTACTGAAGGGAGCTTCAAGCTTAGAGAGATCAAGAGAAGGGTTGGGGTATAGAGCAGTCCAGTCAACTTTGAAATCTGGGGGTGAACTAGATCCATAGATTTCTCTAAAGTGTTGCTCGAAGCATAATCTGATAGAGAGTTGATCTGTGATGAAATCACCATTGTGAACTAGAGAATAAATATAGTTCTTGCGCCTTTTTTCCATTAGCAGTAGAGTGGAAGAATTTGGTGTTGGCATCTCCCTCTTGGATCCAAGATATTCTAGCTCGCTGCCTCCAATAGGTAACCTCTGCCTGTATCAGAGATTGGTAATCCCTGTGGGCTGCAGAAAGCTCATTTGCTTGCGCATTGTCAAGGGGTTATAAGTCATCCAGGATATCTAGACTATGAATTTTCTCTAGGAGGGACTTTTTGCGAATAGGAATGTGGCCGAATTCCTCGTTTCTTCAACGTTTGATCCGTCTCTTCAGAAGCATTAGTTTGTTGGCAAAGACGTCAACCGAAGAGCCTGAGCAAGAGAACCAAGACCACCAACTAGCAACAGCAGGAGTGAAGCCTGAGTGGGAGGCCCAGGCCTTTTCAAATTTGAAATAATTCAGTGAAATGTTAGAGGGGTTTATTAATTTTTACCCTTTAATATACAATTAACTTTTTATTTTATTTTTGCTACTATAACTTCATTCATATATGCTTGTTAGAGCATCTGTAGTCGTTCCCTATATTTCCAAAATTTGAAAAAAAAAATAGGGAACGAGACGTTGTAGTCGTTCTCTATATTACCAAATTTTATAAAAAAGGAACAGTAGCCGTCCATATTTGAGAGAAGATATAGAAAATTCTCAAATATAGGAATCGAAAGATCATCTTGCGTCCGTTCTAAAAAAATTGTCTCGGACGCAAGATGATCTTGCGTTTGAAGAACAAAAAATATTTAAAAAATAAACAGGTTGGACGCAAGAACCGATCATTAATTTTTTTTTAAATGTGTCGGACACAAAATCATTTTGCGTCTGACTATAAAAAAATTTGCTGAATCAATCGGACGATCGTAATTTGAAAAAAGAAGTAGAAAAAAACCCACGGACGCAACATCATGTTGCGTCCAAGAGATTTTCCCCCATTTTGATATTTTAGTTTCTATGGAATAGAGCCTACAAGGTTATTTATGCATATAAAGTTAATTTGAGATTGGTTTGATTATTTGGTCAAGGGATGTGATGTAATGGGCCTATTGGAATTATTATGTGTTCGTATGCGTACAATTATTTCTTTTATAAATGGTTTGGACTGATTTTTTTATATTTTAACCAACGGCTGAGATTCAAAATTAAAACGATCATCCACCGTTGGACCAAATTTTGGGTTTCAACGACTACAAACCCAACTCAAAATTTCTATTTCTGAAAGCCAAATATGAAAATTTTGAGTCTAAACGACTACATATGCTCTTATACATGATGTATCTTTTGGGTGACCGTCAGTCCCAACTGCAAGTTCATGTCATTATTTTAGGTGGGCCCTATATCAATTTTGGAGCTAATCATGTCAATCCAGAAAGGACATCTATTACACGTATATGATTTTTCATTATATACAAGGTGGTTTGTTTGACCGAAAAGTTACTGTAGGAAAACAAATTTGATGAAAGTGTATTATTCATGGCTTTGTTTAGGTGTAAAATATGTTAATTTGGTTTCTCCACTAAATTATTACAGCTGATTTTGCCTATTTCTTTTTCCACTTAAAAATTAGAGGAAAATGGAGGGGAAAAAAACTATTCATGTGCTTTTAAATTAATTCTTTTCTTCTCTCTCTTCACATTATCAAATCAATAAAACAACTTCACCTACTCCTGTACAATTTTACTACTTTTTAAAATTTCTTCTCTTTCATCACTATCCTACACTACAATAAAACTACATCCAAACAAACTATTTAAAACTTATTTCTAAATATTTCTTTTCCAAATAGTAATCTTTTAGTTGAATATATTTTATAATCAACCAAACCACCCATACTTTTTTGGGTTTTTTTTGTACTTTTTAAGATCCTCTCTTTTTAACGGACACAGTGATCATCTGAAACTGACAATCAAATTACAGTGTATTCAAAAAGTTCACACATTCTTAGCTAGGGGTGGCAACAGGTCCGGGCCAGCCCAGTGCCTGGTCTGGGTTGGACCCGAACCAGCTCCGACCTTGGGGCTGGTCCAGGTTGCCAAAATGGAGGTAAAGCCTGGCTCGGCTCGGCCTGAAAAAAGCCCGACCCGGCCGAACCAAAATCAGCCTGGCCCGCCCACACTCTATCAACCTTTAAATATATATATGTGTATACATATCGTCATATACTGCAAAATATATGTATATATGTATATATGCATATAGATATACTCTAAAATATTTCAGAAGTCTGTAAAATGGTTGCGGACATTAAAATTAATTGATCACTATCCACTACTCAATTTGCCAACCCCCGCCCTTTGAAAACTTTAAGTCCCACATTAGTGAGATGAGAGAAGTGAGGAGGTAGAGTTGGCTATAAATAGCTAGGGTGGGTTGGCTAATTGAGTAGTGGGTAGTGAGCAATTAATTTTGTTGTTCACACCTATTTGATATAAACTTTGAAATATTAACCAACTAATAAAAAAACAAAACAATACAAAATCCAAACCCGCCACGGCCTGACCCGGACCACAGATGATGGGTTGGGTCTGGGCCGGGAACTTGCAATCTTTGGTCCGCCCCTGCCCGGCCCGGAATTCAACTAATCTCAACCCGCCATGACAAGGGACCGGGTTTAACTTGGCGGGTTTCAGCCAGGCCCGTCTACCACGCATATTCTTAGCATAGGGGCATATAGTGCATACTCAACCTAACCTAATTACTTGTCAGTGAAAGCTCAAAAAAAAATAAAAGAAAAATTATTTCATGGCCAAAGCTAGAGGTTAATTTATTTTAAAATCCGATGAATTTTATAAATACTAGCCCCAATGTCCTAGAATAACTTATTTTTTGTAACGCCATGCCCCAAACTCAAACAATTTATTTATTTATTACTATATTTAGTACAACTGCCCCCTACAGGATGCCTCTCAAAAGGTGGTTAACCAATTAGGCGACTCTTGATCATAGTCAATTATATTTATTATTAATTAATCTTGTTAATCTCCCGTTAAGGGATCAATTTAATCCCGCCTTTTCTCTCTTTGCGCTGACGTCACAGCAGAGCACCCCCCCTCAGGTGGGCCCCCACTCCCACGTCAGCACGCCACACACATTGCCCCCTCTCCTCCTGGGCCCCATGCACCTAGCTCCCCCACATCAGCAGCAGCAGTAGCTCTGTCGCTGTCCTTCCATGGGCCCCACTCGCCCAACAAATTCCATACAATACCCCTATAGGAACTCCTATAGGGCAACCTCTTTATTCTTTATATTATATGTATAATACTATATATTATATCTCTTGAAATTACAGGGTGTTACATACACCCCCCCTTTAGAAATCAGCATGCTCGCTGAGTACGGGGCATGCAACCTAGTGCAGGATCTCTTTTCTAGTCGATATAGAATGACGTACCATGGTTTAGCTAATTCTAGCGTACTGTCTCTGACCAAACTGTCAGCATACTGACCTCAGCTCCCTCTCAGGCATACCCACCATGACCCACACTCGGTGTCAAAAGTCAGCTCTGATACCATTTGTGTAATGTCCCGCCCCAAACTCAGACAATTTATTTATTTACTAGTACAACTGCCCACCACGGGCTGCCTTTCAAAAGGTGGTTAACCAATTAGGTGACTCTTGATCATAGAAAATTATATTTATTATTAATTAATCTTATTAATCTCCCAATATGGGATCAATTTAATCCCGCCTTCTCTCTTTTTGCGCTGACATCACAGCAGAGCACCCCCCGCCCCCCCTCGGGCGGGCCCCCACTCCCACGTTAGCACGCCACACACACTACCCCCTCTTCTCCTGGGCCCCACGCGCCTGGATCCCCCACGTCAGCAGTAGCAGTAGCAGCTCTGCTGCTACCCTTTGATGGGCCCCACTCGCCCATCAACTTCCATACAATATCCCCATAGTAACTCCTATAGGGAAACCGCTTTATTCTTTATATTATATATATTACACTATATATGATATCTCATGAAATTACGGGGTGTTACATTTTTAGACCAAACCTCATTTTAATCTAATTATTTTACTGAATTAAATATTTTTTTCCTTGCATTTTCTGTACTATGCTTCTAAAAAGGAAAAAAGATTTTCTTCACATAATAATCCAATGAGAAGAAACAAATAAAATTAGAAAATTTCTTTGTGTTATGCAAGAATTTTCATTCAGACAAATTGAATTATCAATAATACTCCAAAACATTTATATGAGAATCAATATTGATTTAAAAATCCTACGAAATTACCCTTAACAATTTTAGAGTAGAGTTGAATTTTTTCAAGTTTTCAAAATATTGGTTTCTACCGGTAGAAACATCGGGGTGGACCTCTTTTGTTGTTGAAAGTTTTGGTCTATTGGTATGACTTTTTACATGGTATCAGAAAAAGGAAAAGGTCGAGTATAACTACCATGTTTTATTAATAAGATCGTAAAAAAACAAAACAAGAGGACTGGGCAACTGTACGTAGGAAATAAAAGATACAGATATAAAGTAAAACATTAAAATTTTCAACATTTCTGAGAGGGTGCAACATTTCCACACTGAAAAGAACATCTACAATAACTGAAGAAAAAGAAATTAATAAATTATGGGAACTAATATAAAATTTTGATATTTGTTGGGGATCTGTGTCGAAAAACACTTTAAGAAAGAGTAATGCTACACCTGTTACTAATCTTACTATCTTAGCCTTTTCTATATTAGGTGTGCACACTACTAGTAGAGTTTATACTAATCTTACTATCTTAGCCTTTTTTATATTAGGTGTGCATACTACTAGTAGAGTTTATAGTAGAATAGGCTGTAGAAATTTTCAATAGTGGTCTGTTAACTAAGCTAGTAAAGAAAAATATAGTCAGATTGGTTGTAGGTGTAACATTACTTTTAAGAAAATCCAAACAGAACAAAGAAGATAAGAGAAGAAAAGACGAGGAAAGAGTTATTAAAGGTCACAGCATTTTTGCCCTTCTTATTTTGTCGAAGATGATTATGTTTTCACACTTTGTCAACGAGTCAAGGAGAGTAATAGTTTGCAGACTCTAGATAACTTAACCCTTTAATTATTTTTATAGAAACAAAGTTAAGCCTTTATCTGGTTATTTATGGTACCATCCAAGTATATCGAAATTTAATCAATAATGTAAAAACCAAATCAACAATTATGGTACCAAAAAGATGACCAAATTTATTTTTTTAGGGTGTTGACTCTTAGTTTGGTGTGCACGAAACGTGCTCACTCATACTAATAAGTTTGAATTTAGTGTGTCAGATTTTCAGGATTAAATAACATCAAAAAAAGATCCAAGAGAGATTCACAAATATACAAATAAGAAAAGTAATAAAGGAAGATTGCATATACAAGCAAAAGAGGAAGATATTCAAAAAGAGTTCATGATTAATTGGTCTACAAGCAAAAGAGGAAGATATCAAAGACCTGAATTTTCCTTTCTATTTTCGTGAGTTTTTAAATGTATAAGATTTATTAAAAATGGATTAGTTTATGGTAAGAAAACAGAGTGGATTCGGAATATACAGCGCGATACCGGTCGACCGTACTTCATCACCGGTCGACCGTATCGCAGTCGACTGCAACCTTGAGTTGCTTGAGAAGCAGTCGACCTTTCACCTCTCTACTTTACGTCAGAGAGCTGAATGGTCGACCGCACCATAATGACGGTCGACTGCACTTTGCGCTGTGTATATTCTTGGAAAGTATCATTTTCATTTTTGATCGATACACTTTCCCGTCTATTAATATTGACGAATCCACTGTGTATTCCCCATCTAATTACTTCTGAGAAAACTTCTGAACTAATCCTTCATTTAATCAATCCGAGTGTGAGCGTTTATTTGGTTGTATTCTTCAATCAAAATCATTAATGATCTTGAGTTTTCTTTTCATTTCTTTTCCACTTCGGTGTGATTGACGGGACTTGGATTAGAAATCTTGTGGGTGTAATAGGTCTCTCGGCCTGAATCCGAGAATCACTGTACAAGGGTTTTGAGTATAGTAGAACGCTTGTGGCGGAGAATTGCTACAAGTAGGTGATGTGGACGTAGACCTGATGGTCGAACCACGTTATATCGCTGTGTCATTTGTGTTTGCTTTTCTTATCACTCTTGCATTTACTTCACTTTATTTTATTGTTTTTTAATTACACACGATCACCCTATTCACCCCCACTAGGGTGATTAACAGTGGTATCAGAGCAAGGTGCTTATAAAAAGCTTAAAAGCTTAAGCAAAAGGTCCAATGGCCGAAATCCCTCCTCCCCAAAACTTGTACTCATCGAAGCCTTTCGTCTCCAATGGGGCAAGTCTTACATGATCACCATTTTTTTATGGGAAATATTATGAAGTCTGGAAAGTTCGTATGTCTCATTTTTTACAGATGCTCAGAGAAGAGGTATGGAATGTATGTATCAACAAAACAGAAATCCCAGTCAGCGATGGAAAAAATAGAATTCAGAGTTATCCCTCAAGACAGCAAATTCCAAAGTCATGATGACTCTTTATGCAGGGTTAAACAATGGAGAGCTAATGCGATGCGGGCGTAACTGCAAAGCAGCCTACGAGATCTAGAACAACATGCTGAAGCGGATGAAGGGACCACTTCCGAGGTAAAAGCTAAAGTGAATTTGTGTTTCTATAAGTCTGATGTGTTTCGCATGTTGCCATGAGAAAATGTGAACCAAATGCTCGCCCGTTTCGATATCATTGCCCACGAGCTTGAGAGCTTGGGTAAGGGGCTTGATGATGACCGAAAGGTCAGAAAGCTCATAAGCTGTCTCCTGCCAGAATGGGACGTTAAGGCCGTAGCAATGAGAGAGACTCTCGAAGGGAAGGAATTCGATTACTATACATTTCAAGGAAAGCTAAAGACGTACGGGATGAAAATGTTGGAGACAAAAAGATCCACGCAAAATATCGGGATTCAACCAAAGACTGAGGAGAAAATCATTGCATTAAAGGCTGAAAAAGTCCGACCATCAAAAGCTGATTCAGATCATCAGAAGTCAGATAAGGACATTGTTCTATTAACAAGATAATTTGGTAAGTACCTTAAACTTTGGTAGGTATCAAGAAGAAAGGGAAAAGGAGAAGGAGGATATGTGCTACAAGTGCAAGAAGCCCGGACACATCCGTGCAAACTGTCCTATTCAACAAGACAGAAACAGGGATCACTATCGCTCAAATCCAAGTCAGAAAAAGAAGGTGCTAAAAGCAAATTGGCTAGACTCAGATTCAAGTGAGGAAGAGCAAGGTTACGACAACGTCGGCTTCATGACTCTTGGGAGTGGTGAGGTGCAATCACCTTCTCAAGAAGAGGTAATCGAAAAACCAACTTATGATGAACTTGTAGATATGTGTAATGGTTTGAAAGACTATGCTAAGAAACTAAGTCGTGAACTTAGGCAATATAAACAAAATTCTAATGAAATACATGACGCTTGCATAACAAAAAATCACAAACTGAAAAATAAGAATGCCCTAATTTTGGAAAAACTTGAGTCATGTCGAAAAGATCATGATGTTCTGCTAGAAGAAAATGAGATTTTAAAACAACAAATTTGTGAATCGCTAGAAAAACATGATGATCACTTAAGAAAGATTCAGGAGAAATCTGTTTATATTGCCAAGCTCACAAATGATTTAGATGAATGTAAAAGAAAATTTGATAAAGTAGTGGAAGGATGTAATGAAGCCCTTAAACAAAATATGATTCTTGATGCCACACTAGATACTCTTCGTTGGAACACAAAAGACGATGAGTTAACTAGAAAAGACTGTGTAAAAAGGTAATTGAGCTTGAAAAGATTGTTGAAAAATATGAAGGGTCCAGTTACCTTATTACAAAAAATTCAAGATCCTATATGATAATCAAGGGCTTGGTTACGAAGAGCCAGTACATCATCAAAAATGTAAAACATCAAATCATATACACTTGAATAAACTCCAACAAAATCATAAACCAATCCAAAGCTATGCAAGTGTGCATGACTCAAGACATAGTCACATCACATGTCATTACTGCTGTAGATTAGGACATATTTCATATAACTGTTTATTAAAAAGGAATACTAATTTTGTTTGGGTAAGAAAGAATGTTAATGCAGGATCAGAACCTCAAAATTCCATGCAAGTGGTCCGATGCCCTCAACTTAGAAGATCGTAAACACCTTGGTAGTGGACGCTCGAGAGGCTCAGCAAGTTACACTAGCAGCCACCATCTCTATCAAGGAAAAAGGAGAAGGATCTTGGTCCTTCATATAAGTATAGCATCGGGTAAAATCTATACTAGACTGAAATTATATTAAATATGCATCTGCTGAATTTCTTCTGAAATACATGAAATGTGCAAACTTTAACATAAAATCACTTTGTGAATGATCGGTCGACCGACCAGTTGACCGTACATGCCATTTGTTCTTATCAGTCGAGACCGGACCAGTCGACCGTCCACCCCTCTGTCACTAATTTCTAATTTAAAACCCTCTATTTGGTGGTGAGCGGTCGACCGTATCGATGAACCGTTCGACTGATCAAGTCGGCTGATCTGCTTATTCCCTCTCTAATATAAATACGTCTTCACCCCCAACCTCTCAACCTCACAAAAAAACCCTAGCCTCCAAATATAAACCCATCTAATAAACCCTCATCTCTCAATTTTTTCGTCAAGAATTTCTCAAGTGCTCTCTCATCCTTTATCTCAATGGCTTCCTCTTCACACAAATCGAAGGGCAAGAAAGCTGTTGCCTCCAAATCTGTCACCAAAGAGGGTATAATCTTTCGCAATTCTCAATGTGCTGATCTTTACTTTTCTGAACTTGCTAATGGCCCCGTTGTTGCAAATCGGGTTATAAACTTATCATCCTTCGAAGGGCAATTCTCGGTTATGGTTAGGATCCTTAGAGAATTTGGTTGGAAAAACTATCTTGCCACTTCTAGCACCCACTCCGAATCTTTGACCCTCCAATTCTACGCCAATCTTGATGGTCTTTAAGATGGTGATCTCACCCTCTCCTCTATCATCCTTGGGAGGAGAGTGAAAATCACTCTCGAATATCTTCGAGGGAGATACGAACTTCCCGAAGGGGAATTCGATGCATGTCATCTTGATTTTAAAACCCTTGAGTACAAACCGAGCCACAACGAACATAATATTAAATCAATGATTGTCCAACAAGAATTTTCTCATCTTCCTCATCCCACTCCTACCAACTTTACCGATACCGCTCGTGTTCTCAATAAAATTGTTAATGCTGATATTTGGCCCAAGAAAAATGATAAATCAGAAATTAGGGTCAATCAATCCTTTATCATCTTTCTTATTCTTGGGGAGTATAAATTTGACCTTGCTACATTCATCATTCGTACGATGAATTATGCTACCACCAAAAATCGTGGTCTTCCTTTTAGCTCACTTATTTACAACCTTGCCATTGATTCCCGTATTGAGGTCGGAAATTATTTGCTCAGTAAAAGTCCTATGCCCATCCTCCCTCAACAAATGGGCATTGATGTCCCATTCAATTAGCGAGCTCGTCGTCGTCAAGCTCAATAACAAGCAAGGCAAGCAGAACAAGAACCACAAGCCCTTTCCTCCTCGCATCACAAAAATGCCTCCTCCTCATCATCATCATTTGTAACCTATGAGCAAGTCTACGGCTATTATGTCAACACACTTGAATACCTGCAAGGTATGGAGGATTAGGAGATTCTTCCTCCTCCTAATGGTGAGGAAGGTGAAGGTGGAGAAGAAGAAGAAGAAGAAGGAGATGATGATGAGAATATTTAATTGTAATTGCAAATGTTTTATCTTAATGTATGCATGAAATTTATCTTAATACTACCTTCATGTGTGATGACACAGAATTTTATCTAGTTGCGTTTGCTGTATCTATTTTTATCATTTTTGCGGTCGACCGGTCCGCCCTCTGTGAAGCGTCATATTTTTGTCAAAAGAGGTGCAGTCAACCAGTATGCTCTCTGGAAACCTATTGAAACAAAACCGCAGTGTACGGTCGACCGGTATGCGCTCTGGATGATTCTTAAAAAAAAATCTCTTTTTGCGGTCGACGTTGAGGTCGACCAGTTTTCTCTCTGGCCTATATTTTCAAAGTCTTATAAAATTAATGTTCCTTTCTTAAAAGTTTTTTTTTTTGTTGCTTTCATGTGTATTAGGGAGAATCTCGAATCTATGATATTATGAAGAGCTCTCACTGTATAGCAAATAGTCTCGCTATCAACGGTATCATGTAAAAAGATTCTCTTCCATTTTTTACCAGATTGTATTCATTATACTATCATAAAATGTTTTCTCTTTGGTGTTTTCATTAATGATTTGTTCTACGAACTTTCCAAGGTTTATTTTACTTATGTCTCCTCTATTTATTCCCTCTTGGTGTGTTCCAAAAAGGGGGATAATTATTTCTAGAATGTTTTCGAAATGTTCTTTACTTATTCTGTTAATCACCCTAGGGGGTGAATTGGGTGATCGTGCAGAATTAAAAAAAATAAAATAAAGCAAAGTAAATGCAAGAGTGATAAGAAAAACAAACACAGATGATGCAGTGAGATAACGTGGTTCGACCCCCAGGTCTACGTCCACACCACCTACTTGTAGCAATTCTCCGCTATAAGCGTTCCACTATACTCAAAACCCTTGTACAGTGATTCTCGGATTTAGGCCGAGAGACCTATTACACCCACAAGACTTCTAATCTAAGTCCCGTTAATCTCACCAAAGTGGAAAAGAAATGAAAAGGAAACTCAAGATTGTTAATAATTTTGACTGAAGAATACAACCAAATAAATTCTCACACTCGGATTGATTAAATGAAAGATTAGTTCAGAAGTTTTCTCAGAAGTAATTAGGTGGGAAATACACAGTGGATTCGTCAATATTAATAGATAGGGAAGTGTATCGATCAAAAATGGAAATGATACTTTCCAAAAAAATACACATCGCAAAGTGCGGTCGATCGTTATTTTGGTGCGGTTCGACCGCTTAGATCTCTGACGTAAAGTAGAGAGGTGAAAGGTCGACCGCTTCTCAAGCAACTCAAGTTTGCATTCGACTGCGATGCGGTCGGCCGGTCTTGAAGTACGGTCGACCGGTATCGCACTGTATATTCCGAATTACTTCTGTTTTCGTACTATAAACTAATCCATCTTTAATCAATCTTATACAATTAAAAACTCACGAAAATAGAAATAAAAATTCAGGTCTTTGATATCTTCCTCTTTCTCTTGTAGACCAATTAATCATGAACTCTTTTTGAATATCTTCCTCTTTTACTTGTATATGCAATCTTCCTTTATTACTTTTCTTGTTTGTATATTTGTGAATCTCTCTTGGATCTCTTTTTGATGTTATTTGATTCTGAAAATCTGACACACTAAATTCAAACTTATTACTATGAGTGAGCACGTTTTGTGCACACCAAACTAAGAGTCAACAGTCTCCCCCTTTTGGTGTGAACAAAACATGCATGAATGTTTAAAAATTTAAAACACAACATATGAATACTCCCACTGAATTTAGCACATCCTGTAATACAGATTTTCAAATAAATAAAGCTTTTAAGGGAGTGAATACTCCCCCTTAATATAATGCTACCTGTAATACAGAACCTAAAGAACAAATATAAGACATAGTTGTTCATGAAATAATTTGCAAAATTATGAAATTGTTGTGTCTTAGTTTGGTGTACACAAAATGTGCTCACTCATACTAAAAAATTTGAATTTAGTGTGTCAGATTTTCAGGATCAAATAACATCAAAAAGAGATCCAAGAGAGATTTACAAATATACAAACAAGGAAAGCAATAAAGAATAATAGCAAACACAAGCAAAAGAGGAAGATATTCAAAAAGTGTTCTTGATTAATTGGTCCACAAGCAAAAGAGAAAGATACCAAGACCTAAATTTTTCCTTCCATTTTCGTGAGATTATAATTGTATAAGGATTGATTAAAGAGGAATTAGTTTATGGTAAGAAAACAAGGCGGATTCGGAATAAACAGCGCGATACCGGTCGACCGCACTTCATGACCGATTGACCGCATCGCAGTCGACCGCAATCTTGAGTTGTTTGAGAAGCAGTCAATCTTTCCCCTCTCTACTTTACGTCAGAGAGTTGAACGGTCGACTGCACCTTGCACTGTGTATATTCTTGGAAAGTATCGTTTCTACTTTTGATCGAGACACTTCCCCGTCTATTAATATTGACGAATCCACTGTCTATTGTGTACCTAATAACTTCTGAGAAAATTTCTGAACTAATCCTTCATTTAATCAATCCGAGTGTGAGCGTTTATTTGGATGTATTCTTCAGTCAAGATCATTAACGATCCTGAGTTTTCTTTTCATTTCTTTTCAACTTTGGTGAGATTGATGGGACTTGGATTAGAAGTCTAGAAGTCCTATAAGTATATTAGGTCTCTCGGTCTGAATCCGAGAATCATTGTACAAGGGTTTTGAGTATAGTGGAACACTTGTGGCGGAGAATTGTTACAAGTAGGTGGTGTGGACGTAGACTTGGGGGTCGAACCACGTTATATCGCTGCGTCATCGGTGTTTGCTTTTCTTGTCACTCTTGCATTTACTTTACTTTATTTTATTTTATTTAAATTCCGTACGATCACCCTATTCACCCCCCTAAGGTGATTAACAGTGGTATCAGAGTAAGGTGCTTATAAAAAGCTTAAAAGCTTAAGCAAAAGGTCCAATGGCCAAAATCCCTCCTCCCCAAAATATGTGCTCATCGGAGCCTTTCGTCTCCAATGGGACAAGTCTTACACGATCACCATTTTTGGATGAAAAATGCTTTGACGTCTGGAAAGTTCGTATGTCTCATTTTTTACGGATGCTCGGAGAAGAGGTATGGAATGTATGTATCAACAAAACAGAAATTCCAGTCAGCGACGAAAAGATGGAATTCACAAAGGCAGAGTTATCCCTCAAAACAACAAATTCCAAAGTCATGACAGCTCTTTATGCAGGGTTGAACAGTGAAGAGCTAATGTGATGCGGGCGTAACTGAGTTTGATGTGTTTCGCCTGTTGCCAGGAGAGAATGTGGATCAAATGCTCGCTCGCTTCGATATCATTGCCCACGAACTTGAGAGCTTGGGTAAGGGGCTTGATGATGACCGAAAGGTCGAAAATCTCATAAGCTATCTCACGCCAGAGTGGGACGTTAAGGCCGCAGCAATGAGAGAGACTCTCGAAGAGAATGGATTCGACTACTATACATTTCAAGGAAAGCTAAAGATGTACGAGATGGAAATGTTGGAGACAAAAATATACAGGCAAAATATCTGGACTGAACCAAAGACTGAGGAGAAAACCATTACTCTAAAGGCAGAAAAGGCCCGACCATCAAAAGCTGATTCAGATCATGAGGAGTCAGACGAGGACATTGCACTATTGACGAGACAATTTCGTAAGTACCTCAAACACAAAAAATATGGCAGGTATCAAGAAGAAAGGGAAAAGGAGAAGGAGGATGTGTGCTACAAGTGCAAGAAGCCCGGATACATCCAAGCAAACTGCCCTATTCAACAAGACAGAAACAGGGACCACTATCGCTCAAATCCAAATCAGAAAAAGAATGCGCTAAAAGCAACTTGGCTAGACTCGAATTCAAGTGAGGAAGAGCAAGGTTACGACAACGTCGGCTTCATGGCTCTTGAGAGTGGTGAGGTGCAATCACCTTCTCAAGAAGAGGTAATCGAAAAACCAACTTATGATGAACTTGTAGATATGTGTAATGGTTTGAAAGACTATGCTAAGAAACTAAGTCGTGAACTGAGGCAATATAAACAAAATTCTAATGAAATACATGACGCTTGCATAACAAAAAGTCACAAACTGAAAAATAAGAATGTCCTAATTTTGGAAAAACTTGAGTCATGTCAAAAAGATCATGATGTTTTGCTAGAAGAAAATGAGATCTTAAAACAACAAATTTGTGAATCTCTAGCAAAACATGATGATCACTTAAGAGAGATTCAGGAGAAATCTGTTTATATTGCCAAGCTCACAAATGACTTAGATGAATGTAAAGGAAAATTTGATGAAGTAGTGGAAGGATGTAACGAATCCCTTGAACAAAATAGGATTCTTGATGCTACACTAGACACTCTTCGTTGGAACACGAAAGACGATGATATGACTAGGAAAAGATTATGTAAAACAGTAACTGTGCTTGAAAAGATTGTTGAAAAATATGAAGGGCCCAGTTACCCTATTACAAAAAATTTAAGATCCTATCATGATAATCGAGGGCTTGGTTACGAAGAGTCAACACACCATCAAAAATGTAAATCATCATATCATACACACTTGTATAAAAATCAACACAATCACAAAATAAATATAAATCATACAAGTGTGCATGACCCAAGGCATAGTCGAATCACATGTCATTTTTGCTGTAGACTTGGGCATATTTCTTATAACTGTTCACTAAAAAGGAATATTAATCTTGTGTGGATGAGAAAGGATACAAATGCAGGTTCAAAACAAACTTGGGAACGCAAAATTATACCTACTAATCTTGATGTAGGTACCTCAACGCATCAAGACTAAAGATCGGTGGTACCTTGATAGTGGATACTCAAATCACATGACTGGTGACAGCAGATATTTTTCATCACTATCAAGGGAGAAGGGGAAGGACATCATCTTTGGAGATAATAGCACTGGTCAAACCATTGGTAGAGGTAAAATTAACTTTGGTTCCTCATGCTCCATTGAGGATGTTCTATTGGTAAGAGGTCTAAAGCATAACTTAATTAGTGTTAGTCAACTATGTGATAAAGGGTACACTGTTACTTTTGATAAAAATACATGCACTGTACTAGATAACAATAAATCTTGTTTACTTCTTGCTAACAGATGCAACAATGTATATGTCCTAAATTCAAATGAATTAGCACAGGAAAGTATGAGATGCTTTGTCGCACGAAATGAAGATGGATGACTATGGCATCGAAGGCTTGGTCACACGACCATGGACAATCTCAACAAACTTCTAAGGAAGGAGCTTGTGAAAGGAATCCCCAAAATCAAATTCGAAAAAGACAAACCGTGTGAGTCATGCCAATTTGGTAAGCAAACGAAAAGTTCTCACAAATCAAAGAAAATAGTATCACCTTCTAGACCCCTTGAACTCTTCCACATGGATCTTTTTGGTCCATCACGAACACGTAGTAATGGTGGTGCACGATATACTTTTGTAATTGTTGATGATTATAGTAGATTTACTTGGGTTGCCTTTTTGCCACAAAAAGATGACACAGTATATGTATTTCAAAAATTCTGTCGTAGAGTGGAAAATGAGAAAAGCCTCACCATTATTACTATTCGTAGTGATCATGGTGGGAAATTTCAAAATGAACTCTTCACATCATTTTGTGACAAAAAGGGAATAAAACATGAGTTCGCATGTCCTCACAGTCCCCAACAAATGGGGTTATTGAAAGGAAGAATCGATCTCTTCAAGAAATGGCACGTACCATGCTTAGTGAAAAAGATTTTCCTAAATCATTTTGGGAAGAGGCTGTCAATACAGCATGCTATACCATAAACCAAGTAATCATTTGAAAATATCTTGAGAAAACTCCTTTTGAAATATATTATGGCAAAATTCCCAACCTAAGCTACTTTCGTGTCTTCGGATGCAAAATATTCATTTTAAATACCCTTGATAACTTGGGGAAGTTTGATCGTAAAAGTGATGAAGGTGGTTTCTTAGGATATTCTCTTAGTAGCAAAGCATATCGTGTATTCAACAAAAGAAGATGCACAATTCAGAAATCTATTTATGTTATTTTTAATGAAACTAATCCCTACTCCAAAGAAATATTACATGTTGTTGATGATGATGAGACAGGAATTCGTGTCAAAAAGAAACAGGTTCATATTGAAGAAGAACCACAAGCAAATGATCAAAATCAAGTAGTGCTTCAAGACAAAGATGAACCTAAAAACCAAATCAATGAGATTCCTACACAACAAATTGATGCCATGGAAGATGAAAATATACAGCATCAAGGCTCCATAAGTGAGAGACGTCTCGCATGGAAAATCATGTCTAGTCATCCACCATCTCTTATACGAAGTGATATGTCCAAAGGGGAGTTTTCAAAGCAAATACAGGATGAGTTAGAAATGAGTATGATGGGAGAACTAACATATTTCCTTGGACTTCAAATACAACAAAGAAAGGATGGCATATTTATAAACCAATCCAAGTACGCAAAAGAACTTGTCAAGAAGTTCAGACTTGAAAATGCTAATGCTTACAAAACTCTGATGGCCACTACTACTAAGCTATCCAAAGACGAATCTGGTAACAATGTTGATATTTCTTGTAACCCATGTTTCCCCGAAAATGTATTTTCAGTGTATTTCCTGTATTTAAAATTTTTGTAAATTAGTTTTTCTGCTTTCAAAACTATTTCCGACTGATAACTTTATTTTCAAATGTTATTATTGATATTACTACTTTGATTTCTATTATTGTTACTATTACTGTTATTATTATTACTATTATTATCTTTTATCATTTTTTTTCTTATTATTATTATTGTTATCAGTATTATTATTATTACTGTTATTTTTATACTATTATTATTGTTATTGTTATTGTTATTGGTTATTATTATTATTATTATTTTTATAAAGTCCTAATTGTATATTTTTATTATTTGGTTATTTTATTTTACCATATATTCTATTAAAACCCTATTTTAAATACCCAATATGCATTAAACCTATTAACCCATTTAAAATCCAAATACTCATCTGTTTATAACCGTATTCCTATTTAAACCCCAACTACCCATTATTATATCCACAACCCATTTTACATTACTCTACCCATTTAATCCCTAACTAACCAATACCCTGTACCTACCCCCTGTTATTAGACCCAAACCCGATAAGCCTTCATCCCTTAACCCATTACCCGTTCTTTAAACCAGAACTCCTATACCCTATATAAACTACATGTTCATCTTCTCTGCCCTATTCCCCATCGACCTTGCGCCGTTTCCTCTTCCCTCCTTCTCTCCCGCTCGCCTCCTTGACCCCCGTCCCCTCCTTACTGCACTGCAATGCCCAGGCTGCCGCGACTCCCCTCTCCTCGTCGCCAACACCAGACAGCCGCGACAGCAGCCACACCAGCGACGTCGAACAGCCAGTGTAGCGCTCCTCTGCTATGCTGTTCTTCTTCCTCCAGTCACGCCACAACCACAGCGACCGCAGCACCCTCCCCTCCTCCGCTACTGTCTGCCGTGCCACCCCACTGCGTCTCTAGTCAGCCAGCGGCAACACAGCATGCTCCCCGCCTATGTGTGCTCCTCCGTAGAGTGACGGCGACCACTGCCGCCCTGTCTCGTGTCGCTGCCAGGCCGCAACCACCTGCGGCAGCACCATCCGCCGTCGGAGCCGTCAGCCAAGCCTTGGTTGCTGGTTGTTTTGTGGGTTGATCATGTTTTGTGTGTGAGCCGTCCGATCACCGTGATCCTCTTGATCATCATGATCATTGTGTCCCTTTGATTCAGATCTGGCCATCAGATCTTGTGATCTTTATCTTGATTGATTGATTCCTAGCCGTCTGTTGATTTGATCTTCATCATCACCATCGGGGTGATCTTGGCCATCTGCTGGATCTTGATCTTCATGCTTGATTGGTTGTGGGTCATCGATCTCCTCTTGATCATCCGATTAGATCCTTGCCGTCTGATCTCTTCTTGATCGTTACGATCATGATGATCATCAATTTCCTTTGATCGCAGCCGTTCGATCGATCTATCTTGATCTTCATTATTATCTGCACCATCAAGGAAATCTGACCGTCCGATCTGATCCGATCATCTAGATCTTGATTTGATCTTCGATCTCAGTCGTTCGATTGTGTTCGTGATCTCGATCGTCTTCATCTTGTTTGTGATCGTGTGTTCGTGATTGGTTCGTGATTCGTTGTGTTTGTGTTCGTGCCGGGAATCCGTTCCCATTATTCTTGTTCTTGCTTCGTTTCCGTCGTCGTCTCTCAGGCAAGTAACTTGTACTCCAATTCCTTTGTATGATACATGTAAAAAATACCGCTTATAGTGTAGTTGGATTCTAGAGACAACTCGTGTGTGTGTTATGTTTGATGGGTTTTTTCTCTATTGTGCTATTTGACCATAGTTGCCTCACGACACAATATTGACATAAAACAACTTAGGTTTTGATCGTTCTTGATTTGATCATGTAGGAGGAATTTTGTGAGAAATTGGATATTTGGTAAGAACCATGTTATAAACTTGTTTTAGATATGTTAATTACCCTATTTCATGTTGTTTGGACACTTGGTAGACTTGATTTCATGTTTGGTTGTATTTGGATCAAGTTTCGTTGAATCTATGTTGATTTTGGTTTATGAGGAAATTCTGTATTTTGCCGATATTCTGTCTTGATCAATAATTTAGACCATATTAAGGTCAGAACCTTAATATCAGTATAAAACATGAGTTTTAGAGAAATTCATCTTCTTTCCAACACCTCTGACCTTGCTCGATTTTGTTTTCGTATGTGTGAGTTATGACTGTTTTACTACAGAAGTGTAGATCAATTTCATATTTCGTTTCTTGATGATTTAGACGACTAAATTATTTTGATACTTATGCTACACATATTACTTTGATCTGAAACATTGGTCAGTAATTCTATATCTATTTAGGAATTACCCAGAATTTTGGTGGATTTTATTGATGAGTTTTATATACCGTTTCATGCTTGTTTATAAAAGCTATACTTGCTATATTTTGCTCGATGTTCTGTAAAGAATCGTATTTTTACCCTATTTTCTGTTACTGTATGAAAAATATTTATGTAATATGAAAGTTAGATTAATTTTTCTTTTTTCATCTCTCTTTGGCAAATTTGGATTTCGTTTCACGGCTTACGAGATATTTCAGTTTTCGTACAGCAGTGTTGGGAATTCCATATTTGCCAAACTATCGTCTTTTGATGTTTTCTTATTTTTGATGACTGAACTAATTTTACTGGAATATTATGAAACTTTATATTTTTATTCTCAACATATAGGGGAATACCCCAGATTTTTTCTGGATTTATTTGAGTGGTTTTAATGCTGTTTTTCTGACTAAGAATTTGTTTTACTGATTTCTAACTGAACGTATTTTCTGGATTCAAATCAGTTTCGAATTATAATTTTGTGAAATACTATATGGCTTATTTATAATCGCTGGATTCGTGTGGAAGTATATTTTCCAGATTCTTTGATGGATTCAGATTTGGATTTCTATAGTAACGGAAATCACTGTTTTAGTACTGTACTATCATGTTGTCCTGAATATGAACATACACGGTTTTGCTCGTTTATGTGTATATCATCTATGATTATTTATTTGTTTCCCTAAACCTAATGCTGATTATACCATGTTAGTTCGACACTATTTCATGCACTATCATGTCTGTTGATAACCATAATAAAAGTAATCAAGCCGGAGTTTATGGGAAAGATCTAGTAGTGGGAAAGTATAGAAATGTATACTTAGAAGGGGCCCGTGTTTCCCATATGATTATATGTTAACTGTTATCTGACCCAGTCTACATTACTTCCTATAGAAGGTGTAGAGAAGAAGAGAACCATTAGGTTCTATCTGTCTGTTTGAATCTGTTATCTGACTCTATCTATATTACTTCCTATAGAAGGTGTAGAGAAGAAGAGAACCACTAGGTTCTATCTGTCTGATCTGATTATCTGATATCTGTCTGAACCCTGAGTACACGGCCCTATATGATTCCCTACGAAATCTACAAACGTAACTAATTTGAATGTAGCAACCATGTGATAAAATGATGGCACATGAAGTGCTACCTGGTTAGTAATTAATACAAGACTTATAAAAATTTGAATCTGACTCTGTATCTGTATTTGAATCTAAATTTGAATCTGTTATCTGTACCTGCTATCTGGCTATCTGATTATCTGATTACCTGTTATCTGTCTGACATTATCACTTGACATCATTATTGGACACTATCTGTATATCTATCTGCCTGTTGCTTGACTTTTGACACTTGACACATGTTAGTAGACTATGCAAGGTGATTCTTCTATCTCATGCTATATCTGTTTCTGCTATTATTTAGATTTGTTTAGTTTTCCCTATGTACTTGTATCCTGCATTACAAGCAGCCCGTAACTTGCATTGACGGGTACTTGTTTTCTTTTTCCTTCTCCTGCAAATTATTGATTGCAGATCAGGATGGTCGGCTGCTAGATGGCATTGACAAAATGAAGTATTAGTGCTGGATTTTGCTATTACTATTCTTGTTTCTTGCTTTGAACAATATTGTATTTTTGATACTTGAATTTATTCTTGTATTTGGGCAATGTGACCAAGGATATTATTAACTGTCCAGACTTGATTTAATTGAGATTATATTATATTTTGAATTTCAAGTAAATTTCTGTTAATCTATTTGATTCAATTGTGCATGATTGGTTGATCATTTTGCTTCCGACTCTGATTATTCTTGTGAATGTTGTAAAGATTCTAGAACGGCTTATGGATGATGAAAACATTTGCTAGGCTTTTGTAGCGTATCCGTATTCCGTATTCTTTTTGGGAAGCGGGGCGTGACATTTCTACTTACAGAGGTATGATCGGTAGTTTACTTTATATTACTGCATCCCGTCCTGATATTATGTTTAGTGTCTGTTTATGTGCACGTTTCAGTCATGTCCCAAATAATCACATTTGGTTGCCGTTCAGCGTATCATTCGATATCTCAAAGGCACACCAAATACTGGTCTTTGGTACCCGAAAAATAGAAATTTTTCTCTTACAGGATACTCAGACGCAGATTATGCCGGGAGCTTGACGGATAGAAAGAGCACTAGTGGTACGTGTTACTTCTTGGGCGACTGCCTTATCTCGTGGGCATCCAAGAAGCAAAATTTTGTTACTCTCTCCACTGCCGAAGCTGAGTATATTGCGGCAGGATCCTGTTGTGCACAGGTATTATGGATGAAACATACTATCGAGGATTATAAGTGTCGCAGATATTGAAGAGGACGAGCGGGTGGATCTTGGCCGTTAGGCTGGTGGATGATGGGTGGAATTGGATCACCGTCGCCGCCATTTCTGTCTCTCTCTCTGTTACAATTTGAGAATCCAAGGGAGAAGAAGATGGATGATAGGGTTGGGGTTTTGGTTTTGGTTTTTTTTTTATTTCTAGGGTTTGTGAGATTGGGAAATGGGAATGGGGAGAGGTCTGATGGTTATTGGGAGTGTTGCCGGTTTTTATTTTTTATTTTTTTTGTCATTTTTTTTGCCCGCTCTATATTTGAGAAGTATGGGTATCTTTTTAACATCAAATTGTTGAGCGGCAAAATTATATGTGTAAAGCACGTGTTCATACTTAATTTATTTTAAAATTTAAATATTTTATTTCTACTTTGGTAATGGAATATTGTTTGTTACAATTGTTTTCTTGTAATTATCAACACCTGCAACAATTCAATAGAATCTCTTGCGGATGTTAAAACATTTGCAATGGATGAGTTTGTTGTGATTAATTTATTGTTGATGGTAGCACCAACAAGGAATTTTTTGTGCTTGCAAATAATCCATTATTATTGCAAGGTTTTCTACTAGTGTGGATTCGGAATAAACAGCGCGATACCGGTCGACCGCACTTCGTGACCGGTCGACCGCAACCTTGAGTTGTTTGAGAAGCAGTCGACCTTTCACCTCTCTACTTTAAGTCAGAGAGCCGAACGGTCAACCGCACCAAAATGACGGTCGACCGCACCTTGCGCTGTGTATATTCTTAGAAAGTATCGTTTCTACTTTTGATCGATACACTTTTCCGTCTATTAATATTGACGAATCCACTGTGTATTGTGTACCTAATAACTTTTGAGAAAATTTCTGAACTAATCCTTCATTTAATCAATCCGAGTGTGAGCGTTTATTTGGTTGTATTCTTCAGTCAAAATTATTAACGATCTTGAGTTTTCTTATCATTTCTTTTTTATTTCGGTAAGATTGACGAGACTTGGATTAGAAGTCCTGTGGGTATAATAGGTCTCTCGGCCTGAATCCGAGAAACACTGTAAAAGGGTTTTGAGTATAGTAGAACGTTTGTGGCGGAGAATTACTATAAGTAGGTAGTGTGGACGTAGACCTGGGGATCGAACAACGTTATATCGCTGCGTCATCTGTATTTGCTTTTCTTATCACTCTTGCATTTACTTTATTTTATTTTATTTTAATTCCGTACGATTACCCTATTCACCCTCCAGGCTGATTAACAGTGGTATCAGAGCGAGTTCAACTTGGCTTGAAGCCAGTTTGATATAAGAAGCAACAAACTTTAGTTAGATATTTGTTGCGTAAACAATTTAAACTGCATACATAATTATGTTATGTACATCAGTTAGTAGACATAACATACACTTACAAAGATCGAAATTCTACTACTTAATATATTTCTTTGAAAAATGAGTGAAAATTTTGAAATAGACGGTTTAAAATGCATCATCCGGTTTACATGATTTGTTGCTGAACTGGTTGATTCTTGTTCGTTTTAGATGGACTGTGTTATTTATTAGTTTCGGTTTTGAGACAAAGCGGACCAGTTTAGGATCCAATTCTGGTAGATCCAGGTCCCGTTATTGATACTCCTTTTTTTTTTTGAAGTTTATAATCTTGTAGGCTTACAATAAGATGTTTCATAAATGCTTAAGATTATATTTCTTTTTGATTAATTATCAAATGACGAAGATGTTCAAAGATTTACCATTTACCATTTCAACACTGCTACAAGATTTACCATTTCAAAGATTTACCATCTCCAAAAACTCTTCCACCCAAATCACACGTTTTTCCGAACCAGCATCTTTACGAATAAAATGTACTTGAGCGAGATGAATGAAAATTTCCGGTCATATGTGGGGCTTAAGAGAAATTTTTGTATGATGCTATCATCATTATTAGGTTTAACATTCCAATTTATTATCACTAGTATTAAAAACGTGCGATGCACGTTTTAATCAATATATAGTTTTTAAAATAATATAATATAGCATGTGTTAATAAATACATATTTTTTAAAGTAATATAAAAAATATAATGAGAGAGTTTGAGTTATACGTGTAATGCACGTAAATTGGTAAATTTAAATAAAGTGTATAATGGGAGAGTTTGAGTTGCACGTGCAATACACGTAAAGTGGTAGATTTACAAATAAAGTGGTAGATTTACAAATGACACTAGGGGCTTTTCCATTATAATATTGGAGATTAGAGATATAATAATTCTTTTTTAAGAAAATACTACGACAACATTTGGTCTCATACCTACGACATCTTTTAATTCATTTCAAAAACTTACCGTATGAGCTACAACTGACTGGTTATTATATCATAGTTCATTTTGCCTTCTTTTCTCTTGGCTAAATTTGAAAGAAAAAAATCCCTTGAACTATCCCCTTTATGCAGAAAACCTCACTGAACTTTTTCGTGTGCAGAAAACCACACTCAAGTATGGTTGCAGAAAACCCACTGCGATGGTGTGAGCTTTCTGCTAAAGTTCAGTGAGGTTTTTTGACAGCAATGAAAAAGATGCATGATGTTTTCTGAACCAACTTGCAAATATAAATGAGGTTATCTAAAACAAGCAGAAAAGTTAAATGTGATTTTTTGAGAATATACTTCACGGGGGTTTTTTAAAAACATACTTCATTGGGATATTTTGCGTAAAAAAAGTTCAGTAAGGTTTTCTACATAAATGGTATAGTTCAGTGATTTTTTTTTTTTTTCAAATTTAGCCTTTTTCTCTTTTTTATTTAGTAGAACTAGTTCCTTTGCATGGATATAGGCTGATAGAACTAATTGTTTCAACATAGCAGCAAATTGAAACTCTCAGATTTATAATTGCAAAATACTGAAGAAAACAGATTTGGTGAAGAAAACAGATTTGGGGAGAAAAAAATGATTCTTATTCTTGTTATTTTTTTTATTCTTTATTGTATACATCTATATAAGGATTACATTCTTGGAGGAGAAGAAAGGAGATTGAGAGAAGATTGAGGGATGAGAGATTTAGGAAATCTGTTTCCTATAGATTAGGAAACAGAATATACATATTAGTACTTACTACATTTCAACACTTCCTCTCAAGTTGGTGGATAGATATTGATCATGCCCAACTTGTCAATAAATTTCAAGAAGAGCCGACTCGAAACTACCTTGGTCAAGATATCTGCGAGCTGATCTTCTGACTTCACTTTAGATATCTCATTGATTTTCTCATCCAATTTCTCCTTGATGAAGAATCTATCCACCTCTACATGTTTCGTCCTATCATGTTGAACTGGATTGTCGGCAATATCACATGCTGCTTGACTGTCACAATACACCGTCATAGGTTCATTCGGACCACAGCCTAAGTCTTACAACAAGAGTTTTAGCCATAAAGCTTCCGCTATACATAGAGCTACTCCGCGATACTCAGTCTCTACACTAGAGCGTGCAACAACATTTTGCTTCTTACTTCTCCATGAAACTAGATTTCCTCCAACAAAGATGAAATATCCTGAAGTGGAGCGCCTATCAATTATATCCTGTCCAATCAGAATCAGTATATGCCTCAACCTTCAAGTGACTATATTTCACAAATATGACCCCCTTTCCTGGAGCAGACTTAATATATTTCAGAATTCTCATCACTGTATCCATGTGGTGTTCCTGAAGGTGCATTCATAAACTGACTTACCACACTTAAAGCATATGATAAATCTGGCCGTGTATGCGCAAGATACATCAGTCGTCCATCCAATCTCTAATATATTTCCTTATCACAAGGCACATAATCAGATTCGTTGCAAAGTTTCAGTCATTCTTCTAACGGTGTACCAATCGGCTGACAAGCAGACATTCCAATTTCTTTTAATAAATCAAGAGCGTACTTTCTTTGAGATAGAAATATATCATTTTTTGAGTGAGAAACTTCAATACCAAGAAAATATCTCAAAGAGCCAAGATCCTTCATTTCGAATTCTTGTGACAAGTAACTCTTCAATGCCATTCTCTCCTTAGGATCATTCCCAGTTACAATCATGTCATCCACATATATAATGAGAGCAATTATTTTACCTTCTTTCCTTTTCAGGAATAGGGTATGATCTGAATTACTCTAACAATATCCGAATGTCCTCATTAATTTTGTAAACCTCCCAAACCAAGCTCTTGGCGACTGTTTGAGACCATATAGCGCCTTTCTTAACCGACACACTTTATTACTGTGTTGAACTGGTCTATTTGATCCTGGCGGTAGATCCATATAAACCTCTTCTGTCAATTTCCCATGCAGAAATGCATTTTTCACATCAAATTGCTCCAACGGCTAGTCAAGATTTGCAGCTAGTGACAGTAGAACTTGAACAGCGTTGAACTTTGCCACAGGTGCAAATGTTTCATCATAATCAATTCCATATGTTTGGGTGTACCCTTTGGTAACCAGCCTTGCCTTGTATCGCTCTATCGAACCATCCGACTTATATTTCACGGTATAAATCCATCTGTATCCTACTGGCTTCTTTCCTGTTGGCAGCTCGACTATCTTCCAAATCTCATTCTTCTTCAAGGACTTCATCTCCTCATCCATAGCTGCTTTCCACCTTGGATCGGCTAAGGCTTCCTGCACACTGTTAGGAATAGAATTGATTCACAAATAACTTATTTGATTTTGACAAGCGGTGAGTGGATACATAATTACTCATAGGATATTTGACATTACTAGTGGGATCGGGTTTATAAGTGGGTTTTGGAATACCTCTATTAGTACGGTGCGGGAGTTCTCTTCTAGAAACTTCGGACAACGATGACGATTGGTTTTGGGGTTCTGACGGTTCACTCTCACTGAAATTCGATACTGATTGCAATTCTTCAAGAGGGTCTTGTTCATGACGGTCTTCTTCATGAGGGTCTTCTTCATGAGGGTCTTCCTCCCTTACTAGGTCTTCATTCAAGTGTTCGCCATTATTTGTATCCAGTTGTTCGTTCTGACTGATAATTACTTCATCATACATAAGAGTCTAAACTTCACTAACCCTTTTATTATACCTAAGTGTCTGAACTTCACTTCGGTACTCCCCCTGAAGTTCAATTGTAGGAGAAAAATACATCTCATTTTCATGGAACACAACATCCATAGTGACAAACATCCTTTGAGTTGGTAGATGATAGCATCGATACCCTTTTTTATTCTGTACATATCCCATGAAAACACAACAGACACCTTAAGGAGTTAACTTATTGCATTCATGTTGATGAAGATGAACAAATGCAAAACACCCAAAAACACGAGGTGGCAAGTTCATGACTTTTGGTGCATTCACAGCTTCAGTTAATGCTTGAAATGATGTGAGAAAGTTTAGGATATTAGAGGGAACTCGGTTGATTAAATATGCAGCAGAAGTAAGGGCTTTCTCCAATAAATGAGTGGCATATTTCTATGGATGAGAGAATCACGGACCACCTCGAGCAAATGTCTATTTTTCCTTTCTGCAATCCCATTCTGTTGAGGTGTATATGAGCATGTAGTCTGGTGAACAATTCCGTATTCCATCAAATATTGTTGCAGATTCGAACTCAGGTACTCTCCGCCATTATCACTCCTAAGAACTTGAATCTATGATTTATACTGAATCATAACATGCTTGTGAAATTTCTGAAATAAGCCACTAACTTCACTTTTCGACTTCATCAAACAAATTCAGGTCATACGGGTATAGTCATCAATCAATGTCACAAACCATTTTGCTCCTCCAAATGTAGTAGTTTTGGTTGGATCCCAAACATCACAATGAATCATCATAAATGGAAAGGAGCTTCTACTTGGACTTGGAGAAAAAGAGATACGGTAATCTTTTGCAAGTTCACACACATCACACTAAAAGGCAGATATATCCAAATTCAAAAATAAACTTGGAAATAACTTCTTCAAATAACCGAAAGAAGCATGCCCTAGACGTCGATATCATAGCCAAATATCTTATTTCTTCTTCTCATCTTTGGATCCTTCCACACTTAGAGCTTGAGTCAACTTGTTTGAACTGTCAGATTCCAAATCCAGACAATAGAGCTTCCCGTGTCTAACCCCATAACCAATCCTCTTGCGAGTCCGAATACCCTAAACACACAATGTGAAGGCCAAAAGACTACAATACATTATAAGGCAGTAGTTATTTGAGCAACAGATAATAGGTTGAAATTCAAGGATGGCATATCTAGGGCAGTATCTAAGGTTAGGTTATTTGTGAGAAGTATGGTACCTTCGCTAGTAACAGTGGCAGGATCACCACTGGCAGTGGACACCGTTGATTTAGTGGATGGTTGAAAATTTTAAACTTGTCTAGTATCAAAAGTAATATGGTCGGTAGCACCCGAATCAATTATCCATGCACTATTCATAACAGAAGCAGAAATATTGAATACCTTACCATTATTACCTGCAGCTGTAATCCAATACTCATCTTCGCTCCATTAGTTTGTCCCATGGTAGCGGTACAAGAAAAACAATGAATTTGATTTTCAGCAGCGAATAACAAACGACACAACTTGGCCAAGAACAGCTCCAAGTCTTCAACAAACAGCAAAACAGCAACAATTCAACACCCAAACAGCAACTCCACAGCGGATCAAAATACCAAACACCGAGATCCAAATGCCAAACACAAGATCCAAATGCCATACACAAGATCAAGATACCTCCTTCACAAAACACCAAACACAAGCCTAAATCAACCCATCATCTTCACCCAACAACAAAGAGAGAGAGAGAGAGAGAGAGAGAGAGAGAGAGACAACAGCAACAGCAGAAGGGAGATAGGGCAAGAGGGAGGATCTGGACGGCGGCGGTCGACGGCTGACATCGACGAGAGGCGACATCGCTGGCGACGACGAGGAGCAGGGGGGGTCGGCTGTGGTCTGATTGGGCAGGGAAACAGATAGCAAGGGGTATCGGGTGTTAAGCGGGAGCGGGAGCAGGGGAAGGCCAGGGGAGGTGGTCGGCCTGGCTATTGGCGGCGCGCTGGCTGAGGGCGGCGAGGAGAGGCTCGCCGGAGGTGTGGTGACGGGGTGGTGGTTGGTCGGAGAAGATGACAGAGGGAGAAGGGGTTTTTTTGGTCGCTGTCGATCGAAACTGAAGAGGAGACAGGGGGAGGTCGGGATTGGGGTTTAGGCGCCTGGGCGTCGATGGGGGCGGCGCCGGGATGTGGCGCAACGACTGGAGAGGTGCTGGGCGACGAGGGGTGGCCGGAGGACGGGGAAGATCAGAGACGGAAGCGGATGACGGGGGCTAAGGGATCGGTATCGACGAAGGTCGGTGACGGGCTCGATGGCAGCGAGGATCGAGGTCGACGAGGATCAGGTCGACGAGGACGTTCGGGGATCGGGGTTTGGTCGGGATCGGATCGGGATGGAGGCGTCAGATCTGATCGTCTCCATCTCTTCTTCTTCAACTTGTCTAGATCTTGTTAGACTGTGATACCATGAAGAAAACAGATTTGGTGAAGAAAACAGAAGCATGACTCATATAGAGTGTTGCTCCAGTTTACCCCAATGGGGGGTTTACTGGAGTAAAACTCTGCTTAGATAAAATAATATCCTCATATAAGTTATACGAATTACCTAAAATAATCAACAATATATGTTGCATAGAACAATAAAGTAAGGATACTTTGTGTCATTATCTATAAGACAAAAAATAATCCCAAAATAGAGGACCTCTATAAAATTCCCCTTTGTTCAAATTCTGTACTGCTCACAATTACGCGGTTTTCAAGTGACCATCTAGCCAATAAAAGCAACACATTCATATCATCTCCACTCAATTAATCCTAATCTAAAGTTTCTTTACAATTCACAATTTTGTTCATCATGCAAATGAGGTCACATATCAAGAACAAGCTTCTCAAGAGAATCGCAAAATCGGTGGGTTCTACTTTGTTCTTTACCAAGAAGGAGACGAAGATGAAGAAGAAGATCGGAATGAGAAACACCCTTCCGAAAAGAGGCCAGATTAAAGTGAAGATATTCAAGGAGTTGCTCAAATGGATTTCTAACAATTGATCAGTTTGGTAAGTTGATGAAATGAGCTGGATTTATGCTCATTTGATTGTTGTTGGTAGCTAGTTTTGGTTGTATGTACTTTGAACTGCTGCTGTAATATTAATAAAGCTGGACTATTTTGATTTGTTTTGGAATTAATGTTAAGATTCCAAGTGTTAAATGTATTTGTTCGCTAAAATTAATGGCCACGCAATTGTTCTTGCATATCTTGTACTTATTGTAAAAATCAGTTTAATTGTGTAAAGTTGTTTCTTGTATAGAAGTTCCTATATCATTAAAAAAAAAATATCCTACTAAATGAAATTTTAAATCTCCATATTACAGTACTACTATCTAAATGATCATAGGAGTACAAAAGAGAATGTTTAGCTAAAGTATATCGTTGGAGAAAGGTGAATGAGATTAAGAGATACTATTCTTTGATCTCTTACACATGTTATGATAATTAGCTGATGCAATTGTTGGGCTTAGTTCATCTATTTTGTATTGCTGAATTTTCTAACAGCAATATGATCTCTCCGTACCTAGTAATTAAAAAATCAAATTTTACTGTAGGGAACCTTTTTAAACCCGAAATTTTTGTGAGAAAATGAAGAAGAGCTTAACATTTGGGTGTTCTCCCAATTGCCATCAAAATGTCAAATTAGTTGTGTTTTTCGGGTGTATTTTCAAACCGATGATAATTTGCAAGGGAAAATAGTGCTACAGTATATGATTTCACTTTGGACTCCATCTTCCTATCAACATTATTAACTTTATTGTTAGTTATAGATTGTAGAATTAATGTTCACTAGTAATTTACAGGTGCGATGCACGGCTTTATAAATATATATTTTTTATACAGATATTAACGTTGTCTGGTATCAAACCTAAGACATCTTTTATATTATTTTAGCATGTGCATTGTACATATTTGTTTAGTTATAATATACGTATTTGTTTGATTAGAAATAAAATTTGTTTGGAGACAAACTTTTACATTAAAATGATAAAATGGTAGAGATTGAAATTAAGGCAGATTGTTTCAATTCTTGTTCAGTCGTCTCTCACTAATAAACCAATATATATAACTGCATTGACACTTAGTAGCTAAGTGTAGTACCAATCATCAACAAACAAACAGACAAACTAGGAAAAAAAAGGTTTTCCATTAGAGGGATAACTACCTACCTGTTTAGCATCTAGCCTACGTATGCAATGACGTAGCTGTTTGTCCCATACCCCCCAAAAAATTTCGAGCACCCTCGAAATTTTAGAATTTTTTGTCAAGCCTCCAATTTGAATTAAATTTTAATTGTTCCCATTACTCTCAATTAAACTCTTCATCATCCGCTGTAATTTTGAAGATTGTTTTATTACAAAATCTAGTTAAAAGGAGTATATCTTTTGCTCATAAGTATCTATATAATAAAACACAATCAGATCTATGAAGTGGCTCTCCTTCAATTTTTCCAAAATTAAAGTGTCAGATCTAACCTTACAAAACACATTTTCCTCCTTCCTCTCCCCCCACCAACAAAACGTTCTCCTCCAAAACTCAAATTCAAATTCTTCATCCAAAACAACTCATTTATTTATTTAATTATCTCTCTCTCTCTCTCTCTCTCTCTCTCTCTATATATATATATATATATATACTAGTAATTTACATGTGCGATGCACGTTTTAATAATTTCAAAATATAAATATAAAAACTCTGACGTATGGAGGATTTGAACCGAAAACCTGCTACATATTAGTTATGTACGTGCGTTACACATGTTGGTAGAATGACAAAATGACAGATGACACTAAGGCCTTCTCCCATTATAATATTAGAGATGTGTGTGTGTGTGTGTGTGTGTGTGTGTGTGTGTGTGTGTGTGTGTGTGTGTGTGTGTGTGTGGAAACCATGGACTTTTATTTACAACTAATTATTGTCATACTATGTAAATCCATGATTTATGCTCTCATAGGCAAGAACAAAATTGGTTTCATTAATGGTTCTATCGAACCTCCCTCTGAAGCAGAACAACCAATTGAATTCGTTCGTTGGAATCAATGCAACAGTATGATTCTGTCGTTGATCACTCATACGGTTGAACCCGATTTAGCAAAAGGGGTTGTTCATGCCAACACAGCCCACCAAGTTTGGGAGGACCTAAAAGATCAATTTTCTCAAAAGAATGCCAGCAATTTATCAGATCCAAATATCCTTGGCGTCTCTTTCACAAAACAACATGACTGTCTCGGCGTATTATACGAAGCTTAAAGGATTATGGGATGAATTGGAAACATATAGGACCATACCTATTTGTAACCAAACCACGACACACATGGAGCAAAGAAAAAAGGATCGAATGATGCAATTCCTCATGGGTCTTAATGATACTTTTGGCATTGTTCGCAGTAACATTCTCATGATGTCACCGCTACCGAATGTTCGCCAAGCCTATTCTCTCGTTATTCAAGATGAGACTCAAAGAAAAATGACATCCGAAGCTACGGCAAGCTCTCCATTGTAGCAGCATTTCAAAGACGCCAAGGAAATCAGAACAACAAATCAAAAGACAAGCATTATGATTATTGCAACACGGATGGTCACACGATTGATACTTGTCGCACACTGAAGTTCCATTACAAATATTGTGATAAAAATGAACATAACGAAGATCGATGCAAATTCAAGAATGACACTTGGACTTCCAACAATCCAAGAGGCCAAGGAAGATGCAATAGGCTTCGTGGTAACAACTCTCACTCCTCTGCCAATGCAACGGAGGCCTCACAAATCGCACATGACCGTTTACATGGATTCTCGGCAGATCAACTTTAACATCTAGCTCGTGCAATATCTATGATGAAATCAAATAATTCTAACGGTAATAGCAATGCTTTGGCAAATGTAGCAGGTTCGCCTTCGTTTTCTAATGTCTCAATTAATTCAGTTTTCACTAAATCTTGGATATTAGATAGCAGAACGACAGATCAAATCGCTTCCGATTCCACCTTGTTGTCCACAATAAAATCATCCTCCACACTATTTGTTAACTTACCCACTGGTTCATCACCCCTATTACTTCCACTGGAGATTTTTTTTAGTTCTGATATCAGTCTCAGTCTTGTTTTATGTGTTCCTTCATTTCGTTTAAATTTGATGTCTTTTAGTAAAATTATCACAATCTTAAATTGTTGTGCCGTTTTCTTTCCTAAATTTTGTGTCTTACATGACTTGGCTTCGGGGAGGATGATTGGTTCGGGTAAACAGCGAGGTGGTCTTTATTGCATGTCTCCAATACAACAAATACTGATTTCCCTCCAAGTCTGTCAACCTCCAAATTTGTGGCACATGCGTCTCGGACACCCATCTCCTGATCGTCTTAAATTAACTTTTTCTTTAGTATCTTCAAAAATAATGTCCTTTTATAAGAATTGTATTCTTTGTCCTATGGCCAAACAAACTCGATTACCTTTCACATCAAGTTCTGTAACAACCGAGTCTCCTTTTGATTTATTACATTGTGATATTTGGGGTCTTCATAAAATCCAAACACATTCTGGAGCATGTTTTTTTTCTTACAATTGTTGATGATTTTAGCAGGTGTACATGAGTTTATGTTATGCAATATAAATCAGAAATTCAAAAACTCCTTCAATCCTTCATCACCTTTGTAAAAACTCAGTTTCATGCATATGTTAAAGTTATTCGTATTGATAATGGTTTGAAATTTTTTCAATGAAAGAGTATTTTCAATCTCATGGCATTGAATACCAGCGAACTTGAGTTTACACTCGGCAACAAAATGGGGTTGTTGAACGCAAACATCGCCATATCATCAATGTTGTTCGTGCTCTTCTTTTTCATTCTCATATGCCTCTAATTTTTTGGGGAGAATGTGTTTTTAATTGCAGTTTATCTTATCAATCCCCCCTCACCATTACTATCCAACAATTCAGATTAAGAAATATTTCACCATCATCCTCTGTCACTTGATCACTTGAGAGTTTTTTGTTGCTTATGTTATACCACAAATATTCAGCCTACTCATAAATTTGATTCTCGCGCTAAATAACGTATTTTTTTGGGTTATCCAACTCGTCAAAAAGGGTACAAAGTCTATGCTCCAGAAACACAAAAATTCTTTGTTAGCCGTGACGTCCACTTTCGTGAAACCACAATTCCATTTTCCTTATCTACAACTCCCAAGCCTCATGATTCCTTTAACCCTCATCTCTTTCCACTATAATTTTTAGACAACTTATATACAACAATCACCAACAAACCTACCTCAGATGCCACACCACCTGCTACCAACTGCTGTTCGCCCTTGAACCAAATCATAATGCGGCACCCGATTCTCCGCACCCTGACCATAACGTCAAAACTGACAATGACCTATCTATTCCTGATACCTCCCTACATGACCCTCCCGAACCATCAAACACCTCTCTGCGTCACTCCACACGTACCAAACAACCTCCACCATGGCATAAAGACAATATCATGTCTGCTCAAGTCCATCATCCTAGCCCGTTGACAAGTTCAACAAAAGGTACTCATTACCCACTCTCTAACTTTCTTTCATATTCTCGTTTCTCGTCCGCCTATTATTCTTTTTTAGCTAACATCACAAGTCACAAAGAACCTCAATCCTATTCCCAAGCTGTTCTCGATTCACATTGGCATGAGGCTATGAAAACTGAATTAGAAGCATTAGAGACGAACAACACATTGAGTATGGTGCCTCTTCCCCCAGGACATAAACCTAATTGTTGAAAATGAGTTTACAAGATCAAGTATCGGTCTGATGGTTCTATTGAACGTTACAAAGCTCGTCTTGTTGCTAAGAGCTACACTCAAGTTGTAGGCATAGACTACCATGAGACATTTTCTCCCACTATCAAGCTCGCTACTCTCCGATGTCTTATTACTACTGCTGCTGTCCGTAATTGGTTTATTCACCAACTTGATGTTCAAAATGCCTTTCTCCATGAGGATTTATAAGAAGTTGTCTATATGGAACCTCCACCTGGTCTTCGTCGATAGGGGGAGAATATTGTATGTCTACTCAACAAGTCTCTTTATGGTCTTAAACAGGCCTTAAGAAATTGGTTTTCTACCTTTTCAGACAATATTCAGAAAGCTGGTTATTAATAATCCAAAGCTGACTACCCTTTTCACTAAAGCTCAAGATACTTCTTTCACTGCGGTTTTCATATATGTTGATGACATACTTCTCACTGGCAATAATCTTCAAGAAATTGAACAACTTAAAAAATTCCTTCTTAAACACTTCCGCATGAAAGATCTTGGTGATTTGAAGTATTTTCTTGGCATCGAGTTGTCACGATCCAAGAAAGGAATTTTCATATCTCAAATTAAATATGCTTTGGATGTCTTAGAAGATTCAGGGCTCATGGGGGCACGATCAGAAATTTTTTCCAATGGAACAAAATTTGAAACTCAATCCCATAGATGGTTCAGCATTAAGTGACCCAACCAAATACAGAAGATTAGTGGGAAGATTAATTTAAAGGCAGAAAACTATTGCATTAAAAGCAGACAAAGTCCGACCATCAAAAGCTGACTCAAATCATCAGGAGTCAGACGAGGACATTGCTCTATTAACAAGATAATTTGGTAAGTACCTCAAACACAAAAAAAATGGTAGGTATCAAGAAGAAAGGGAAAAGGAGAAGGAGGATGTGTGCTACAAGTACAAGAAGCCCGGACACATCCGTGCAAACTGTCCTATTCAACAAGACAGAAACAGGGACCACTACCGCTTAAATCCACGTCAGAAAAAGAAGGTGCTAAAAGCAACTTGGCTAGACTCAGATTCAAGTGAGGAAGAGCAAGGTTACGACAACGTCGGCTTCATGGCTCTTGGGAGTGGTGAGGTGCAATCACCTTCTCAAGAAGAGGTAATCGAAAAACCAACTTATGATGAACTTGTAGATATGTGTAATGATTTGAAAGACTATGCTAAAAAACTAAGTCGTGAACTTAGGCAATATAAACAAAATTCTAGTCTATCACCTATTTACAGTAGAAGTTGCTCAAGTGGTAACCTTCGCCAAAAAGAAGAAAGAAAATTTCAGTCAATTTGATAGTAAATTGAATCAGATAAGATACGAGGCAATCTGATTGATACCTGTCATGTATTTGCATTATCATCCATACCCAAAGTTTCTGAAGGAAAAACCACCACTCGGTGCCACCATTGGGTGTCAATTTTGGCCTATATGCTTAGTAATAGTATGTAGGCTATAGGAATTGACATCGAACTTTAACGAACTGCATCTGCATCCAGAAGCACAACATTTTAGTTAATTCATACCACACGTCTCCCTTGGAAGCATTGGATGTATTTCTATCCATCACTAACTTGAGGCTAAATTAATAAAACACCCTCAAATTTGGGGTTCTGTTAATTAATTATCCGCAACTCTCGCTAAACTAATAAACCCTCAATTCTTATTTCTTAGTTTAAACCACCAAAATTTCGTTTTGAAAACTACTTTTAAATTTGCAATTACAATACGAAAAATTACCATCAATCTGTAGATATGATACAAAAAACTACCGTGAACTTAATTTCTGACAAAAGAACTACCCTCTACTTAGATGGATCAAACTTCAAAATTAAGAGTGGTTTTTTCAAACTTAGAGAAATCTGACAAAAGAAACAAACAAGCTTTGTTTATTAATATCTGTAGACTGTTCAAATTAAGAAGAAGAAGAGGAGGAGGAGGAGGAGAAGAGAAATAACTTGATCAGGCGACTCGCTGTGGGGAACGGCGTAGGAGTTGGTGATGTCGACGGTGCCGTCGGCGGAGACGGAGCTGAAAAGGGTTCCGATGACTCGGTCGGCCTGGTCGGGGCGGCGGACGTAACTGTCGCAGATGTTGAAGAGGACGAGCGGGTGGATCTTGGCCGTTAGGCTGGTGGATGACGGGTGGAATTGGATCACCGTCGCCGCCACTTGATTCGCCGCCGCCATTTCTGTCTCTCTCTCTCTGTTCCGATTTGAGAATCCAACGGAGAAGAAGATGGATGATAGGGTTGGGGTTTTGGTTTTGGGTTTTTTTTTATTTCTATGGTTTGTGAGATTGGGAAATGGGAATGGGGAGAGGTCTGATGGTTATTGGGAGTGTTGCCGGTTTTGAATTTTTTTTTTTGTCTTTTTTTTTTGCCTGCTCAATATTTGAGAAGTATAGGTATCTTTTTAGCATCAAATTGTTGAGCGGCAAAATTATATGTGTAAAGCACGTGTTCATACTTAATTTATTTTAAAATTTAAATATTTTATTTCTACTTTGGTAATGGAATATTGTTTGTTACAATTGTTCCCTTGTAATTATCAACACCTGCAACAATTCAATAGAATCTCTTGCGGATGTTAAAACATTTGCAATGGATGAGTTTGTTGTGACTAATTTATTGTTGATGGTAGCACCAACAAGGAATTTTTTGTGCTTGCAAATAATCCATTATTATTGCAAGGTTTTCTACTAGTGTGGATTCGGAATAAACAGCGCGATACCGGTGGACCGCACTTCGTGACCGGTCGACCGCACCGTAGTTGACAGCAACCTTGAGTTGTTTGAGAAACAGTTGACCTTTCACCTCTCTACTTTAAGTCAGAGAGCCGAACGGTCGACCGCACCAAAATGACGGTCGATCGCACCTTGCGCTGTGTATATTCTTGAAAAGTATCGTTTCTACTTTTGATCGATACACTTTTCCGTCTATTAATATTGACGAATCCACTGTGTATTGTGTACCTAATAACTTTTGAGAAAATTTCTGAACTAATCCTTCATTTAATCAATCCGAGTGTGAGCATTTATTTGGTTGTATTCTTCAGTCAAAATTATTAACGATCTTGAGTTTTCTTATCATTTCTTTTTTATTTCGGTGAGATTGACGAGACTTGGATTAGAAGTCCGGTGGGTATAATAGGTCTCTAGGCCTGAATCCAAGAATCACTGTAAAAGGGTTTTGAGTATAGTAGAACGTTTGTGGCGGAGAATTGCTACAAGTAGGTGGTGTGGACGTAGACCTGGGGATCGAACCACGTTATATCACTGCGTCATCTGTATTTGCTTTTCTTATCACTCTTGTATATACTTTATTTTATTTTATTTTAATTCCGTACGATCACCCTATTCACCCCCCAGGCTGATTAACAGTGGTATCAGAGCGAGTTCAACTTGGCTTGAAGCGAGTTTGATATAAGAAGCAACAAACTTTAGTTAGATATTTGTTGCGTAAACAATTTAAACTGCATACATAATTATGTTATGTACATCAGTTAGTAGACATAACATACACTTACAAATATCGAAATTCTACTACTTAATATATTTCTTCTGAAAAATGAGTGAAAATTTTGAAATAGACGGTTTAAAATGCATCATCCGGTTTACATGATTTGTTGCTGAACTGGTTGATTCTTGTTCGTTTTAGATGGACTGTGTTATTTATTAGTTTCGGTTTTGAGAGAAAGCGGACCAGTTTAGGATCCAATTCTGGTAGATCCAGGTCCCGTTATTGATACTCCTTTTTTTTTGGGTTTTTAACATGTATGTCCCTAACAAATATGTTAATATCACATATACCCCTCACAAATGTGTATTTTCATATTTACCTCTAACAATGTGTATCCAACATCTTAGTTATCCCTAAAGTTAAAACTACTTTAAAAACATAAAAATTTATAAAATATACAGCTATGTTTAATAGATTTTATGTAAAATAACTGAAATACCCTTTCTCTACTAGTTAAGCTTATTCTTCTTACTTTTTATAAACTAAATCGTCTATAAAACCAATTGAAACACATCAATCTTTCTCAATTTTTCTTCAAATTTCTTAATAAATTGACAAATTTACAGTACATCTTTATTATTTTATCTTCTTCATCATGTTTTCTCGCCAAATTCGCTACTAATCTTATAAGTTTCAAATACATGTAGTTTGAGGCAACTTTTAGGGGTTCATAAGAAATAAGCTCATATTGTTAGGGGTATATATGAAAATACACATTTTTGAAGGACATATATGATATTAACATATTTGTTAGGGGCATACACGTTAAAAACCCTTTTTTTTTTGAAGTTTATAATCTTGTAGGCTTACAATAAGATGTTTCATAAATGCTTAAGATTATATTTCTTTTTGATTAATTATCAAATGACGAAGATGTTCAAAGATTTACCATTTCAACACTGCTGCAGTGTGTGATATGTTCAAAGATTTACCATTAAAATTTACCATTTCAACAGTCTCCAAAAACTCTTCCACCTAAATCACACGTTTTTCCGAACCAGCATCTTTACGAATAAAATGTACTTGAGCGTGATGAATGAAAATTTCCGGTCATATGTGGGGCTTAAGAGAAATTTTTGTATGATGCTATCATCATTATTAGGTTTAACATTCCAATTTATTATCACTAGTATTAAAAACGTGCGCGATGCACGTTTTAATCAGTATATAGTTTTTAAAATAATATAATATAGCATGTGTTAATAAATACATATTTTTTAAAGTAATATAAAAAATAAAATGAGAGAGTTTGAGTTATACGTGTAATGCACGTAAATTGGTAAATTTAAATAAAGTGTATAATGGGAGAGTTTGAGTTGCACGTGCAATACACGTAAAGTGGTAGATTTACAAATGACACTAGGGGCTTCTTCCATTATAATATTAGAGATTAGAGATATAATAATTCTTTTTTAAGAAAATACTACGACAACATTTGGTCTCATACCTACGACATCTTTTAATTCATTTCAAAAACTTACCGTATGAGCTACGACTGACTGGTTATTATATCATAGTTCATTTTGCCTTCTTTTCTCTTGGCTAAATTTGAAAGAAAAAAATCCCTTGAACTATCCTCTTTCTGCAAAAAACCTCATTGAACTTTTTCGTGTGCAGAAAATCACACTCAAGTGTGGTTGCAGAAAACCCACTGCGATGGTGTGAGCTTTCTGCTAAAGTTCAGTGAGGTTTTTTGACAATAATGAAAAAGATGCATGATGTTTTCTGAACCAACTCGCAAATATAAATGAGGTTATCTAAAACAAGCAGAAAAGTTAACTGTGGTTTTTTGAAAATATAATTCACGGGGTTTTTTTAAAAACTTACTTCATTGGGATTTTTTGCGTAAAAAAAGTTCAGTAAGGTTGTCTACATAAATGGTATAGTTCAGTGATTTTTTTTTCCTTTCAAATTTAGCCTTTTTCTCTTTTTTATTTAGTAGAACTAGTTCCTTTGTATGGATATAGGCTAATAGAACTAATTGTTTCAACATAGCAGCAAATTGAAACTCTCAGATTTATAATCGTAAAATACTGAAGAAAACAGATTTGGTGAAGAAAACAGATTTGGGGGGAAAATGATTCTTATTCTTGTTATTTTTTTTATTCTTTATTGTATACATCTATATAAGGATTACATTCTTGGAAGAGAAGAAAGGAGATTGAGAGAAGATTGAGGGATGAGAGATTTAGGGAATCTGTTTCCTATAGATTAGAAAACAGAATATACATATTAGTACTTACTACATTTTAACACTCCTTCTCAAGTTGGTGCATAGATATTGATCATGCCCAACTTGTCAACAAATTTTAAGAAGAGCCGACTCGAAACTGCCTTTGTTAGGATATCTGCGAGCTGATCTTCTGACTTCACTTTAGATATCTCAATGACTTTCTCATCCAATTTCTCCTTAATGAAGAATCTATCCACCTCTACATGTTTCGTCCTATCATGTTGAACTGGATTAGCAGCAATATCACATGCTGCTTGACTGTCACAATACACCTTCATAGGTTCATTCGGACCACAGCCTAAGTCTTACAACAAGAATTTTAGTCATAAAGCTTCCGCTATACATAGAGCTACTCCGCGATACTCAGTCTCTACACAAGAGCGTGCAACAACATTTTGCTTGTTACTTCTCCATATAACTAGATTTCCTCCAACAAATATGAAATATCCTGAAGTGGAGCGCCTATCAATTATATCATGTCCAATCAGAATCAGTATATGCCTCAACCTTCAAGTGACCATATTTCGCAAATAGGACCCCCTTTCCTGGAGCAGACTTAATATATTTCAGAATTCTCATCACTGTATCCATGTGGTGTTCCTGAAGGTGCATGCATAAACTGACTTACCACACTTAAAGCATATGATAAATCTGGCCGTGTATGCGCAAGATACATCAGTCGTCCATCCAATCTCTAATATATTTCCTTATCACAAGGCACATGATCAGATTCGTTGCAAAGTTTCAGTCCTTCTTCTAACGGTGTACCAATCGGCTGACAAGCAGACATTCCAGTTTCTTTTAATAAATCAAGAGCATACTTTCTTTGAGACAGAAATATATCATTTTTTGAGCGAGAAACTTCAATACTAAGGAAATATCTCAAAGAGCCAAGATCCTTCATTTCGAATTCTTGTGACAAGTAACTCTTCAATGCCATTCTCTCCTTAGGATCATTCCCAGTTACAATCATGTCATCCACATATATAATGAGAGCAATAATTTTACCTTCTTTCCTTTTCAGGAATAGGGTATGATCTGAATTACTCTAACAATATCCGAATGTCCTCATTAATTTTGTAAACCTCCCAAACCAAGCTCTTGGCGACTGTTTGAGGCCATATAGCGCCTTTCTTAACCGACACACTTTATTACTGTGTTGAACTAGTCTATTTGATCCTGGCGGTAGATCCATATAAATCTCTTCTGTCAATTTCTCATGCAGAAATGCATTCTTCACATCAAATTGCTCCAACGGCCAGTCAAGATTTGCAGCAAGTGACAGTAGAACTTGAACCGTGTTAAACTTTGCTACAGGTGCAAATGCTTCATCATAATCAATTCCATATGTTTGGGTGTACCCTTTGGCAACCAGTCTTGCCTTGTATCGCTCTATCGAACCATCCGACTTATATTTCACGGTATAAATCCATCTGCATCCTACTAGCTTCTTTCCTGCTGGTAGCTCGACTATCTTCCAAGTCTCATTCTTCTTCAAGGACTTCATCTCCTCATCTATAGCTGCTTTCCACATTGGATCGGCTAAGGCTTTCTGCACACTGTTAGGAATAGATACAGCAGATAATTGATTCAAAAATAACTTATTTGATTTTGACAAGCGGTGAGTGGATACATAATTACTCATAGGATATTTGACGTTACTAGTGGGATCGGGTTTATAAGTGGGTTTTGGAATACCTCCATTAGTACGGTGCGGGAGTTCTCTTCTAGAAACTTCGGACAACGATGACGATTGGTTTTGGGGTTCTGACTGTTCAGTCTCACTGAAATTCGATACTGATTGCAATTCTTCAAGAGGGTCTTGTTCATGACGGTCTTCTTCATGAGGGTCTGCTTCATGAGGGTCTTCCACCCTTACTAGGTCTTCATTCAAGTGTTCGCCATTATTTGTATCAAGTTGTTCGTTCTGACTGGTAATTACTTCATCATACATAAGAGTCTAAACTTCACTAACCCTTTTATTATACCTAAGTGTCTGAACTTCACTTCGGTACTCCCCCTGAAGTTCAGTTGTAGGAGAAAAATACATCTCATTTTCATGGAACACAACATCCATAGTGACAAACATCTTTTGAGTTGGTAGATGATAGCATCGATACCCTTTTTTATTCTGTACATATCCCATGAAAACACAACAGACACCTCAAGGAGTTAACTTATTGCATTCATGTTGATGAAGATGAACAAATGCAATACACCCAAAAACACGAGGTGGCAAGTTCATGACTTTTGGTGCATTCACAGCTTCAGTTAATGCTTGAAATGATGTGAGAAAGTTTAGGATATTAGAGGGAACTCGGTTGATTAAATATGCAGCAGAAGTAAGGGCTTCCCCCAATAAATGAGTGGCATATTTCTATGGATGAGAGAATCACGGACCACCTCGAGCAAGTGTCTATTTTTCCTTTCTGCAATCCCATTCTGTTGAGGTGTATATGAGCATGTGGTCTGGTGAACAATTCCGTATTCCATCAAATATTGTTGCAGATTCGAACTCAGGTACTCTCCGCCATTATCACTCCTAAGAACTTGAATCTATGATTTATACTGAATCATAACATGCATGTGAAATTTCTGAAACAAGTCACAAACTTCATTTTTCGACTTCATCAAACAAATCCAGGTCATACGGGTATAGTCATCAATAAATGTCACAAACCATTTTGCTCCTCCAAATGTAGTAGTTTTGGATAGACCCCAAACATCAGAATGAATCATCATAAATGGAAGGGAGCTTCTACTTGGACTTGGAGAAAAAGAGATACGGTAATCTTTTGCAAGTTCACACACATCACACTAAAAGGCAGATATATCCAAATTCAAAAATAAACTTGGAAATAACTTCTTCAAATAACCGAAAGAAGTATGCCCTAGACGTCGATACCATAGCCAAATATCTTATTTCTTCTTCTCATCTTTGGATCCTTCCACACTTAGAGCTTGAGTCAACTTACTTGAAATGTCAGATTCCAAATCCAGACAATAGAGCTTCCCGTGTCTAACACCATAACCAATCCTCTTGCGAGTCTGAATATCCTAAACACACAATGTGAAGGCCAAAAGACTACAATACATTGTAAGGCAGTAGTTATTTAAGCAACAGATAATAGGTTGAAATTCAAGGATGGCACATCTAGGGCAGTATCTAAGGTTAGGCTATTTATGAGATGTATGGTACCTTCGCCAGTAATAGTGGTAGGATCTTCATTGGCAGTGGACACCGTTGATTTAGTGGATGGTTGAAAATTTTGAACTTGTCTAGAATCAAAAGTAATATGGTCGGTAGCACCCGAATCAATTATCCCTGCACTATTCATAACAGAAGCAGAAATATTGAATACCTTACCATTGTTACCTACAGCTGTAATCCAATACTCATCTTCGCTCCATTAGTTTGTCCTATGGTAGCGGTACAAGAAAAACAATGAATCTGATCTTCAGCAGCCAATAACAAACGACACAACTTGGCCAAGAACAGCTCCAAGTCTTCAACAAACAGCAAAACAGCAACAATTCAACACCCAAACAGCAACTCCACAGTGGATCAAAATACCAAACACCGAGATCCAAATGCCAAACACAAGATCCAAATGCCAAACACAAGATCAAGATTCCTCCTTCACAAAACACCAAACACCAGCCTAAATCAACCCATCATCTTCACCCAACAACAAAGAGAGAGGGAGAGAGAGAGAGACAGCAGCAACAGCAGAAGGGAGATAGGGCAAGAGGGAGGATCTGGACGGCGGCGGTCGACAGCTGACGTCGACAAGAGGCGGCATCGCTGGCAACGACGAGGAGCAAGGGGGGGTCGGCTGTGGTCTGATTGGGCAGGGAAACAGAGAGCAAGGGGTATCGGGTGTTAAGCGGGAGCAGGGGAAGGCCAGGGGAGGTGGTCGGCCTAGCTATTGGCGGCGCGCTGGCTGAGGGCGGCGAGGAGAGGCTCGCCGGAGGTGTGGTGACGGGGTGGTGGTTGGTCGGAGAAGATGACAGAGGGAGAAGAGGTTTTTTTGGTCGCTGTCGATCGAAACTGTAGAGGAGACAGGGGGAGGTCGGGATTGGGGTTTAGGCGCCTGGGTGTCGATGGGGGCGGCGCCGGGATGTGGCGCGACAACTGGAGAGGGGCTGGGCGACGAGGGGTGGCCGGAGGACGGGGAAGATCGGAGACGGAAGCGGATGACGAGGGCTAAGGGATCGGTATCGACGAAGGTCGGTGACGGGCTCGATGGCAGCGAGGATCGGAGTCGACGAGGATCACGTCGACGAGGAGGTTCGGGGATCGGGGTTTGGTCAGGATCGGATCGGGATGGAGGCATCAGATCTGATCGCCTCCGTTTCTTCTTCTTCTTCAACTTGTCTAGATCTTGTTAGGCTGTGATACCATGAAGAAAACAGATTTGGTGAAGAAAACAGATTTGGGAGAAAAATGATTCTTATTCTTGTTATATTTTTATTCTTTATTGTATACATCTATATATAAGGATTACATTCTTGGAGGAGAAGAAAATAGATTGAGTGAAGATTGAGGAATAAGAGATTTGGAAAATCTGTTTTCTATAGATTAAGAAATAGAATATACATATTAGTACTAGCTACATTTCAACAAATACTACCAATACAAAATACTACACAGAACAAATTCACATGCAGCATAAAAGCATCAAAGAGAGCAGTCCCGACGCTTGGTATCATTTCACCCAAAAAAAAAACAACCTCCTATTGAGCCTCTTCTTGGTTTCCACACGACCTGCTCGGGCCTAACATAAGTTGAAATGTCCTGTGAGGAGTTGCTTGGATGAGCCATGCTCCTATGGTCCTTGACTTTGGTCAAGAACCGTATCTTAAAGCATTTTGATGGTCTCAAAATGCTGGTAGAAGCATGACTCATATAGAGTGTTGCTCCAGTTTACCCCATTGGGGGGTTTACTGGAGTAAAACTCTGCTTAGATAAAATAATATCCTCATATAAGTTATACGAATTACCTAAAATAATCAACAATATATGTTGCATAGAACAATAAAGTAAGGATACTTTGTGTCATTATCTATAAGACAAAAAATAATCCCAAAATAGAGGACCTATATAAAATTCCCCTTTGTTCAAATTCTGTACTGCTCACAATTACGCGGTTTTCAAGTGACCATCTAGCCAATAAAAGCAACACATTCATATCATCTCCACTCAATTAATCCTAATCTAAAGTTTCTTTACAATTCACAATTTTGTTCATCATGCAAATGAGGTCACATATCAAGAACAAGCTTCTCAAGAGAATCGCAAAATCGGTGGGTTCTACTTTGTTCTTTACCAAGAAGGAGACGAAGATGAAGAAGAAGATCGGAATGAGAAACACCCTTCCGAAAAGAGGCCAGATTAAAGTGAAGATATTCAAGGAGTTGCTCAAATGGATTTCTAACAATTGATCAGTTTGGTAAGTTGATGAAATGAGCTGGATTTATGCTCATTTGATTGTTGTTGGTAGCTAGTTTTGGTTGTATGTACTTTGAACTGCTGCTGTAATATTAATAAAGCTGGACTATTTTGATTTGTTTTGGAATTAATGTTAAGATTCCAAGTGTTAAATGTATTTGTTCGCTAAAATTAATGGCCACGCAATTGTTCTTGCATATCTTGTACTTATTGTAAAAATCAGTTTAATTGTGTAAAGTTGTTTCTTGTATAGAAGTTCCTATATCATTAAAAAAAAAATATCCTACTAAATGAAATTTTAAATCTCCATATTACAGTACTACTATCTAAATGATCATAGGAGTACAAAAGAGAATGTTTAGCTAAAGTATATCGTTGGAGAAAGGTGAATGAGATTAAGAGATACTATTCTTTGATCTCTTACACATATTATGATAATTAGCTGATGCAATTGTTGGGCCTAGTTCATCTATGTTGTATTGCTGAATTTTCTAACAGCAATATGATCTCTCCGTGCCTAGTAATTAAAAAATCAAATTTTACTGTAGGAAACTTTTTTAAACCCGAAATTTTTGTGAGAAAATGAAGAAGAGCTTAACATTTGGGTGTTCTCCCAATTGCCATCAAAATGTCAAATAATTTGTGTTTTTTCAAACCGATGATAATTTGCAAGGGAAAAAAGTGCTACAGTATATGATTTCACTTTGGACTCCATCTTCCGATCAACATTATTAACTTTATTGTTAGTAATAGATTGTAGAATTAATGTTCACTAGTAATTTACATGTACGATACACGTCTTTATGAATATATATTTTTTAGGGCAAAAACCAAAGTACCCCCCCAACGTTTGGCCTAAGTACAATATGCCCATATAACGTTTGAAAAAATACACTAAACCCATTATTCCGTTAACTTAACTTATTCCGTTAAGTTAGAATTATTGAATTACATTTCTACCCTTACTCTTTCATATCTCAATCTCTTCTTCTTTCTTCCTTTCTTCATTCCTTTTTTCTTCTTTCATTTTTTCTCTATTCTTCCCTTTCTTCATTTCTTTTTTCTTCATGCCCCAGCGGGAATCCTCAGGGTGAAACGAGGCGAGCATTCAAAAGTTTTAATGTTAGAGCGATGTTAGCAATTTAGCGTGTGAAATACACACCGGACTTTTCCATCCATTCAAGCAATATAACGCTAATCCTAAGGGCATTTAGTATTTTTATTATAATATCAGGAATTTTAGTACTAAAAGCGAAATTATAGCTTACTTATTGCAAATTAACAACATACCATGATGAAGGCCGGCCTCAATAACTTTAACTAATATAGGATATTGCCAATATGTTATTCAGAATTATCAAACCTACATTATATATAGAATGTCTTCTATATCGACACATGAAGGCCATTATCCATAGCCTACATTATACAGTGTCAAGAAAAAAAAATTAAAGGAAAAAAAAACCCCATAATTTGTTTGGTAACTTATTGTTGGTATAAAGAAATGTTACACAAGGAACCAGCCTCTTGAGCTTACAATCACTGCCTACTCTTTTTCGAGCTACAGCTGGGGCATTTGTAGTGCTTAATGCTCTCAGCTTTTGCAGGGGTTATCTTCACGCACTTCCCGTGGAACCACCTCTCGCAGATATCGCACCCAATCCAGAACTCGTTTGCACTGTAGTTACCACCACATGTTCCACAGAGAGTCTCGCTGTGTTCGTCGTCGTCGTTACCACCAAATCCCTCATCAGATGGTTTTAAGTAGCTCTTCATCTGTCCGTCGCTCAATCTCTGAATATTTGAGGTTAATCACTTGGTCAAGAAATACGATAAGGAAAAAGAAAAAAACAGGATGCATGGATGCAGCCTACGGCATGACACAGATACTCGTGGCGTAGATGGAAAATTTGTGAAATAGTAGGAGAAGACAACACCATAATCTTATATGTTACAAGTGAGCATATATTTCATCCAAATGATATCCAACAATATATTGTCAAGTTACGTGTTGCATAAACAAAAAAAAAAAGATCAAAGCTTGAAAATTGAAATTAATCATTAACATAAAATAAAGTAAAAAATAAAAAAACCTATGAAACATAGGTACAGTAATGGAAGTAACTGAACATGGCACAAGGAAAATATGAGAAGCTCAATGATCAGTTAGGAGGGTGCTAGTATATGTAGTGTAGAAGTGCTTGGAAAATTGTTGGTTATGTAGAAATGCTTAAAACATCCAAAATCAAAGATATATAACAAATTATACGACACTAGAGAGAAGGGTTAAGCATGTGCAGTACCAGCTCAATGTAGGTTTCATATACATGTCCAACAATGGCAAGACTACATGACCATAGTGACCATGCCACAAAGAAGGAGCAGTATAACAGATACAATATAAAGACAAGCATCTCACCTTTGGTGGTTTGGGTTTACTTCCACTGTCCATGCCGAACTTTTCTCTTACCTGCTTACGAACAGATACCACTTCGAAAACAGTTGGCAAATCGTTGATCATGCTAAATAAGCGTTTCCTGCAAATTCCAAAGGGAAGCATAATTAAACAATAATTGTAGTACATCTGAAGCACTGAAGGTACAACTTCCACAGAAGTCTGTCACTACTTTTACACAGTTTCTAAAAAACATTTTAATCCCCTGTATAGATCAGAATAGAGAAAAAATGAATGAAGAAAAAAGGAATGAAGAAAGGAAGAAAGAAGAAGATATTGAGATATGAAAGAGTAAGGGTAGAAATGTAATTCAATAATTCTAACTTAACGGAATAAGTTAAGTTAACGGAATAATGGGTTTAGTGTATTTTTTCAAACGTTATATGGGCATATTGTACTTAGGCCAAACGTTGGGGGGGTACTTTGGTTTTTGCCCTATTTTTTATAAAGATATCGACGTTGTCTGACATCAAACCTAGAACATCATTTATATTATTTTTGCATGTGCATTGTATATATTTATTGAGTTACAATATATATATTTGTTTGATTAGAAATAAAATTTGTTTGGTGACAAATTTTTATATTAAAATGGTAAAATGGTAGAGATTGAAATTAAGGCAGATTGTTTCAATTCTTGTTCAGTCGTTTCTCACTAATAAACCAATAAATATAACTACATTGACACTTAGTAGCTAAGTGTGGCACCAATCATCAACAAACAAACAGACAAACTAGGGGATAAAAAGTTTTTCAATTAGAGGGATAACTACCTACCTGTTTAGCATCTAGCCTACGTATGCAATGACGTAGCTGTTTATCCCATGAGAGCATTTGCTTTCATATTTTGGGTATTTGGCAAATAGAAGTAGAAAAAAAGGATTTGCGTTGTAGTTGTCAAAACCCAAAATATGGGTCAGACGAAAGATTATCATTCGTCTCAGAAAATTAGCATAAAAAAAATATACATATATATATATGCATTGAAGTGAGGGACAAAGTACAAAAAAAAAATAAAAAAATAAAATAAAAACAGTTAAAAGTATCAACAAAAGGTCCAAAAAAAAAAAAAAAAATCAAGCCAACCAAATGCCTTGGACGGAAGATTACGTCCTAGGCAATTTGGCCTTTTGCAAATTTGGCTTGGGCGGTACATTATGTACCATGTACCGTCCGTCCAAGTTTTTTTTTTTTTTTTAAAATTTAATTAATCGGACGGTGTATTATCTATCGTCTGTCGAATTTGTCGTATACGAAATTGAAGCGACGGTGTTTTATCTTTCGTCCCACGTTTCAGACGGTGTTTAATCTTTCGTCTGGCTATAATTTGGCTTTTGCCAAACCGTCTTCCATATTTGGTACGCTCCTGTTCATGTGACACCCAAAATTTGGATATTTGGCAGACGACTACAGCGACTTTTTTTTGATTTTTTCCATATTTTGAGTATATGGTAAACGACTACAGATGCTCTGAGGGGTCGGAATTTTTGACCAAAATGACCCACTTTTTGAAAGTTATTATCAAAATGACCCACTTTTGAAAGTTTTTACCAAAACGACCCACTTGCTAACTGAGTTAGCGATCTTAGTGAAAACAGGGTCGCTAACTGAGTTAGCGAGTATATACTTGGCCTTTTTCTTCCGGTTTCACCACTTGGAGAAAAATCTGAAGAAAAAAGTCAAAGATACACTCGCTACCTCAGTTAGTGACTCTGTTTTCACTAGGATGCTAACTCAGTTAGCGAATGTGGTACAAATGAATTGAGGAAAAATATATTTTTGCTTGAATTATAAAAAAATCATTGGATTTAGAGTCGCTATCTGAGATAGCGAGTGTATTGACTTGGTACAAACACACTCGCTAACTGAGATAGCGAGTCTAAACCCAACTCGTTTGTACCACACTCGTAAACTCAGTTAGCGACCTTAGTGAAAACATGATCGCTAACTGAGATAGCGAGTATACTTGATTTTTTTCTTCATGTTTCACCATTTGGAAAAAAACCTGAAGAAAAAGGCCAAGTATACATTCGCTAAGTCTGTTAGCGACCCTGTTTTCACTAGGGTCGCTAACTGAGTTAGCGAGTGGGTCGTTTTGATAAAAACTTTCGAAAGTGGGTCATTTTGGTAAAAATAATTCAAAAAGTGGATCATTTTGGTTAAAAATTCGATGGGTCGATACCCCCCCCCCCCCCCCCCCCCCCCAAAAAAAAATAAAAAATAAAAATAAAATTCGAGCACCTTTGAAATTTTAGAATTTTTTGTCTTGCCTCCAATTTGAATTAAATTTTAATTTTTCCCATTACTCTCAGTTATACATTATAAACTCTTCATCATCCGCTGTAATTTTGAAGATTGCTTTATTACAAAATCTAGTTAAAAGGAGTATATATTTTGCTCAAAAATATCTATATAATAAAACACAATGAAAGCTATCAAGTGGTTCTCCTTCAAACATTCCCCCCTCAAAAGTTTCCCCCTAAAACTCAAATTCAAATTCTCCTCCCAAAACAACTCATTTATTTATTTAATTATCTCTCTCTCTCTCTCTCTCTTTCTATATATATATATATATATATATATATATATATATGTACTAGTAATTTACACGTGCGATGCACGTTTTAATAATTTCAAAAATTAAAAATTAAAACTCTGACGTATGGAGGATTTGAACCGGAAACCTGCTTTATATTAGTTATGTACGTGCGTTACACATGTTGGTAGAATGACAAAATGACAGATGACACTAAGGCCTTCTCCCATTATAATATTAGAGATTAGAGATGTGTGTGTGTGTCTGTGGAAACCATGGACTTTTATTTACAACTAATTATTGTCATACTATTCAAACTTCAGCTACATAATTGTTGATTTACTGTTTACAAGACTTTTCATATGCTGTATCGTTCTGAAGACATGTCGTAGGCACGTAGCCACGGGGAAAATCTAGTACTGTTATAATGTACGTGCAATGCACGTCTAAAAAAAGTAAAGTCTTCAAATTAAATGAATATATATCAAATAAAAAAAATTATAATTGAATGTTTTGATTTTGAGCTACACGTGCGGTGCACATTTATATTTGTATTTGTTGGATACAGTTTGAACCTGTATTATACGTGTTTATAAAGTTACAAAGTTAGGATTTGTTTGTTACAAACCTCAACTCTCCCATTAAAATAGTAGAGATATATAGATAAGAAGTAAAGTCATCAAATTAAATAAATATATATCGAATAAGAAAAAAAAAATTATATTTGAATGTTTTGATTTGGGCTACACGAGCGGTGCACATTTATATTTGTATTTGTTGGATATAGTTTTGAGGTGTATTATACATGTTTATATAGTTACAAATTATGGTTTGTTTATTACAAACCCCAACTCTCCCATTAAAATAGTAGAGATATAAGTTTTTGGATTAAAAACTACAATGAAGGTTGGTCTCATATTAAAATCAGTGATTAATACTTTAAATGAATTGGTCAATGGTCAAGGGAAGTATAAAGATTTTCCAGTCAAGGAAAGTGTGAATGTTTAATTGAAAGTAACAAGGGTCACATTAATTTATGCATGTTTTTTGCTATTCTTCATTCATTTCTTTTGTATATATATGCTTGTAGCTTTGCATAATAAGAACCAACACAACCACTTTTATTAGCTTGTCTGATCTTCCATTATTCTCAAACTTTGTTCTTCAATTTAATATGGTATCAGAGCCACTTATCAATTCTCATGTCTAAAGAAGATCAAACATCACCAGAAAGCTCCAACAACAACAACTCAAGTATCGACTCGTCAAATCTATACTACCTTCATCCTTCAGATCATTCCGATCTCGTACTCGTCTTGATAAAATTAAATGGTGTCAACTATCAATCATGGAGTAAATCCATGATTTATGCTCTCACAGCCAAGAACAAAATTGGTTTCATTAATGGTTCTATCGAACCTCCTCTGAAGCAGAACAACCAATTGAATTCATTCGTTGGAATCAATGCAACAGTATGATTCTATCGTGGATCACTCATATCATTGAACCCGATTTAGCAAAAGGGGTTGTTCATGCCAACACAGCCCACCAAGTTTGGGAGGACCTAAAAGATCAATTTTCTCAAAAGAATGCCAGCAATTTATCAGATCCAAAAATCCTTGGCGTCTCTTTCACAAAACAACATGACTGTCTCGACGTATTATACGAAGCTTAAAGGCTTATGGGATGAATTGGAATCATATATGACCATACCTATTTGAAACCAAACCACGACACACATGGAGCAAAGGAAAGAGGATCGAATGATGCAATTCCTCATGGGTCTTAATGATACTTTTGGCATTGTTCACAGTAACATTCTCATGATTTCACTGCTGCCGAATGTTCGCCAAGCCTATTCTCTCGTTATTCAAGATGAGACTCAAAGAAAAATGACATCCGAAGCTACGGAAAGCTCTCCATTGCAGCAGCGTTTCAAAGACGCCAAGAAAATCAGAATAACAAATCAAAAGACAAGCATTGTGATTATTGCAACACGGATGGTCACAAGATTGATACTTGTCGCACATCGAAGTTCCATTGCAAATATTGTGATAAAAATGGACATACCGAAGATCGATGCAAATTCAAGAATGACACTTGGACTTCCAACAATCCAAGAGGCCAAGGAAGAGGCAATATGCTTCGTGGTAACAACTCTCACTACTCTGCCAATGCAACGGAGGCCTCAGAAATCGCACATGACCCTTTACATGGATTCTCGACAGATCAAATTTAACATCTAGCTCGTGCAAAATCTAGGATGAAATCAAATAATTATAACGGTAATAGCAATGCTTTGGCAAATGTAGTAGGTTCGTCTTCGTTTTCTAATGTCTCGATTAATTCAGTTTTCACTAAACCTTGGATATTAGATAGCAGAACGACAGATCAAATCACTTCCGATTCCACCTTGTTGTCCACAATAAAATCATCATCCACACTATTTGTTAACTTACCCACTGGTTCATTAGCCCCTATTACTTCCACTGGAGATATTTTTTTTAGTTTTGATATCAGTCTCAGTCTTGTTTTATGTGTTCCTTCATTTCGTTTAAATTTGATGTTTTTTAGTAAAATTATCATAGCCTTAAATTGTTGTGCCGTTTTCTTTCCTAAATTTTCTGTCTTACATGACTTGGCTTCGGGGAGGATGATTGGTTCGGGTAAACAGCGAGGTGGTCTTTATTACGTGTCTCCAATACAACAAATACTGATTTCCCTCCAGGTCTCTCAACCTCCAAATTTGTGGCACATACGTCTCGGACACCCATCTCTAGATCATCTTAAATTAGCTTCTTCTTTAGTATCTTCAAAAATAACGTCCTTTGATAAGAATTGTATTGTTTGTCCTATGGCCAAACAAACTCGATTACCTTTCACCTCAAGTTCTATAACAACAAAGTCTCCTTTTGATTTATTACATTGTGATATTTGGGGTCTTCATAAAATCCAAACACATTCTGGAGCATGTTTTTTTTTACAATTGTTGATGATTTTAGCAGGTGTACAAGAGTTTATGTTATGCAATATAAATCAGAAACTCAAAAACTCCTTCAATCCTTCATCACCTTTGTAAAAACTCAGTTTCATGCATATGTTAAAGTTATTTGTATTGATAATGGTTTGAAATGTTTTTCAATGAAAGAGTATTTTAAATCTCATGGCATTGAATACCAACGAACTTGAGTTTACACTCAGCAACAAAATGGGGTTGTTGAACGCAAACATTGCCATATCATCAATGTTGCTCGTGCTCTTCTTTTTCATTCTCATAAGCCTTTAATTTTTTAGGGAGAATGTGTTTTAAATTGCAGTTTATCTTATCAATCCCCCCCTCACCATTACTATCCAACAAGTCACATTAAGAAATATTTCACCATCATCCTCCATCACTTGATCACTTGAGAGTTTTTTGTTGCTTATGTCATGCCACAAATGTTCAGCCTACTCATAAATTTGATTCTCGAGCTAAATAATGTATTTTTGTAGGTTATCCAACTCGTCAGAAAGGGTACAAAGTCTATGCTCCAGAAACACAAAAATTCTTTGTTAGCTGCGACGTCCACTTTTGTGAAACCACAATTCCATTTCCTTATCTACAACTCCCAAGCTGCATGATTCCTTTCACCCTCAGCTCTTTCCACTATAATTTTTAGACAACTTACATACAACAATTGCCAACAAACCTACCTCGGACGCCACACCACCTGCTACCAACCGCTGTTACGCCCTTGAACCAAATCATAATGCGACACCCGATTCTCCGCACCCTGACCATAATGTCAAAACTGACAATGACCTATCTATTCCTGATACCTCCCTACATGACCCTCCAGAACCATCAAACACCTCTCTGCGTCACTCCACACGTACCAAACAACCTCCACCATGGCATAAAGACAATATCCTTTCTGCTCAAGTCCATCATCCTAGCCCATCGACAAGTTCAACAAAAGGTACTCGATACCCTCTCTCTAACTTTCTTTCATATTCTCGTTTCTCGTCCGCCTATTGTTCTTTTTTAGCTAACATCACAAGTCACAAAAAACCTCAATCCTATTCCCAAGCTGTTCTCGATTCACATTGGCATGAGGCTATGAAAACTGAATTAGAAGTATTAGAGACGAACAACACATGGACTATGGTGCCTCTTCCCCTGCACATAAACCTAATTGTTGCAAATGAGTTTACAAGATCAAGTATCGGTCTGATGGTTCTATTGAACGTTACAAAGCTCGTCTTGTTGCTAAGGGCTACACTCAAGTTGTGGGCATAGACTACCATGACACATTTTCTCCCACTATCAAGCTCGCTACTCTTCGATGCCTTATTACTGCTGCTGCTGCCCGTAATTGGTTTATTCACCAACTTGATGTTCAAAATGCCTTTCTCCATGAGGATTTACATGAAGTTGTCTATACGAAACCTCCACCTGGTCTTCATCGATAGGGGGAGAATATTGTATGTCGACTCAACAAGTCTCTTTATGGTCTCAAACAGGCCTCAAGAAATTGGTTTTCTACATTTTCAGACAATATTCAAAAAGCTGGTTATTAATAATCCAAAGCCGACTACCCTTTTCACTAAAGCTCAAGATACTTCTTTCACTGCGGTTCTCATTTATGTTGATGACATACTTCTCACTGGCAATAATCTTCAGGAAATTGAACAACTTAAAAAATTTCTTCTTAAACACTTCCGCATGAAAGATCTTGGCGATTTGAAGTATTTTCTTGGCATCGAGTTTTCCCGATCCAAGAAAGGAATTTTTATATTTCAAAGAAAATATGCTTTGGATGTCTTAGAAGATTCAGGGCTCTTGGGGGCATGACCAGAAATTTTTTCCAATGGATCAAAATTTGAAACTCAATCCCACAGATGGTTCAGCATTAAGCGACCCAACCAAATACAAAAGATTAGTGGGAAGATTAATTTATCTTACGGTGACAAGTCCAGATATAGCGTACGCTGCCCGCACTTTAAGCCAGTTCATACAAGAGCCGAGAAAGCCACACTGGGATGCTGCTCTTCGGGTTCTCAAATATATTAATGGTACGCCTGGACAAGGTTTGTTGTTCCGTTCTGCAAACAACCTTGATCTCAAAGCGTATTGTGATTCTGATTGGGCATGTTGCAACTTCACAAGAAGATTAGTTACAAGGTATTGTATTTTTCTTGGGGATTCTTTCATTTCATGGAAGTCTAAGAAGCAAGCAAATGTATCTAGATCGTCCGCAGAAGCTGAATACAGAGTTATGACAAACACTTGTCTAGAGTTAACATGGTTACACTACATTTTAGAAGACTTGAGAGTTCCACAAACATCTGCTACACCTCTATTTTGTGATAATCAAGCAGTACTACATATTGCAGCTAGCCCTGTGTTTCACGAACGCTGAAATCACATTGAGATAGATTTTCACATTATCCGAGAAATGTTGCAAGCAGGATTGATTAGTCCTTTGTACATGCCTACTCGCTCGCAGTTGGCTGACGTGTTCACAAAAGCTTTATGAAAATACCAATTCATCACTTTGCGTAGCAACTTGGGGCTTCACGATGTTCACTCACCAACTAGAGGGGAAATATTAAAATCAGTAATTAATACTTTAAATGAATTGGTCAATGGTCAAGGGAAGTGTGAAGGTTTTCCAGTCAAATGGAAGTGTGAAGATTTTTTTGAAAGCAACAAGGGCTCACATTAATTGATGCATGTCTTTTGCTATTCTTCATTCATTCCTTTTGTATATATATGGTTGTAGCTTTGCATAATAAGAATCAACAGAACCACTTTCATTAGCTTGCTTGCTCTTCCATTTTTCTCAAACTTTGTTGTCTAATTTAATATCTCATATAAGAGATTTTCTTTTACCCATCTTAAACTATTATCATCTGAACTACAAATCAGTAATTTTTTGCTCAAAATTGTTTTAAGATAACGTTCTTTAATCCAAAGTTAAGATGTATAAAATTTTAAACCACCCAATAGAATATTTCTAGTTTCGTCCTTGGCGTATGCATCCTTCTAAACACCATTTAGTACGCGCTTTCACATGTCATTCAGTGCTTAATTTACTAATTGTCAGATGGTACTGCATCTATTTATTTTTCTTCTTTAGCTCTATACAACCAGTAACTAAATATATCTACCGGGCTTGGGTTTGATTCAACCTATCCATCAGCTGCCTGCGATCTTCTACTGGTGATCCACTCCCCCCATCGCCGCCTCTATTGAGTACCATGCCATCCTCCCCTTCGTTGCAGGACCTGACACATTCGCCATCGCCACCATGTCCATGCCCTCGTTGCCAATCTGGGCGATCTGCAGCGCTGATTGGATTACGAGGTGTTGGTTGTATATGTGAAGTTGTCGGGGATTACGCTGTTGGCAGAGCCAGACAAAGAGGTTGGATTTGTGCATTTTTTTTGTTGGGGAGTGTTTATGTTGGGCGGGCGACTGCATTTGAGATCCTTCATCCGACGGCCACTATCTTCGAGGCAGTACCACTACTACGCCCTCACCATTGAATTCGACAACCGATGCTGCCGCCCGTTGTGGTGAGAGGAGAAGGTGATACTTCATATTGGATCGGTTTGGGTTTTTTTGATTGTGAGGGAGAGTGAGAGAGTGAGTAAGCGAAGATGTTGCTCCTCACTACTCTACGTTGGTATGTGTCTATGTTTTGGGGTGAGTGATATTTGTATGATTGTGGGAGGAAAGGAGAAAAAGGCAGGTTCTGCGGTCAAAATTTCGTCTGAATCCCGCCTACGGGGCTTGGGCACAAAGAAGCCCCCCCCCCCCCCCCCCCCCCCCCCCCCCAAATTGGTGAGACGATAGGGTTTGGTTGGTGATAAAATCCCGCCTGACTTACCTCGGGTGGTTGTGCACGTGCTGTAGAGGTAGTGTACGAAGCTAAATTGACTTACACACAATTTTGCTGGGCCGAGTTCTGTATTTGGGCTCAAGATGCGGTCCATTACAATATTAGAGGAGTGTCTGCCCTCTTCGATGGTGTGTAATGACTATTAGTTTGTCGGCCCACCCTCCAGGGTTGTTGGAGGGATCTATTGTCTGTATGAGTCATGTTGCTTCATGTTTTATTTTCTCTTAGTAATTTGTATGTTTTGTTAATTTCTGATTAATGAAACAAGGTGGTCATATTCCACATTTTCCTTAAAAAAAAAAAAACTAAATATATCTGCTTCTTTTCTTCCAATTTTTTAGAAACTTGGCTACTGGTCAAATGTTCTTTCCCTACATGACTTAGCATTAAAATTTTATTAATAAACAACTACTTAACATCAAGTCGTTCATATATGAAGATCCACTTGAACCAACGTGAAGGGACAGATGCAGAAGACATAAAAACCAAGAAATAGTGCTCGAAAACAAGAAATCGTGCAAAATAAAGCAAAACGTAGCAAAATCTAGACACAAACAATTAGAACACTAAAGTATGTACCCAATAACCTTCCAACTCTACGTCCAACACCTGTACCTCCTCTGAGGAAATTGTTCTATCTAAAAGATCTTGTTGAATTTTTGACATGATCAATACAAATTATTAAACAAATACTAAATTACACCAATTACACAAATATAGTCAAACCCCCATTAGAGGCGGCCACCTCAATCCCCGGATTTTTGCTTTTGTTTTTAAAATTAGTACATGGACCCGCTTATTTTAGTTAGGCTAGAGTTTGTATGGATATTCATCTTCCTCAAATCTCTATCTATTTCTTCATATATATATATATATATATATATATATATATATATATATATATATATATATAGGGAAACTTTCCGTTGCACACCAGCCCAGTGTGCAACGCCGTGCGCACTCGCGCTCAGCCGTCCGATCTGCATTTTGATCATGATGCAGATCTAATGGCTTTAATTCGCTCCCGCTCTTCTACACTTACGGAGGGGTAATTTAGTCAATTACCCCTACCCTCTCTTTCTTCTCTGCCCTTTCAGATCTGAAGCTATTCGCTCTACCCCTTTTCCCAAATCCCTATCTCTCTCTCGCTCTCGAGCGCGATCGATCTCTCCTTGTCTCCCCCTTTCAATCTCCTCAGCGCTTTTCGATCGATTGCTTTTCGATCTCAGATCCCTACTCTGTCTCTTGAGCGCGCGACCTCTCTCCGTCTCTCCACCGACGAGAGACCCTACCTCTCTCTCCTCCACCGAGACGATCACCTCTACCTCTCTCTCTCTGTCTCTCCTTGTCGACGACGATTTCGAAGCTCTCTCGAGCGAAGCTGCAATCCCAGTAATCGAAACACCAAGGTATAAAATTTTCTAACTTCAAATTACTTTAAATTGAAACCCTAGTTTCTTCTTAGTTTAATCATGCTAATAAAAAAAATTTGGTAAGTTGAAACCCTAGTGCACACTTTGTAGATTATGGTGAACCCCTAGGTATAAAATTAACTCTTCAATTGAGTTAAATTGAAACCCTAGTTTCATGTTAGATAAATCTTGTTTAAAAAATTAGGACAAATTGAAACCCTGGTATAGATTTTTTAGATTATGGTAAAAAAACTTCAAGATTAGTCGATTTAATGTAGTGGATAGATATTTGCAGACGTATACTATGATAGATATTTGATTTTATATATAGTGGATAGTAATTTGCAGACGTATACTGTGACAGAAACTGATTATATATTGGATTTTGTAATAGGTATGGAGAGTGGGGAATGTTGCTCAAAACTTGGTGAATTGAAGAAGAGGTGAATTCTTCTACTGAGGATAGCTCCGAGGATGGTAACGACTATATGAATTGAGGGAAGTATTTGATTCGCGAACAATTTGGTAAATTTGATGATTTACTGTCTTTTATTTTGGGGATGAATCGATAGGCAGTGATGAATGCATGAAATGGTCAAGTTGAGTTGAATGTTTTCCCCACCTACGAAGTCTAGGCTGGTGCACTCGCGCTAAGCCGTCCAAATTTACATTTTGATCATGATGCAATCTAATGGCTCGCATTCTTTCCCTCTCTTCTCACACTTATGGAGGGGTAATTTGGTCATTTACCCCTACTATCTCTTTCTCTCTGTCCTTTCAGATCGAGAGCTTTTCGATCCACCCCTTTTTCCCAAAAAAACATAAATAGAGGTGGGGGTTTGTGTAGGTTGCATCTATTAGGCGTGGCAATTTAATGCAGCCGTAATGCTAAACCATTACACTTTTTGAGAGCATGCTTGATACAATTATACACTTATGAAATAACCTAGCGTTGCGAATTCATGTGACTTCTGAGCCTACTTCATTTCATTTTATTAGCATATACATGCTCTCTGTTATCTAAATTTCTGTTCTGAGCCTATGCCTGATTGATGATATTTTCAGAGACTACAGCAAAAGGGGTAGCAGCATTAGAATTAGTAGCAGCAGTAGCAGTGTCAGAACATTATATTAGAAGTAGTAGCAGCAACAACACTTTGTTCCAAGACATTCAACCAAAAAGTGATCATTTTCAGGTATTATCCTTGTAATGCTTTATTTAGATGACCATAATTACTTGGGTAGATGTTTTTGTTCATTCTTCAATAAAATAATACCAAACAAAGAAATCTTAGTATTCAAGTTTCATTCTAATGCTTTATAAAAGATTATGATTGTTTCTCCATTACAAATATGTAATTGAAGCTACAAAATTTCAAATGCACATATTTTATATCGTTCTTTTAAACATTTTGATTATTGTTCATCTTCTTTACCTACAATTTTTTGGGTTCATTAAGTTTCTTAGTAATAAAGGATTTTTGTTTCATCCATAGATATCAGATTCTTTTACTACCAACAAACCAAAGTGTGCTTCAGAAATGGCTGAAAACTAGTACAAAATTTCCATTTCAATCAATTATTTTCTTGTACTAAATAACAAAGTTGAGTCCAAATATGAAAGAAAAATGACATTTGACATATACCATACAGCAGCAGTAATCTAACTTATATTGTATATAGTGTATTCATATGAGTAAAAAAGGGTAATTGGAACCACATGTATATTGAAGCAAGTAATATGAAATTATGTACATGCTGTAACCAATAACTTAGCAAGCAATAAGTCATTGAGAAACATTTGATCCTATATGAATTGTACTCATTTTACATAGCAATGAGTACAATAAGTTTTGTACATGTTATGAAGCTAACCCTTTGTACAGGGATAAGCTTGGGATAAGCAAGTAATATGAAATTATGTACATGTTTGATGTTATTGATTTAGGTTAATTCGTTTTGGGTTCATATTTATGCAGGCAAAATGAACAACCTTCGAAGTATGGAGTTACAAAGTCGGCTAGAACTATAATGCTCTTGGAATTGAAGAAGCTTATTGTTACCGCTGAATCTGGTGTGGGGGTAAACAGATAGAATTTGTGGGTTCGTGGAAAAACCTGAATGGCGAGTCCAAACCTGTTCGTCGGAGTTGGGATGCCGACTCCCGCCGTACACCTGCAAGGAAAGTGCGAAACACCGGGGTTGATCCTGGCGACGCACCCTCCGACGCTCTTGTCAGTAACCAGTGATGATTAAAAAAGAGCTTTAGTTGGGAAAAGAGTGATTAACCTGTAGCAGTGGTAGGTGGGGGGTATTTATAGTCGCCGTTGGGATCAGATTAGGAATGTGATTCCTGTGATCTGATAAGGCGTAAAATCCTCGTAATCAGATTAGGAATGTAATCCCTTAATTCCCGGTGAGAGGATAGTCGCGAATCAGGCCCGTTGATTTGGTTCAATCAGAGACCCTAATTCTATCATGTCGGACTGGGTTTGTATCGGGTCGGGACCCGTACCCAGTTGAGGTGGATCCGTTCGCGGGTTATTGGATCTGTGAGAAGGAGACCCAGTACCCACTTCGGACCCGTTAGTAGGTGAAATTACCGTTTTACCCCTGAGCTTTAAGATTCGTCTCCGATGTGAACAGTCCCGATTTAATCCTATTTTTAGCCATATCACGAGCCCCCCACTCCTAGAGACTGAGTTTTTCAGTCTTTGAGGAGTAGTTTTACCGTTCTAATGGCGTACGGGATTTTATCGGTGTTCTTAAGGGAGTTTTGGATCTTGCTTGGGGTGTAACAGTGTTATTCTGGGCTTGTAAAATGCCCAAAAATATTCTCAAAATTTTTTGGATTTTTGGTGATTTTTCCAGATTTTTCTGAATTTTTTCTCATTTTTTTTGAATTTTTTATTCATTTTCCGAATTAAATAATTAATTATCGAAAATATTAATTAATTATTCTAATTTAATAATTATTTTTCCAGAATTTTAAAATAATTTTTCTGAATTAATAATTATTTTTAGAATTTTTAATTAATTTTTTTCGATTTTTTAAATATTTTTTGGATTTTTTAAATAAAAAACAATTAAATAAATAAATTAATTAATTAAATATTACCTGACACGTGGCGCGATCTGTGCCGTCGGATCCCGGCACAAATCTCGAGGAGGCGCGTATCCCAAAAGATCGTTATTTTGTCGTTTTGTGGAGACGTGGCGCGATCTGAGCCGTTCATCAACTCTTGCGCGATTTTCGCGAAGATCCAATGGTGGGAGTTGCTTGGTATCGTTTTTCTTCACTTTTCAGCTCGGATGGGGACTTGCTCGGTCAGCCGACCGGGGGGTGACGCCCAATTTCGCGCAGCCAATGTGGTGAAGCCACGTGGCATAAAAAAGAATATTATTATTATTTTTTCTTTTCTTTTTCCTTCTGCTGCTCCTTCTCTTCTTGCTCTGTTCTTGTTCTTTCTCATGCTCCCGCCCTCGTCTCCTTCGACCGCCTTCTTCTTCGTTCTTCGTCAGTTCGCGAGAGAGGTCGATGGGGAGGCTCGGAGGTTTGAGAGGAGCTTTGGAGCTTCGAGAGCGGAAGCTTGAACTCGGAGTCGGAGTTCGGTGGCCATGGGTTCGAGCTCGCGATGGGGAGCTCGGCGACGACTGTGCAGAGTTCGAGCTTTGGCCATGGGTTCGGCAAAGCGTGAACGCGGTGGAGAGGAGCTTGTAAACTCGGCATTGCGGCGGGGAGGAGAGCGGCGAACGAAAAAAGGGCTCGAGCTCTGCCATGGGGTCTTGGCGCTCAGACCAGTTTTGGCGGTGTGGATCTTGTCGACGCCATGGCTATGGGTTCGAGCTCGGGATGGGGAGCTCGGCGATGATTGCGGTCGACGAGGTCTGGAGCTCGGAGGTAGGTTGAGCTCGATGAGTTCGATGGAGATGGAAGTGCGAGCTTTGGTGTCGGAGGCAGTCGGCAACGGAGCTAGAAGACGGAGGAGACTCGTCGGAAGTGGAGGTGGTCGGCCATGGCGGAGCTTGGAGACAGGCCTGGTGGAGCTCGGCGCTTCGGAGCTCATCGAAGTGGTGCGGAGCTCAGCGGAGCTCGCTGACAGAGGGGCTGGGTTCGAGCTCGGCATCGGCGATGATGGAGCTCATGGTTCGGCCATGGCGGTTGGTGATGGATGCGAGCTCGGGATGGAGAGCTCAACGCCGGAGCTAGACGACGGAGGGTGTGGGTTCGGCAATGAAGATGGAGGTGTGAGCTCGGCGTAGAGGTTGAAGATGGCAAACTGTGTCTTCTTTCTTTTTGGTTTTTGCTTGGGTTTGGCGCCAAAATGGCTGAAGAAGAAGGGGAGGAGAGATAACGAGTTTGGGTTTGGATCCTTAACGGGTCTGAACCCGACCCTATAGCCCCCCCTTTTCTATTCTTTTTTTTTCTTTTTTTTTTGCTTCTTGTTCGGCGAATCCGAGCGCGGATTTTGAGGCAATTTTTGGACATTTTGCAGCTCGGTGGGGCAGTAGCTCAAATGGTAGATCCGAGCTACGTGGCTCGATCTGGGCCATTGGATGGTGGCACGAATCTCGAGACGGGCTCAGTTCCCAAGAAAACACTATCTTGTCGTTTAGTGACGCTGGCAAGATCTGGGCCGTCCGATCGAGATCTTACACGAATGTTGAGGGAAAAGTGGTTTTTCTCTGTTTTGGGGCTCAGATCGGCACTTGCTCGGTTAGCCGACCGAGCTCTTTGATGTTGGGGCTCGGATGGGAAGAGCTCGAATTCTTGCTCGGGTTCGGTTCGGATTTCTCCCTCGCGCGAGTGGCTCGGCTCAGATTTCCGAGCTATTCGGCGTAGCGTATTGAGATCCACTTTCCCGGTGCTACGGAGGTCCGATCGGGGCGTGCGACCCCTCGTTTCGAAGCTAGTTCGAAGATCTACAACTTCTCTTTAGGAGTGGGATGAAGATTCACCCTCCTTCATGGTCAAAATAGCCCCGCAACATGCTTGTCTTCATGAAGTTGATAAGTACTTTGGTCTTGGAGATTTTGGAAGAAGAGCTCCACTCCTAGGGGCGGAGAAGATGTGCTAGGAATACCCTTGTGCTAGGAAGACCCTTGTAAGATGTGCTAGGAAGATCCTTGTGCTAGGAAGATCCTTGGACTAGGAAGACCCTTGTAAGATCTGCTAGGAAGACCCTAGGGGCGAAGAAGAGGCGCGAGTGGGTCGGATCGCTAGTCGCTCGGCTCGGAATACCGAGCGACGTGGAGCGATCTGAGCCGTCAGATCTCAGCGCGGATCTCGAGGCGGGCACAGTTTCCAAGAAAACACTATCTTGTCGTTTAGTGCTGCTAGAGCAATCTGAGCCATTGATCTCAGCGTGGATCTCGAAGCGGGCACAGTTTCCAAGAAAACACTATCTTGTCGTTTAGTGCTGCTGGAGCGATCTGAGCCGTTTGATCGAGATCTTACGCGAATGTTGAGGGAAAAGTGATTTTTCTCCGTTTTGGGGCTCAGATGGGCACTTGCTCTGTTAACCAATCGGGCTCTGTGATGTTGGGGTCGGATCGGCACTTGATCGGCATCCGAGCGGATGGAAGAGCTCGGCTCTGGAAGAGAGCTATTTGTGAGACAAGTGTGAGGAAGAACTCTAGGAGAGAGTTGTGCTCCAAACTTGTCGAGGAGAGGTCCGTTTCGGAGGCGAGCGGAGTGAAGAGCTCGGCTCTGGAAGAGAGCCATTTGGGAGACGAGTTTGAGGAGCAACTCTAGGAGAGAGTTATGAGCTCCGAACTCGTTGAGAGGAGGTCCGCCTTGGAGATGAGCGGAGCGAAGAGCTCGGCTCTGGAAGAGAGCCATTTGGGAGATGAGTTTGAGGAGCAACTCTAGGAGAGAGTTGTGAGCTCCGAACTCGTTGAGAAGAGGTTCGCTTAGGAGGCGAGCGGAGTGAAGATCTCGGCTCTGAAAGAGAGCCATTTGGGAGACGAGTTTGAGGAGCAACTCTAGGAGAGAGTTGTGAGCTTCGAACTCGTTGAGAGGAGGTCCGCCTTGGAGATGAGCAGAGCGAAGAGCTCGGCTCTGGAAGAGAGCCATTTGGGAGATGAGTTTGAGGAGCAACTCTAGGAGAGAGTTGTGAGCTCCGAACTCGTTGAGAAGAGGTCCGCTTCGGAGGCGAGCGGAGTGAAGAGCTCGGCTCTGGAAGAGAGCCATTTGTGAGATGAGTTTGAGGAGCAACTTTAGGAGAGAGTTGTGAGCTCCGAACTCGTTGAGAGGAGGTCCGCCTTGGAGATGAGCGGAGCGAAGAGCTCGGCTCTGGAAGGGAGCCATTTGGGAGATGAGTTTGAGGAGGTGCTCTAGGGGAGAGTTGTGAGCTCCGAACTTTGTCGAGAAGGGGTCCGCTTTAGAGGTGAGCGGAGCGAAGAGCTCGGCTCTGGAAGAGAGCCATTTGTGAGACGAGTTTGAGGAGCAACTCTAGGAGAGGGTTGTGAGCTCCGAACTCGTTGAGAAGAGGTCCGCTTCGGGAGCGAGCGGAGTGAAGAGCTCGGCTCTGGAAGAGAACCATTTGTGATACGAGTGTGAGGAGCAACTCTAGGGGAGAGCTTTAGCTCCGAACTCGCTGCTTATGTGAGAGAATCAACGGTTGTGGGAGTAATTCCGAATGGCAAACCACTTCTAACCCGCTGAAGAGCAGGTTATTTGAAGAGGAATCGAGCCAAGTGTTGGACTCCGAACCATCGGTAGAGGTGGTCAACGGTTGTGGGAGCAATTCCGAATGGCGAACCACTTCTAACCCGCTGAAGAGCAGGTTATTTGAAGAGGAATCGAGCCAAGTGTTGGACTCCAAACTCGTCGTGAGAGGGATTCAACGGTTGTGGGAGCAATTCCGAATGGCGAACCACTTCTAACCCGCTGAAGAGCAAGTTATTTGAAGAGGAATCGAGCCAAGTGTTGGACTCCGAACTCGTTGTTTAAGGTTAGTAAGTTGCGGGAGCAGTCATGTAGAAGAAGCTGGACTCCGAACCCACCATTTAAGAGAGAAGCAAGAGCAATAATTTTCAATGAAAAGATGTAAAGTTTGAAATAAACTAAGTAGCCGCTTCAATAGGGCGAGCCATTATTACATGCTATCATCCGGGTTACAAGCATCGGCCTTATTAAAAATCAAGATCATGCTTCTATGATAAGGTGAAGACCTCTTGGGAAGAGCCGGGAGGTTCTGAGTCTTAAAGCTCGGCCCGGTTCGTTTGTTGGCTCCTCAGGGGGGAAGCTTGGCCCCCTCTTTTTGGACGAACTTGGTCAGGTGCCCCTGCTGTATGAGTTCTTCGATCTCCTCCTTCAGAGCCCGACAATCTTCCGTGTTGCGGCCGTGGTCCCTGTGAAAGCGGCACCACTTATCCTTGTTCCTCTTCTTGCCAGGTGTATTCATTCTCGGGGGAGCGCGGAGGAGCCCTTCCTTGTCCACCTCCATAAGAACTTCTGATATATTGGCAATGAGGGGGGTGAACTTCTCAATCCGAGGAGTCGGGCGACGCCGTCTATTGCCGTCCTTCTGGGATTTTTAGGAGCCCTCTTCGCTTGTGCTCTTCCGTTTGTTCCCGGAAGATGTCTCATCAAAGCCCGAGAGATTCTCGGCTTCTTCAGCCCAAATGTACTTCTCGCTCCTAAGAAGGACGTCGGCGAAATTATGTGGGGGCTTCTTAGCAAGGGACGAGCGAAGGTTAGAATTGAGGACGTTGGATTGGAATGCGACAGTCGCAACCGATTGGTCGAGGGAGGCGATCGATCTGACCTCTGCAGTGAACCTCCTCACATAGTCCCTCAACTTCTCTCCCCTTTCTTGACAGAGGTGGAGCAATGAGAGGCTGGTCTTCTCCGTGCGTCTGCTACTCGTGAAGTAGGTGATGAAGAGGGTCTCGAACTGCTCGAAGGAGAAAATAGAAGAGGGGGTGAGGCGGGAGTACCACTCCCGAGTCGAACCCTTAAGAGTGGCGGGGAAGGTTTTGCACAGCAAAGCATCGGAAGCTTGGTGGATTAGCATGAGGGTCTTAAAGCTTTCGATGTGGTCCACGGGGTCCGACTCCCCCGAGTAAGTTTCGAACTTCGGGGGTTCGAAACCTCTTGGGATAGGAGCTTCCATGATGGTCCGGGAGAAGGAAGGTCTGCTCGGGCGGATGGTCCTCCCTCTTAACTCCTCATCCTTGTCTATTCGGCCGATGCGCCTCTCCATCTCGTGGAGACGGCGGTAGAGAGCATCGTCCCTTCGACGATAGTCAAACGAGCCTCTGGACTCGTCTCCATAGGAAGGGGAGCGACGACGGTAGCTCTGGGAGTGGCGAGGGCTAGGCATGCGCTGTTGATTGCTAGGAGCCGGAGGAGTTACGGACCGATGGTGAGGACTTTGGACCCGTGGAGGGGTAGGAGCCCTCCTCTGAGCATTGTTATTGTTGGGTTGGAGGTTGAGGGCTTGCAACACCGTTGCTTGCTTGGAACTGCTAGAACTCGGCACGAGTGATGGGTGCCTCATCATTCCTTGACTGGTGCCGACCGGTAGGGGAGTGGTGTCTCCTCCTATGATGCTCGGGGGACTCTTTCATCCCTCTTCGGGTAGGGGACCTTCTATAGTCTCGGTGGTGAGGATTTCGTTCATTTGGACGTTGCTAGCGGGAGGCTCCCTCTCGGGCCCGCTTTTCATCCAGACGGTGGCGAAGATCCTCATCTTTCTGCCGATTGAGGATGGTATTTCGAAGGTCAGGGGCCTGAGGACTGTGGGAGGCGTAAGAGTCCGTAGAGGCATTGTGTATCGAGATGCGGTCCTGATGGAGAGGTTGCTTTTGCTTCTGCGGGTTAGGACCAGCGGGACCGTTAGGAGGTTGTTGACTCAGAAGAGGAGGCTGGTCCTGTTGGAAATGGTCCTCGGCCGGAGGAGGAAGTTGCCCCTGCTGCGGAGCGGGATGGACGGGGACTTCCTGTTGTTGATCAACAGGGTTGGGTCCACGGTTGGACCCCCTGGATCTTACTTTTCTGGGAGGCATGGCTGGAGAAGAGCTAGTCGACGAGGAAGAGGCGGAGGCTATTCGTATGGTTTTCCCACATACGGCGCCAATCTGTTACCGCTGAATCTGGTGTGGGAGGAAAAACCTGAATGGCGAGTCCAAACCTGTTCGTCGGAGTTGGGATGCCGACTCCCGCCGTACACCTGCAAGGAAAGTGCAAAACACCGGGGTTGATCCCGACGACGCACCCTCCGACGCTCTTGTCAGTAACCAGTGATGATTAAAAAAGAGCTTTAGTTGGGAAAAGAGTGATTAACCTGTAGCAGTGGTAGGTGGGGGGTATTTATAGTCGCTGTTGGGATCAGATTAGGAACGTGATTCCTGTGATCTGATAAGGCGTAAAATCATCGTAATCAGATTAGGAATGTAATCCCTTAATTCCCGGTGAGAGGATAGTCGCGAATCAGGCCCGTTGATTTGGTTCAATCAGAGACCCTAATTCTATCCTGTCGGACTGGGTTTGTATCGGGTCGGGACCCGTACCCAGTTGAGGTGGATCCGTTCGCGGATTATTGGATCTGTGAGAAGGAGACCCAGTACCCGCTTCGGACCCGTTAGTAGGTGAAATTACCGTTTTACCCCTGAGCTTTAAGATTCGTCTCCGATGTGAACGGTCCCGATTTAATCCTATTTTTAGCCATATCACTTATGAAGCTATCCCTTTGTACAGGGATAAGCTTGGGTTTCCTAATATTTATGCAGGCAATCTTGTTTCGGGATAACCCAAAGGTGTACCTAATCTTGTTGCTTATCATAGTCATTCTATACTTTAGGACATTTGTACTTAGTCATGTGAAATATCGTTTGGAAAATAAACTTTCTTGTACAATTAAAGACTGTTGTCTTAAAATGTCGTAATTTTCCATTGTTCAATTGTAGGGATCCATTTATTTGTAATTCTGGCTTAAAATGTTTCGTGAATGAAATTTGATTTTTGGCTGATATTAGAAGTTTTGATGCATCAAATTTTACCTGAGAACAATTGTATGTTCTTTAGCTGCATTCCTGAAGCACCCTCGAACTCCTGATGCGACTAGTATGGATAATGAATTGTCCAATTTTATAACCAAAGCACCCTGGAACTCCTGGTGCGACTGGTAGGGTTTGTACAGGGAATGCTGTTTGATATTGTCCAATTGTTTACAGGATATTCAGACTTTATTAGCATAATTGTTTGATTATCAAATTGAATTGTTTCAGTCGCAATGGTCTTGTATGGAACATATTCCATCATAATTGAACATTTTGTGCACTTATGAGCAATCTAAATACAGAACTCGTCTGCATATCATACAGTATATCTTCCTTTGTGAACAGAACTGCCTGCTTTATTCTTTACAGCATCTATACTCATAAATATTACATGTATTATAAGCACATAAAGTCATGTATCTACCTACTATTACAGCAGAAAGTGTCATATCCTTCTAACTTTACATTTGATACCTACTATTACAGTAGAAGCAGTATGGAGAAGGAATGATTGCATAGATTATATAATGGATACAGTACAACGATCAATGTAGTCAAATATCCAAAATTGAGAAACAAAATTCTATATTACAAAAAAAATTGCATTTCTATTTCTGTTGGCTCATAACATTGATTGCACAACAAAACACTCCATAAAAGCACCCACAATATGAGTGCTGCTGCTAATACTGCCATTGCTGCTAATGCCGCTACCACTGCTACTGCAGTATCTGAAAATATCATTAATCAGGCATAAGTATAGGCTCATAACGGGAATTTAGATAACATAAATCATGTTTATGCTAACAACAGCAAATGAAGTAGGCTCAGAAGTCACATGAATTCACTACACTATGTTATTTCATAAGTGTATAAATGTATCAAGCATTCTCTCAAAAATAAAATAGGTTTAGCACTACGGCTGCATTAGATTGCCACACCTAATAGAGCTCACCTTCACAAACCCCCACCTCGCAGTCTCTAAAAAAGTATGCAGTCTCTAAAAAACAAGCTCAGCCATGCTGCAGATATCCATAACAGAGAGCATGTTTATGCTAACAACATTAGATGAAGTAGGCTCAGAAGTCACATAATTAAGATCACTATGTTATTTCATAAGTGTATAAATTTATCAAGCATTCTCTCAAAAAGTGCATAGGTTTAGCACTACGGCTGCATTAATTGCCACGCCTAATAGAGCTCACCTTCACAAACCCCCACCTTAAGGTTTTAAAAAAATGCAGTCTCTAAAAAAATTAAGATCAGCCATGCTGCAGATATCCCAAATTTTCATCTGCAAAGCTAACATTTTAATAGAGCTCAGAAAATTTAAGATAGAGCAATTTTAAACACAGCTCAACTGCACTTTCAATTTGTAACACAGCTCAAAATGAAATAGTGCTACTGCTAATATTTGAAGAGCTCATTAACCAATTTCAAATGTAAACCCATATCAAATTTTAAGTTCATTCAAAAAACAAATATTAATAGAGCTCAATTTCAAACCATGGCTGAAGCTATGAAACAGAACTCCAGATAGGGCAAAAGCTCATATATAAAATGTACAAACTACCCCTCGGTAAGTATGAGATGAGCGGGAGTTTTGCACAGCCACTAGATATGGATCAAGATCCAAATTAAGATCAGACGGCTGAAAAGGAGGGCACACAGCTGTGTGCACCAGCCCAGTATATATATAAAAAAAGAGAAGCACAAAGATATATTTGACTTCGTAGGTGGGGAAAGCATTCAACTCAACTTGACCATTTCATGCATTCATCACTGCCTATCGATTCATCCCCAAAATAAAAGACAGTAAATCATCAAATTTACCAAATTGTTCGCAAATCAAATACTTCCCTCAATTCATATAGTCGTTACCATCCTCGGAGCTATCCTCAGTAGAAGAATTCACCTCTTCTTCAATTCACCAAGTTGTGAGCAACCTTCCCCACTCTCCATACCTATTACAAAATCCAATATATAATCAGTTACTGTCACAGTATATGTCTGCAAATTACTATCCGCTATATATAAAATCAAATATCTATCACAGTATACGTCTGCAAATATCTATCCACTACATTAAATCGACTAATCTTGAAGTTTTTTTACCATAATCTAAAAAATCTATACCATGGTTTCAATTTGTCCTAATTTTTTTAAACAAGATTTATCTAACATGAAACTAGGGTTTCAATTTAACTCAATTGAAGAGATAATTTTATACCTAGGGGTTCACCATAATCTACAAAATGTGCACTAGGGTTTCAACTTACCAAATTTTTTTATTAGCATGATTAAACTAAGAAGAAACTAGGGTTTCAATTTAAAGTAATTTGAAGTTAGAAAATTTTATACCTTGGGGTTTCGATTACTGGGATTGCAGCTTCGCTCGAGAGAGCTTCGAAATCGTCGTCGACAAGGAGAGAGAGAGAGAGAGAGAGGTAGAGGTGATAGTCTCGGTGGAGGAGAGAGAGGTAGGGTCTCTCGTCGGTGGAGAGACGGAGAGAGGTCGCGCGCTCGAGAGACAGAGTAGGGATCTGAGATCGAAAAGCAATCGATCGAAAAGCGCTGAGGAGATTGAAAGGGGGAGACAAGGAGAGATCGATCGCGCTCGAGAGCGAGAGAGAGATAGGGATTTGGGAAAAGGGGTAAAGCGAATAGCTTCAGACCTGAAAGGGCAGAGAAGAAAGAGAGGGTAGGGGTAATTGACTAAATTACCCCTCCGTAAGTGTAGAAGAGCGGGAGCAAATTAAAGCCATTAGATCTGCATCATGATCAAAATGCAGATCGGACGGCTGAGCGCGAGTGCGCACGGCGTTGCACACTGGGCTGGTGTGCAACGGAAAGTTTCCCTATATATATATATATATATATATATATATATATATATCGGTTTTTTAAATTGTAGCAAAAAAAAAATCCAAAATCTTTTTAACAATTTTTTTAAAATAAAATAAATTTTATATGGAGACCCCATTTCGGGAGTTCGCCTCGGGACCCCATAAACTTAGGACCAATTCTCCACACAAAGCACACAAGAATTATCCCAGTTGGGTTTTCGCCTTAATCCGATGGAGGAATAATCGAGATGTTCTTCAACTAAAAAAGATACAAAAATATTACAATTATCACCACAACGCTCTCTCAAACATAGCTAGAACTACTTGATGTTTACAACACTACAAACGAATATGACATTTTCGAAGTTTTTTTTGCCAATCGCGGTGTTTTTAAATGTTGGGCTTGACACAGTTGGCGTTTTTAAAAATGTCGCTGCAAGTGCCGGGGATACCATCGTCGGGGATGCGCAATGGCTATCCCAAAGTTTGGAAATGCTGTTATAGGCTAATTTTCATTTTAAATTTTTTTTCCCCATTAAATTGCCTATCCCGACATTTAAAAACACCGAAATAGGCTATTTATTTATTTATTTATTATTATTATTATTTTAACAGAATAGTTGAGTTGTTGTTATTGTTATTATTGTTTATTTTATCAAATCAAAATACCTGTAAACAATAAACCATAAATGGATATATTCTTCTGATTCATCAGTATATAAGACATAACAAAAATAGTACTCTATTAATTCGATTCAATTACTACAATGCATCACCACAACACTTTAATTTCCAATTTCCAAATAATGAAAGAAGGTAGCACATATTACTAATTTCATATAAATTCAAATTTTAAGTACAAGAAAAGTATTTTAAAAAATAATTTATTTTGACATTTTAGTATAATTCAGTCTACCAACAACTCCTCCACTGCTCCACATGTTGAACTGCAACCTTCTGTCGCTCATTCATAATTAACAGTTGGTCGCTCTTCTCTTAGCCGTAGAGAAAGCAAAAAAAATATTGAACCATTAAAAATCAACGGCAAGTCCAAAGCTACAGTACGAAGCAAGGTGAAAACATGGATCACTTAAACAATATTCACTCAGAGTAGTATATGTAAATGATTTCCAATCAGAAGAGAGAAACTCCATTCATAGGTAAACTGCTTTGAAAGTCTATAAAAGTCGTTAGATAAATAGGACTACAAGAATGAAATCTGTTTGGCATTTACCTTTAATCTGCATTATATAATAGCACGGACCAACCACACAAATATGTTGGTAAAACATAAGAGCATCCACAATCGTTAGCTAATTATCCCTTTAATGCAGTTTATAGTAAACAACAAGCTGCAATTGTTTGCTATTATGCATTTTTGGCCAAAAAACAACAATAGATTGCAAAATGAGAGGGGATATGAGAATTATGTATAATTTAAACGACGCAACTTCAATTTCCGTCGCTCGTAAAATAATATTATTTTAATGCTCAAACGGAACTTGAACATCCGTCCCTCCAGAAAAAAAATAAATTTTCGTAATTAAATGGCCCAAAATGAAGCAACCCCTTGGACAGAACTTCTCTTTCCGTCCCTCAATTGCGCAATTGTCAGACGGAACTAGAAGTTCCGTCCGTTGTGTTTTTTTTTAGAAAAAAATTAAAAATTGAATTACCTTTTTGCCCCCTCTTCATTCAACGACTATTAGTGCTTTCATCTGTTCAATCCAACAGCTCTTTCTCTATCTGAACAGCTCACTAAAATTTTGATATATATAGTACCCATCCTGAACCCAATATTAGTATCACAATTGTCTGAAAAAATTTCCTCCAGTAACATCTTTTACCTCTCTATCTTGTACTGAGTTATTTGTGAAAGAAAATAAATGGTGAGCCGAGGTGCTAGGAGGAGAGCATATATGGCTCAGGAAGATGTTCTTCTCTGCCAGAATTGGATTTGTATAACTCAAGCTCCATTGATCGGTAATGATCAATCCGGGGCACAGTTCTGGGAGCAATTTCTTCTACGTTTGAGGTATTATTAGGGACTCCGACCGACAGAACGGTTAGCTCACTTACTAGTTGATTTCAACTTATTTCGAAAGAAGTAGCCCTATTCATAGCAAAATTGAGCAGTGCAATTACTATGGCCGGTAGCAGAACAACCGAGACAGATAAGATATGTAAAAAAAATAGGATTTAAAGTCATGATTTGTATTATTTATGTACATAATAATGTTTGGAATTTCAATGTTGTCTCAAATTCGCGAAGCTAGAGTAGATATATGGCAACTTCGAAGAAAGCTTTCAAATTTGATGAATGTTATGAGATTCTTAAAGATCAGCTGAAGTTTTCATTGTGTACTACACAAGTGTGTGATCGAGTACAAAATACCCAATCCGGTGAAGGGAGTGGTAGCCAAAACTCTCCCATAATAAACAACTGAGACTCAGATATACCCGTTGATACGAATTCACCTACACCACTTACCCGACCACCAGGTCGCAAAGCTGCTAAGAGAAAAGGAAAAAAGTGGCCGAAACATCAGAATACAAAGATATTGCCGAAGAAACAGCCATTTTTACATCTGTATACAAAGAATCGCAAGAAAGGAGGAATGCGAAAAGAAACCGAGAATGAGATATTAAAGAACGGGCCGAGGAAGATCGCATTATGGGTATCGATCTGAACACGTTACCAATGAATCAACGATATTATTTTATGTGTAGGTAAAACAAAATTCTGCAAAAAACGAGGTTACAATCCTGAGTAAAGAACATTAACCCAAAATTTTGTATTTTATCTTAATACTAGGTATGCCCGTGGGCACGTGCCTACGGCACGTATTCGAAACGATGTAATATATGAAAAGTCATGTAAACAGTAAAAGATGATTTATATATAGATATTTTTTCTAGTAGACGTTGATATATTAATATACTCTGGAGTAAGATTATGGACTGAGTTTGATGTTTATTGGTTTGTATATTGCAAGATCATTTGTCAGTAGCTCGAAATTCAAAAATAATATTGTGAATCTACAACAGTAGTGGACCGGAAATTCCTTGCTATGTGTGGCTTGCTCAATAAGGTTTTTTTTTTATTTTTATTTGGAGTAGCAATTCATTTTCTAATGCAATGAACACCTCAAACTGCACGTTTTTTGAAAGAGCCCTGTAAACATTAAAATATATGCACGGCTTTGTAAAGGATGATTTATTTAGATGTGTATTTGACAGTAGACATTGATGTACTCTGAAGTATGATTAAGTTGTTTATTGGTTTATATATATTGCAGGATCATTTGTCAGCAGTTCAGAATTGAAAAAGAGTATTGTGAATTTACAATAACAGTAGATCGAAATTACATCTGCTCCGAATTTGGAGCCTGCCATAAGTAGCAATTCATTTGCTAATGTAGTTATCGCCTCAAACTGCATAAGTTTATTCCGATTGTCATATTTTCATGTAGTTAACCATGTATAATTTTAAAAGAGGTAAGAGAGAAAGAGAGAAAGAGAGAGAGAGAGAGAGAGAGAGAGAGAGAGTTTGTTATGATGTACATGTGAAGACCTTTTGTTAAATGTGATCAATCACAATTACATCTGCATATGAATAAATCTATATCCATATACGGGAGAGTGTACTGCAAATTTAGTTTGAAACAGGCTTGTTGGCCCCATTTTTTGATATATTCCAGTATATGAGATATTTTAAATTCTTGACGGAGTGATTAATAGGGACAACAATTTTTGACATATTTAAAAAAAAGATGTACATGCATTAGCCCCAACTTGCCAAAGATGTACATTCATTTTTGATATATTTTAAAAAAAAAGATGTACTTGCAGGTAAAACTAAAAAAAAAGATGACAACATTAGCCCCAACTTGCCAAAATAATTACAGAGTGATTAACACAAAACACATAAGCCCAACTATCAGCGATTTCACCAGTAAAATAGACAGTAACATAAAGAGAAAAAGAAAGTATAACAAACATTCTGAGAACATGAAGATTGCAGATGGATAGACGACTAAACCCGCCATAATGAAGAGACCTGAAAAATCACGATCAAGAATGAAAAAAAATCATTTTAATGAAAAAGGAATCAATCAAGTCAAAACCAATGAGAATTTAAAAAACCAACACTAATAGTTTGTAGAAAAATTTATTTTCAAACCAATACCTTTCAAAATGACTGATGTACAAAAAAAAATTCCTTCAAACTGGACGGTTTGAACAAAAAATGCTCTTCATCACCCCAACATATCTACATAAAAATGCTCTCTATTACCATGTATGATTGTTTTTTTAATTTTTTCTACACCTACTCAAATAAACCCTCATTTCTATTCTAGAATACTAATAGAATTTTAGTAAAAAATTCGGCAAAATCTCCCCCTAAAATATTAGCCCTTTTACAGCAATTTCTTACGGAATTCTACTAACAATTAAAAATATCACATCACATGCAGTTATTATCAATCCTCCCCAGGCCAATCCAAGCAACATTAAACAGGCATTATATATATAGGGCATTGGGGGCAAAAATCTTCATATGATGCAATACAAAATAAAAACGAAGATTTCATTTGAAAACGTAATGGATTTTTAGAAAAACTTTTGAAAAACTACACACAGAACCCAATAGTCCACAACTTTGCGGGTATGGATTTTAACATAATATATCCCATCACTATATATCATTATTTACTTACATACTTTACTTACATAAATATTACACATATTTTCTCGCCTACCCTCATTATTAACTTAAGTTAACAAAATATACAACTAATAACTCATCCACCAACCTTATTACCGAAGAAAGTAAAACTACCAAAAAAAGAACATAACAGAATTGCACCTGTAATGGAAAAAAAATAATTTTGAATGTAAGCGGGCAATTAATTAATTTGATAAAAACACAATAAAAAGTTTTACTTACTATTTTATCCAAGTCAACATCAACCTGTAAGGTATGAATGTAAACATTATAATGTGAAGAACATAAAAGCAAGAATTTTTTGATCTAATATGAAAGAGTTGTTGATGTCATAAAAAAAAAGAAACTTACATGGCCATATACTTTATCAAGAATGGGATTCCATATAGTTCCCTTTTCTATTTCACCTATTAGCTGGAGATTATCATGCAACACGTCATTTACAAACTATTCACAGATTAAATTCTGACTACAATTCACCTAAATTACCTAGGTTTGCTCGTGGACAATTCTAACTACAATTCTAACTACAATTCATCTAAGCTACAATTCTAACTACCAGTGATGGGTCTTTCCTAAACAAAGCCTATAAGCTACAATTCACCAAAAAATTCAATCTTTACATGAGAATGAGCATCAAAATTGAAATTTTAACTAACTTGCCAAGCCTTCGAGGGAAGAGCTTCTCATTTGACCGAACCTTGTTCAACTTCTCTTCAAAAGGAGTGGCCAGTCAACCTTTTGATCCTACCACTTAAACCTCGCTCGAAATGAACATCATCTTTATCAACATTACAGAAGAAAAATTGAAAGAACCAACACCTCCTATCACCATCATTAAATTTTCTCCCAACACTAAAATACTCCAAAATCGGAAACAGCGATGATTATAAAACCAGATTAACAATCTAAACAAACCCAACTATAGCTATCAAATGCAGGATAAAATAAAAGTTAAATACTTATAAGAGGTTTCCATTCACATTTAATATATACAATCAAACTGAAGGACTAATAATAATAATAATAATAATAATAATAAACTTAATCTAATCGAGCTATTTGAAAGTAAATATACAAAGAACAAAAAACTGTAAATTATGTTCTGTCGTCTATCTAAGTAACCAAGTCTAAAATGCAACAAACGAAGGTTCAACATCTAGGATATACTGTAAACAGAATGTTTTTGAAGAAAAAATACTGTAAACATGATAATACCTAACAGTTGTGATTATTGTAAACATCTAATGTACATTATTAAACCTATCTCAAATTTACAAAAATTTACACATTTCTACTATCAAATTCCGGGCTTAAACTCTTCTTTCACGCCAGTAATTAAACCGTGATAGCTCTTTCACGCAAAAAGCCTTCTCAATTAACCTAAACCCTACAAAAATTCCTCTTTTTAACCCAAAACGCCAAAAGTATGTGAGATTTTAGAGTTTTCAACCATAAAGGACGAAGCTTTCTAGACTAATTGATGATAAAAAGCAGTTACCCTAATAAAATTGATGAAATTACCTCAAAATATTGCAAACATTTCTACACTCAAAATACTGTAAACAAAATCTGAAACATGAAAATACTTAACAAACAGGTATGATTTTTAGTTGAGCCCAAAAAAGTTGAAGCCTTAGTGAAACCAAAAATTCAAATGGCCAGATAATAAATGATAAGGATTGATACATTAAAACTATTAAAAATGTTGCTAATAATTTGTTAATCCTTGAGATGACAAATTATTATAGAGATGACTTACCGGGATCTTAAAACTTTCGGAACCCAAAAACCTATCCAGACTCTTCCCTGATTCACTCGCACTAAAAGAGCTCGCTGAAGAGATTATATGCAAACTTGGTTTCAAAATTTCTTGCAACTCATACTTGGACCTGTGGATCAATTAAAGAACATTTTTATTAGAATTGGTCTCATTATAGCAGTATCTCTCTGTTTTTTGTTGTTGTTTATTATATAGATAAGAAAATATTTCCCACCTAATGAACTTGGTCCGTTCCTCGATATTTGCATCAGGTTTAGGCTTTGAGATTCCTTTAGGAAGAAAAGCCTCATAAATTGAATTGGCAGCAGAGTTTCCTCCAACCTCGGTCATGGAGTCAATATCTTCATCATACCATTCATCCAAAGTCACTGACATAACCTGTACATGTACAATTTAAACTTCAGAAAAGATAAATGTGCATAATCTCAACTAATGTACATAACTGGCTGGTGTTGGTAGTCACAATTTTAGTTTGTAAAAGTTTATAGAGCAGTACCTATTTATGATCCCTGATTAACCAACAAAATGCAAGAATTGGGACTACGAATTAGGAAGTTATGTAGATGGAAGTAATAAGTGAAGAAAATTCATATGTGATGAATGGAGTTAAAAAGTACTAATTCACAATCAGAAAGATCCGTAACGACATGATAAGAAACATGAAGATAGAACACCAGTGATGTTACCTTTGAGATGTGTGCTCCAAGACTCCTGTGAACACCACAACATTTTAAGCAAATAAACACCACAATATTAGCTGACCTGTTAAGAAAGCAAAGAATGATTGTGTAGAACCCCGTATTTTCAAATATCATTTTAAATATTAGAAAATGAATTAAAATGATTTTCTGGATATTTAATAAATATTTTCTAAAGAGTTATCTTTTTTGCACGTGCAAAACACGTGCAAATGTTTTCTTGAGAGGTTCAAAAGTCAAGTTTTCCTTATGAAAAATCATTATTTAATATTTGGGATTTATTTAGTATTTTTCCAGATTTTTCTGAAATTAATCGGAACTATTTGCAAATTTTGAGAAAAGAATGACCTTTTTGCAAAATTGACATTTTTAAGGGTTAAAGTGCAAATTATATTTTCTGGACGTTTTGAACAGTACCAATTGAGATTTACGAGTATATTTTACTTTTAAATCCTAATTTAAATGAATTTGATGGAATTTCCAAGAATAGAACTATATGTATAAAGTTGTATTTTGAAGGGATTATTTTGCAAAATTGTCGTAAAACCCTAAAACCTATTTCCGGATTGTTTAAATAGACCTTTCCAGCCGTCATTACTAAAATACAGAATTTTGAGATTTGTTTTGGAATAGCAAGAGGAAGTTTTGGATCTAGCAAGAAGGAAGGCTTTTCGTGGATTTTCTCAATACAAAAGTGAGTGATATTGTTTGTTTTGTTTTGTTTTGTTATATGAACTTTGTTTTGTTAATTGATTTATGTGAATGATTGTGTGTTGTTTTGTCTCGATATTTTTGTATCTTGTATGTGATCGATGTAATAGTTGTTATTTATATTGTGCATGTGAAATCCATGAATGTTTAGTAGATCTTGATTGACAAATTCTTTATTGCTTGAAAACATGTTAAGATTTGAGTATGGTTATGATAATAAGGAATTGGATGGTTGAACATCTGGATCTTGTGATTACAAATCAGATTTAGTTTGAGTTGTGGAAGAGATTTAGTATTGAGAAATCCTAATAGAAGAATTATGAGTTTAGAACATGAGAATTTGAGATTTGAGAAATTGGTTGATTTGAGTAATGTATCCGAACTGGGGATTATTCGAGACTGTCGTTTTATTGAAATACAAATTATTTTAGTAAACAATGTTTTCTTTTGGTAAACCTTAATTTTGATTATCATGAACAACCAAAACTAAGCAGATTGTAGGCCGACAGTCGACTGACAGACCTATCAGTCAACTGGTACGACCCAGCTGCTAGATCTTTAGTTTTCTTAAAAATCCGTTTTGGACAGTCGACTTAGACCCTTTTCAGTCGACTGGTACACTTAGAATTTATTTTTCAAGGTTATCATAGATTTTTCTCTGGTAAGTCGACTTATGACCTTTTAAGTCGACTTATATTGTATTTTAAGTCGACTTATGACTTTGCAAGTCGACTTATAACACTTGGAATATTTTCTTAAAGATTTCTGGAATTTCTCTCTGGTAAGTCGACTTATGTTTTTATAAGTCGACTTATGTTCTTATAAGTCGACTTATGTCTCCCTTAAGTCGACTTATGTTTTTATAAGTCTACTTATGATCTGGTAAGTCAACTTATGATTTTTATAAGTCATCTTATATTGTTGGTAAGTCAACTTATGATTTTTATAAGTCATCTTATATTGTTGGTAAGTCAACTTATGATTTTTATAAGTCATCTTATATTGTTGGTAAGTCAACTTATGATTTTTTATAAGTCATCTTATATTGTTGGTGAGTCAACTTATGTTTTTATAAGTCATCTTATGTTTTTGGTAAGTCAACTTATGATTTTTGTAAGACAACTTATAATACCTAACTTATTTTCTAAAAGTTACTGGATTTCTTTCTGGACAGTCGATTGGTGAGTTTTGCAGTCGACTGTAGACACTTAGATTTTATTTCTTAAAGATGTTAGTTTTCACTCTGGACAGTCGACTGGTGAACTTTGCAGTCGACTGGTATTGATACTTTTCTAAGGTGTTTTGATGTTCTTTAAAAGACTAACTCTTTAAATATATTGGATCTATAATCTACTCTTATAAATATTATTCTTCTATAGAACATACGCTTTCAATATATATTATGGTTGGATTTGGATTATGGAATTTACTAAAGACTTGAGCTTTGTTGAGTGGAGAGATTTCTCCTTTGATCGTTTGACGATGGAATCGTGAGTTATGGTCATATTGAGGTCTCTAGGAGCTGTGTGGGAGTTCTGCGAACCAGCAGGCTGCACTAACTCTAGAGACAAGGATTTTTGGTGTATTTGATAATAATCGACGTAAGTAAAGGCTCATGATTTGTTAGTCCCACTAGAGAATATTTAGGTGTTCGCGTGTCGAGGGTCTACGGGCCTATTCACGGAGCATGCAGGGTGCATTTGCGTGTCGAGGATCGGCAGACCTATTCACGGAATGTATCGGGTGTATCTGCATGTCGAGGGTCTTGAAGGCCTATTCGTGGGGTACATAATATTTAGGTGTTCGCGTGTCGAGGATCTACGGGCCTATTCATGGAGCATGCAGGGTGCATTTGCGTGTCGAGGGTCGGAGACCTATTCACGGAATGTATCGGGTGTATCTGCACGTCGAGGGTCTTGAAAGCCTATTCGTGGGGAACATAATATTTAGGTGTTCGCGTGTCGAGGGTCTACGGGCCTATTCACGGAGCATGCAGGGTGCATTTGCGTGTCGAGGGTCGGCAGACCTATTTACGGAATGTATCGGGTGTATTTGCACGTCGAGGGTCTTGAAGGCCTATTCGTGGGATACACAGCAGGGAGATGATTCTCCGGTTGTTGTTGTTGATGTTGTTGTTGTTGTTCTTGAGCAATTTTACTTGATGCTTGCGCGTCGGGGGCGGTGACGCCTATTCGCGGAGTATTCTGAATCTTGTTGGGATTAGTTGCATATGGAGTTGTGTTTTCTTAACTTGGTTTTACGCATGTGTTTTCCAGTTTTCCTACACTTGACACTTAGACTAGATTCACTTGTTGATTCATTCCATGATGTTTTCATGCTTTACATCCTTTGTTATTTCTCATTCATTTATCCTTATTGTTAATACATGTTGTTGATGACTTTATGTTTTATGATTAAATTATATTGTTTTGTTTTTATATCACTCACACCATTTATGGCTGACCCCTTTAGTTTGGGTGTTAGGGATCATCTCTAGCCTCACGTGTTACAGGTTGTTGCTTAGAGTTTGGAGGCTTGGATGCTTGAGTTAGTTTGAGATAAACTGATGTAATAGAGCTTTGTGTAAATTTGTGTAAAAAGAAGTATTGTGAAAAGAAAGTTGTAATTCAAGGTGTTTGTAATTCCGCTGTGTTTGAAAAAGATTGTTGTAATAAAAGTTTGGAATAAATTATTTATGTTTTTGAGCTATGTGTACTATTACATTGAAGTTGATGCTGGGATTGTGCCATGTATTTTCTAAGTTTTCATATTAGAAATTCGGGGCGCTATAGATTGAAATTTAAACTCTGTTCTAAAGGGTCATAGCTTTACTAAGACATTACTGCATGGAGATGGAGGGAAAACAATAACTAAGACATTACTGAGTCATCTTGTGCACAAAATATTCAAAAATGACCCCATTTTAGCGAGACAAATAAATCGTAAGTGTACACTTCTTTATAAAAAACATTAATCTTCAATCCAATTACAGTAGATTAAATGTTTTGAATATTCATTGGTACAGAGTTTTAGCGCTTACGCCCATTTGGGATCTGGAGCACTACAATATGCACAGATGTGATTATCACTTTTAATCAACAATTCCTTCAGCTTCTTAGCATTACTTATTATAACATCAAGAAAATCAAGTGAAAAGGCTAAGTTAATAATTGAATATAAAGTAGACATCAATAAATGTGCATATTTGTATAGCACTCTCTCTCTCTCTCTCTCTCTCTCTCTCTATAATATTATAATGAGAGGTATCTGGTTCGTAGGTTCGAGGCCACAGAGTTTTTACTTTTAAAAGTATATATTTATGGACACGTGCCTACGACACGTCATCGCAAGTAGTTAATATTAATCCTCATAATCATGGAAAAACAAATAACGCTGACTGGTATAAAAGATGTGAAAAAGGAGTGAAAATTGTTGATTATGTGTGGAGTACATGTGCAATAAATATTACACTAAGACGTGGCTAAAATATATATTATGTACTAAAATTTACAACACGTCGTACGATGTTAATTATGTGAAGGGTCGGACACATGTTTGAGGAGTGTCCATGAAGTGTCAATGGCTAGAAGCTGATACACGCATAGGAAAAGGTTATGGCACCATGGTAGATGTGACTGTGCTACAGCTGTTCTAAATTATATTTTGTTTTTAATTCTATTTTCTGTTTTTTAAAGTTATTCCTTATCCATTAGAGAAATCCCTTTTCCCTTTAGAGGGTTACCTCTCTAATATAAAAGATGTCTCAACAGAATCTTCACAAATAACATATAGCTTACTTGATCAAGGGTCCAGAACCAAATCCATGATGACATTATAAAAAATAGAATGTTGTTCTAGTCAGGTTTTTTCTTATTGTAGAAAGTGATTCCAAATCACAATCACAATGTGGACATACTGGCTGTGTTGATTTCGAAAATTTGCGTACCTATATTCCCATGTGTGGTATCCCGGTAATGGCAAGCGGATACCCTATCCAAATACCCAGTTTCCCAACCATAGTATAAATTAACAGGTATGACATAGAACTCCCTAAAACTATTCTGGTTCAAAACATAATTCACCAATCAATAAAGCAAGATCGAACTGACGTTGATGCAATAAAGATATCTAACTGAGACAGGATTACATTAATACTTCCAAAATAGTTCATGAAAATGCTCGAAATGGGATACTATTTTATGCTATGAAGCATAAACACTTGTTCCCGAAACATGTAGTATTTCAGACTTTTCCCTATGCCTGCATCCATGCTCTATTTACATTTTACACCCATGATATAATTGTTATCCTAAATTTCACAGCACATACTACATATACCCAAAATTACATGTTGAAAAGAATTCCAACTCAAATGAGTAGCTCTCCTCCATAACCATGGTGTCAGTATACCCAAAATCTCGATTTCTCCTCCATAACCATGGTGTCAGTATACCCAAAATCTCGATTTGTTAGAAATATCTATTTCAACTTGGTTGCTTCAACACAATAAACTCCATTTACACCATCATGCATTCCTTCAAACTCTATATCTCGCAAATAACATTGGTGAATTCCTTCAACACAGAAAGAAGACCCAAATAACATATCAAAACAGAAATTGGAAACTACTCATATAAAAACTAATAAATCATATTGTTCGAATTGGGATTTTCCATTTCCTCTTTTTTTCTCTAAAATTACTCATTTCCTTACCCTTCAAACACAAAATCCTCAAAATATCAAATATAAATACAAATGCAAAAAAATTAAAATAAAAAATAAAAAAAAGAAAGAAACATAAAATGGTACCTCGATCTTAGCTTATTGACCAACAAAATTCTCCCACTTTCTCCAAATTGCAACAAAACCCTAAATCAACCCACGAAATTAGCACCTTAAATAAGCAAACTAAACCCATAATAAAAACCCAACAAAATTAATGCAGTATACCTGAAATCGGTGGTGAGATCGGTGGTGAGGACGGTGGTCGGGAGAAGAGGAACGGTGGTGAGATTGCGGCTGAGGTCGGTGGTCGAGAGAGTGAGAGAAATAGAGAGAGAGAGAGAGCGAGAAAAGAGAGAGGCAGAGTGAGAGAGAGAGAGCGGAAGGAGAGTGAGAGAGAGATAGAAAGAGGGAAGAGGAGAGAGAGAGCGACAGGAAGAGAGAGCAGGGAGAGAGAGAGAGCGGCAAGAGAGAGAAAAACAGAGTGAGAGAGAGAAAGCGGGAGGAAAGTGAGAGAGAGCTGGAAGAGAGAGGAGACAGAGAGCAACACGAAGAGCGATAGAGAGAGCGACGAAAAAGAGACAGAGACGGGAAAATAGAGAGAAAAGGGGGGCAGTTTGATTTCAGAAGTGAGAGAGAGAGAGGGATTTTGAAATTGTGGGGTTTGAAATTTTGGGCGGAAAAATATGTTTTGTGAGAATCAATCTGGACCACTTGATAGCTTTCTTTGTAATTTATTATATAGATAATGTAAGCATGCAATTTTTATTGTGAATACATCCTACGTTATTAATTTGAAATGCAGAAGGATCCTGTTTTCACAATATAGCTCCATAGTATCCTGTGTGATTAAATTGAATTTTAATTAGATGGTCCCTACGTTATTATTTTCAATTTTAATTGCGAATGTATCCGATGTTTATAATATGGCTCGATAGTTTATACCCATAATTATCAGCATACAATACGCTTCAAATATTATATCATAGTTCAAAGTAGTACATTAACTATGTTTTTAAATATTACCCAATACAAAGTAAAAGTTACAAGAAAATGGGAATACATAGTAATACATGCTAAGTGCAGTTACCCATCTCCATATTGTGACCAAATATGCTCTACAAGATCTTGACGAAATGCATAATATTTTTTCCGAACATGTAGAATGACATTGCGAACGATTCGGCCTTCTTCATCAATTGGTCCACCTGTGCTTGGTTCGATCCCAATCGAGTCAGGAATTTGATCATAATCATAATCAAGAATTCCTTCGTCACGTTCATCCTCAACAATCATATTGTGTAAGATGATACATGTTTTCATAATATATGACAAACTATCTGCATCCCACATACGTGCTGGACCCTTCAATGTTGCAAATCGTGATTGTAAAACTCCAAAAGCACGTTCCACATCTTTTCTTGCACCCTCTTGCATTTCTGCGAATTTCTTTTTCTTTTGGGTATCTGGTACGGTGTAAGTTTTGACGATGGTTGCCAATGGTGGTTATATACCATCTGCTAAATAATAGCCCATATTGTAATTGTGGTTGTTGATGACAAAATTAGCTGGAGGTGCACAACCATCAAGAATCTCATTATATAAAGTTGACCGGTTCAGCACATTTAGATCATTATTGCATCCTAGCATTCCGAAGAATGAATGCCAGAACCAAAGATCATAAGAAGCAACTACTTCTTGAATAATAGTCGGTTCTCAAACATGTCCTGTGTACTGGCCCTGCCATGCAGCTGGACAATTTTTCCACTTCCAATGCATGTAATCTACACTACCCAACATCCCAGGGCAGCCTCGAGTGCTGTTCTCTTCGAGTTGTCTTTCCACATCGGCTGGTGTTGGTTTCCTCATATATTGAGTACTAAATAAAGTTACAATTACAAAACAAAAACGACACAGAGTTTTCAGTATCGTTGTTTTGCCTATACATATATATTCGTCAACCGCATCAGCCGCAACTCCATACGCCAAACATCATAGTGCCGTTGTAATTTTTTGTTGATGAGTTAAGCCAAGTTGTTTACAAGCATCCTGGGACTGGAGAAAATACTGATCGTAATACACAACAGCACCCAATACCCGGTTGAAGAGTTGTCGGCGCATACGAAATCGACGACGGAAAATTGAATCTGGGTAAACTGAATTTTCGCCGAAGTAGGCTTTCCACATTCGTCTATGACCTTCTCTTTCCCGACGAATGTAATGATGACGATTATTTTATTCACTAGCTTGGATTGCCTTGCCAATCCTTACTAGACGGTTGTGAACAATCCTAGCAACAACATCATTGTCCTCCGCTGATGATCAGAAGATGAACTCGAGGAATAAGATACATGTAAATTAGCCATAGTTAATTAGAAGGTAAATTTGCAGTGGGTTATGTTGGAGTTCAAGTTTACAAAGTCTAGTCGAGAAATAAATGTACACAAGCTGACAAAATATAAATACTGATCTTGCCGCTTGAAGAAGAACGAATCATCAAAGTCCTGTCCAATCTAAAAGTTAACAAATAGGTGTAAAAGAAGTCAAAACCTATCATTCGTAGGTAGGAAACTGTAACCCCTGTTTTTCGTTTTTCGTATTCTTGGTGTGTTTTTCTTCTTTCTGGAGTATTTGTACTCTCTTTGTAATTTGGACCGTATATTGGAGTTGTTTTCATTATATATTCTTTTGATTTCATTTTTAATCTCTTTGAGTCTGATTGTTTGTCTTTTGCTTCGTTCTTTATCAATTGCGAATTTCTTTTATTGGATTCTTGCTTTGTTTCATTTTGCTCGTGTGGTGAGTGCTTGTGGTTCTTTGTTTTGCCTAATCCTATTGCCTATTGATCCCTAATCAACTACCAAATCATAATGGCTTATAAACCCTATTGCAAATCCTATTTCAAACCCCATACAACTCCTATTTTACTAATCCTATGCATACTCCCATTATACCCAAATACACCCATTAACCCAAATATCCACAACCCAATAACTCAACCCTATATAACTCCCCTACTAAAACCCTAACCATACCTTTGCCGAACTACCGACCTCTCCCTCTCTCCCTGTTTGCGCCGTCAACACCCCCGACCCCATCCGCCTGCACCCCTTGCTAATCCCCATCCCGACCTACACCCCATCCGCTGCACCCTACTCCCGTCGCCAGCCCAACCCGCAACCCCACCATCTCCCGACCACCACCATCTCCATCTCCATATCTCTCTCCCTCCGTCCATCTCTCTCCCGCTCTCTCCGTCTGTCGGCGTCGACAGCAGCGACAGGAGCAGCAATGCCAGCACAAGGCCAGCGCCGCTGTCCCCCCTCCCGGCTGTCTCTCTCTCTCTCTCTCTCTTGGCTCTCATGTGCATGAGGTTTGCACGTGTGTGATTGTGTGATTGCTTGGTTCTTGGATTTGTTCGTGGGTTTTGTTCGTGTCAGGAATCCGTTCCTGTTATTCTTGGTGTTCGTTTCGTCTTCAGTTAAGGCAAGTAACTTGTACTCAATTTTTTGGTTTGATACAAGTCATGAATTCTGCTTGTAGTGTAGTTGGGTTCTAGAGACAACTCGTGTGTGATGTATCTTGATGAGTATTGTCTCTATAGTGCTATTGACCATAGTTTCCTTAAGACACAAATTTGACATGAAACAACTTAGGTTTTGACCGTTCTTGATGTGACTATATTTGTGGGATAATTTTAAAAAATTGTGTGTTTGTTTGGATCCATGTGATATACTTGTTGTAGACATTCTATATATCCTATTTCATGATGTTTGGATACTTAGTAGACTCTATAACATGTTTGGTTGTGTTTGGGACGAGTTTCGTATGTTGTATGTTGATTTGTTGTTAAGAGGAAAATCTGTACTTTGTCGATGATCAGTTTTTATTGCTATTTTAGACCATATTAAGGTCAGTATCTTAACTTCAGTATTAAACATGATTTTTAGAGAAGTCCGTCTTCTTTCCAAACTTTCTGACCTTGATCGATTTCGTTTCCGTATGTGTAAGATATGATTGTTTTACTATAGAGGTATATTTCATTTCCAGATTTCGTTTCTTGATGATTTCGATGACTAAACTATTTTGATACTAGTGCTAAGTATATTATTTTGATGTGAAATTTTGCACAGTATTTCTATATCTATTTAGGGATTACCCAGAATTTTGGTGGATTTTATTGATGAGCTTTATATGCCGTTTCATGCTTATCTATAAAAACTATACTTGTTGAATTTTGCTCGCTGTTCTGTAAAGATTTGTATTTTCACCCTAATTCCTTTTGTTGTATGAAAAATATTTATGAAATATGAAAGTTATATTTCTTTTGTCTATTTTTTTCTCCCTTTGACGGATCTGGATTTCGTTTCACGGTTTGCGAGATATCACAGTTTTTGTACAGCAGTGTTGGAAATTCCAGATTTGCCAAACTATCGTTTCTTGATATTTTCTGATTTTTTTTTGGCTAAACTAATCTTACTGGAAAATTATGAAACTTTATATTCTGATACTAGACATATAGGGGATTACTCCAGATTTTTCTTGGATTTATTTGAGGTGTTTTGATTCTGTTTTCCTGCCTATGAATTCAATTTACTGATTTCTGGCTGAACGTATTTTATGGTTTTAAATCAGTTTTGAGTTGTGTTTTTCTAAAACACTATATGACTTATATGTATCCGCTGGATTCGGTTGGAAGTCTACTTTCCAGATTCTCCAACGGATTCAGATTTCGACATTTGTGGAAACTGGAATCGCTATTTTAGTACTGTACTGTCGTGCTGACCTGAATTTGGAAGTACTCTATTTTGTTCTGTTATGTGACTATCTTACCATCTGTACATGCTTATCTGTTATTCTGAACTTGTGGATCATTATATCATGCTAGATTTACTCTGTTTCATGCATATACACATCTGTCTGATAATAATTATAAAATGATCAAGCAGGGATTTATGAGAAAGATCTACTAGTGGGAAAGCAATAAAATGTGTACTTAGAAGGGGGCCCGTGTTTCCCATATAATTATCTGTTATCTGTTATGCTGTACCCTGTCTACATTACTTTCTATAGGAAGGTATATGGAAGAAGATAACCACTAGGTTCTATCTGTCTGGATTCTGGATCTGTTATCTGATATCTGTCTGAACCCTGAGTACACGGCCCTATATGATCCCCTACGAAATCTACAAACGTAACTGTTTTGAATGTAGCAACCATGTGATAAAAGGATGTCACATGAAGTGCTACCTAGTTAGTAATTAATACAAGACTTATAAGAATCTGTATCTGACATCTGTATCTAAATCTGAATATGAATCTGTTATCTGTATCTGCTATCTGGCTATCTGATTATATGATTATCTGTTATCTATCTGACACTATCACTTCACATCACTATTTGACACTATCTGTATATTTGTCTGCATGCTATTTGACTTTAACACTTGATACATGTTAGTATACCATGCTAGTTGATTCTGCTATACCATGCTATATCTGTTTCTACTATTATTTAGATTTGTTAGTTTTCCATGTACTTGTATCCTGCATTACAAGCGGTCCGTAACTTGCATTGAAGGTTACTTGTTTTCTTTTTCCTTCTCCTGCAATTTATTTATTGCAGATCAGGATGGTTGTTTGCCCGATGGTATTGGAGAAATGAAACATTAGTGCTAGACTTCTTTTGCTATTATTATTATCTATTGCTTTTGAACCATGTGACTATATGAATTTTATTTGTGTTTGGGCGATGTGACCCAGGATATTAACTTGTTCGGATATGTTTATTTGAGACTATTATATAATGGATTTCAATTAATTTCTGTTGGCACTTTGTTTTGTTTTGAGATATATATGTCTGTGTGAGAATGATTCTTTTGGCTTCCGACTCTGATTATTCTGAGATTTGTTATAAGATTCTGAACAGCTTATGGATGATGCCAAGCATTCGCTGGGTTAAGTCGCGTATCCGTATTCCATATTCTTTTTGGGAAGCGGGGCGTAACAAGGCTTTAAGTGGTATCAGAGCTCAGGTTTGGCTAATGTATTAGTTGCCTAATATATTAGACAAACTTGGCTCGTACTGGGATCTGCACAACATTTCATCTACCACACACAAATATATATATATGCAAAATGAAATTTTTACCAACTCGGATCCGAATGCTGACTGTTTTGATTTTTGTGCAGACTATGGCTCGTAGGGGTTCTTCTCAGTCTCAGCCTGACCCGATTGAGGCTGTCACTACTGTGCTCGAGCGGCTGATTAATCAGCAGCAGAACTACAGTAATCTAGTGATGGCTACTCTAGAAGCTTCTCAGGGTCAGATTCCCGTTGTGCTTATGCAGGCTGCTCTTCCGCCTCGTCCAGGTACAGTCACGGATTTCATAATGCTGCATCCCAATCATTTTTTCGGCACTGAGATGCCTTTGGAGGCTGAACAGTGGTTGATCCGGACTGAGTCCTTGCTATCAGCGGCTCGTATTGCCGAGGCTGATAGGGTGGATGTGGTTTCCATCCAGTTGGTGGATCTGGCTCATATCTGGTGGATGGCCGAGTCTGAGCGACTTGAGAGGCCTATTGCTTGGGCTACCTTCACTCGGGGATTCTTGGAGAAATTCTTCCCCAGTAGTACTCGAGTTGAGATGGAGCAGCAGTTCGCTGCCGTTCTTATGGCTACCGAAGAGGATAGGGCTCGTAGATTCATGAATGGGCTTGAGCAGGATATCAAGAGGCATCTTGTCTTTCTTTGTTTACGTACTTATGTTGAAGCTCTTGAGGAAGCTCGAGCTCAGGAGCAGGCTCGTGGTGGTTCGACTTCTTCTCAGCGGACTGTTCCCACTGCTGCTGCTAAGCCTTTTGTTGGTCCTGTTCGGAGGCCTATGCTTGCCCATCCTGTCAGGGCAGCTCCGTACCCTTCTGCTGGTTTTCCGAGGGGTGGTTTTTGCGACTTTTGCCAGATCTCTGGGCATGATCGTAAGAACTATTTTCGTGCCTCTTGCTGATGCTTTAGGTGTGGTGCTACTGATCATTCTGTGCGGGATTGCCCGCAGCAGCTTGTGGCTCTTCCAGCCAGAGGTCCTGTCCAGCAGGCAGCTCTAGCTCGTGGTCCAGTTAGGCCACCACTTCCTCCTCAACGACAGATTACCGATCAGAGGGCCGTTGTTCCGAGGAGAGGTCAGGCTTTCAACTTGACTATTGTGGATGCTGAGATAGCTGAAGGAGTTATGGCATGTATATTTTGCTTTTGTTGTTTTGTTGCTTTTTTCCTTTTTATTTCTTTCTTTGTTTTCTTTTGGTCTTACTTTATTTCTTTCTGTTATCTTCTGCATTGTTGTTTTTCCTCACCCTTGATTGTCTGCTTTTCTTTTGGTCTTGCTTTTGTTTCTTTAGGTGTCGTCCTTATTTGCTCTTTTCCCGCCCATGTTCTCTTTGATTCTGGGGCAACCCATTCTTTTGTCTCCTTGCGATTTGTCACTCGCTATCATTTGGTTTGCAGCAATATGTCTCAGGTTAGGAATATTTTGACAGGTGGTGGTGTTGTCATTTGTTTCCGTGAGTGCAGAAAATGTCCCGTTGTTATTGGGGACAAAGATTTCAAAGCCAACCTGATTATAATTGGGAATTCAGGATTCGTCGTCATTCTGGTATGGATTGGTTGGGTGAAGCCCATGCCATTATTGATTGCCATGCCAAGAAGGTTGTTTTCAGAATTCTAGATCGAGCAGAATTTGAGTTCCATGCTGGGGAGTCTTCCCTTGGTCGAGCAAAGACTGCAGTGATACAGGTGGATTGTGCGCTGGAATTGCACTCAGGCTGTGAGGCTGCACCTCTAGTAGTTCGGAATTTCTTGAATATTTTTCCAGATGTGTTGCCTGGCTTACCCCCTGATAGGGATGTGGAGTTCGGTATTGATGTTCAGCCAAAAACTGCATTGATATCGAAGAGTCCATACAGGATGGCACCGGTTGAACTAGCAGAGCTTAAGGTGCAGATTCAGGAGTTGTTTAATTTGGGTTTCATCAGACCAAGTGTTTTGCCTTGGGGTGCTCCGATCCTTTTTGTTAACAAGAAGGATGGTAGTCGTCGTCTATGCATTGATTATCGGGAACTGAACATTGTTACTGTGAATAACCGATATCCTTTGTCCAGGATCGATGATTTGTTTGACCAGTTGTGTGGGGCTACTGTTTTCTCGAAGTTGGATCTTCGTTCTGGATATCACCAAGTCAAGGTGAAGACTGCGGATATACAGAAAAATGCATTCAGGACTAGATACGGGCACTATGAGTATCTTGTGATGCCGTTCGGGGTCACTAATGCACCAGCTGTATTCATGAGTCTTATGAACCGAGTTTTCTCTCGGCTTTTGGATAGATTTGTGGTGGTCATCATCGAAAATATTTTGGTGTATTCTCGGAATCGTGAAGATCATGCTGAGCATCTTAGGGTGGTTTTGCAGACTTTGAGAGAAAATCAGCTCTATGGAAAACTCAGCAAGTGCGTGTTTTGGCTCGACAAGATTTCTTTCTTGTGGCACATCATTTCTGGCGATGGTGTTTCTGTAGATCCTTCTAAGATTGTTGCTGTGAAGGATTAGCCTATTCCTAAGTCAGTTTCCAAAGTGCAGAGTTTTCTTGGTCTCACTGGCTACTATCGAAAATTCGTCCAAGATTTTTCGAAGTTTGTAGGGCCATTAACTAAACTGACAAGAAAGGATCGGAAGTTTGGTTGGTCTGATGAGTGCAATGAGGCTTTTGTTGAGTTGAAGAACAGATTGACGTCAGCGCCTGTGTTGACTATTCCAGATGGTTCGGACAAATTTGTAATTCACTGTGATGCTTCAAGTAAGGGTCTTGGGACAGTTTATATGCAGAAAGGCCGTGTCGTTGCATATGCATCGAGGTAATTAAGGCCGCATAAAAAGAATTATCCTACTCATGACTTGGAGTTAACGGTAGTGATCTATACTTTGAAGCTGTGGAGTCATTATTTACTTGGAGACCGAGTGGAGATCTTTACAGACCACAAAAGTCTCAAGTATGTTTTCACCAGAAGGAATTAAACATGAGGCAAAGGCAATGGTTGGAGCTTATGGCCGATTATGACATCAGTTTGCAATACCATCCTGGTAAAGTAAACTTGGTGCGAGATGCTTTGAGCAGGAGACCGGCAGTTATGTTTCTTACTCAGCAGAGTGATCTCATTGAGCAGATGCGGAGGTTGGATTTGGAGGTTTTGTTGCTGAGTTTTGGTCGGTGTTGTCTTGCACTCCAGCTTCAGTCTTCTCTTGTTGATCAGATCCAAGAGGCTCAGGCTGGTGATGCGCAGTTGCAGGATTTTCGAGCTGAGGTTGAGTCTAGGTCCAGAACGGACATGGTTATTCATGCTGATGGTTCGCTTCATTTTGGTTCCCAGTTGTGTGTCCCTAAGGGTGAAGTTCGTCAGAGGTTGCTTGAGGAAGCTCATCAGTCTTCGTATTCTATCCATCCTGGCGGTACTAAGATATATCGAGATCTAAAGCTTCATTTCTGGTGACATGGTATGAAAAGGGTTGTAGCTCGGTTTGTTGCTCAGTATTTGATCTGTCAGTAGGTTAAGGCAGAGCATCAGAGAACCGCTGGACTTCTTCAACCACTTCCTATTCTGGAGTGGAAGTGGGAACATATCACCATGGATTTTATGACCGCTTTGCCGAGGAGTCCTAAGGGTCACAATGTTGTTTGGGTGATTTTCGATCGTTTGACGAAGAGTGCTCACTTCATTCCCTTTCGTGTCGTTCAGTCTACTGAGAGCCTTGCTGAGCGGTATATGCAAGAGATTGTCAGGCTTCATGGGGTTCTAGTCAGTATTGTATCCGACAAGGATATGAGATTCAAATCTCAGTTCTGGGAATTTTCAGGCTAGTTTGGGGAGTAAGTTGAAGTACAGTACAGCTTTTCATCCCCAGACTGATGGACAGTCAGAGCAGACTATTCAGATCCTTGAGGACATGTTGCGGTCCAGTATGTTGCAGTTCGGTGGATCTTGGGAGGACTATTTGCATCGCATAGAGCTATCGTACAATAACAGCTTTCAAGCCAGTCTTAAAGCTGCTCCGGTTGAGGCACTTTATGGGCAGAAGTGCAGATCACCAATGTGCTGGGATGACATTGGTGAGAGGAAGTTGTTGGGTCCGGAGTTGATCACCAGGACAGTTGATGTTGTGACTCAGATCAGATAGTATCTTCAAGCAGCTCAAGATAGGCAGAGGGGGTGGGCTGATGTTCATCGGAGGGTTTTGGAGTTTGTTGTTGGTGACCATGTTTTCCTTAAAGTATCGCCGTGGCGCGGTGTCACTCGGTTCGGTAGTGGGGGCAAGTTTAGCCCTAGGTTTATTGGACCGTTTGAGATTTTGGAGCGAGTAGGCAGGGTGGCCTATCGTCTCACTTTGCCGTGAGCGTTATCAAGAGTGCACGATGTTTTTCATGTCTCACAAATCAAGAAATATATCCGTGATGAGAGTCACGTGATCGACTACTCTGGGTTGACCGTACGACCGGATTTGACTTGTGAGATTCCGCTAGTTGTTATTGTGGATCGGCAGGAGAAAGTGCTTAAGAACAAGTTCATCAAGCTGGTTCGTGTTGCTTGGAATCATCACTCGCCTAGTGAGTCGACTTGGGAGCTGGAGGAGGAGATTCAGCAGAAGTTTCCTCATTTGTTTGTGTAGTGGTTGTTTTGTTTCGCTTTGCTTTGTTTTCTTTCTTTCTTTTTCTTTCGGGGTTACCCTATGTATCTTTTTTTTTAATTTCGAGGACGAAATTCTTTTTGTTAGGTGGATAGGATTGTAACCCCTGTTTTTCGTTTTTCGTATTCTTGGTGTATTTTTCTTCTTTCTGGAGTATTTATACTCTCTTTGTAATTTGAACCGTATATTGGAGTTGTTTTCAATATATATTCTTTTTATTTCATTTTTGATCTCTTTGAGCCTGATTGTTTGTCTTTTGTTTCGTTCTTTATCAATTGTGATTTTCTTTTTATTGGATTCTTGCTTTGTTTCTTTTTGCTCGTGTGGTGGGTGCTTGCAGTTCTTTGTTTTGCCTAATCCTATTCCCTATTTATCCCTAATCAACTACCAAATCATAATGGCTTATAAACGCTATTGCAAATCCTATTTCAAACCCCATACAACTCCTATTTCACTAATCCTATGCATACTCCTACTATACCCAAATACATCCATTAACCCAAATATCCACAACCTAATAACTCAACCCTACATAACTCCCCCACTAAAACCCTAACCCTAACTCTACCTAACTAGCGACCTCTCCCTCTCTCTCAGTTTGCGCCGTCAACACCCCCAACCCCATCTGCCTGCACCCTTTGCCGATCCCCATCTCGACCTGCACCCCATCCGCTGCACCCTACTCCTATCGCCAGCCCAACACGCAACCCCACCATCTCCATCTCCATATCTCTCTCCTTCCGTCCGTCTCTCTCCCACTCTCCCCGTTCGCTGGCGTCGACAGCAACGACAGGAGCAGCAACGCTAGCACAAGGCCAGTGCCACTGTCCCCCCCTCCCGGCCATCTCTCTCTCTCTCTCTCTCTCTCTCTCTCTCTCTCTCTCTTTGGTTGCATGTGCACGTGGTTTGCACGTGTGTGATCGTGTGATTGCTTGGTTCGTGGATTTGTTCGTGGGTTTTTTTCGTGCCGGGAATCCGTTCCCGTTATTCTTGGTGTTCGTTTCGTCTTCGGTTAAAGCAAGTAACTTGTACTCAATTCCTTTGTATGATATAAGTCATAAATTCTGCTTGTAGTGTAGTTGGGTTCTAGAGACAACTCGTGTGTGTTGTATCTTGATGAGTGTTATCTCTATAGTGGTATTGACCATAGTTTCCTCACGATACAAATTTGACATAAAACAACTTAGGTTTTGACCGTTCTTGATGTGACTATATTTGTGGGATAATTTTGAGAAATCGTGTGTTTGTTTAGATCCATGTGATATACTTGTTGTGGACATTCTATATACCCTATTTCATGATGTTTGAATACTTAGTAGACTCTATAACATGTTTGGTTGTGTTTGGGACGAGTTTCGTATGTTGTATGTTGATTTGCTGTTAAGAGAAAAATCTGTACTTTGTCGATGATCAGTTTTGATTGCTATTTTAGACCATATTAAGGTCAGTATCTTAACTTCAGTATTAAACATAATTTTTAGATAAATCCGTCTTCTTTCCAAACTCTCTGACCTTGATCGATTTCGTTTTTGTATGTGTGAGATATGATTGCTACAGAGATGTATTTCATTTCCATATTTCTTTTCTTGATGATTTCGATGACTAAACTATTTTGACACTAGTGCTAAGAATATTATTTTGATCTGAAATTTTGCAGAGTATTTCTAAATCTATTTAAGGATTACCCAGAATTTTGGTGAATTTTATTGATGAGTTTTATATGCCGTTTCATGCTTATTTATAAAAACTATACTTGCTAGATTTTGCTCGCTGTTCTGTAAAGATTTGTATTTTCACTCTAATTCATTTTCCTTCATGAAAAATATTTATGAAATATGAAAGTTATCTTTTTTTTGTCTATTTTCTTCTCCCTTTGACAGATCTGGATTTCGTTTCACGGTTTACGAGATATCACAGTTTTCGTACAGCAGTGTTGGGAATTCCAGATTTGCCAAACTATCATTTCTTGATGTTTTCTGACTTTTGTTGGCTAAACTAATCTTATTGGAAAATTATGAAACTTTATATTCTGATACTAGTCATATAGGGAATTACCCCAGATTTTTCCTGGATTTATTTGTGGTGTTTTGATTCTGTTTTCCTGACTCTGAATTCGATTTACTGATTTCTGGCTGAATATATTTTCTGGTTTCAAATCAGTTTTGAGTTATATTTTTCTAAAACACTATATGACTTATATGTATCTGCTGGATTCGGTTGGAAGTCTATTTTCCAGATTCTCCGACGGATTTAGGTTTCGACATTTGTGGAAACGGGAATCGCTATTTTAGTACTGTACTGTCGTGCTGACCTTAATTAGGAAGTACTCTATTTTGTTCTGTTATGTGACTATTTTACCATTTGTACATGCTTATCTGTTATTATGAACTTGTGGGTCATTATATCATGCTAGATTTACTCTGTTTTCATGCACATACACATCTGTTTGATAATAATTATAAAATGATCAAGCCGAGATTTATGAGAAAGATCTAGTTGTGGGAAAGCATAGAAATGTGTACTTAGAATGGGGTCCGTGTTTCCTACATGATTATCTGTTATCTGTTATTCTGTAACCTGTCTACATTACTTCTTATAGGAAGGTATAGGGAAGAAGAGGACCACTAGGTTCTATCTGTCTGTCTGGATTCTGGATCTGTTATCTGATATCTGTCTAAACCTGAGTACACGGCCCTATATGATCCCCTACAAAATCTACAAACGTAACTGTTTTGAATGTAGCAACCATGTGATAAAAGGATGGCACATGAAGTGCTACCTAATTAGTAATTAATACAAGACTTATAAGAATCTATGTCTAACATCTGTATGTAAATCTGAATCTGTTATCTGTATCTGCTATCTAGCTATCTGATTATCTGATTATCTGTTATTTGTCTGACATTATCACTTGACATCATTATTTGACATTATCTGTATATCTGTGTGCATGCTATTTGACTTTGACACTTGACGCATGTTAGGATACCATGCTAGTTGATTCTGCTATACCATGCTATATCCGTTTCTGCTATTATTTAGATTTGTTAGTTTTCCATGTACTTGTATCCTGCATTACAAGCAGCCCGTAATTTGCATTGACAGGTACTTGTTTTCTTTTTTCTACTCCTACAATTTATTGATTGCAGATTAGGATGATCGTTTGCCAGATGGTATTGGAGAAATGAAACATTAGTGCTGGACTTCGTTTGCTATTATTAATTTATTATTATCTGTTGCTTTTGAACCATGTATCTGAGTATATGAATTTTATTTGTATATTTGGGCGATGTGACCCAGGATATAAACTTGTTCGGATCTGTTTGTTTGAGACTATTATATAATGGATTTCAATTAATTTCTGTTGGCACTTTGTTTTGTTTTGAGATATATATGTCTGTGTGAGGATGATTCTTTTGGCTTCCAACTCTGATTATTCTGAGATTTGTTATAAGATTCTGAACAGGTTATGGATGATGCAAATCATTCGCTGGATTGAGTCGCGTATCCGTATTCCGTATTCTTTTTGGGAAGCGGGGCGTGACAGAAAGTAACTGTGAATAATGGGTACGGAAGTGAATAAATACAAAAACCTAAGTCACTACAATCCAAGTATAAACCTACTAGGCATGTGACATTAATATTGTGACTAAAATACTCTCAAGTCTACAATCCCCAAGTTAATAGAGGATGACATTAATGATGTGGTTGCAAATGAGCAAAACAGATTTCAAGTTGACAGTAATATCCTCATGTGACATTTACATGTTCACATTTACAAGTTCATATTAATACCCTCAAGCCATATAGAAAACAAATGATGTACTATTTTTCCTATTCTTCATAATTATACTGAGTTTCAGGCACAAATGAGGACGTGGATGCTCCGGTGTCATCTAAATTTGGATTCAATAGTCTGTGTTTGGAATTAGATGGTCTACTCATCAATACAGATCGTCCAACATTCAGTAATTCATGTGGAATTGATTTCCTCAATACCATGTCTGAAAGTATTATTTGCCGAAGCTGTGCTTCGGTGTTGCACAATTATTGACAACGAGTGTATAACTCCTCCTGTGGAAAGGTATAAGATATAAAAAATAATGAGTGTACGTAAAATACATTATAATATAATAACGTTCTTAAAGCCGAAAATGTATATACGATTTTGGTAACTAACATATGATGGTTGCCCACTTTGATGAAACGGGATATTGATATTATCGTCCAAATTCTTGATAAGAGTACCACCTGAAAAAATTGGCACTTCAATGTAAGGTTGACCAAGCAATAATGAATTATCTATAGTGGATTGAGTTGGGTACTCGGCTGGTAGCCAAAATGGAGGTGCAGCATATGGCAACTGAGCGGAAGGATCTCTAATTGATGCTGGCCCAATGAAATCGACATTTGCTGCATGGGAGAGTGTCGGCATTAATGGACCGATTGAACCATTTTCCCAATACTGATCATAAGTGATCTTCTCTACAGGACGCACGAAAGGTGATGCTTCGATAGGTTCAGGAAGTGTAGTACTAGATGTCATGAAATGCATGAGAGGAGGTGGGTCTTTTGGGATAGCAATTATTCCAGTAAGTTGCTGAATACAAAAATCACCAAAATACCATACACCCTGCAATCAAATGTTTACTTTAGCATAACCAAACTATTTAATCAAAGTATTGCACATAAATATGATAAAAATTAATATACCTGACTGCAGTACGTAAAAGCATGTCGATAATGTGAAATGAATTTGGCAGCTTCAATTTCATATACGTCTTTAATTGTTGACCCATTATATGGCTGCCAAATGATGGAGGAAGAAGTGCGCATCTTCAACTGATCACGAGCCATTGATTGATTGTACTTAATAGGATCAGATCAGCCTAAATCCAAGAATTATTTATTCCATCGCAAAATTTTCGGTCGTACATCAGAATTAGCCATGTGAATCTCCATAGGGATGTTCCTATCTCTAACTGAAATACAACAATTTGTGTATTCGTAAGCCCAATACTGTAAAACATAATTATCAAATATGTTACGAATAGACCAATTAAAATAATATAATGACACTATTCGACTAAAATTAGTATCTAATAGATTTAGTAGTACCTCCAACACTTGCCATAGTCTATTAAATGACTTCACTTTAAGTCTGCTACATGAGTCCAAAGATAAATATAGTTGAGCAAGTGCATGACTATAACAGCATTCAGATCTACAACTGCGGCTAGCCAACCACACCTTACTAACCCAGCACCATTAGGATAAAGAAATGCACCGAGGAAGTACATAAAGAAAGCTCGTGCAATCCTCGTTGTTAGTGCCATATCGGTTTCAGCTTCTTCAATCATAGTATTGGTAAAATAATTTTTGAAAAATGAATACCGTATACCTTGTGATTTCCAATCATCTACTGTTAATTCTGGAAAAAAGCGAGTTTAAATAATTTGAAAAGTATAGTCCTCGTCGTCGCATGGAGGCAAGTCACCGATACCGATAGGAATTCCCGTTAGCATAACCCAATCTAATGGAGTGAAACTCAACTCACCACACGGTAGGTGGAAAGTGTGGGTAGTGTCCTACCATCTCTCTACGAGTGCCTCGAAGAGCCGATTTGACGACCTGGTTGTATTGATTTTTATGAAACGGTGTCATACCGCTTGCTCTACTAATTGTTTAATTAGTGGGACCCATGAGCAGTACTGATTGTACATCTTAATTGGGACATTCCAATTTCCCCTGAATTTACAAAAACTGCCCTCAGAGATAATAGTAATATATTGACTGATATGTTTGGAATCGTCTACTACACGATTCCAACTGGATTGATCGGCAAGGTTGACATTTGGAATCTCTTCTTTACCTTCGTTGCGTGTGTTGCCATGAGCTGGCATCTGTTCCCGCTTTGATTTCAAACGACCAATAAATCTTCATATCGAAGACATTTTTCTCAACTAATTAAGAAATTGAGATAGAGAGTTGGGCGTAAGAAATTGAGATAGAAAGTTGGGCGAGAGCAGATTGATATTTGTCTCGTTCCAATATAACTTCATCAATATATAGAAGATGAACTAGGGGTAATTTTGTCCATAATTTTTTAATAAAGCCTAAATTGATGGCCCAAATAACGGAAAAACAAATAAAGCAAAAAAAAAAACAAAAACAAAAGTTGTCGGACGGATCTTCAACGGATCTTGAAGATCCGTCCGAGCCCCCCAAAAACCCGGACGCAAAGTGAAGTGCCGTCGCTTCATTTTTTGGTGTTTTTTTTTAAAAAAAAAAATCTTCCGACTCCAATTGAAGTTCCGTCTACCCTTTAAAAAATATTTAAATCCCTCCGACACAACTTCAAACTCCGTGTGATTATTATTATTATTATTATTTTATTAAATTGCTATAAAATACCATTTGATGACTGTGCCAAACTGTCAAAATGCTATATGTAAATATGCATTTATGCATTTTCTAACAATCACGACTGTGGATGCTCTAATGGCCAGTATCCCTCTGCTGGTGGCTACTTTCGACATCAAAGTGTTCTGAGCAAAACACTAGATTACTTAAAAGCACAATAATGCGGACACAAATGCAAATATACCAAAAACAGATGCACACAATGAACCGATAGAATCACTAGAGGAATTCTTGTGATTTTCTTTCCACATTTCGCCTCCCTACAAATAATTTTGAAGCAGAGATGGACCCTGGACAACTTTCATGAACAGAGATGGAACACATAACTTGAAATTGCAGAAGTGAAGATCAACTCCCCAACCAGTTTTTGCACCTACAGTTTGTAACATAACCCACAACAAGATAATTTTGCTACCATATCTAAGTGACATATGCCTCACTATTTTCTTATCTAGAGGGTCAAACTTCAACACCGGCACTCTTATCCATCCCTTACAACCAGAAAATAATAAATTGGAGGGTAGTTAAAAGTATAGCTATTATTAAATGTTTGTGAAACAATTGCTTAAAAAGGTCATCCCTGGAAGCAAGTTATGCATATACAATTTTATGCATCATATTAATATGTACTTAGTTATTTACTTTGAACAATATCTGTTGACTCTTAATTTGGTGTGCACAAAACGTGCTTATTAATACTAATAAGTAGGGATGCTTTCAGATCGGATACGGATCGGATATTGGCTATACCAATATCCGTATCCGGATTCCAAAGACGGATTCTGATACGGATACGGATATGACTCGGAAAATAAAAATCATATCTATATCCGCAATTTTCGGATACGGATGCGAATCAGATACGGTCTACCGGAAAACGGATACGAATTCGGATATCAAATATAAAGTTTTTGCTATTTATTTTTCTTAACTAGTACTTAAGACATGTATATCACTAAATTATGGATATTGATTTTCATATCTAATCACAAAATGAAAATCAACAGAATAAAAGAGGTGAATGAAAATTTATTTCAAATATATACAACTCTTATAAAAATGAATACAGTATGCACTTACCTGTCTATTTTGCATTGGTTTAAATCTGACTCTTAACCTTTTTCACCAGGACGGTGTGGCGTTATTGAAAAAGACAATACTCGAAAGAACTGCAGTAATGGAAGAATGACGACTTGAGCCCCTGCAAACATTTTTGGAAAAAAACGTATAAGACAAAGCAAACTGGAGAAAAAGTATTCTGTAGCTGACCCCAGATTTTGGGATAAAAATTTGTTTTGATATCGTTGCATATTTTCCAAACTATATGAAAATATGTGAATACAAATTTTGTTCTAAAAGTGGATATTAAATTGAACTGCTGTGAAGTAAAAAACTCAAACCAACAAAAGAAAATAGAAAGCCGAAGTGCTCTTTGTTTACTCTGATTGCTGCAAAATCATGAATTACTCAATATTCCCATTTCCACTATTTCATAGCCTTTAGATTGCATGAAAGAATTAAAGTAGTACAATGTATAATGATCTGAGCTTGATGTTCTTCTCTTGCATACTATGGAACAGTCGTGACTTCTGAAGGAAGAAACCTAGCTAAAGACAGACCACACACATTAATACTACAGAAAGAGGGCCATGATTGCACGAAGTTGATATTCATTCGGACTGCATGTTGGCACCCCAAGTCATTCAGAAAAGTACACTCATGAAGCAAAGATATTATATATTTATATATCTATATATATAAGGATTTCAATATGTTATACCTCTCTAAGAAACCCCCCTGGCAATTCGAATTGTTACAAGAAATTTCCTTCATGTCAAAGAAGCTATCAATTCCAATTAAAACAACCTTGTCTTTTCATTTATCTTTCCAATGTTTAATCTCGATAGCTACTCTGCATAAGGTTCGGACACTTGTAACACAGAAAAACTGGGTAGACCCTAAAAAATCAATGCAAGAATTTAAAAGGTTGTGCTTTTTGTCGAATCTACCATTTTCATGCACAGTGTTTCTGTTTCTGTTGCTGTTTCTATTTTTGAGGTTTCATATTTAAACTCAATCAATAAGTGAAATTCCATAACTTATAAGTTAAATATGTTTATTATCAAAAAATATGTTTATTCTAAACTGGCCATATATAAATAACTAAAATATCAAAAGCCTTCTTCGGATACTAAAAAAGTTTCAAAAGTGGGACTAGCCACTGTGGCATTAGTGATACTGACTAAGACATACCTGTGAGGGATGTATTTCAGGCAACCCCAAGCATGTGCTCCTCCAATTGAATGTCCAATTACAAAATACTTGGAACCCGGTTCTAACTGGTCAGCAAGTTCTTCAATATCAAGAGCATTGCTTTTCACCGGCCGATTCGGGTTTGGATCACTTTCTCCATATCCAGCCCGGTCAAAAGACAGCAAGTAGATCCCAACCTCATCAATGACTTTCTGAAAAACACCACAGGCAGCATATTTTACATAAAGATAAAGTGCAAAATGAACTAACTAGGACAGTATATTACTGTATGGGTGATGGTCAGTACCTTAGAAATGAAAATAATATAGTACTTGCAAGAGTCGAGGCCATGAATATATATGATCTTGTACTTTGCCTTCTCCTTTGGGACTCCAGTTTCTAGGTAGGAAAGATGCCTTCCTTCTTTTAGTTTAATTCAAGATGATGTGACAGGAGATTAGGAGGTCCATTTGGAGATCCACAGATTGTAGGTTTTGGAGGACGAATTGCCTGCAGTGCCAGTGCTAGTAAAACCGCCAAGAGAATCAATGGTACTTTTGTACAGTGTCCTGAAATGCCAAAATTCAATTGAGGAAACGAAACAAATGTCAATAAAAGAGCTTTACATGAGAGCAGTGAACACAAAATTTTAGGGAAATCATATAAATAAAGAACAGGTTATATGATACAAGAATTATATGTTCTATACATCTTTACATGGCTACTAGTTAACTAACTTTCCCTTGCCATGCCCTATGTAGACCATGCCGGCAGATGCCACAATAACCTGCCACATATTGATCACCTCAAACTTGGGAGTTAAACATTGTCACAATTACAGTATCTGAACTTGGGAGTTAAACATCGTCAAATCTCCCAGCTTGTGCTATTTTTCCATTCTGCATGAAGTACAATGTTCTAAAAGTCGCTAGGCGGTAGTCGGGCGGCCGATGGGTGCCTAGCGCCTAAGCCTTGTAAGCGGAGCTTAAGCGGCTAGGCGCTAGACGGTTTTATTTATATATTATATATTTATTTATTTATGTATATATTTTTATTTATATATTTTATCATTTTGTTTTGTTTTGTTGTTACCAACTCTTACTCTTGATATTTCTCCTTGCAATTGCAAGATGAGATTTACAAAATCGAATCGGTGTATTATTATTAGTCTTTTTTCTTTTTTTGTATAGTCGTATACTCATCTATTAGACTAGTATTAATCTATGACGAAGATCAGTAGTGGAGATTACCTGTTCGGCTATTCCAGTCTAAGGAGAAAACAGTGTGGGGAAGCGGGAGGCTTGAGTCGGGGGATGGGGGAGTATTGCGTCATGAGAAATTGGAGAGAGAAGAGGAGGAAGTAGTGTTAACGTCGGACGTGAAGCAAGGCGGGAGGCTGTGTGAGGTTGTGTTGACGACTTAACTTTAAAGCTGAAGAGACGAGAGAGAGGTTGTGTTGACGTCGGTTGAAGTTGAAGCGAGCTGCGACTGCAAGGAGGGAGGTGGAAGAGAAGGTTTTGACGACTGAGTGACAGAGAGAGAGCTGGGACTGCGAGGAGGGAGGTGGAGGAGGTTGTGTTGACGAATGCGAGCACGACTGCGAGGAGGGAGGCGAAGGAGGAGGGAGGCGAAGGAGGTCGAAATTGAACCGCGTTGCGAGCTGCGAACCCCGATTGTGTGGAGGGAGGCGAAAGAGGTGATTTGGGGGTTTTAGAGAAGAGGAATTGGGGATTTAGAGAATAGAATTGATTTGAGGTTTTTTTTATGGAGGATTTAGGGGAGAAAGAGAAGTTTTAGGGGTTTTAGTGTATTAGAGCGGGTCGGGTTTGAATAAGTCGGGTCCATTTTTTTTTAATAATTAAGTCCTAAGCGGGTCTAAGCGGATCTAGCCCGCCTAGACTCGCTTTTAACCGCCTAGAATCATTAACCGATTTTCTTAAACGCCTAGCCCCTAGGCGAGGTGTTGGGGGGCCGCCTAGCGCCTAGGCCGCTTTTTAGAATATTATCTGCATCACCTGTTGATTAGGATCATACTTTTGTGTCACTTACACAGAGCTTGGATACCATGAAGTTGAGATCATTAATTAATGGTTTAATACAACCATGCCATCACTACACCTGAGTTCATTTATTTTACGAAAGGAAGAGAAGAGCATTATAGTTCTATTTTATTTTATTTTCTTATTGCATTTAGCCGTAACATCCCATAGGGAAACAACACAAAAAGACTAATAATATTCTCTAAGGTACAATTGATCTATTCATTTCAGTGATTTCACTTACCAGGATAAGGTCTGCGGCTGGAAGGAATTCAACTTGGTGAGTAACATAAAGTATAGTCTTGTCCTTGAGAATTCCCATCAAGCAATCCTGCATAATATTTTAATTTAGTACAATGACACAGCTTTGTTTGCAATAGGGATGGCGAACGGGTCGAGTGGGCCGGGCCGGGCCCAACCCGTACGGGTTGGAACGAATTCTTGGCCGGTCCGGGCCGGGTTGCACCCTTATACGGGCCGGGCCGGGCCGGGCCGGGCTAAGTTTTCGTTTGGGTGGCCCGCCCAACCCGTGAACCCTTTAGGGTTCGACCCGGGTTGGGCCGGGTCGACCCGCGGGTTGGCCCGTTTAATTTTTTTTTTTTTGTAGCTTAAATTAAAATAATAATAATAATAATTTTACAAATGATGTATACAAACAACCATATCTTTGTTTGATGAATACTATAATTCTTCAAAAATTATAATACTAAGTAATTAATAATACTAATAAGTAATAATACTACAATTCTTCAAATATCCCCAAATGATGTTTAATTATAATACTAAGTAAGTAAGTAATTAATAATACTAATAAGTAATAATACTACAATTCTTCAAATATCCTCAAATGATGTTTAATTATAATACTAAGTAAGTAATAATACTAATAAACAATAAAAATCGTAATAATAATAATAAGATTGAAAGAGTGAAATTGACAACAAATTTTGAAATATTATTCATATGAATTTAAGTTATACAATTTGAACAATTTATAACGAAATGAAGAATTCAATTCACAAATAAGTTTTATACAATAACATATTTCTTATATACAATTTTAATTGAGTACAAGTTTTCTAATTTGACATAACAAGCAAAGTTGTTGTTGTTGTTGTTGTTGTTGTTGTTGTTGTTGTTCTTCGGGCGAGTTGCTCCCACTTGTGGAACTTGATAGTGCTTTTCCTTGCGTCCTATCTTCAGCCTTCAGCCAGTCTTCTGTGCAAACGAGCATCTCTAACGTCTCGGACTTCAACCGATTCCTGTAATCAGATAGAAGCCTGCCACTTGTAGAAAATGCACTCTCAGAAGCAACTGTAGAGACATGAGGAGTTAGTAAATCTTTAGCCATAATTGACAGAATACTAAAAGTGTGTTCATGTTCTTTCCACCATTGTAAAATATTTAGTGGAGAAAGAGTAGGCTCAGTATCCTGTTGGTTATACAAATTTAATTCATTTGGTTGATTAGTCCTAGGTTTTTTAGATTGAATTTGTTCAAGTAAACTAAATTTTCTATCACCAATTCTACTTTTACCCTTACCTTTAGAACTACCAGAAGAAGAACTAACTACAGAAGTTGTACTACTAGAAGCAAAACGTTTATCATAATAATCATACAAGTTATTTAACGTAGATTCAAACTGAACTAAAAAAGTAGCGCAATCAGTTGTTAATTCTACATTGTCCTCTAAATATCCAAAAAATATTTGTATCAAATTCTTCGTACCTTCTAATTTGATATGGGAATCCATAACAGTAGCAACACAAATCAACATAGGAGGAGAAAAATAATACTTCAAAAATTTTTGAAATGCAGGTACTACAATGTCACTAATATAGGCATCATTTAACATTTCGTTAAATATTTGCATCATGCTAACTAATTCAATAAAAATACTACTAGAAGTAGATTCATATGTTTTTGAAAATTTTAAAGTTGCGGTTTTAAAAGGTTCTAAATATTTCAACAAAGATTCGGCAAAAAACCAATCGGAGGGAGTCATTTCAAAATTGTGCATATTTTTTGGGATACAAAAATTATTTACAACTGCTTTATAATCGGTGACAACATTTAGTAAATCAAAAGTAGAATTCCATCGGTATCTAACATCCTTTAGAAATTTTCTAAAAGGAACATTTCTAACCCTACACCAAGCTTTCCGTTCTTGTAAAATGCTTGGACTTAATGCAATGAAATATACACAATTTCTAATTTTATGTATATATGGATCAGCTATTTTTAATGCATCTTGAACACATAAATTTATAATATGACATGCACATCTAACATGAAAAATATTGTCAGATGGAGGGTTTAATACAGATTTTAAAGTAGTAATGGCTACATTGTTGTTAGATGTATTATCAAAACTAATAGCTATAATTTTATCGCGAATATGAAAAACATCACAAATTTCTATAATACGGTTTGCTATTTCAGCACCACTATGGGGATACGGCAACGACGCAAGTGATATGATTCTTTTTTGAAGAATCAAATCATTGTCGATCCAATGACAGGTTATTCCCATCGTTGGAATATTGTTGACACCCGTCCAACAATCTGAAGTTAAACTAACCCTACAAGTTAAACTCCATAAAATTGCAATTAAAGCGTCCTTCATTTCCATGTACACTTTAAAACAATCCGATTTGCAAGTATTTCTCGGAATTCTTTTAAAATGAGGGTTTAAGGCCGTTTGATTAAAATTTTCCAAGTTCCTACTCTCGGGATAGGAAAATGGCAACTCTTCCTTAATGACTAATCGGGCCATTTCCCGACGAACAAGTTCGGGATCATAAGGGTGGCTATCTACTTGACCGGTCCTAGGGTTGATTTTTTGTTGGCCTTGTATTTGATCAAGAAGTTCTTTATGATTATGTTGTATGTGCCTACTAATTGTACCGGTGCCGTCACTCCTCTTGAATTTGTATGTTTTACTACATGTTTTACACACTTTCAAACCTATACCCGGAGTATGTTCGTCCGAGATATAATTATAAAACTTATGCCAATCGCTAGTTTCTCCTCTACTTTTCCTACTACTACGGGGTTGTGTGGTTTCGGGTTGTTGTTGTTGTTGTTGTTCTTCTAATTGAATGTCCATAGTAGGATCAATATAATCTTGGGCGGGCTCACTAGTTGGGACAATTGGTGGCCTACGTGAAGAGGAGGAGGAATCTTGTCCGCTACGACCGCTACCGCGTGATCTAGACATAATGTAGTAATGTGCTAAAGTAAAGTATGTAAAAAAAAATATACAATGTAGGAGCGGTGAATTATACAAAAATAAATCTAAAAAACAAGAGGGTTGAGATAGAGAAGTTCAAAAAAACGAACAATAATTTTAACTACAACGCAAAAAAAAAAAATTAACGAGAGAGATAGAGATATTTTGATACCGTTCACCGTAGAATACGCGTATGTAAAAAAAATCGTTAAAATAAGAATATAATAGAAAAGATAGAGGAGCGCTTTGCCGATTCCGCAATTGAAGAGTTGAGAAGAGGTTGAAGTAGCTTTGACGAGGGTTGAAGAGAGTTGAAGACGTTGAAGACGTTGAATTTTATTTCCGATACGACCGAAATTTGATCGTGTATATGCCTCCTTGTACACTTGTTTGATGAATACTACAATTGTTCAAAAATTCTTTACAAATGATGTATAATAGTAGAGAGAGTAAGAGAGTGAGGTGTGATTTTTTTTGAGATTTTTAGGGGATATTTATAGGCTAAATAAGTGGGGGAAAATTAAAATAAAAAAAAAAAAACCAAACGGCTCTGTCCCGAACGGCCAGATTTTCGACCGTTCGACCCGCGGGTCGCCCGCGGGTCAACGGTCGACCCGTCACGGGTCGAACATTCGACCCGTACGGGTCGAACGGGTCGAAACCCGCAGGTCGATCTGCGGGTTGGCGGATCAAATTCAGGGGTTGGGCCGGATTTCGCGAATTCAATTCGCGAAAATTGCGACCCGAGTCGACCCGGTACTGTTCACCGGGTTCGACCCGAACTCGCGAAGCATTTTAACGGGCCGGGTTGATGGGCCGGGTCGCGGGTGGGTCGCCGGTTGACCCGGCCCAGTTGCCATCCCTAGTTTGCAAAACTTGTAGCAAAACAAATATTGTCCGACTGTGTTTCTTTTCTTTAGTTATTTTTTGAATCCCATTGTATTTCCATTTAATTAAAAATTTGGAACAACAACTGCTATTTCTTGTCAATTTAGTCTTATTCATAAGATCTTTTGTTGTCCTACATGTATTCTTTAGTGTATTATAAACCCCCGAAAACCTAGATGAAATTCACTTTATATCCCTATCTATAGTGGGTTAATATGGATCACAATCAAATTGTTTGTGAATAAGCTCATGAGAAAAAACGTTGAAAAGCTCGGTGCCTGTATGAGCGTCCACAGCACTAAATGGATCATCAAGAAGGTATATATCAGCATCTTTGTAAACTGCTCTTGCTATTTGGGGAACCCAGAAAAATTTGGAACCCAATCTGCGGGACTGCTGCCAGGGGGACAGGGGGCGGCATGACAGGACGGGGATGGCGGTGCTGCACGGCGGGAGGCGCGAGAGGTGCGTCGTGACTGGTCTGCGGGACTGCTGTCGTCGCCTCTGACTGCGGGAGAGGAAGGGGAGAGGCCGGGCTTCACTGGCGGCGCGAAGGGGAATTGGGGATAGGGACTGGGGATAAGGGCTGCAGTCTCGAATTGGGAATTGGGGATTAGGGCTACTAGCCTGCTACATTGGGATAGGAATAGAAAATTAGGAATAACTATTAAGTATATTTCATTACATCTCTAATCTCTAATCTCTAATAATAATAATAATAATAATATATATATATCTCTACTATTATAATGGGAGAAGGGGTTAGTGGTATCTGTCATTGTTGTCATTTTGAAGCCAACACGTGCAGCGCACGTGTTGACAAAATGACCCACTTTGGTAAATATTTTCGAAAGTGGACCAGTTTGGTAAATATTTTCGGAAGTGGATCAGTTTGGAAATTAGTTTCTTTTTATCCTTTTCATTAACCCTTCAATTTTCCCCACGTGCACGTGTGCACGTGTATAATACTAGTATTATTATAATGGGAGAAGGGCTTAGTGTCATTTGTAAATATTTGTCATTTTGTCAACACGTGCAGCGCACGTGTTGGTAGATTTTTTTTTTTTGTCCTTTTCATTCCCCCATCCCCATTTTCCCCACGTGCGTGACAATACTAGATTTTTTTTTTTTTGTCCTTTTCATTCTCCCATCCCCATTTTCCCCACGTGCAACGCACGTGTACAATACTAGATTTTTTTTTGTCCTCTTCATTCCCCCCTCCCCATTTTCCCCACTTATAAGTATAAATATAAGTGTATTAACTATTAAGTATATTTATTAAATAAATATATATTAAATTAAGCGGATATCCGCATCCGAATCCGCTTTTTTAGGAATATCTGTATCTGTATCCGTATCCGAATTTTTTTGGATTTGGATATCCGAATCCGTATCCGTATCCCGGATACGGATTTTTTATATGCGTATCCGCCGAAAAATCGGATTGGGATGCGGATCGAATCGGATATATCCTTATCCGAAAGCATCCCTACTAATAAGTTTATAGTTAGTTGTTCAGATTTTCAGGATTAAATAATATCAACAAGAGATCCAAAAGAGATTCCAGAATATTCAAATAAGGAAAGAAATAAAGAAAGATTGCAAATACAAGCAAAAGAGGAAGATATTCAAAAAGAGTTCATGATTAATTGGTCTCCAAGAAAGCTATCAAGACCTGAGTTTTCTTTCTATTTTCGTGAGATTTTAATTGTATAAGATTGATTAAGGATTGATTAGTTTATGGTAAGAAGACAGGGTAGATTCGGAATATACAACGCGATATCGGTTGACCGTACTTTATGACGATCGACCGCATTGCACTTGACCCCAACCTTGAGTTGCTTGAGAAGCAGTCGACCTTTCACCTCTCTACTTTACGTCAGAGAGCTGAACGGTCGACCGCACCAATATGTCGGTCGACCGCACTTTGCGCTGTGTGTATTCTTGGAATATATCGTTTCTATTTTTGATCGTACACTTTCCCGTCTATTTATGTTGGACGAATCCACTGTGTTACACATTCTTCAACCTATTATTTCTGAGAAAAATATTCTGAACTAATCTTTCAATAATCAATCCGAGTGTGAGCGATAATTTTTCTGTATTCTTCAGTCAGGATCATTAACGATCTTGAGTTTTGGTTGTGCTTTCTTTTCCACTTCGGTGAGATTGACGGGACTTGTATTTGAAGTCATGTGGGTGTAATAGATCTCTCGGTCTGAATTCGAGAATCACTGTACAAAGGGTTTTAAGTATAATGGAATGCTTGTGGTGGAGAATTGCTACAAGTAGGTGGTGTGGACGTAGACCAGGGGGTCGAACCACGTTATATCGCTGCGTCATCTGTGTTTGCTGTTCTTAACTCTTTTATTTACTTTGCTCTTTATTTTATTAATTTTTATTTTCGCATAATCACCTTATTCACCCCTCTATGGTGATTTATAGTGGTATCAGAGCGAGGTGCTTATCAAAAAGCTTAAAAGCTTAATCAAAAGGTCCAATGACCAAAATCCCTCCTCCCGAAAACTTGTACTCATTGGAGCCATTCATCTCCAATGGGGCAAGCCTTACATGATCACCACTTTTTGGTGGAAAATGCTATGACGTCTAAAAAGTTCGTATGTCTCATTTTCTACAGATGCTTGGAGAAGAAGTATGGAACGTGTGCCTCAATAAAACAGATATTCCAGTTAGCGATGAGAAGACATCCTTCACAAAAGTAGAGTTGGCCCTCAAGACAGCAAATTCCAAAGTCATGACGGCTTTCTATGCAGGGTTGAACAATGAAGAACTAATGCGATGTGGGCAAAACTATAAGACAGCATATGAGATCTGGAACAACATGTTGAAGCGGCATGAGGGAATCGGTTCTGAGGTAAAAGCTAAAGTTAATTTATGTTTCTATAAGTTAATTTATGTTTCGCATGTTGCCAAGGGAAAATTTCGATCAAATGCTCACCCACTTCGATATCATTGCCCACGAACTTGAGAGCTTAGGTAAGGGGCTAGATGATGACCGAAAGGTCGGAAAACTCATAAGTTGTCTCACGCCAGAATGGGATGTAAATGCCACTACAATGAGGGAGACTCTTGAAGAGAAGGGATTCGACTACTACACATTTCAAGGAAAGCTGAAAACTTACGAGATGGAAATGTCGGAAACAAAAAGATACAGACAAAACATTGGGATTGAACCAAAGACCGAAGAGAAAACCATTGCACTGAAGGCAGAAAAATCCCGACCATCAAAAACGGATTCAGACCATGAGGAGTCAACGAGGACATTGCTCTATTGACAAAACAATTTCGTAAGTACCTCAAACATAAAAAATATGGCAGGTACCAAGGATAAAGGGAGAATGATAAAGATGATGTGTGCTATAAGTGAAAGAAGCCTAGACACATTCGTGCAAATTGTCCCGTCTCACAAGACAGGAATAGGAACTACTATCGCTCAAATCCAAGTCTGAAAAAGAAGGTGCTAAAGGCAACATGGTTAGACTCCGATTCAAGTAAGGGAGAGCAAGGCTACGATGACGTCGGCTTCATGGCTCTTGGGAATGGTGATGTGCAATCACCATCCCAAGAAGAGCTAATTGAAGAACCCACTTATGATGAGCTAGTAGACATGTGTAATGATTTGAAAGACTATGTTCAGAAATTAAGTCGTGAACTTAGGCAATATAAACAAATTTCAAATGATACCCATGACTCTTGTATTACAAAAAAACAAAAACTGAAAAACAAGAATACCTTGATCTTGGAAAAATGTGAGTCATTTAGAAAAGATCATGATGTATTGCTAGAGAAAAATGAAATTTTAAAACAACAAATTCGAGAATCTTTAGCAACGCATGATGATCACTTAAGAGAAATTGATGAGAAATCTGTTTATATCGCCAAACTCATAGATGATTTAAAAGAATGTAAAAAGAAATTTGATGAGGTAGTGGAAGGATGTAATGAAGCTCTTGAACAAAATAGGGTTCTTGACACTACACTAGACACTCTTCGTGGGAACACAAAAGACGATGAGATGACTAGAAAAAGATTATGTAAAAGAATAACTGAGTTTGAAAAAATTGTTGAAAAATATGAAGGATCCAGATACCTTATTACAAAATTTTCAAGATCTTATCATGATAATCAAGGACTTGGTTACGAAGAGCCAATATACCATCAAAAATGTAAATCATCATGTCATACACACTTGCACAATCTCCAACATAATCATAAACCAACCCAAAGCTATGCAAGTGTGCATGACTCAAGACATAGTCGTATCACATGTCATTACTGTAGTAGATTAGGACATATTTCATATAACTGTTCAATAAAAAGGAATACTAATTTTGTATGGATAAGAAAGGATGAAAATGCAGGTTCAAAATAAACTTGGACACGCAAAATTATACCTACTAATCTTGATGTAGTTACCCCAGCGTATCAAGACTAGAGATCGGTGGTACCTTGATAATGGATGCTCAAATCATATGACAGGTGACAGCAAGTACTTTACATCACTATCAAGGGAAAGAGGGAAGGACATCAACTTTGGAGATAATAGCACTGGTTAAACCATTGGTAAAGGAAAAATAAATTTTGGTTCCTCATGCTCCATTAAGGATGTTCTATTGGTAAGAGGTTTAAAACATAATCTAATTAGTATCAGCCAATTATGTGATAAAGGTTACACCGTTACTTTTGACAAAAATACATGCACTATACTAGATAGCGATAAATCTTGTTCACTTCTCGCTAACCGATGTAACAATGTTTATGTTATAAATTCTAATGAATTATCACAAGAAAATATGAGGTGCTTTATTGCAAGAAATGAGGATGGTTGGTTATGGCATAGAAGACTTGAACACACGGCCATGAACAATCTCAACAAACTCGTAACCAAGGAGCTTGTTAGTGGGATCCCTAAAATCAAATTTGAGAAAGATAAACCGTGTGAGTCATGCCAATTTGGTGATTGGGTTGAAAAGAAATAGGTTCACATTGAAGAAGACCCAAATATGAATGCTCAAAATCAAAAATCTCATCAAGATGAAGATGCATTCAAACCGCAAATAGAAGAGATGCCTGCAGAATAAATTGATGCCATGGAAGATGAACATGTACAACATCAAATTTCCACAGGTGAAAGACGCCCTGCATGAAAAATCATATCTAGCCATCCACCAACTTTTATACGAAGCGACATGTCAAAAGGGGTAACTACTCGCACACAAGCCTAAAATTTCATGTGTTTTTCCGCATTCGTTTTCTTACTTGAACCTAATACATTAAGGATGCCTTGCAAGATAATAACTGGATCATTGCCATGTAAGAAGAACTTAATTAGTTCGAAAGAAATCAAGTATGGAGACTTGTTCCTAGACCTCATAATAGAACTATACTTGAAACTAAGTGGGTGTTTAGGAACAAGTTAGATGAATCCAGATCAATCACTAGAAATAAGGCCTGTCTTGTTGCACAAGGTTATAATCAACAAGAAGGTGTAGATTTTGATGAAACTTTTGCACCTGTTGTACGGCTTGAAGCCATTCGTATTTTACTTGTATTTTCTACTTATATGGATTTTACTCTCTTGCAGATAGATGTTAAAAGTGCATTTTTAAATGGTTTTATTTCAGAAGAAGTTTATGTTGCACAACCACCGGGATTCACTGATCCCACACACCCAAACCATGTATTTCGTCTTAATAAAGCATTGTATGGTTTGAAGCAAGCTCCTCGTGCTTGGTATGAATGACTAAGTTCATTTCTACTTCACATAAGTTTTTCTAAAGGAAAAGTAAACACTACACTATTTATAAAACATGTTTTCAAAGATATTTTAATCGTTCAAATATATGTTGATGATATTATATTTGGATCCACTAATGAAAATCTTTGCAAGGAATTCTCAAAGCAAATACATGATGCATTCGAAATGAGTATGATGGGAGAACTAACTTATTTTCTTAGGCTTCAAATACAACAAAGAAAGGATGACATCTTTATAAATCAATCCAAGTATGCAAAGGAATTAGTCAAAAAGTTTGGACTTGAAACTACAAATGCTTACAAAACACCTATGGCCACTACCACCAAGCTTTCAAAAGATGAATCTAGTAATAATGTTGATATCTCTACTTATCGAGGTATAATTAGTAGTTTACTTTATATTACTGCATCTCGTCCTGACATTATGTTTAGTGTTTGTCTATGCGCACATTTTCAATCGTGTCCCAACTATCACATTTGGTTTCCATTAAGCGTATCATTCGATATCTCAAAGGCACACCAAATACTGGAGTTTGGTACCCGAAAAATAGAAAATTTTCTCTTGTAAGATATTCTGATGTAGATTATGCCGGTAGCTTGACCGATAGATAGGGGTGTAAAATGAACATGGCGGTCCATCGTCCGTCCGAGTCCGGTTCGAGAAATGGTCCGACCGTGGACCGTCCGAACTGTTATACGAACCGAACTCGAACAAATTATTAGGTCCAATTCTTTACAGAGTTCGAGCCGGACGTAAGTCCGTCTGAGTATTATTACGATCTGATGCTTTATCGAACCGAGTCTGGACTATAACAATTTTGTCCGACCTAGACCGAGCCGGACATAAGCCCGTCCGATTAGAATTTCGGTCTGAGCTTGAATATATGGTTGTCCGATCCTGTCCGGTCCGATTTATAGCCCTACCGCTAAAAAGAGCACTAGTGGTACATGTTACTTCTTGGGCAACTGCCTTGTCTCGTGGGCATTCAAGAAGCAAAACTCTATTACTCTCTCTACTGTCGAAGCTGAATATTTCGCAGCAGGATCTTGTTGTGCACAGGTATTATGGATGAAATATACTCTCAAAGATTACATGGTATTCTTTGATCATATTCCAATAAAATGTAACAACACTAGCACTGTTCATATGACCAAAAATTCTGAGCAACACAGTCACACAAAATACATTGATATTAGGTCTCATTTTATTAAAGATCACTTTTAAAAGGGGAATATTTTACTTGAATATATTTCTACTGATTCGCAACTCGCTGATATTTTTACCAAGCCTTTAGATGAAAAACGTTTTTATTTCTTGAGAGGAGAATTAAATGTTATTGACTTTTCAGCTTGAAAAGAAAAAAAAAGAATTTGCGTGTCGGTCGATCGTACGGTCGATCGGCACCATCTCGATTTTGGTTGTTTCTCGTTTTCACCATGTTTCAACATTTGCGGTCGACCGGTCCGTCCTCTGTGACTTTCGTTGGTTTTATAGTCGACCATGCGGTCGACCGGTATGCTCTAGGGAAATTTTTTTTGAATCGTCGCTTTTGCGGTCGACCGTAGGGTCGACCGGTCTCCTTTCTAGTCTTCGTAAAAAAAAAATTGATTTTTTTTATATGATTCTTAAAATTATACTTGTATTGGGGATGATCTTGAATCTATGATATTATGAAGAGCTCTCACTATATAGCAAAGAGTCTCACTATCAACGGTATCATGTAAGAAGATTCTCTTCCACTATTTTACATTAACATTCTGTTCTTTTCAATCTCTATCCCTCCTGTCTATTTTGATTAATATTTTTTTTAATGTACTTTCAATGGAATATTTTATTCACTTTTCTTCTACTTAATCCCTCTTAGTGTGTTCCAAAAGGGAGGAGAATGTTTTTTGGAATGTTTTCAAATAAAGTCTAAAGTATTCATGAAATGTTTTCAAATGCTTTCAAAAGCTTTACACTAATCATATATGTTATAGGTTTTCAAATGCTTTTTAGAGTATTCATGAAATGTTTTCAAATGCTTTCAAAGGCTTTACACTAATCATATATGTTATAGTTCCGTATAACATGTGGCATTGAATTAAGGGGGAGTATGTACATCTCTCTTAAAAGCTCTTACTTATGAAAATCTGTGTTACAGGATATGCTAAATTCAGGGGGAGTAGTTATGTGGCCTATTTTAATTTTCAAATATTCTAGCATATTTTGTTCACACCAAAAGGGGGAGATTGTTGACTCTTTGGTGTGCATAAAACGTGCTCATTAATACTAATAAGTTTAAAGTTAGTTGTTTAGATTTTCAGAATCAAATAATATCAATAAGAGATCCAAGAGAGATTCAAGAATATTTAAACAAGGAAAGTAATAAAGAAAGGTTGCAAATACAAGCAAAAGAGAAAGATATTCAAAAAGAGTTCATGATTAATTGGTCTCCAAGAAAGCTATCAAGACCTGAGTTTTCTTTCTATTTTCATGAGATTTTAATTGTATAAAATTGATTAAAAATTGATTAGTTTATGGTAAGAAAACATGGTGGATTCGGAATATACAGCGCGATACCGATCGACCGTACTTCATGACGGTCGACCACATCACAGTCGACCGCAACCTGGAGTTGCTTGAGAAGCGGTCGACCTTTCACCTCTCTACTTTATGACAGAGAGCTGAACGGTCGACCGTACCAATATGTCGATCGACCGCACTTTGCGCTGTGCGTATTTTTGGAATGTATCGTTTCTATTTTTGATCGATACATTTCCCCGTCTATTTATATTGGACGAATCCACTGTGTATTCTTCAACCTATTACTTCTAAGAAAAATATTCTGAACTAATCTTTCAATAATCAATCCGAGTGTGAGCAATAATTTTTCTGTATTCTTCAATCAGGATCATTAACGATCTTGAGTTTTAGTTGTTCTTTCTTTTCCACTTCGGTGAGATTGACGGGACTTGTATTGGAAGTCCTATGGGTGTAATAGGTCTTTTGGCCTGAATCCGTGTATTGGAAGTCCTATGGGTGTAATAGGTCTTTCGGCCTGAATCCGAGAATTACTGTACAAAGGATTTTAAGTATAGTGGAACGCTTGTGGCGGAGAATTGCTACAAGTAGGTCGTGTGGACGTAGACCTGGGGGTCGAACCACGTTATATCGCTGCGTCGTCTGTGTTTACTGTTCTTAACTCTTTTATTTACTTTGCAATTTATTTTATTAATTTTTAATTCCGCCCAATCACCCTATTCACTCCCCGGGTGATTTACAATATATACCATGAATACAATAAATTGCGAATTCCGGCAGTATTCTACATCTAGTAGATAATTAATTGGTGCTAACCTTCAATTGGGTACATACCATTGGGACTGTGCTTGCCCTCTCATCTGAGTCACTACTATCACCAGTTCGCATAGACTTCATAAAGAATTATGGTCAATTCTTCAGCATTCAGTTCGTCCTACATGAAACAGATTAATCCAAAATGTTCAATAGATTACATAAAAGACCATTCATAATCTGTATTAAAAGAAGTTGATTAGAAACCCACAATTGTATCAAGTAAACAGGTTACTTGCTCCTGCAAATGATTGTTAACCGAAGTATTGACTTCTGCATAATACTGCAGCCATCATGAATTTGCTTGGAAAGGAGAAAAAAAATATAGTCATCATACAAATTACCGTTGTTCGAAGACTCGTCTCATACAAATATATAAGTGAAAAGGTCAAGTGATCAAGTTTTAGACAAAAAACCCACCTGTTTCTTCTATGACCATCCAAGATATGGCGGAACATCATCAAATCTTCTTGTTCTAAATCTAATTTTGCTTCTCTCAGAAAGTACAAAGCAGTGTCCATATTTTGTGTATTCACCATGGAAAGTTTGCACTTTCCATAATACCAAGCAAGAAATCCAAGTGATTAAACGACATACTTATATAACAGAATACTATTGTGCAGCTCAAACATTTTCATTAGCAAGGATGGAAGAAAAGAAAGATTATTAAGAAAATCAGCACAACACAATTTAGGTAACAAAATGGAAAGATTTCCTATAAGAAGGCTTCCTAAAGGAATTGAAATAACAAAGAATATCTAATGCTATAACTGAAAGAAAACAGGAGAAATCCAAAGAGACCATTGTTGACTTCTAGTTTGGTGTGCACAAAACGTGCTCACTCATCTCTACTATTTTAATGGGAGAGTTGGGGTTATAAACAAACAAACCCTAATTTTGTAACTGAGTAAACACGTGCAATATACAGCAAACTAAATCCACCAAATATATCCGTGTGATGCACGTGCAGCTCCTAAAAAAGGGATATTTTAGCAAATGTCCCCATTTAAAATGTGAAAATTAGCATATACCCCCACTATTTTTAAAAACTAAGAAATACTCCTATTTCTAATATTATAATAGGAGAAGACCTTAGTGCCATTTGTAAATATTTTGTCAATCTACCAACCCGCGCAATACACGTGCATAACTATTATAAAGGAGGTTCTAAGTTCAAATCCAGATTATGTCTAAATTTTTATTTTAAAAAACTATATTTATTAAGACGTGCATCGCACGTGCAAATTACTAGTACTAATAAGTTTGAATTTAGTGTGTCAGATTTTCAGGATCAAAGACTATCAAAAAGAGATCCAAGAGAGATTCACAAATGTACAAATAAGGAAAGCAATAAATAATAATGGCGAAAAAGGATGATTTTCAAAAACAATTCTTGATTAGTTGGTCCACAAGCAAAAGAGGAAGATATCAAGAGCTGTAGTTTTCTTTCTAAATTCGTAAGATTATAATTGTATAAGATTGATTTAAGAAGGATTAGTTTATGGTAAGAAAACAAGGTGGATTCGGAATAAACAGCGCGTGACCGGTCGACCGCAACATGGTAGTCGACCGCAACTTAAGTTGTTCAAGGAGCAATCGACCTTTCACCTCTCTACTTTACATCAGAGAGCTGAACAGTCGACCGCACCAATATGACGGTCGACCGCACACTGCGCTGTGTATATTCTTGGAAAGTATCGTTTTCATATCTGGATTGATACTCTTCCTCGTATATTAATATTGACAAATCTATTTTGTCTTCCTTACCTAATTATTTCTGATAAAATTCTTGAGAACTAATCCTTCAGTAAATCAATCCGCGTGTGAGCGATTATTTGGTTGTATTCTTCAGTCAAGATCATTAACGGTCTTGAGGTTCTTTTCTTTTCACTTCCACTTCGGTGAGATTGATGGGACTTGGACTAGAAGTCCTGTGGGTGTAATAGGTCTCTCGGCCTGAATCCGAAAATTACTGTACAAGGGTTTTAAGTATAGTGGAACGCTTGTGGCAGAGAATTGCTACAAGTAGGTGGTGTGGACGTAGACCTGGGGGTCGAACCACATTATATCGCTGCGTCATTTGTGTTTGCTTTTCTTATCACTCTTGCATTTACTTTACTTTATTTTTAATTTTTTATTCTGCACGATCACCCTATTCACCCCCCTTCAGGGTGATTTACAGTGGTATCAGAGCGAGGTGCTTATAATAAGCTTAAAAGCTTGAGCAAAAGGTCCAATGGTCGAAATCCCTCCTCCCTAAAACTTGTACTCATCGGAGCCTTTCGTCTCCAATGGGACAAGTCTTACACAATCACCATTTTTTGATGGAAAATGCTATGACATCTGGAAAGTTCATATGTCTCATTTCTTACAGGTGCAAAGAAGAGGTATGGAATGTATGTATCAACAAAATAGAAATTCCAGTTAGCAATGGAAAGAAGACATTCACACCGGCGGAGTTATCTCTCAAAACAGCAAATTCTAAAGCCATGACAGCTCTTTATGCAGGAATGAACAATGAAGAGCTAATGCGATGCGAGTGTAACTGCAAAACAGCCTATGAGATCTGGAACAACATGCTGAAGCAGCGTGAAGAAACTGCTTCCGAGGTAAAAGCTAAAGTGAATTTGTGTTTTTATAAATTTGATGTGTTCCGTATGTTGCCAGGTGAAAATGTGGACCAAATGCTTGCTGTTTCGATATCATTGTCTACGAGCTTGAGAGCTTGCGTAAGGGGCTTGATGATGACCGAAAGGTCGGAAAGCTCATAAGCTACCTCACGTAGAGTGGGACGTTAAGGCCGCGGCAATGAGAAAGACTCTCAAAGAGAAGAGATTTGACTACTATACATTTCAAGAAAAGCTAAAAACTTACGAGATGGAAATGATGGAGACAAAAAGATACAGGCAAAATATCGGGATTGAACCAAAGACTGAGGAGAAAACCATTGCACTAAAGGCAGAAAAGGCCCGACCATCAAAAGCTAATTCAGATCATGAGGAGTCAGATGAGGACATTGCTCTATTAACAAGACAATTTCGTAAGTACCTCAAAAACCAAAAATATGGCAGGTATCAAGAAGAAAGGGAAAAGGAGAAGGAGGATGTGTGCTATAGGTGCAAGAAGCCCGGACACATCCGTGCAAACTGCCACAGTCAACAAGACAGGAACAGGGAATATTATCGCTCAAATCCAAGCCAGAAGAAGAAGGCGCTAAAAGCAAATTGGCTAAACTGGGACTCAAGTGAGAAAGAGCAAGGCCACGGCAACGTCGGCTTCATGGCTCTTGGGAGTGGTGAGGTGCAATCACCTTCTCAAGAAGAGGTAATCGAACAACCAACTTATGATGAACCATAGATATGTGTAATGGTTTGAAAGACTATGCCAAGAAACTAAGTCGTGAACTTAGGCAATTTAAACAAAATTCTAATGAAATACATGATGCTTGCATAGCAAAAAATCACAAACTGAAAAATAAGAATGCCCTAATTTTGAAAAACTTGAGTCATGTCAAAAAGATCATGATATATTGCTAGAAAAAAATGAGAATTTAAAACAACAAATTTGTGAATCACTAGCAAAGCATGATGATCACTTAAGAGAGATTCAGGAGAAATCTGTCTATATTGCTAAGCTCACAAATGACTTAGACGAATGTAAAAGGACATTTGATGTAGTAGTGGAAGGATGTAATGAAGCCCTTAATCAAAATAGAATTCTTGATGCCACACTAGATACTCTTCGTTGGAACACAAAAGACGATGAGATAACTAGAAAAAGACTGTGTAAAAAGGTAATTGAGCTCGAAAAAATTATTGAAAAGCATGAAGGGTCCAGTTACTTTATTACAAAGGATTCAAGATCCTATCATGATAATCGAGGGCACGGTTACGAAGAGCCAATACCTCATCAAAAACAATCATGTTATACACACTTGTATAAAAATCAACAAAATCTCAAAACAAAAATAAATCATACAAGTGTGCATGACCCAAGGCATAGTCGAATCACATGTAATTTTTGCTGTAGACTTGGGCATATTTCTTATATCTGTTCACTAAAAAGGAACACTAATCTTGTCCGAACAAGAAAGAATGTTGATGTAGGCTCAAAGCTCACATGGATTCCTACAAATATACAAGTGGGCAGTACGAAGTTTTCAACGTAGAAAAAGTACAGAAAGCTTGATAGAAGACGCACAAATCTTAACAGGCATAGTGGCATTCTGCATCTCTATCAAGGAAATAAGTGAAGAACGGTGTTCTTCAAACAAGCACAGCATCGGATAAAATCTATATTTGCTTGAATTTACAATAAACAATGATTTATGAATTGTGCTTCAAAAGGTGAGTAATCGGTCGGCCGAGCGGTCAACCGTACCTCCTAAAATCTCTTTTATGTCGAGACTGGACCAGTCGACCGAACGGTCGACCGTCCACCTCTCTGTCACAAATCGCTAATTCAAAACCTTTTATTTAGTATTGAGCGGTCGACCATATTGTCGAACCGGTCGACCATTCAAGTCGGCTGATCTGCCTATTCCCTCTCCAATATAAATACTCCTTCACCCCCAATCTCTCAACCTCACAAAGAAACCCTAGCCTCCAAACCCATCTAGTAAACTCTCTTCTCTTAAGTTCTTCGTCAAAATATTTCAAGTGATCCCTCATCCTCTGTCTCAATTGCTTCTTCCTCTCACAAATCTAAGGGCAAGAAAGCTGTTGCTTCCAAATCCGTCACTAGAAACAGTATAATTTTCCGCAACTCACAGTGTGCTGATCTTTACTTCTCCTCTCTATAGTGCCCCTGTTGTTGCAAATCGGTTTATTAACCTATCATCCTTGGGTGAGCAATTCTCAGTCATGGTTAGAATTCTTAGGGAGTTTGGATGGGAAAACTGTCTTGCTACTCCTAGCACTCACTCCGAGTCTTTAACTCAACAATTCTATGCAAATCTTGAGGGACTTCAAGATGATGATCTTATCCTCTCTTCAATTATTCTTGGACGTAGGATTAAAATCACTCCCGAATATCTCCGGGCGAGATACGAATTTCCCGAAGGGGAATTTGATGCATATCACCTAGACTTTAAAACTCTTAATTATAAGCCTGGTCACAATGAAAACACTATCAAATCTATGATCATTCAACCCGAATTTTCTCATCTCCCTCATCCCTCTCCTACCAATTTTACCGATACCACTCGAGTTCTTAATAAAATTGTCAATGCTAATAGCTGGCCCAAGAAAAATGACAAATCAGAAATTAGGGTTGACCAATTCTTCATCATTTTTCTTATTCTGGGGAAGTATAAGTTTGACCTTGCTACATTCCTTATTCATATGATGAATTATGTTACTTCTTCAAATTGTGGTAGTCTCCTGTTTAGCTCACTTATCTACAACCTTGCCATTGATTCCTGTATTGAGGACGGGAATTATTTGCTCAGTAAAAGTCCTATGCCCATCCTCCCTCAACAAATGGGCATTGATGTTCTGTTTAATCAGCGGGCTCGCTGCCGTCAAGCCCAACAACAAGCCAGGAAAGCGGAACAAGCACCACGAGCTCCTTCCTCCTGGCATCGCAAAAATGTGTCCTCCTCCTCCTCCTCATCGTCATCTGTGACCTATGAGCAGTTTGATTCTCATCAAATGCAAGTCTACGGATACTATGTCAATACACTTGAATTCTTGCGAAATAAGGCTGATTGGGAAATTCTTCCTCCTCCCAATGATGAGGAAGAGGAAAGTGAAGAAGAAGAAGAAGAAGATGAAGGAGATGATGATGAGTAGGCTAAATTGTAATTGCAAATGCTTCATCTCAATGTATGCATGAAATTTATTATCTAACTATGTGATGAATTAGAATTTTATCTTTACATAACTTAAGTGCTATCTGTCGAAAACTTGCATAAGCTTACATATGCTAGCATTGATGCTTGGAAAATTCTCATATACTGATCACTATCAAGTAAACCATTCCTATGTTTTCAAATGACTGATAAGATGTTAAGTATATATTTCTTTGCTGTCTGGTGTTGGTACTGCTGCATCCCTGAGCAGGTGCACATATGAACAAGAGTTCCACTCAATCACATCCAGTATATGTGATTAAGTAACAATTGAGGGTTGTGCATGTGTAGAGAATAAATTTTCTATATACCTACATTGGACCCATTTCTACTTGATGCATATCAACAAAAAGAAGATTTTATAGATGTAGCTTATACATACTCCTATTCACCAAAGTATTTACCTTCTACATATCTTCTTGCAATGTTTCATGGTCATCAGAAAAAAGGGGATTTTTATCATAGATCCATAGCAGCCATTCTCTATAACATCTACAACCTGCAAATTATGAGATCTTGCTGATATACAGAACTGGTCTTTCAGTATCTGCGGTTGACCGTGCGGTCGACCGGTATGCTCTCTGGAAATCTTTTTGAAAAACCGTAGAATACGGTCGACCGGGCGGTCGACCGGTTCTCTCTCTGGTCTATGGTTTCAAAGCCTTCTAAAATTACTGATCCTCTCTCAAAATTTAGATTTTCTTTTGTTGATTTCATGTATATTGTGGAGAATCTCGAATCTATGATATTATGAAGAGCTCTCACTGTATAGCAAAGAGTCTTGCTACCAACGATATCATGTAAGAAGATTCTCTTCCATTTTTTTAAGATTGTATACATTATAATATCATAATATGCTTTCTCTTTAGCGTTTTCATTGATGATTTATTCTATGAACTTTCCAAGATTTATTTTTTAAGCTTATGTCTCCTCCATTTTTTCCCTCTTGATGTGTTCCAAAAAGGGGAAGAATTATAACCTCTGAATGTTTTCAATATGACTTTTATGATTTCAATGACTTCTCTTTCTCTTTTATTTACTATTGAATGTTCTCGATATGACTTCTCTTTCTCTTTTATTTACTATTGAATGTTCTCGATATGACTTCTCTTTTTCTTTTATTTATATGAAAATCGTCTCTTTCTTTTTTATGTATCTGTGCTAAATTCAGGGAGAGTATTCATATGTTGTGCTTTAAATTTTCAAACATTCATGCATATTTTGTTCACACCAAAAGGGGGAGATTGTTGACTTCTAGTTTGGTGTGCACAAAATGTGCTCACTCATACTAATAAGTTTGAATTTAGTGTGTCAGATTTTCAGGATCAAAGACTATTAAAAAGAGATCCAAGAGAGATTCACTAATGTACAAACAAGAAAAGCAATAAATAATAATGGCAAAAGAGGAAGATTTTCAAAAAGAATTCTTGATTAGTTGGTCCACAAGCAAAAGAGGAAGATATCAAGAGCTGTAGTTTTCTTTCTAAATTCGTGAGATTATAATTATATAAGATTGATTTAAGAAGGATTAGTTTATGGTAAGAAAACAGGGTGGATTCAGAATAAACAGCGCGTGACCGGTCGACCGCACTTCGTGACCGGTCGACCGCATGGCAGTCGACCGCAACTTTAGTTGTTCGAGGAGCAGTCGACCTTTCACCTCTCTACTTTACGTCAGAGAGCTGAACGGTCGACCGCACCAATATGATGGTCGACCGCACACTGCGCTGTCTATATTCTTGGAAAGTATCGTTTCTATTTCTGGATTGATACTCTTCCCCGTCTATTAATATTGAAGAATCTACTCTGTCTTCCTTACCTAATTACTTCTGATAAAATTTTTGAGAAATAATCCTTCAATAAATCAATCCGAGTGTGAGCGTTTATTTGATTGTATTCTTCAGTCAAGATCATTAACGATCTTGAGGTTCTTTTCTTTTCATTTTCACTTCGGTGAGATTGACGGGACTTGGACTAGAAGTCCGGTGGGTGTAATAGGTCTCTCGGCCTGAATCCGAGAATCACTGTATAAGGGTTTTAAGTATAATGGAACGCTTGTGGCAGAGAATTGCTACAAGTAGGTGGTGTGGACCTAGACCTGGGGGTCGAACCACGTTATATCGTTGCGTCATCTGTGTTTGCTTTTCTTATCACTCTTGCATTTACTTTACTTTATTTTTAATTTTTTATTCCGCACGATCACCTTATTCACCCCCCTTAAGGGTGATTTACAACCATCCTGCCATTTAACAATTTACGGGTATTGCTGACTGAAAAGAATACTTTTTTGCTCTGCTAGAATCTGAAAGGAATACTTGAAACAAACAAAGAGAACCCTGCTATGTATCAAACCCATGTACATCCTATAAGTCCCAGATAAAAAGGAACATATAAAGAATCTGAAATACTTTTCCTCAAATAAAAAGGAACATATAAAGAATCTGAAATACTTTTCCTCAAATAAAAAGAATCTGAAATATCATATAGCAAGGCAAATGACATTGTAATTTCATATTGAAAATCACAAGAAAATGAATTAATAAGGACAGAAATTAGCTGACTGTAGAATGCGGCAAGCACCATCATCCATACAGGGAAACTCACTAGAACTTTGCCAAGAATAAGACTTCTCTTCTTGAATCCTTTCTTTCTCTTGAGAAACAGAGAAATGATTAAGAAGAAGGGGTTGGCTTGTATATAGTTTTTGAGAGTTATAAAGAGTTCCGGTAAATTTTTTGTATATACTTATATATAGAGTGCATAAAACGATTATGAGGGAGACAGAGAGATTGAATCCCACCTAAACCCCCCCCCCCCCCCTTTTCTAGTACACTTCAATTTCAGTAACATAAAACCAGTGAAGAAGTATCACCTTTAACAAGCTCCTATTTTGCTTTAAATCCATTGAGATAGGTTGCCTTCTGAGCTACGAATCGAGGAATCAAAGGAAGAGGTAAGGTTGACGAACTGTGAGAATGAGAAGAAGGACCAAGATTGATCCATGCTGAACCTACGCCTACTGCTCTCTCACATGCCTGTAGTCCTTCCTTCACTTCTCCATAATATGGGGGAAAAACCAAATTTCAAACATTTTTCATCAATAATCATCACTGACTTTCTTTATATGACACAAACCAACAAAATAATTCCATTCTATTTATTGAATTTCAGCGAGCTAAGGTTTAAGAAAGGGAGCTAGGGTTTGTGAGAGGGAGGAAGATGAGATGGGGATTGGAGCTCGGAAATAGAAGAGCAGGAGGAGTCGGGCTATAGACGGGGGGCACGGCCACGTGGGGGTGGGGGTGGGGGTGGGGGGGGGGAGGGGAGATGGCGACGGCGATGGCGATGGGTTTGGTTCGGAGCGGGAGAGAGTGTGAGAATGAAAGAATTGAGGAAAAGAATGAGGAAAGTTAAATTAGATTGGAATTTTATCCCCAACCTACCACGGTGTTTTCAAACGCCGGGGTAGACTACTCCTGCCCGGCGCTTTAAAAAAATGTTGGGGTCATCCCTGCGGACGAGACGCATTAAAAATGCGCGTGCAACTATCCAAACGCCGGGTTGGTTTCACTGTGAAAGACCCATTGGTTTGTAGTGCAATGGAGAAATCTCTCACATCTTAAATGAAGTGTTATCTTCTTCTATTCGGCACTCAGTATAATCATATTCTCTCTTGGAGTCGTTACAATTGATTATAAAGATCTAGAGAAACCCTAGTTTGATACACTTGATTCACTAACCATCCGATACTGAAGAGATAACCATGTATTGAGAGATGTATGATCTAACTTGAAGACGAAGTTGGGATTCACACGAATCTCCAAGACCCCGACCCAAAACTGCTTTAGTCGTGCAAGACGGTCGACTGCACAAGATTGCGGTCGACCGCAGTCATCAAGACTTCGACCTGAGGGGGTGACAGTGGACTGCACAATCGACTATCCACCTCTTTGTTGTTGTTGTTGTTGCTTCTTCCTTTCTTTAATCATTCGCTCTGATTCTCTCATTGTTTCATCGTCTTCTTCATTGAACATGTGTATGCAAGACATATAAACCCAACAATCTCCATCTTAGATTGCATACTCATGAATCCACATCTTTGTGATTTAAACTCTTCTAGACTCTTTCATCTCTGCTTTGTAAACAACCTGATCTATGGCTTATTCTGCTAGTTGAATCTAACTCCACCTGTTTTCCTCCAATCGTATGCTCCTTTAAGGGCACACCCTAGTAGATGTTATTATGGATGTGTCACCCTCCACACGAACTTTACCTACCCCAAGGCTCTCTCCACCTTCCAACGGTATTCGAACGTTACAGTCTCGCTTCGATAATTCTAATGACGGCTTACTAAATGATGATTTAGGAACAATAGACTTTCAAACACTCGGCCAGGTTTTCCTACTCCCACAAAGTTGGTAGAGGTTGTGCTGAACCACCTATTCCCCCCTTACCCTTCATCACCTTACGATGAATCTCCCAAACTGTCAAAACTCTACCTCGGGTTGTGTACCTGCAGCTCCGAGAATCAAGAGTCCCCAAGGATATCAGATTCATCTTCAGTACTGGAATATGCATGACCTCTTTTGGTGTGAACCCTTACCATTTGGCATATCTAATTCAACTGTTCCTTCACCCACCACTTCACAAATCTTACCAGTCCCAGTTCTCACACTATGGCCTGTTGCTTGTAAGTAGAAAACATTTCCCTCTCGGAGCAAATATGAGAAGAACTCCTCAAATCAAGATAACAACTCAAAACCACATCTGAAAAACTTGAAATAAGAAGACATAAATCAAGATTACCATATTCGCCTAAATAAGTAGCACTGGCTATGTTGGCTTGATCATCTCCTATAGTAGCACTTTCTGACTCAGCAACTTGCGACGGTCTCTCTTATAATGCCCAATCCCTCTACAACAATGCCAACGGGTCTTACCCTTGTGTGCCCTGTCCCTTTCAATTGAAGTATCACCATCCACCGCCAAACAACCTGCAAGAGTAGATCCCCCTTTATGAGTCTTCTTCCTTAGTTCGTCTTCTTTTAAACCCTTAATCACCCGGGCTACTGTAAGTGTGTCCTTGGTAGATTTCCCATGTAACAAGCTAGTTATCAAGTGATTATAAGAAACGGAAGTGAATATATCAAGTTGAAATCTTTATCATTTTTGCTAAGGTCATCAGTGTTAATCACCTTCAGTTCAATATTACCTTATTAAACTCCACAATATGATCTTGAAGATGGGTACCTTCCTTTATTGAGAAACGAATTAGCTTCCTTTTCCAGTATATCTGATCCAACAAAGATGATTCCGAGTAGTCAGATTTGAGTCTTGTTCATAGACTCGCCACACTTTTCTCCTCAAGGATATTACATTTGACTTCGTCGACCAATTACATCTGGATTAAACTCAAGGACTTCAAACAAATATAATCACACTTCTCCTGCTTCATATCAGTTGGCTTCTTCTCTTCTAGGGCAAGGTACAGGTCCTTCTGAACCAATACATCGTACATGTTCACATTCCATAGATTGAAGTTGATCTTACCGTTAAACTGCTTGATTTTTGTTTTTTGATCTGCCATCTTTTACAAGGAACTCAAACAAACCCATGAACCTAATGCTTTACTTGTTAGGAAATTATTCTCTATAAAGGATCTTACTGAGTCTTCGACACGATCAATACAAACTACCAAGAAAATACTTGATCACACAAATCACACAAAAGTACACAAGAATTATCTCGGTTGAGGCTTTTGCCTTAATCCGGGGGAGGAAGAACCGAGAAGTTATTCAACTAGCGAAGAGATAAGAATATTACAATTCTTACAATGACCCTCTCAAGCCTAATTGGAACTACTTGCTGTTTATAATGAAAAAATCTCTCACCTCTTAGATGAAGTACTCTTTTCTTCTATTAGGCTCTCAATAGAACCATATTCTTTCTTGGAGCTGTTACAATTGATTATATAGAAATCTAGAGAAACCTTAGTTTGATACACTTCACTAACCATCTGATATATACTGAAGAGAAAATCATGCATTGAGAGTCTGTAAAGCCCCGGGTTCACTATACCCGGAACCCATGACACAAACCAGAATCTTTCCTTCAAAAGAGTAACAACACACAAAAATTACAGGAAATTACAAACTTTTATTATATAAAATTGTTATTACAATGTCCAATGATTACAACAATTACAATTAATTGGTACAACATGAATATACAATAAAATTGGACAGTAACTTTCTGTAACATCCCGTATTTTTATTTTAATTAAAAATACATTTTTCAATTTTTACACGTACGATGCACATGCAAATTTTTCCATTTTTATTTTTCCCTCTCTCATTTATTATTTAGTAGCATGCATGAATCTTTTATTTTTTAACCTTTTATTAAACCCATGGACTTAAAAATAGATTCTAGCCCACTAGACTAATTAATTAATTAATTAATAGCAAGCCCACAAGACAAGCCCATTAATTATATCCCAATTTTTTTGTTGGGCATGGACTCACACATGACATGTAACAACTTTTAAGACACAAATAAGAATTATAGGATTTTTATTTAATTTTGTGTGTGTGTGCACTTGTGCACAACACGTGCACATGTCCTAGGAGAGAGGGAGAAAGACCGGATGAGAGGGAGAGAGAGTGGGCCGGGAGTGAGTGAGATGGAGAGAGTGGGAGAATGGGTAGTTATTAGATAGGTGAGATTACATTCTAGCCCTTCATTTTGTCCTATAAATACACCCATTTTTTCTTCTCATTTCACACCTAAACAAAACAAATCAAAAGAGGAAAAAGAAAGATAGTTAGAGAGTGTTCTTGATTGCATTGGAGGCTTTTGGAGTGCTCTTGCTAGGAGGAGAAGGACTAGGTGTTGCTTGTTGGAGCTAGGAGTCCCTAGAAGTTGTGTCTCACCATCCTTATTTGCAAGTCTTCATTAGAGGTGGGTGATCTTGTCACGCCCTGCTTCACAAAAATACGGAATGCAAGCACGTAACGTAAGCTGTTCAGAAATCTTTACAACATCTCACAGAAATAATCAAAGTCGGAAGCAAGAGAATCAACCACACATGCATAATTGAATCAATATACCAACAGAATTTACTTGAAACAAAATGTATTAATCTCAAATAAATCAGATCTGAATAAGTCAAATATTCTTGGGTCACATTGCCCAAATACAAGAATAAATCAAAGTACAAGAATACAATATTCAAAATGAGCAACAGAAAATAAATGAAGATAGCAAAAGCTCTAGCCAACTAGAATTTTAGATCACATACTCCATAGGGCAGCTGATCACCAAAATCTGCAATTTGACAAATTGCAGGAAGAAGGAAAAAGAAAATAAGTACCCGTCAATTGCAAGTTACGGGCCACTTATAATGTAGGATACAAGTACATAGGGAAAACTAAACAAATCTAAATAATGGCAGAAACAGATATACCATGGTATAGCAGAATCAACTAGCATGGTATACTAACATGTGTCAAGTGTCAAAGTCACAAGCATGCAGACAGATATACAGATAGTGTCAAATAATAGTGTCAAGTGATAACGTCATCCAGATAACAGGTAATCAGATAATCAGATAAACAAATATAGATAATAGAATACAGGTGTCATGTTCTTATAAGTCTTGTGTGATTACTATCTAGGTAGCACTTCATGTAGCCCATCATACATGGTTGCTATATTCAAACAGTTTCGCTTTAGATTTCGTAGGGAATCATATAGGGCCGTGTACTCAGAGTTCAGACAGATATCAGATAACAGATCAGACATATGGAACCTAGTGGTTCTCTTCTTCTCTACACCTTTCTATAAGAAGTAATGTAGACAGGGTCAGATAACAGATCCAGAAAGACAGATAGAATCTAGTGGTTCTCTTCTATTATACACCTTCCTATAGGGAAGTAATGTAGATAGGATCAGATAACAGATAACAGATAATCATATGGAAAACACGGGCCCCCTTCTAAGTACACATTTCTATACTTTCCCACTACTAAATCTTTCCCATAAACCCCGGCTTGATCATTTTATTGTTATTAGCAGACAAACGTGCATGTGCAGAAAATAGAGTGACAATAGCATGGAATTCCCAACACTGCTGTACGAAAACTATAATATCTCGCAACCAGTGAAACGAAATCCAAATCTGGAAAAAGGAGATAAAAATAGATAGAATATGCTAACTTTTATATTTCACAAATATTTTCCATACAGTAAAAGGAATCAAGGTAAAAATATGATTCTTTA